>CM076572.1:256063393-257263393 GCA_034641835.2 Pinus albicaulis
ACGAAAACAAGGTCACCTTTCGAAAAGACCCTAGGCTTGACCACCTTATCGTACTGAAATTTTACTCGGTTTTTATGCGCTTCATTCATCATGGCAGCATCTCGACGCTGCTCATCGAGATGTTCTAGATGAAGAAGCCATTCTGCCCGACTAGAAGTGTCAGGAAGAAGTTCAACAGCTAATTTAAGAGAAGGAATCTCGCATTCAATAGGAAATACGGATTCCACCCCATGCATTAACTAAAACGGAGTAAAGCCAATTACAGTTTTCACTGACGTCCTGTATGCCCAAAGTGCAGGATATAGCATAATATGCCAGTTGGATCTAGCTTTATCAATTGTCCTTTGAAGAATTGTCTTCAAGGATTTATTCACGGCTTCCACTTGCCCATTGGCTTGAGGATAATATGGAGACGAATGCTCCTGCCGGAAACCCAATTTGAGAGCCAACTCAACCATCATACTATTCTGAAAATGACTGCCATGATCAGTGACAATCTCTCTAGGAATACCAAAACGAGCGATAACCTGGTTGAAAAGGAAAAGAGCTGCAGTCTCACCATCATTCCAAAAAGTAGGCATAGCCTCGACCCACTTCGTAAAGTAGTCTACTGCTACGATAATGTACTTGTGACCTTTTGCCGAAGGCGGGTTACAAGTAGTAAAATCAATACCCCACTTTGTAAAGGGTCCGACAGTAACGACTGGAAAAAGCGGAGCTGGATGAGCGCACATTTTTCGAGTATACACCTAACAAGGATGACACTTCTTGACCGATTCAATACAATCTTTGAAAATCGAGGGCCAGAAGTAGCCAGCACGCAAAATCTTCTGGGCTGTAGCAAGCCCTGATAAATGACCCCCACAAGCTCCACTGTGAGAATCATTGAGCACGGCCTCAGCTTCTTCGAAAGTATAATTCTTGGCTAAGTGACGCAGCTTACGACGCTCATCTTTTGAAAAAGAAGAGGGAAACTTCGCAGTCTGGAGATACACAATGATATCCCCATACCAAGGATCTTGTGGAGAGATTAGAAACAAGTGTTCGTCCGGAAAGGACTCATCATAGATCATCTCCTCTCCACAAGGCAACTCGGAGATCAATTCCGCAAAGACTAATGACTTCTTGGATTTGGCAGACATGAACTCAAGATCAAATTCTTGTAAAATCACAATCCATCTATTATATTTTCCCCCAATCACTCGCCTGCTGAGGACAAACTGAAATGGATTGGCAGCTGCCAAGACATAAGTTTTGCGAAGAATAATGTAATGCCGGAGTCGCTGCACAGCATGAACTGCTGCTAAGGCTAATTTTTCTATCGGAGTGTACCTAAGTTCAGGTCCTACCAGTCCTCGACTAAGGTAGTAAATAACATGCTCTGCAAGAGCATCATCTTCCTGAACCAGAACCATACCGATGGTAGATTATGTTGTTGCCAGATACAAAAGAAAATCTCTGCTATAATCAGGTGGACTCAGTAAAGGAGCAGAGGTCAATGCCTTTTTCAAAGCATCGAATGAGCGTTGATCGTAGTCGTCCCAAAGAAAAGGAACTCCTTTCTTCAACAGTCTCATATATCCCTCTGTAATCTCAGCATAATTGACGATAAATCTCCGAAGAAAATTAGACTTCCCTTGAAGACTTTGAAGCTGATGAATTGAAGACGGGGGAGGCAACCGAAGTATTGCCTCAACCTTGAAGGGATCTACCCTTATCCCTTCCCTAGACACAATGAATCCCAATAGCCGACCGGATGTAACCGCGAAAATGCACTTGTTTGAATTCAATCGAATTTTATAAAAACGACATCTTTCAAATATTTGCCGGAGGTGACTAGGATGATCCATCCTCTTTCGAGAATGAGCAGCTAGATTATCTAAGTATGCCTCGATAATCTTCTTGATGTCGTGGAAGGCGTAAGACATGGCCCGCTGAAAGGTAGCCCCAGCATTTTTAAGACCAAAAGGCATCTTCTTGTATGCAAACGTACCCCAGGGACAAATAAATGCAGTCTTATGTTGATCTTCAGGACGGATAGTAATTTGATTATATCCGAAGAAACCGTCGATGAAAGAGAAAATCTCATTACCAGCACACTCATCAATGATCTGATCAATAAATGGTGTGGGGTAATTATCTTTAGGACACGCTTTATTTAGGTCTTTGAAATCGATGCACACTCGAATCGTTCCTTGCTTTTTATCTACAGGAACGGGGTTTGAAACCCATTCAGTCAGAGGAACAGGGAAAATGAATCCCGCCTTAAGCAGCTTTTCAACTTCAGCTTTGATAGCTGCTGCCTTCCTAGGATTGACCGGACGAAGTTTTTGCCTCACCGGCTTAGCGTTTTCATACGTCTTGATCTCATGGTGGACAATATATGGGTCTATGCCAGGCATTTCCTCATAAGACCAAGAAAATACATCCCTATACTCTTTGAAGAGCTCGGTATAAATTTGAACCTCTTCACGGGAACATTCAGCTCCAATGAAGACATTCTCAATAATATTGGGATCCCTGGAAATGTTCATCGGGATAGTAGGAGAGATCACAGCCATGTTCCCTTCAGCATAAACCTGTGTTGGTGCCAAAGGGTTCAAGACTGGGTGAACAGGACCAGGAGACGGAGGACTCAGAAAACTTGTTTCAACTTCGTTCAAATCAGGTAGGAAGTAAGACTGATGATGCAAATCATCCCACGGTCTATCTATACCTGTCATGGCTTCCAGGATGGCCTCTTCGGATGGAAGAGTGGTATCAAGGCAATCCTGGGCTGAAGAAGAACTAAGTGTCCAAGCCGGAGCCACATCACCATCCAACTCTTCCAGTGAAAGAGGAGATGGGATGGATTCTGCAGTGTCAATAATAGACTGATATGCAATCTCAGCTGCAGAAATCAGAAATGCCATTCCACCCACTTGACCTTCCGCTAGTGTGGCAGTAGGGGAAGGTAAGGTCCAAGGGTCCGAAAAATAATGAGTTATGAAGAACTCTCTTCGAAGGGGAGCCTTGGAGGATGAAATAGCATTAATATGCACCGTAGGAGGAGGAAGATCAAAAGTACCCATCAAGGAAGAATACATTCCAACTCCTATATTCTCAACAGGCGCCTTAGTATTATCCAACTTCGGAACAGATGAGTCAGAAGGTGCATTCAAGTCTACAGGAGGACAGTCCAGTTGATCCACTGTAACGATCCTCCCTTCGTGGGGGAAACATACAATCCGAAATAATGAGGATGCAATGGCATCCATCTCATAAATCCAGTTCCTCCCCAACAGAAGGTTGTAGTCCAAGGCTGCATCTACTACCTCAACCTCTATATTGATGGTTTTGCCCCCAACACAGATGGGCAAAGCCGGGACAATACCATGGGGTCTGTGAGAATGACCATCGAACGCAGTAAGAACAGTGCTAGATGGAACAGCTTTCGGAGATCCAAGTGTCTTCCAGCATGCGAGAGACATCACGCACGTGGAAGCACCCTCATCAACAACCGTTCGAAAGATATTGCACTTTCGATACGACGATTTAATATGGAAAGCCATGTGATGAGGAAGTCTCTTCTTAAAATTAGTCATATCAAAAGTAATCAGAAGAGAATTTTTCGGATCAATAGCCCCAATGGCAGTGAGCAAAGCACTGCGCTGAGCCGGACAAGACTGGAGTACCTCTAAATCTGACATAGCACAAGGACTCTGCGCCAGATCTTCCACAATCGAGTAGTTCTGAGAAGCCCTAGCGTTTGGATTAATCGTTGATCGCTTAGAAGATGCTTTGGGCATCCGAGGCATAGACTCAACAGTAGGCTTCGTAATGTGAAGCGGCTCAGTAGCATCAGGAACTTCCTTAGCTTTTGAAGACTCTTCTCCGCCATAATCACGGGATCTCGTAGAGATATCTGCGTGAGCACTCATCATGAAAATGTTTGATGGAATTTCCCCTTCCTGGGTGCCCCCAGAGGAAGCCCCAGGATTTTGGTTCGCGCCAACAACTAATTGCTGCCCTTGGGGAAAAGGGTTTGTTAACACAGCCTGGGAACTAGAAGAACCCTGCTGAGCTAACAAGTGCTGAGCATCCTGAATTTTAGGGCAAAGGTGTGTGAGATGGTCTCCAGCACAGAGCTTGCATGGAAACTTCACTTTCTTCTTCTCCTTTTGACCCTCACCAACACGCTCGTTGGTTTTATTTGCATTACCCTTCCCGTTCTTGCCCTTCTTCTTGTTATTTCGTCCCTTCTTCTTCCCATCAGATTTTTGATTTCCTTTGGGATGAGAAGCTTGGACAATATTTATGGACAAAGATTGGGAAGGTGATGACTCGGCAGGCACAGCCTGACTAGAAGGAGCAGCTTGCAAAGACAACTGCTACAGTTGATTAAGCAGGCTGGCTGCACCACTATTGATCGATCCGACAAGCCCATCACCATGCGGACCGGGCTTAGTTTTCGATAAATCTAATTTGGAGTGAGGAGCATTGGGAAAATATTTATAAAGGACCCCAGACTGAGAATAGATCAGTTCCAGCTGCTGGGCCCTAAAAATGGCCTGCTCCTCAGAAAATACCCCAGATAGGGATACATCTTTTGAAATGTCTGACTGCAGAGATTTCAGAAACCATTCGAGAAGGAATTCTCTTGGAATATGAGCTTTAATAAGCCTCTTCCTTCTCCTCCATTCCTGAATGTGATCAGAAATGTGAGTTGCCTCATCCTGCTTAAAATTAGCCAGGAGTTCCGTCCCAGCCTCATATCTGACAGGCAACTGAAAATGGTTTAGAAATGTGACAGCCAGTTCTCCAAATGTGGCAAAACTGCCCCCAGTGAGCTCGATATACCATTTGGCAGCATTTCCAATTAGGGTGCATTGAAATAATCTCAACCTAATCGAATCATCGATCAGGGAGTTCGAAGAGCACCATAAGTGGAAAGTGGTGATGTGGTCAGCCGGATCCTCCCCATTCTTACCTTCAAATTTTGGAATATCTGAAGGAAGTTTGGTCGAGACCAGAGGCCACCCCGGACTATAACGAATTGGATCATTAGTCAACTTCGACAGATCTGGCAAGTTTAACGTTTCCAAAAAAGGTAAGCGAGGCGGAGCCTGAGGATTCCATCCTTGATGGGATGGATTCACAACATTCTGAAAATAATAGCCTGGATTTGATAAGGCACCAGGTTGCCAGAAAGGACTCGTAGAAAAAGGAGAAGAACCTCCTCCCAACGCAGAGTTACCAAAGCCCAGACCAGTTCCCCCCGTTGAAGTATTAAATGAAGAGGAGAGCCCTTGATAAGGGTTCCAGGCATTAGAAAGAGGAGAAAAGGTCTGGTAAGCACTCGACGAAGGGAAAGAAGCATTCCCTTGATGACCTACGTAAAACTGATTCCCTGCCCCCGCTATAGTAAACACAGGATTCCACCCTGTAAAAGTAGTCAAACTTTGTCCCCCAGACGAAGGGTTAAAACTCTGGGTCTGGGACGTAAACGGAAACGACCCTAGAGAAGGATTGGAACTAGGAATGTGCCCAGTTCCAAAGGGGAAACCCTGAAAAGAAGCTGATCCACTAGCCATAGAAGACATGGGTGTATATCCAGCTGCAGCAGCGGAAAAGGAAAAAGAGGGATTCCCACTAGAGGGCATCCCTGAACAGAAGGGACTAGAATGAGAAGCATGTGCTTGGGTGAAACTAGAGCCAAACACAGCAGCACTAGAAGCAATCGAAGATAAAGCAATAGTGCCCCATCCTTCAACAGAAACAGGGGTCTGAATGCCTGCAGCACTCACGGCAGAGGCCGCGTTCCCAGTCGTGGCCATCGAAAGATAGGAAAGATACGGAAGATCTTCCGGTCTCTGAGAGTCAGGTCCGTTGTACTGAACAATGAACAAATAGTCAGGAGGAAGAGGAGATGGACCTGTCGCAGGAGGCTCAGGTACGTCTTCAATCTGAAAATCTTCTTCCTGAGGAAATAAAACTCGTGAGGTGAGCGGAACGCTCCTCTCGGAACCGACACCCGAATCAGCTACGAAACCTTCAGACCTTTGTGGAGGATCTCTCTCCACTGCGTCAAACGCCACAGGATGGTAACCACTTGCTAAATCGCTCCTACTCCTTCTCGAAGAAGGCTCTGGACTCTCGGGAGATAACCCCCAGATTCTCCTCGATTGACGAGGCGCTTGATCAGCCACTTTTATAGATTTTAAATTAGACTCAAAAAGTGAAAAGCTAGGCAAGCTAGGAGCAAAAAGCACTCACTAAAATAAAAATCCCTGAGATGCAATCAAGCAAACAGCCTCCAAGTATTTCCGCTCCGGGTGATGAGGACCGGACACCAAAATACAGGAAAGCGAAATATAGGACCTCCAGAAAGTAGTCTGGGATGATTAGGGCCCAGAACAACTAGCGAAGGTATCAGAAACAGTTATGCCAACCTCCTAACGACAGCCTTTGCTGGCTCAAGCACCCAAGCTTCGCAAGGGCACCCCCCAGAAGTACTGCTGAAAGTGATGTGACGTCTGCCTCAGGTACCACGGGTATTCCCCCCTCCAGTCACCTGTGTGGAACCTAGGAGTGGCAACTATGGGCACCAATCCATATCAGAAGCCGGGCAGAACGGTCTTGAGGTTAGATTCAGCTAATCGGAGGGGGGTATCCCTCTTCTCAACCTTCACTTCCCCTCACGCTTGACTCTCTGGAGGAGAGCTTTCCCGGTCCACCTAACGGAGTTGGATTTCGCTCAATTAATCAACTTCTATGTTTTGTTTGAGCGGCCTTGGATAGTTAACTCTCCACTCACCTAATCCAAGGCCCTACAACCTAGCTAGTTGGTGTATGACATTTAGAAAACTTGCTAGTTGATTTTAGATTAAATCGCTTATTTTAATGGGCTGTTATGTTAAGTCACAAGGATATGGAGATGAAACTTATGATGTTTTTGACGCAAAAAGAAATTAATAAAAACTTAACTACATGCAGATGCAGTTATTGTCTTTCGATGAAAAGCAATCTCTACACGGGTTCTACGAGATTAAAAATTGTATTATTTTTTTTTTTTTTTTTTCAAATAGCAAACTCACACTCACAAAAACTATGAAATTGACTAAATGATTAAATGCACCTAATGCAAATCACTACAAGCATGCAAATCCTAAGATGCAAATCTTCTAAAGCAGAGTGAAATTCCCAAAAAGTCCTTCAGTTTTAACTCTTCTTGGTAGTCCAGAAAGCTAGCTCTCGAAAACAAGAACTCTTAATATGAAGACACCCAAAAATGCTTAAAAACAAGAAGAAGAAATGAATAACAACTCCCTTCCAATTATCAAGCCAAAAACTGAAAGCAAGAAACCTCACAAAAACTTCAAAAGATATGGCAAAACGAAAATGAAAATGCAACAACAAAAGCAAATAACAAGAGCAAATGTTTTTTGAGCCTTTGAAATGCAAAAACAAAAAGCAAAACAAATGTTTTTTGAGCTTTTTAGTTTTATAGAGAAAGAGCTCGAAAAGACCAAGCAAAACTATCAAAATCCAAACCAAACAAGACTGAATTTCAAGCACAAACTTCAACAATGCTCCAAACCTTATAAATCTAACTAGTAGCAAGATCAATGAGAGCAAAAGAAGACAAGAAAACACAGCCACCCAGCCTAGAAGAATAGTATAAACTTTCCGCAAGAAAAGACTTCGAAGAAGCAAGAAAAACTCTTCAAAAGTTGCAACAAGACCTAGCCTACTGAACTCAAGAAAACCAATCAAGAAACGAGCAAAAATTGTAGTGCCAAGAAAAACACAAAGACAGGAAAGAGTAAATGAGTAGGAGCTCACTGTTCTGATAAAGCAGAACAGCCAATAATGCTCAGAAAGCTATCTTGGTATTCAAACCAGGAGTGCCAGCACCAGAAACAACACTTTGCCAAAAAGACTAGTTTTCAATCAAACGAAAGAGAGAAAATACCAGAAACCACTTCCTTCACAATCCAGAGAGTACAGAGACACTATAAGAACAAGTCTCCACAGCCAGAAAGGACCAAAAAGTCAAGAAACCCAAAAATTCAAAATCTGCCTAGGTATACGCTACTTCACCGTTTAGCAACCAGCGTGCATACACGTCTGTGCTAAGGGAAACTCGCGTATACGCGGGTCCCTTTAGACAAACTTGCGTGTATACGTGACTGTGTGAAGAAAAAAGCGTGTATACAAAGGTAAATAATGAAAAAACAAAAAGGACAAGCCTGGAAAAGAAACCAGGACTTCAGACTGACTGAGAAAAAGTAAACTGGACTGCAAATGAAAGTTAAAACTGTCGGCAACCTACCAAACAGCTGAAACCACCCAACAGGGGAGTCACAAGAATGTGATCCCCAGCGGAGTCGCCAGTTCTATTTCGGGGAAAATCACCCTAGAGGTTCGTTGGGTTACAACCTCCACAGAGCAGGGGCATGCTACTTAAGAAGGACTCACACAACCATGCATGTTCAGGAAAAACTAAATAGAGTAGATCGAGGAAGTTACCCGTAGGTCCTACGGTTGAAGCAGATCCCGCAGGGTCCAAACCCCCAGCAACCGTCCTTCCTTCTTAACCTAAAAGACAAGAAGAAACAAGCACGAAGAACTGGTTGTACAGCATATATCTACTCTAAATGTTAGTGAAATCCATATAAAACATTAAATAGATCATAATGAATGCTTAAATAACTATTTTCACATACATATAAGCATACACTAACACGTATATTTCAGGAACAGCATGGTACTTCTGTATTATAAATAGCATGTACAAAAGTAACAAGTGGAGAGATCACCTGATCCTTCCACGGCCTTCGAGCAGACCGTCGTCCGGATCCGTCCAGCCCTTGCCTCGCTAAGACTCCTTCCAAACTGGTGCATACAAGATGACATATAAAGGGATGTGCATCTCAAGGAAACAAGGGTTTCCTACAATGAACTGGGAAAGTGCAGGAGGCACGGGGAATCAGACTTGGATAGGGAATACCAACAAAGTATAATATCAATAATTCTCTCTCTCCCTTAGGCCATACACATGAGGGGTTTTTATACTCCCTCCAAGTAGTTTCAACAGTTGGAAACAGTTGGCCACGTGCTGGGGTGGTTGAACTACCTGAGTAACCATCAACCCAGCCTAAAAATAGGGAATTTTTTATATATTTTTTCATAATTTTAATGGCATACATGGAAAAGTGCAGCTGGACTCACGTATACACGCAGAAAAGTACAGGCATAGTCGCGTATGGGGATTTTTACACTGTTTTTAAGTGAATTTGTCCAAGTCTGTAGGAATGGGTGCCCAAAACCATCAAAGCAATCATGAATCATGTGAAGGTGAGAAATGATGCTATAACACCATCTTCTGCCATTACTCCCACTCGAACCAGGAACCCTTTTTTCCTGCAAGTTTATCAGCCAAATATACCTTCGCCTTTGATACCAATTGTTAGAAAATTATACATTATAGAGCAATGCAAAACATAAAATATGCGGAAAATATAAGCACACAAAACACATAAAACCATAGAGACATAGATATACGTGGTTCACCCAGTTTGGGCTACGTCCACCCTGAACAGCCAGTCCTTCCTTTCTATTATCCAGCAAAATGAAGAGACACAACCTACAGCAGATCCGTTATAATATCCTCTGTTGTCTCTCACAGTCTCCCTCTATGTTTCTCGCTCCGAGAATACACACATACAATACACAGCCGCAATACAATACCGTCATAAAAGTGAGGGGTTTCCTTATAGGGTAAAAAACCCTAAACTAAAGATAACTTCTACCATCAGATCATTTGCCTAATGAACGGCCCAGATTGACTAGAAATTACTATAATTTTACAAGGAAATTTTACATATGTTTTTAGCTTCAGGGGCGCTGCCCCTGAAACCCCCCACCAGTGGGAGGCACCATAAAGTCACTGCCGCCCCCCCTGGACCCCCCACGATAGCGATTAATTTACGGGCAGTGTTGCCACCCCATTTAAGGTACAAGGGTCCAATGCTGTGATACAAAGTAAACAAGATAATCAGGCTCCACACCCAACAAATTGGGTAGGGTGTTGTGTGATCCACTTCATCCTCTTCCTCATAGAGCCACAAAGGTAGATCATATTCAGTAGAAAATTCAAAAGGGTGATAGAATATTAGTTGTTTTGATAAGGGTCCATTCTTAATAGGCATTTTCCCAACCATTCAACTAATGTAGGCATCAATAATGTTGGCTTGAGGGGTCTTTACCTAGGTTCGAATGTATGGTTTGCAAAAAAACCCCTATACTGCTGGCCCTTTCGGCAATGGCCTATAGACGTAGGTCAAGGTCTCACCCGAAGTAGTATGGGAGGGTGCTGGAACCAGGTTTCTGCACCTTGAGAGAGGGAAAGTTAATAGAAGCGAGTTCCTTTAGTTCTACAGGCCTTCGCATGAGAAGCCTTATCCGTGGCCCGTTAATCAGACGGGGATCAAACACAGCCCAGATACCAAAGAATAATTCACAGATAATAGAAATATAAAAAATACAATGAGATTCATGGATTAATCTCATGTAACAGTATCGCATCCACATGCACAGTTTAATAGATCATCAATATTCAGCAGTAGATCCTACAAATCACAAATAGTTGGAAAGCGTAATACAGAATATTTAGGTATCAAACAATCTTTCCATTCATTCGTACTCCAATTGAATTATAGACTCTATCTATCATCCCACACGCATAGCCAGTTGGGTCTGCACATAGCAGGACTCAGGGTCTCCATGGACACAGCCAATAGGAGCCCTTACCCAGATAATTAACAACAGAGCACAAGTTCATATTCTGCTTATGTTCTTCTCTCTCTTCTTAGACTCGATTTATCTATCTATTTATAGCATGCTAGCCTGCGCTATCCTATGGTCCGTAAACCATGGTTTTCGGACCCTTGGTCTACCCTCTGACGCATTACAATTCATTGGGGTTCTGACCCACCCCAAACCCCCTAGGGTAGACTAAATATTACAAAATATTACAACATATTGCGAAACTGGACAAAATTGTGGTTAGGGAACCCCGTTCCAACAGCCCCCCAACACAATCTTGTGACTCATCCCGAGTCACAGCACCGACGGGGTATCCATTGTTTCCTTGATTTGTTCAATCATAGCGGTTAACAGAGGTAGAACACGAAGGCTCTATATGACGATGGTCTACACAATGTCTATCAACTTCTACGAAGTTGGTCCTTTAGTTGCAGTGGTGACACTGTCCAAAGTCTGGTTCAACTGTCGCACAACCCCTTCTAACTCCTGCGAAATATTGAGAGATTCATCAGCCCAGTGAATCAGATGGTCGTTGAGTATGTGTTTCTTGCACCAGAGCCCCACAATTTCACTGTGAAACGCTTGGCTGGTACGAAGATGAGCTAGTCGCTAGGTTGGAACAAAGGTGGTCATCGTGGCTTCCATATGTTCAAAATATTGTTCCTTCTGCTACAACTCTTGATCAATTTGACCGAGGAGAGGGTTGTGCTGTACCTGGGACCATAATTCCATAGCAGTCTCAAAAAATGTGATTCCCTGATTGATTTGCGTCATAATAGTGTTCATTGCTTCTGTAACCGGCCTTGTTGGGTGCGCACTTCTGGGGGGTTCTCGGGTTGTAGCTTGGCCTGCAATGATGCGATCTGAAGTTCAAAATCAGCCTTAACAACCTATACCTCAGTCTAAGATGCCTTTAAGGTAGCGACCAAGCCCTTGACCTTGGCTTGCGGCACAACAGAGGCAGGAATTACTTCTAGCATGTCTTCACAGAGCCTGTTTATCAGTTTCTCTAATGTATCTTGTTGTGCTATGGTGGTGATGTGTGCAACCTGGACCTGGGTGGCTTCGACAGCTTGAGTTAAAATAGTATTCTTGGCCTCGCTGAGGTGATAATACACGTGAATTTCTCTGTGTTGACGTTCGCTGGTGATAGCGGTAAATAACGCATGCATTTGTGCACTTGCCAATCGACCAACATCAAGGTTGACTAACGAGAATGCCCAGACATGGCTGCACAATTCGGCAGGTTCCATTGTAAAAGAAGCACCTGGGAGAGGGTAGATTCAGCTATCTATGATGGTATTCAGGGCTGTAACTAGGACCGACTAGCCCACGTGAGTCTGCCTCACTTGATCCAAGCTCGCTTGATTCTTCCTCACTTGATCTATGCTCTCTTGAAGGGTGTCTGCTCTGATCCGGAGAGACTGTAGCTCTGATTTCCAAATGTCTACTATGGCCTTATGTTGTTCTTCCTATGCAATCCATCGATCTCCAGATGAAATGGTGACGGTGTCGGTAATCTGCTCAAGGTCATCCTCTATCAAAGTAACCTCTATGTCAACGTCAGGCTTAATAGCCTTACGGTTATTCCTAAACCCCTTAGTGGGTTCATGGGTACGCTTTAGACCATGCAGGAACGACGTGTATGTGCCATCAAGACCGTTAAGGTTGTCATTCAGCGGGGATTCCGGTTCTAGCCGCACGGTAGTGCTTTTTGGGGTCGCTTGCTGCATTGAGGTAGGAATCACTGAATCTGTTGTTTGGACGGGCGGAGTTGTAGCTTTTGATGCTGCGTTGTGGCCAGATGTGCCTGTTGTGTCTAGGCTAGTCAGCTGGGATGTGATCTTCCACTCTGGTATCCAAGTGGTGATTACCTGTTTGATCTCAGCTTCGGTGGCCATATACAAAAGGTTACGCTAGGCGGGATCTTTATGGGCTCAAATTTGCACATTATGCATGGTCACTTGGAAGGCTAAGATATGATTTTATTTGTTGTAGACCGTTGGGGACAAGTGCGGCTGGGAATGAATGGCCGTAGTTATGGCCCAATCGTAGAGCACCCAAATGTACTAATTCTCCTCAACCCACTTAGGATCCTTTAAGTCCCATAAACTAGTAAATCGTTCTCCTTCACACATGTCAGGCTCGAGAGGGGGGAAGATCGCTTCTTCAGGAGTCTCCCATGTAACTAAGATGATTTGCAATATGAGCCACGGGTAGTAGAAAGGTTTCCTCTACTCTTGGGCTTCGCACACATTGTCAAGAAATTTTTCAACCAGGTACTGTGACCAATTGCAACAGACGCCCTTTTTGCAGCTCCCAACGAGTTGAATTACATGGGCAAGGACAGTCGTCGCCTGAAATTTGATCATCAATTTGCAGGCAGGAAGTAGGGTGCCCATGCATGTCTCGAGATCACTGATTGTATCAATTTTGAATCCCCATTTGTTGTATGTGACATGGTAACTTTTCCAAACATCTTCAACAATGTGGTGCTCAAACTTCTTGCGAGTGTCATCCCTAGGATCAAATCCTTGCATAGGAAGGTCGGTGATCCAGTGAATTTAAGTAGCATCAATTGGTATGCCGCCTTGGGGCCATAAGCACCCATCATGAATGATCGCTAGTAGCTAGCAAAAAACTAGGATGGTCATGTTGTATCGACCAAAGTGGCGAAAGCGTAGCAGGTTTAAGATCCCCAATCTGGCTAATCCTTTAACCCATGTCATTGGCCCCACCTTTAGTACATTGTCTTCTAGTACTCATTCCAGGTATAGCTCCAAGGCTAATGAAGGGAAGGCATCTAGGTTCCCCAAGTCATGGTCATCAAATTTATATGGGGGAGGGTGCCAAACATTTCTCCTTGCTGGGGAACTTCTTCTGGGACCAGATGAATCAGAAGGTAGGTGCAAATGACATCAAAATTGGGGGTGCGTGCGGCTATCCTGCGTGGCCTAACATAAGGCGGTAGCCAAGTCAGCAAAGTCACCTATAGGCCTTCTACTTTGAGCACCATTGGGTGCTTAGGTGTAATAGGCAATCATTCCTTTGATGCTTTTTGTGGGGAACACAGAATCTGAGGGGATATACGAGGCTTCCTACCAACCCAATTCGCCTGTTTTGTCTTCTCTTTTCCCTTCAATTTTTCCGGGGTAGAGATGATATCCCTTGTTGCAGGGGTTACCTCAAGGACCTCATCAAATCCTATTTCCCTGGAAGCTGTGGCAGGCAGAGGCTCATTAGGGTTTGTAGCAGTCATTCTTGCACGGAATATGAACTCGACAATGCTACTATCAGACGGAATAGCTTTCTCATTAATGCGGATGGAAATTAGACAGATGAGTTGATATTTATCAAACTGGATGAGGCATGAGAGTTTTGGAGAACAATTAAATCCCTTGGAACTAACAGTCCTTATCTTATAGCCTTTAAGGGTGGAAAATGACTTGTTTATCCTTACTTTCATTTCATCATTACAGGAACAGTAAAAAATCCTTGTTTTCCATACTCATGCTCCATTTCAACAGCTAGTTTTTCCCATTTCACACAACACCTGTGCCTATCTTGCACCCACCCGCGCCTCCAGTCCTGCGCATCATCCTTGCACATCCCTTGCTCATGTCCTCGTGTCTATGGCTAGGTGCGTGCAACATCAATTTTATAGCTACTACGGCCATATACTCATTTGATCTGCACCGAGGAGTCCCTATAGGGCTTCAACTAACTCCCATTAACATATCCCAGCAAAGAATCATCGTGCAACGTAGACAATATGACTGCACCACCATTGGTAATTTCCTTTACTACATACAGGCCTAGCTAGTCGTGAAGGAACTTCCCCGGGTGTCGCGCAAACTGGCTATCATAAAGTAGTACCAATTCTTCCTCCATAAAGACCTTTTATCGAATATGTCAATCATGCCAAGCTTTTTCCCACGCCTTCTGAACATGCTGGTGGAATTGAGAAATGAACAGGTCTTCTTCCAAGGCCACTAGTTGTGCCAAGTGTTCCTCCATGACGTCTAGATCTGCCATATTTGTGAAGGCCAAGATGCGTAGGCTGGGAATGATGTATTCCATAGGCATGATGGCCTCCTTTTCGTAGACCATTTTGAAGGGTGTCTTTCGCATGAGCTTCTTACATGTATTCCTATAGGCCCAAAGTATAGAGGGGATGTGCACATCCCAGTCACTCCATTGTTCGTTACAGACCTTGGTGAGCGCATGTTGAAAATTTTTATTAAATGATTCTACAGTCCCATTCACCTGCGGATGATATGGGGTACTCTATGCATGGTGAATCTAGAACTCCTTAGTCAGAGCCTTAATAGTTTCATTAACAAAATGTGTACCTCTGTCACTCATCAGGATCTTCAGACACCCAAACCTAATCATAATATTTTCAAAAATGAAGTGCGCAGCAGTATCCACCGTACAATCCTTGATAGCTTTTTCTTCCACCCACCTGGTAACATAATCCGTGCCAGTAATAATATACCGAGCACCAGTCTTCTTTCCTTGGGGATTAATGGGGCAGACAAAATCGATGGCCCATTTTTTGAATTCTTGTAGGGCCATCTGTGGTTTCAGGAGCATCTCATCTCGTCATGATGGCTTCCTAGCTCATTGGCATGCGTCGTAGGCCCGGAAGTACGTATGAGCATCATCGTGCAGTGTGGACCACCATAGCCCCTCCCTTAATACCTTCTGCATAGTATCTTTACCCGTGTAGTGTCCTACCACAATTCCTCTGTGGGCTTCATCTAATATAGCCTCTCTCTCGTGTTCAAGTATGTGCCTTCGTAGCACCTTATCCGCTCCCAGCTTGTAGAGCTTTCCCACAATTATACTAAAGTCAGCTGTGCGGGCAACTAGTTCCTTTTTTTGTGGTAAGGAATAGCCATCAGGGGCCTTTCCTATGGTCAAGAAGTGGATTATATCAATGAAGTTCTCATCAATTACCTTGATGCCAAACAAATGCTCATGAGACAATCCATCATCTATGTTGGTCGGTTCTTCGCCATTTTCAATCTTGGAGAAGTGATCTGGTCGGGTGTTCAACCTCCCTAGTTTCACAATTATTTCAAAATAATATTCCTGAAACAGTAGTAGCCAACGATAGATTCCCCCCCCCCAACAGAAGCTTATTAACCAAGTATTTCAAGGCTGAATGATCTGTGAACATCCTGAAGTGTCCACCTAGCAAATAGTGTCTGTACTTTTGGAGGGCATACACCATCGCCAACCCTTCACGTTCTATGGTAGAATATTTACGCTCTGCATTCGAAAGCTTCCTACTATTGAAGGCCAGCAAGTGATCGATGCCCCATTCTCTAGGCTGCGCCAAGACAACTCCCAATGCAATCCCTGATGCATCTATGTTGACGCGGAAGATCTTTATCCAATCGGGGAATAGCAAAATAGGTGCAGCCACCATATTTTATTTTAATAGCTCAAATCTTTTCTGGAATTCATCATCCCAAAAGAACGAGACATCATTTTTGAGCAATTTTTCCATTGGAGCGGTGATCAAAGTGTACCCCTGAACTTTCTATAGTAACCTGTGTGGCCGAGGATGGAGCATAGATGTTTTCCAGTAGTTATAACCTCCAAGTTAAGTATAATCGCGATCTTGGCTAGGTCAACCGTCAATCCTTGCTAACATGCTATGTGTCCTAATAGAATCCCAAATGCGACACAAAATATGCATTTATTGATGTTTAGCAAAATATGGTGTTTCCTGCACACATCCAATATCATGTGCAGATTTGATACATGGTTCTTTACTAGTCCAAACACTGTCCAGTCATCAAAGTAGAATTCTAGGAGCTTGTGAATGAATTATTTGAACACAGCTACAACAACACGTGAAAAGATGGTAGGGGAATTCTTTAATCCAAATGGCATGACAGTGTACTGGAATGAACCCCACTCCGTTGCGAAGGTTGTCTTGATGCGATCTTCAGGTTCTATGTGGATCGGATGGTACCCCGAGAAACCATCAGTAAATGAATAAGATTCATGACCTACCACATTATATAGGATATCATCAGAGAACAATGTAGGGAAAGGATCATATATGCAGGCATCATTCAACTTGCATAGATCAACGCATATCCTTATCTCTCCTTTAGTCTTATTTCCCTGGACCATGGGGCTTACCCAATTGGATTGTTCTACTGGTTCAATGATACTTGTAGCCACAATTTTCTCAATTTCCTCCTTAACTTTTTGTTTGTATTTTGGGTTCAGGCGATAGGGTCGTTGTTTGACCAGCCACACATCTGGCTTCAATGTAATACTCATGGCCCCCATATCCCCTACGATCCCCTTGAGTTAAGAGAACTTGTTTGGGAAAAGATATTGATATTCTGTTAGCAGCTCTCCGACCTTTCCCACTGTGACATCATCCTAGTAGTACCCAATCTTGGCCATCTTGGGCTGTCCTTCCGTGCCAATATTGATTTCCTTCAGTTTCAGAGTTTTGGTGACCTCAATTGATTGCAGCAGCAGACCTGCAACAACACGTTCTCCTTCTGACTCTGTGATAATGATATTCTGAGGATCCTCATCACATTATTCTATTGAGAAATTTCTACAATTTATAAAGTCCTGCATATGTGCATCCTAGGCTGGTGTAATACATTTCTGTTTAGGAAGGGACTCATTGAAGACAGAGCATCTATATCCTATAGGGCTTCATCAAGTTGCTTAGTGCCTCTCGTCAATCCAAACGTCGTTACAAATTTTTCAGCCATTGTACTCCAATGCTAGGTGTGTTGATGCAGTTCCACGTCCAAATACCAGGTGATAGGGATTGGTCCTAATCTATGAGTAAATTTGTGGACCCATTCATTCCATGTGTCCTTATTCCATACCCTTAGCTAGAGGGCTATGTGCTTGCACAGGTCCTCTCACCCCAAGAAGAGTTCTATAGGCGATTTGAATGGCACTTTAAATTGTAATATCATCATCTTTCGACATTCCCTGCAGTCCTAGAAAGCTCCCTTATGAGTTTCCCACTAGTGCGTAGGAGTTGCACGTATGGCCAAATCAAGGGTTCAAAATTTCTGTTCCTCAGGGATGTTTTCTTCAAGTTCTTTGAGGAAATTTTTAACAATACTAGAGCCATCAAAGTAGGGTAGTTCTCTTACCTCTGAGGAAATAAATCATAATATTTTTGTGACCTTAAGACACCTTAGTGAAGATACGTCATGTAGTCGGTTTTGCCAATTTTCTCTCTCCATCAGAGTTAAGCACTCGCTGTCTTTTTCCAAGCATAACATGCCATCATCCATGGGTTTGATCTAATCATCGTCCCGTGTGGATATTTTTTATATGTGATAGACATCCTCTTCCTCCCGTACCAATTCAGTGTACCGTTCTCCTTCAGCTGGGTCCAACGGGACTATCACCCTTATGCCGTCATTTTCAAAGATCATGCTTCTTCTTTTCAAATTAATTATACCTCCGATGTCAATATCCCAATCCAGGCCTGAAAGTGCGGGATAAGGATTTGTGTCATCCACTATCTGAATTACCTTAAAATCATCGTAAAAATTAACACCCACAATATCTACCACTACCTTCATCAGTTGCCCCAATGGGATGATCTTCTGTTGATTAGCCATCCGTAGCTGAATAGTTTACCATTCCAGCTTAGGTTCTCCCATTCGTTGCTAGGTCTGCTTAACTAAGACATTTTCATCTAAACCTAAATCAAGGATGACTTGGTCCATTTCGTAGTCTCCAATCTGCATGGTCATGCACATTTCCCATCCCGTCCTTTTTTTGATTTTTTATATCTTGCTGAAAGTTTTAACCTCGGGTTATAAATCAATTTTTTCTGCACAACTATATATTAGCACTTGGAAATTTTCTACAACACTCTGGTTGCACAACAGCTTCATATATTCCTAGAGGAATGGTTTAATTGATTCGTGTGCAGGGAAAATTTTAACGATGGAAAATTATCTTGAAGTTTAAAACATTGGCGAATCTCACTAGTCCCTAATATGAAAACTATACAATGTTTATTGATATATTTGTAAATTTATTCAAATTTATAATGAATTTATATATAGTCTCTATATAATGTTGGTGATTTTTAAGGTAAAATAATTTTATAATGTAAAATTTGGGCGAATTATTTTTAGAAAAAATGGAAATTGGCAAATCTTTTTTTGGAAAAAACATGGGAAATTAGCCCACCTGCGAATATTAGCCCCTAAAATTTTCTATGTTCGTGTGCTTTTGGATCTATAGTACTTTTTGTAGTGAATGCTTCATATTTTATCATTTCCCTCGAGACTTATATGAAAGTTTCTTTCTCCTTTTTCAAGTCTAAACCTTCTGTTTTGTCCCCAGTCTTCCAGATTAATGATTCAATCTCAGCCTTTTCTTCAGCTCCCCCAGTGGCAATGTCGCTGCGCGTAATCACATTGATACATGGTCCATCGTCCCGTGGTTCTACCTTAACCCTTTGCACATTCTGCGTAGGTGTTTATTGTGTCTCTCGCATTGTTTCTATTAATATTGGGTAGTCTTAAATGACGTGATTGAACTGCCTGAAATATATGTAGGACTAGCATGCCAGCTTTGGGAAATCTCATGAGAAATGTCCCACGTCACCATAGTTGTAATAGATCAGTTGTCCACATCCTTGACCTACACTCCCCCATCTCCCTCCTCCCCTTCCTCTTGCGAGAGATCCTCCCCGTCCAGAAGGAGATAGTGGTGATGAGGGGTCGACCTGCACCCTATATAAATTACCCCTATCTACCATGAGGTTAGGTGTTTGGAATTTTTTATCGTCATGACCCACCGATGAGCAGAATTCGCACCACTACTATTTCAATTCTGGAACATAAGCACCCAACCGTGGGCAGTGATCTGTATCATGTCTTCCTACTACCTGACAGTCAGCACACCATAGCATAGGACTGTTAGGTCTAGTGATTTCCCTAGGTCATAGAGGGATCAGTCCCCCAGCCTACATATAATATGATAACAACGGGGATTGATCCTTAGTGTGACCCAACACCCTACAGCGTATGCACCAGATATCCGGGCTAGCTTCCTTACCACGATCCTTTTGCAAGCTCTAAATTTATAAGTGCATTACCTCTAGCTGGCTCTGGATCTGTAGGGTTTCGAACTACATATCATCTCTTGGCGTAGATTCTAATTTCATGGAAATTTCTAGATATTCCTCTTGCAAGTTGATCTTTTGTTGTCCCATGCGTCCACGCAAGTGTGGTAATAGCATATCGATAAACCATTCCTTATGATACTTATCTTCGTAGAAAAATCCCCCATCGCTGATAACATTTTTCAATCATTGGTCAGCTTCATAGATGGACTCTGTAGGTCCCTACATAAAGTCTTTTAGTTTGACTACACATTGAGAGTATCACTTAGGTTTCCGGAACTGTTGCTTTAGGGCATTCTTAATATCTTGTATTGATGTGTTCATGTGTTGACCAATATATCCAATAAACCAATCCAGGGCCCTTCCCTCGAAGGCTATGGATAGTTGTGCTTGTTTGATAGCATAATTGTTAACATTCTGCGCAGTCCATACAAACTCTGCTACAAACTAAAACTAATCCATGTCCTCGTCCCCTACGCCCTTAAATTTAGGTAACTTCATGTGCATGGCCATGTCATTTTATGGTGGAGGAGGTGTACGAGAATTCTTACCCTTATATGGGTTCGATGCAGGTGTGGCTGGTGTGCTGGTCACAACTTGCACAACTCCTCCCTGGATAAGATAAGGTGATTCCCTTAAGGGACTCCATACCGACCTATCTCCTTCTTGATTAACCCAGTAGTATTTATTTCTTCACGTCGTCCTCCCACTCTGGTTGGAGGTCAGTCACTCGGTGTGGCCACATAAGATAGTCTTTTCACTCAATAGCATATTAATCAATAGTGGTAGGGTTTTTAGGAACTTACCTCTAAATCCCTTGAACAACCTTCGTTCTACTTCTAAATATAACACAAATTTATGAACAACAAATTTTTTCACGAATCCGCCAAATATACTGTCAACCTAATGATCTACATTCATGGTAATATTATTATCATTTTTCTCCAATTGCTGGATCAATTCGGTGGTCCACTATGTGACCTGATCATCCTTCCAAAAAGTTTGGAGTTCTTCCAACCGAGCCAACCACTCTTGTAACTCGTGTGCGAAGGATACAAAGAATATTTCATGCACTTCCGTAAAAATATACCTATTTTTCCACTCTTCCGCAGACAAATTTTCACTCTTATTATATTTTAGGGAAAATTATTGAATCTTCTTTTTGAACCAGCCTTCTAACCTAGGTTTTAATGGCTGCCAATGACCCCTTGGCATAGCCCAATCCCTCTCTCAAAATGCTCCCTATCTCGGCAACGAAACCATTTGTTGGCTTTAGGGGTATTAACCCAGGTTCAGATGTATGATTTGCCAACAAACCCCTATACTACTGGCCCTTTCGGCAATGGCCTACAGATGTAGGTCAAGCTCTCACCCGAAGTAGTATGGGAGGGTATTGGAACAAGGTTTCCACACCCTGAGAGAGGGAAAGTTAATAGAAGTAGGTCCCTTCAGTTCTACAGGCCTTCGTATAATAAGCCCTATCCCTAACCCGTTAATCAGAAAGGGATCGAACACAGCCTAGATACCAAAGAATAATTCACAGATAATATGAAGATAAAAAATATGACTAGATTCATGCATTCATCTCATTTAACAGTATCGCATCCACATGCACAGTTTAATCATTCATCAATATTCAGCAGTAGATCCTACAAATCACATATAGCTGGAAAGTGTAATATAGAACATTTAGGTATCAAACAATCTTTCCATTCATTTGCACTCTAATTGAATTACAGACTCTATCTATCAGCCCGCGCACACAGCCAGTAGGGTCCGCAAACAACAAGACTCAGGGTCTCCTTGCACACAGCCAGCAGGGGTCGTTACCCAGACAATTAAAAATAGATCACAAGTTCGTATTCTGCTTCTCTTCTTCTCGCTCTTATTAGACTCAATTCATCTATCTGTTTATAGCATGCTAGCCTGCGCTATTCTATGGTCTTCAAACCGTGGTTTGTGGACCCTTGGTCTACCCTTTGACCCATTACAATTCATTCGGGGTTTTGAAACACCCCAAACCCCCTGTGCTAGACTAAATATTACAGAATATTAAAACATATTGAAAAAATGGAAAATGTTGTTGTTAGGGAACCCCGTTCCAAAAAATAGTTCCCAACCAAGGTCTTCCTAATATAATAGGATAGCCATTAAAATTGGTTTTGGGCTAGAGAACTAGGAAATTAGTAGGATACTCCCAAGAGTCGACGAAGACCATCACATCCTCAACAAATTCGAGGAGAATAGTTGTGTAGATGATAACAAAAACTGAAGAAATAGTTGAATTCATGTAGATCAATTCATAAATTAGATAGGTGTAGTGCATGTTGTTTGATTAGTTATTTTTTATAATATTTATGTATGAAATCATTCAAATAGTGGAAGGAATGTAACGATTTGCAAGGAATGTCCAAAGTTTCTTCTAGGATTTTTATTTTTTTCCATGGAGATTTTTGTTTTGAGATGAAATAGAAATACAATCTTCAAGTACATAATAGACAGTTAAAATGTAGTGTTTCATCACTAACTATCTATTTAATTTTAGTTTACTTGTTCATATTCCCTAGAAAAAAATGCCTCTTCTACTAAAGGGAGATCATTGACATTGTCCATGACATAACTTTCGTTCAATTTTCAACCTTACATAAATTATATGACTAGTCTAAGAACAAAAATGATACCATAGAGTAAAAATTCCATAAAAATGACATATTATGTATAAGCTCAACAAGAAGATAGCAATTAAAAATGACTTTAGACCAATCGCCTCGAGGTCACTAAATGACTACCAAGGTATTCCTTCTTGAGAACATATTTTTCCTCCAGGTGAAGTCCTTCCTTTAAGAGAGTATATGTTGTCCTTTTGATTTCTTGGAACACATGAAATATTTTGATCATCTAGAACTTCCTATAGAGATCTTTCAGTTGAGAAGTTAAGGGAGATAAGGAAGTATTATGAATATGAACATGTGAATTTATCTGATTGATTTTGGGGTTGGGCCACAATTAATTTTAGATGAGAAATATGCTTGTCAAAGCTATATGTTAATAATGAAAACAAAGCATTTAATTAAAAAAAAAAATGACTACACATCTCAGGAGGGTCTTGGAAAGAAATTCTGTGTAGTAAAATTTTTGTTTGTGTTTCAACTATATTTCCTTTAAGTTATCAATAGTGTTATTAAAAGACAATGGGTACATGTGTTGATGATAATTATAGAAATTGTAAGATATTCAATAGTAAACTTTTAAACCATTGTTATGATGATTGTGTTCATTTATTCTCATTTTTGTTTCTGTTTTCCATCGTATGCTAGTTATCTTTGTAGGGAGAGAGATGGTAGCTACACATATTAAAGAAAACATATTAGAAGAGGTTAAAATAATGGCCTTTTAACATAAAGAAACAACCCTATAGGGAATCGACTGCCCACATGTCCAACTTTTTCATACAATGTTTGTTTGGGGCACACAATAGTCCATTTGAAAAAATACTATATGAGTATTACAAATTTTGGTTGGGCCTAGGTAATGCCATGGAAAGCTTTGGACCCCTAAATGGCCAAAAACATCATTTAAGGACTAAAAATGACCCTAGAATTTTGGGATAAAAAAACCATAGAAAAAATTATAAGATAGAGAACCATTGAGTTAGTGGAAGACGTGGGTGGCCATCAATATCCACCTGGATTCGAGGGCCACATAATTTTATGGTGGGAGATAAGGTATGGTTGAATTTGTATAAATAACACCTCTTAATATCCCATTGGAACTCCCCCCTCTCTATTCTGATATAGGCCTTAAACCAACACAAATTTTATGGGTGAAGATGATTCTATATCAAATAACAACTTTTCTTTGGCTTGAACCTTATATTTAATGTGGAGCTGCTTCAACCATATTTTCCACCTCTCAGAGGCACCCCATGTTCCTACTTTGGCGCACATGCCTCACTAGGAGTCATATTAAACAATTTTTTCCCCACTTGATGGAGGAACTTGACAAAAAATGGACCACTTATTCCTAAGTGGGGGCAATTGATTCAAGAGAATACTAGTGACCACCCCCTTGTTCCATTGATTCAACATTATTCCATATTTTGGTAGCTCTAGTATAGGTTTTTTTACATCTAAAACCTTTAGTGCCTTTTTTGGAATTTGGCATAGGCAAAAGACACATAGTATGGATTGTAATGGTCCAAGAAATTTCCTAAATGGAGTTTTCATGCAAATGATGTAGCCTCGAGAAATGGGCATATCAATTACCCTCTGTAGGGCCCACATTACTTTTGGGGCATCCTTTCCCAGGGTTAGAGTTTTGGATTTTACAATATTTCATATTATGGCGTCATACTTTGTGTTCAAAGGTATTTTTGGACTCTTGTAATGTTTTCTTGTGATTAAGAGTAGTTGACACATCTCTCTTCATAGAAAAGTTACCACCATTCCAATTAGTTTGCATTACTTTGAATTTTATAGTTTTTTTTCTATTTCATTCATTAATAGTATTTAGATTTTTTTGTATTACTATACTCTTTGGAATATATTTCTATGTTTCCATTTATGCTTTTACGTAATAAGATCCCCTTCAAACCTAAGGTCTATCTATGATTTTTTTTTTTTTAGTAGAAGCTTCTACCTTTAGATGATCATGAGTCATAAAATTTCAATATTGAAGTGAATTACCAACTTTTTTATATAATTATGATGATTAAGAATACATGCTTCCTCATAAGAGGTCACATGTTCAAATATAAAGGGGGTAGAGTGTGTACACCTTTGTAGAATTTAGCAGTAAAATCGCTATGCAGAAATAGGTCCCTTGTCCTACAAATAATGGGGTCTCATACACCAATTTGAAAGTCTATTATACTACAAATAATAAGGTCTCATAGTCTTTCTTATCTATGTCATTTAAAATAGATTATTACTACTATGTTACATACATAATTGTCCCTTGTCTTACAAACAATGAGGCCTCATACCCCAATTTCAAAGCCCATTATCCTAGAAACAATAACATTTCATTGTTTCACTTACCCATAACTTTAAAAATATATTATTATTAGTTTTTTACAAATATACCTCTATTTAACTTAAAATAACCTCCATCACTATTTTTCCAATGAAGAAAAATGATGTTTAAAAAATCTATTACTATGTTATGCCTAAACTCATATCATAAACTAATTTTAAACAAATTTTAAGTACGATTTGTTTTAATTGTATTACTATACATGCCTAAAATCAACTGTTTTTTTATATATACTTATTTTACTAATAAATGTTTACAACTACTTGTTTACCCTTAAATTTTTGTTAATATGGAAAAACATATGTTAAAAAATATGGAGGAAAGGTAGATGTATGTTAAACATTTGAAATTGGGTTTGTTATCAATTGGAGGTAGATCCAAGGCATGAGCCCAGGGTGACTTGAACAGGAAAAAAAATGTAGCCTTCGATTCCTGGAGATTTGAGGGTTGAGCAGTTTTGGCTATTAAACATTTTTTCTAAAGCAAAGCTTTGACAGATTTTGTGTAATGATGGTTTCCACAACCTTTTAAATGGGGTAGAATTGAGGGATTCTAGGTCGATGTAAGCTCAATTTTAGCCATTATATCATGCTTCCTCGTATTGAAGTTAAAAAATAGTTTCTTCAATGGCTACTACTTTTGGCACCATCAATATTGCTACAAGTCCTCACAATCCTAACAAATATTTTGAGGTATGCATTTCTTTTGCCATTTTTTCCCTCCAATAAATATGAAGCATGTGACATCCTCCAGAAATATTCCTAATGTATATTTCCATGGTTTTTATTTTATTACGGACTATCCCTATTACATTCAAATGTTGCTTGATGTTATGGTGCAATTGATTTAGGTTGGCTTTGCTTTCTTAAAGTTAATTGGTCCACGCTAGTAAATAATTTACAACACAAGGCTTTAATTAAAAGCGTAATTTTGTTGTAAGTCCTTCAATGTTTTTTTCCAAGAGAAAATTTACTCACATTCAAAATAGCATATAATTTCTAAATTATTTTTTTGTAGGTGTCTAGAAAAAAGTTTCCTTTATGCCCCATCTGGTCTATATATGATATATGTATGTATATAGAGTTATAAAAATGTAATTTTAAAAATTAAGGGGGCTTTGTTTCAGACGTGGACAGAATACTGTCTCCACTTGGATACATCTGATAATATAACAAAAAAATTAGCGACTTTAACATTTTTTTTGGGACAACTGAACTGTGCACTTGATTTACCATTTCATTAAAATTCAAAACATGGAAGTGAGATTTAATATTTAATATAAACACATAGCATGATACGTAGGTGCCATGAGTTTTTTCCCTACCTCAATATTCCCCAGGGCTACCCTAATGGGTTCGGTAAAGCCCTCAGAAATGGAAGCTATGTCGATGGTGTCAAGCTCCCACTCAGCAGGCCTTAAGGGAACATTAGGGTGTGCTTGGGTATGTAATATAAAATATGTGCCCTAATTTTAACTCCTACCTCCATGTTCCCTCATGATTATCAAGTAAATCATTTGGGAATGTAACTTTGGCTAATGGTGTTGAGCTCTTTTCTTCTCGTGATTTAAGAAGAAGTTAGGATTCCGGAGTAGGCTTGGGATTGTAATACATGCACTCTATATTCATCTCCAGGTTTTGTAAGTTCAAAATCTATTTATAGGTTCCCCCACAAATTCCTAGTAAAGCCTTTGAGAATGGAACGTTTGTCAATGGTTTAAAATCACTGCTTACGAGGCCTTAAGGATAACATGGATTGGGTTAAGGAGAACATGAGTTGGGTTTAATTTGTAATATGCACACTAAATATTCATCTTTGGAATCCACAAGTCCAACACCTACCTCCATATTCCCCATGGTTATTTCAGGATGACAGGAAGGGTCCATCAACCGCAGGCCCATTGGGCTACTTGGAATTCATATTTTATATAGCAGCCAATTTCATTATGTCCACGTGATTGATTGTAGGTAATCACGAGAAAATTTATTTTACCCCCTAAAGTCTAGACATTATATTTCTTTTTGGTTTTATATGTGGGTATTTTATGCATGGGTCATTTTATATTGTTTTATTGGTAATCCATTACATAATAGTGTTACGTCATTTTTGTGAACTATTTAACAAAATAAGATGATTATCTTCGTAATTTATTTGTTTTTTTAGATGATGAAGCCCCCAAACGATAGTATCTTAAGCCTCTCTTTCATTCCAAAAGATAACTATTTGGGGGCCACATCCTAGGATAATCAAGTTTGTTTTCAACTCTCTCTATTTATTAAAATGAGGTCTCGTTCATATGAGATTTTTGGGATAATGATATTATTGTAATAATTTTGGACTGGTGTTTTATTTTGATCTTTTTTTATACTTTGGAACGTGGATTACTGGGTTAGATGTTGGGAGGCCCATCAAATTAGGGCTAGAAAGCTAAAAGTAGCAATGTAACATGGCCAAATAGTGAGGTGCTTCTGATTGTGGTTGGAATTCTAGTACCTATTATTTTTTCTTGTGAATTTTATTTAGAAGTTATAATATGCTTTCAAGAACCAGGGTTGTGGCTTACTTATGGAAAGAAACATTAATGAAGTTTCATAGTATGCTTCTAATATTTTATATTATGTAATTCTTCATATGGAGTTTTTCTTCTCGATAGGAAGGATGATGGCACTATTGTTTTCTAAATTTTCTCTGATGGTTATGATAAACAAGCTAAAATCTGGCCACTGTTGACGGGGAGTTAGATAGTGACGGTGGCCATGCATGATACACCTATTAAGGAAATTTCATGGATTCCATAAATGAACTTTCTTGCAAATGGAAGCTGGAACAAGACACTTAAGTATGTATATGATGGTTTTAATTGATTCTGTCTCTCTTTGATTATTTATGTTATGAGGTTTCTTGTAAATGTTAGGCGAGTTGTGACCTTATACATTTTAAACCAGCTGGAGCATAGTTCCAAAAATTTAATATCTTTTAAGCTTTGAGTCAAATGGAAACTTCTTATCTGGAGAAAATATTTATAAAATTATATGAGATTAAAGGGAATAAATATGTTAGATTAACTACTCAATTTTTTTCTTATATACCCAATACCTGTATGTTTCTTACTTCCTTAGCCTTGTACCTATGAAAACTTGTTAGAAATAGACACGTATGCCTTTTAATTTGCATAAGCATTGTATTCTAAAAATCTTCATATAAATTGTGTTGTATGCTCATTAGATTTCAAAATGTGATTCTTTCTTGTTATCATGCATTATGATAAGTACCATGTTATGTATTACTATTAGATAATCCCTTTTTGTATCATGATTGAATGTACCATCTTATATCAAATCCTTCGAAAGGTGAAATCCCATTAATATTTTTTGTGTTGGTTAATAGTTTCTTATCTTAGTCTCGACTCCCATATAAAAAGTTTTTAAATTTAATATAAACTAGATCAGAAGTTATGCAATCTAAGAATATATGATACTCCTTTCAACTTATCATATACATATACCTTATTATCCTAATACAAAACCATGTGCTCCATGGCACTATCTTTGTTTGCACTCGATTTTCCAATCTATAATCCTAATGGAATGCATATTTATCTAGTGACTGTCATTATTTTATGCTCCAAAAAATTTGAAGAATGAAAGAAAAAAAAAAAACTTTTAGTGTAGGTCACCCATTATTTTTGTTGTTGTTGTTGTCACAATATCTCTTATATTTATGGAAAATTATTTACAAACAACAAATCAACAGGTGGAAGTGTATATATAATGGAGATTATATTAGTATCGTCTTTTGTAAGACTAGAAAAGAAGAAATAAACTATGTATATGTCAAAAAATCTAAAGATTGACCATATCTTATCAATAAATCACCCTCAGTTAATAGCCAGTCATGTACCTCATTACACCACATGGAACAAAAAGTAGACAGATAACTAACTTCTTGAAAATAATAAAAACTACACTTAATATTCCTCGGGAATACAGAGCAAAGAATCTGACTCATTCGCAAATCCTAATGAAGGAAGAGTGGACTAGATAGATACAATTTCCAATCAAGGTGGAACACTAGTGAGGCCTGCATTGAAGGAGAATTAAATACCATTCCTCATTATCTTTTCAAACATATTAGAAATGGTGTAATTTGTGTGCTCACATGTCTTCTAGATCAACCAACACCCCATATTGCATTGAGATTTGGAGTTAATAGATTCTTCTAGAGCAACAAAGGTCAAAGCCTTTGTGGTTGATACTACTGTAATGACTGATCAAAGCTCCACCCATCATCCCTAGAAAATATCCTCGATGTCGCAATGTTATTTTTCAACACATTATACGAGGGATGAGCCCCCCCATCCTTGTGGAATATTGTTCTTCCCACCATACTTTGAACACATGTATCATTGAATGATATGCAACTCTTGATGTTGAAATTGAGTCTCACTAGGCAATCAAAAAGATACATAATAAATGTGTGAGGCATAGAGGATCTTCCCAACCCCTGTCAACTTCCCATCTAATGAATGGTCCTTATGATTCCGAAATAAAGGCTTATTGTAAAATTATTGAATACATGATACACTAATCCTGGATAGCCATTGGTGAAAACCCCACTTCAAAATTTCAAATGCAATGCTTAGATACCTTAAAATTACCCTGGGTCGAACATAAGTTCGAGCTATGGGAATATAGTAGGTTGAGATTCTAACTCTAAAAACTAAAAAAAATTCTTATGGTCACTAACCACAACATCTACATTAGAGTAAAATATGTGCAAACAAGTATGAGCACCATCAACCAAGATCTTCTTAACACTCATAGAAATAAAGTATCCATTAGCGAAATGATTATTGACCATGTCTGACCCATCAGGACATAATATGTCCTTCACTTGCCCTTAAATGCCAGAAAATTCAAATAGGTGAGCCAAGGAATCAATTGTAAAATATACAAATCCTGGGAAAAGGCTCACCCTTGGCAAATAGATCGATTCAAAAAAAAATTGAGGGGACAATGAGTTACTAACAAGGAGAAATTTTGATGCATTAGAGAGTAGTGTTCACCATCGCCACACATTTTGGTCAAAATTCCAAGAAAAACCAACATGTGTATGATGAAGCTCTAATCTGTAGAAAATGGGGATGTTAGCCACTAGCTCGAGCCCATTCCAAGGCCTCTCAATTCTAGATTACATGTCTAGAATAATTTTACCCTAAAAAAACCTGCCTTCTCTTGTTGAACTGCCTTCCATGCAATTGATAATCATTATTGCTAGGTTCCCATAATACTAGTGTATCCCCTTATTTTTATTGTTAGTGAAGCCCCCTTATTATTGTTTTTGTGCCCATGTAGTCCCCATATTGTTATTATTGTGCCCCATAGAAGCCCACTATTGTTATTGTTGTGCCCTTACATTGTTATTTTTATATCGGCTAGGATTATATTGTTACCCCTTGGACTCCTATATATATAAAGGAGGTTTTTTCATTTGTAACATACAATAATTCTTCATTTATGTTATTTAAGGGAGGTTTCACCCTCGAAGAGGCTGATTTCTAAGTCGTGAGCTATACTTTCTTCTATTTTATGAAATGGTTGCATAACATTCGGTATCAGAGCTTGGGAAACTATGGTTTCACTTCTTCAAAAAGGTCATTCTGGAATATTATATATACTGTTTTTTTCTACGAGGATTCAGAAGCTAAAATGTTTACCCCATTGATTCAAAATATTGGTGAACCACATGTAAAATTTTTAGATCTTGGTTCGCTATATTTTCGGAGATATGATCTGAGGAAGTGAGGGTTTTTGGAGGCTCCATAATTTCATCTCAAAGATGTGACTGAAGGAAAATAGTCATAAATTTATTTTTAGGCATCATATTGGAATTATGTAAAAACTGGCTGAAATTTCATGGACTGTAATGTCTTGTGTATCGATTTCAAAGATGAAGGTAGAAAGAGTGACATGTGGAATTTCATACAAGTTCGCTCTACTGACTAGTTCATAATTAGGTCATTATGGGAGACTGAGAATAACTTTAACTTGAACAATCCAAATTATGTCAGACCTATGCAATTGGAAAGAAGACTCATAGGGTTACTATAAGACCAAATTTCAAATATTTTGGATACAAAATCACCGAGATACATCAGTTTCATTATGAAGCTCCTCAAAATAAATGAAATGAAATGATGTGTAATTTGTTTTTTAAATTGCATAACGTTTGTTTGAAAAATCAGTTTGAAGTGATTCCAAGGGAAAATTGAAGCATTTATATCAATAATGGGTTCTAAAATCCCTCCCAAAAATAATTCCACACCTATTAAGACCTCATAAAACTCTACTATGACACATGAAGAGGAGGAAGTGCAACATGATATATCAAAATTATGGGACCAAGTGAAACAAATTTCTCTCTCACAAAGAGAAACCAAAGGATAACTAAAAGGTTACATGAATGGTTTAAAATCAGAAATGGATGGGATGAAGAATGGCATGGAAGGTATAGAAGAAAAATTGAGAGGAAACATGGAATATTTGAAGAAATACATGGAAGTTTTGAAGGAAGGTTTGAAAAGGTTGCTACAAGAAAAGCTTCTTAATGGTGAAAAGGTAGTAGAGGAAAATCATTATGAGAACAAAATAAATTTTAATCATGATTTCATAGACTAACATCAGATTTAAGACCCACATATTCCAAAGATCGATATGAAGAAGTTTTATGGCAAGGATCTTGTAACATGGATACTAAAGATGGAGCAATATTCTGATCTCTATAATGTGAAAAACACACAAAAGGTATGCATTGCATATTTATATTTAGAACCCAATATATTTTTATTTTATTGATGGATTTTTTCTCGTAAAAAATTGTCACTTGTTCAATTTTTATGGCGGAAATGATATCACATTATGAGGATATAAAGAGAAACACTTTCTTTAGCCAATTGATAAATCTCAAACAAAAGTGTTCAATGGTGGATCACATTAAGGACTTCCAAAATTTGAATATAAGGATAACTGATATTCCAGAGGAACAAAGAAATGATGTCTTCATAGGGAATTTAAAGGATAACATCCAACATGAGGTTCACCTTTGGGAACCTGATTCATTAGAGAATACATTCAGGTTGGTAAGAAAAATTGAAACCAAAATTATGGCGACAAGGAAGCCTACCACTCACAACTATAAATATGGAAGTGTTTCTACACTTAGACTTCCACAACCTACAAGGTTGACACCACAATAATTGAAAGAAAAAATAGAAAATGAGATTTTCTACAGTTGTGATAGAAAATACACTAAAGGTCATAAGTGTGATGAGAAGAGATTATATTACATATAATGTGAAGAGGAGGAAGAAATGAATAGGAAACTTCAAAAGAAGAGAATATACACCAGGAACCAACCCTAGAGAAAGAAGAAATGAATCCAACCATATATTGTATTGCATTGAAAGGAATTACCAATCAAACTCTCAAGATAGAAGGCATATCAAGAATAAAATTGTATAAGTTCTGATTGAATCTAAAATGTACAATCAAAGTATAGAAAAATGAGTCCCCTAAGGAAAATGTACAATCAAAATTCACTTTATGAGAACCAATAACATTTTAGAGGATGACATCATCCCCAATGGTGTAGGTGACATTACTTGAGTTAAGGATACTTACTTGTTACATTCTCAATGGTGGATAAAAACTCACGATTAACCATGCTAGTGCTATAAGTACTTTTAAAGTCATAAATTAAAATACTAATAATAAATGTCATTTCCCACTTTTTCAATAAAATATTATTATTGTCATTTCATATTTTTTGAAAGAAACAATGCATATCCTTACATAATCTTCATGTCTTTACACATTTTTCAATAAATATTATATTTGTATATTTTCGTATATTTATTTTTAAATTATATATTCATCTCATTTTATTTAATATTATAATTTAAAATTAATTATAAGTTAATATCTATACATATATAGTATACATATGAAATAGAAATAAATAAAAATGTAACCTTGTATTTTATGATAAATAAAAACTATGAATAATAATATTATAATATTAATAACAAAACAGAAATATTAAAATTAAAGAAAAAAAATATATTAGTTTTTTATGATGAAAAAATGTACATTAGTTTTGTATGTTAAAAAATCTATATTAGGTTCAACATAGTTTGGTGCAAAAAAAATCTAAAATCTAAATGTATATAAATCTTATATTATACTTATAAATATAAATTAAATCTATTTCAATACTTTTATTTATTTAATTTTAAATACAACTAAATTAATTTCATTATGATTATATTAATATTATATATTATTATACATAATATTATTAAAAATAATCTAAATGTTATAGAATATATATTATATTCATTTTTATATTGTATATTATTTTTTCTTATGTTATAAATAGAATAAAATCAATATGTAATACAAAAAAATACATAAAATAATGTATTACATTTATTATATTATTTCATTTTATTTCTATATAGTATATTAATTATATGTTATTAAATAATTTAAATAATATGAATTTTAATTAATAGTATATTATACGATTAAGAATTTATGAATTTATATTTATAATTTATTTTAAGTTATTTAAGTACAAAGGACAAATGCATTAGTTGTTCATTGATAATGACATTTTATTGGAAAACTCATTCCTATTTACAAACACATCAATACAATTTTTTTGTTATTTTTATTTTGGTACACCTTTTCAATTGAATTTAACCATGGTTACATAGACTGTGGTGCAAAAAGTAAAATGAAAATTCATAGATATTATTTTAGTGGTTTAGCTATTATTTTATTATTTCCTTAGGAGGTTCATTTTAGACCTCAAAATTCCCCTAATGCATAATTTTATTCATTGTAAGGTATCCAAGGAATTGAATTTTTTCCTATACCCAACACTAGAGTCTCAAGGGATGGTTTCCAATGGAGGATCTATAACTTGCTTTAAAAAGTGGCATAATATCAAGCTAGCCATGGGGGAATATGTATTGAATAGTCTGATTCTCTCCATTCAAATGGGTGGTGTTGATGTTGTACTAGGAGTCCAATGGTTACAATCTTTGGGGATGATAACTTTTAATTTTCAAGAACTTTACTTGAATTTTTTTGGGAAGGAAAGTAAGTTGAAATACAGGGTATCACAAGGAAGTAGGGAAATAAAATCAGCTCTAATGTCATGAAAAAACTTTTGAAGAAGTAACGACAAGGAGTAATTGCACAATTATGTCCACTAGAGGTTCAGACATCAAAATCATCTATTTCTCCAGATATCCAAAAACTCTTGGACAATCATTCCAAGGTGTTTGAAAGACCGAAAGGGCTCCCACCCATTCATGATTATGATCATGCTATTAATTTTATTCCATGAAGTGTTCCTCCAAGCATCAGGCCTTACAAATATCCTTATGCCCAAAAGAGTGAGATTGAATGTATGGTTGCACAAAAGCTATAGGCTGGTATAATTCAACCTAGTCAAATTTCTTTCTCTACTCCAGTAGTATTGGTGCAAAAGAAGGATGGATCATGTCGTATGTGTCTATATTATAGGAAGATCAACAAGCTCAATATGAAATATAAATTTCCCATCTGCGTCATTGATGAATTATTAGATGAATTACTTGGAACAATTTACATGACCAAGCTGGATCTTCATTTCCGATATCATCAAATTATAATAAATACTAAAGACATTCCAAAGACAACATTCATAACTCACGAGGGTCATTATGAATTTTTTGTCATGCCTTTTGGCCTTACTAATGCACCTTCCACATTTCAAGGTTCAATGAATTCCATTTTCAAACCCTTCTTAGAAAATTTGTGTTATTATTTTTTGATGAGATACCAATCTACAGCAAGTCTTGTAAGGATAATGTTCAACATGTTGACATGGTGCTCAAACTATTGGAGGAGAAATGATTATATGCAAAAACCTCCAAATGTTTCTTTGTAGTACATGAGGTGGAATATTTGGGTCATATTGTATCTTATGAGGGTGTTAAGTTAGACCCTAAAAAAAAAAAATCCATTAAGGAATGAAAAATCCCCATAACCATAAAGCATATTCGAGGATTTTTAGGGTTAACTAGGTATTATCCCAAGTTTTTTGAGAATTATGGGAGAATATCATTACCTCTAACAGCATTATTGAAGAAAGATTCATTTTCTTGGAGAATAACAACATTATATGACAAATCAATAAGAAGCTCTTTAAGATGTGTGCTCTTTTTATTAGTGTAGAGCAATAAGGATTATGCACTTTCCTAGGTTTAAAAATGGTATTGTGTGCATTAAATTCTAGTTCTTTATTAGGTACACCTTTATATGCATGGATTGCATGATTTTAGTCCTAAAAAATATACTTTGAAATATGTGCCAAATTTTAACATTCTTAATATGTTATTATCCCTTCTCTTACCCATTTATTTCTTGGCATATTCATCCCCTTTCATTCTAGTCAGTAAATCAGCTTTTGTTAACAAAGTGGGCCTACCTTTGGCCTGAATTCCATGACCAGGGTGTATTTATTTCATAAGAATTATGAAGGACATTTCCTAGCATCAATTTCTTAGGCTTATTTATCCACGAGATATTAGATGATAACACAAATTGACAACATTAAATCATGACATCATGTTCTTCAGGGGAGATTACACTTGAGTCTCTGTAATGATAGCACATTTTATTTACCACTTGATCACAATGTGATTAACAAACATATTTTGGAAGGCCTTAAGGAGAACATGCAGTGGCCCCAGGTCTATAACATCTACACAAGTGTAATCACTTCTCGGTGACGTAACTTCAATGAATACCTCCACGTGTTGGGTAAAATTCGAGTGAATGGAACTTGGTCAGTTGTTATCCTTAAGGAGAATGAGGGTAGGCTTGAGTTTGCAATATATGCACATGGTTCATCACCTCCCAATGCCATAAGTTCAATCCCTAATTTTTCCCAATGGGTGAAGCCTATGAGAATGGAATCTTCACCAAAGGTGTGAAACTCCTCACTACTAAATTCTAGTCCCAAGCCTGCTAGGCATTGTTTTATTATTCCAATATCTAGATGTTGTTTTACATTTTTGAGAAAAAATATTTAGCTATTTGGCCTTTTATACCAAGGGAGCCACTGTGTTAGGGGGTGCTAAAGGTGATATGACATGGTAGGATGGAAGTGTGGTTAATGAATTGTATTCATTTAACTTTAAAACATGTTTCTCTTGATACGAATGACTCTCTGTTTATGAGGTGTAACATCTGGAATTTCATTGCAAGGGATCATTTTTCCCAACTTTTGTATTACCATTTAAATCCTCCTTGTTATGGAGTTCATGGATAATTGTGTTTGTAGGTTGTGCGGCTCCCGTGCTACATGTCTAGTGCACTCATCACATGTAAGGACACATGGTCTATTGTGGGAAAAAGCTGTGGAATTCAACACAACATACTATTCAAATACAGCTTCTTTGGATTAGGACATGTGGACAATTCAACCTAAAGAGGTGGTTTGATGGGTGCAGTTGCAGTTGTTGCAACTTGCAAAGCCTCAGGTGTGGATAATTCAGCCTAAAAAGGTAGTTTGATGGGTGCAGTTGTAGTCATTGTAAAGCCTTAGGAGTCTTTTGTGGGTTTCCATGAATCATAAGGGATGAAATCACATTTTGAACCCATTTATTTCGATAATTTCCACATTAAGTACTAGTTTAAGACACAAGACAGTGTTCTCTAGTGATACCTGAACTCAGGAAGTTGTATATGATATCTCCTTGTCCTTCACACAAATATTTTAACTCTGAACATTGTACTTGTTCCATAAATCAAAAATTGTCTAATGTGATATAAAATGTTAATTCATGTTGAAGATGGATTTTATTGCTATAATTTTTAAAATTAGAACAATATATTCACAGTTGTAATATGATTTTCTGCAAGATTTTGTAACAATATATTCATAGTTGCAATCTAATATTCTACAACATTTTTATTGAAATATGACCCTCGTAATTTTAGTTTATTTTCATATGTTTGAGAATATAAGTAGAATTCTTTAAATTTTGAAACAACCAATCAAAAATTGTACCATATCTTTAAATATAATATCTCGTTAATGATAACCTTATCATTTTATTTCTTGGATTCATGTTTTTCATATTTTCAAGGATTAAATTAGTAAGGAATTAATAATTTAATTATGGTGTTCATTGTTGGCTCATGTTATTTGGGACATGCAAGTCACATTGTACCATCATACTCTCATAATAAATCACTAATGATGAAGTGGTTGAGAAAGCCTTTAAAAGGTTCAAGTCACAAAGTGTCTTATGGACACCACGTAGGGGTGCATTTGGAGATACTATAATTGGGCATGTGCCCTCTAATGCCACGATAATCCCTAATTCATCAGAGTGTATTTTATTTTAAACTTAAATCTTCTATTTGTTAGCTCTAAAGACGTTAACGTCATGCTAGTGATTAATTTGGAACTGTATTTTAGTGGAACATTTTTTTTTTGGTGGAATATCTCATAATTTATTCTATCCTTTTTTTGCAAGTGTACTAGTCATGATGATAAATGTGTGGTTTACTTTATAGGTTTCTCAATTGCTTCTAGATACAATTTCCATCATTTTATTTGAATACGTATTTATTGCTTTACCTTCATATTTTACCCCCTACAAAATTTCTCCTGAGGTCCATGTTGTTATGTTTATTGGTTGTTTTTGTGGAAACGTTTTCCTGAGGTTCTACAAGGTAAATCCAAATGAAAAATATATGTTTTACATATTGATATTTTTTCAAGACATTGTTATGTGATACTTGAATTTCATAAATCTAGATTTCTATTTCTTTATCTATATCAATATATAAGAACATGTCCATGTATTTTTCATATTTCTAAAACTATGGAGTTTTTCCTTTGATTTTGCATGTTATTTTATATTGTTATGTTGTGATTCAAATTTATAGTTGTGCTTTCTAGTTATTCTCTTATGTAGAACATGCTTTACTTTATTATATAAAAAGTCTTACCAATATGATAACATTGATTATTGTATGTGGATGTTTTTGTTAAGGATGGTCCATTATGAAATCAGGATGAGGAGCTAGATCATGCAATTTCACTTTCTATTTCTGAAGAACTAACTAGACTAGATGGTAGATGATGGCAATTTCACTTTTTTACAGTTACTTTTAATCTAACTCTCATTTAGCTCAATGCTTTTCATATATTCAACTAATTTTTTTTTTCTTAACAAGACTTTGTCATTTCCATGTTTTAGTAAAATTGTTTATGTTTTGATACTCTTCAAGTTAGATGGACCCTAAGTAGACAAAATAAGAGAATTTTACTTGCCATGACTATCTTTATTTGTCATTTTTTACTTAACAAAGTCATTTAGCTAAGAAACTAGTTTCAAGGTTATGGCATAACTTGTCATATAAATTGAACATAAGTTATATCCAAAGTGTTAACTTGTAAACTAATTAGTCGGTTTTAGGCTTTCCATTTAAAATAGAGTCTAGTTTGAACTTTGAATGAGATGATCCATAGACTTGAATATTAAAATATTTTGGTGTAAGGATTAAAAATTAGCCCATAAGGACTCTCAGTTATTCATTTATTTTATCTGAATATAACATTTACTATTAACTTATAACCACTCAGCACAAATACGTCATAGATCAATATCACACTTTGTAGAGTGTCATAGACTAAAAATACGAGCAAGGATATAGAATTTTTTCAGTTTTACTCATTTTTACTGCCACCCCTTGCAGTACCTCTACAAGTTTCAAATGGAAGTTCCAAAATATCTGGTATCTATTATCATCATGGACTTTATGGTATCCTATCTCTATGTTTATGGGAAATGCCTTGGATGTTTGGAATCGAGATTTATTTTGGTATGGTTTTGTTATTGAGTTCCATTTTGGTCTTGAATATTGTGCTCCATATTGATAAGATCAATGTGAAATTTGTGAATTACCCATCTCTTGTCATGATTACTTGACTCTAAAAATTTATATTAGGTGATGCTACAAAATATCATGCAAAGGAATCGTGTTAAGTTTTACAAAACACATGGTTTATCCCAAATGTGCGTATTCATAATTACATATTTATTGAAAGAAGAAAGAATACATAGTTTTGGAAAATAGGAAATTCTTGGGACTCATTCATCAAATTGAGAAGTTATATTTAAGCTTCTCCTACCAGTTTTTATGTTTTTTTTGGTGTTTAGTTCTGGGGGATGAATAAAGTGTTGGAAAGTTCATTGAGAAGATATTTTGCATTAAAAGGATGAGAATCCTTTCCATGTTTAGAAGCTTCCAATATTTCCATTGTTGGAAGGATTAGGTTGTGTAGACAAGAGTCTGGAATATATTTCATGTAGATCTTTACAGGGTAAAATTAAATAATTTTGCAAACTTTAGGTCCAAAATTCGAATATTCCATTTAAGGGAAGATTATGTCACGAGGGTGAGAGGAAGTAATTTATGGCCACTAAGGAAAAAACACTAAAATCAGGAGGCCAAGAGTGTTGACTTTTTTAATCTGTCAGTTATATATCAATCTTTGTCTTTTGTCTCATCAAGGAATACTCTCTGTTGTAGGTGTCCATGATTATATGGTATTTCAGGATTTCATTTTTCTTCGGTTTTAAGACTCATAACTGCATGTTAAATGGTGGGTTATTACAAGTTTACATTACAATAAACATACTAAATATTAGACAATAGACTGTAAGATTTAGAACTAGTGGGATGATTAATTGTCAAACATATGGAATTCAATTAACTATTTCACAATTAATTGTTACTCTATGTAATATGATAGGGTGATTTTTCTTAGGGTTCCCTGTAATAATAAGATTTCTCCCTTCATTATGACAATTCACTTTATTATAGTAATGTATCTTCCAATGAGAAAATGTTATGTCCTTTCAACAATGTAGTAAATAAAACATTTGAAAATTCCAAAATTCAATTAAGAAAACATAGTTTGCCGGACCCCACCACATTAAGTTCCCAAATCAAAATATACCAAAGAACCAAATTCTAAATCATGCATTGAATTAAAAAAAATTCCAAAATATATCCAAGGTTCCAATTTTTAACACGGTAGCATGCCTCTCTATAGGTCAATATTCTAGAGGGTGTTGTCCTTTCACTACGTCGATGTTCTCGGCGTTTTGGTGTTTCCTTAGATAGACACATCCGAGTTTTTCCCTTCATTATTACCTTTGCATTATGTTTTAGTGATCACCCTCATTTTCGGGCTATGGTATTACCTACCTAATATTCCCATCTCAGCTTTATAAGTTACGATTTTGGATACAAACCACCTCAACAATGCTACCAATTCTTCATTCAATGACCATTCTATTGTAAGTTGAGGTCCTGTACGCTCACTTTGGTATGATTACAGTGCCTTAAATATTACACAAATATTATTATCTCCTATACTAACCCTGCATTCACAAAAAAATCATGATCGATCAAGTGCTATCATAGACAAGAACCCAAACTAGTTGTGACTGGTTTAGTGCTAGGTTTTTTGTGCATAAAAAATTTTCTTCTTTATGTGTACTTCGCTCAATTCATGACATGAGAATTCGGGGGCCGTAAGTATCATGTTTAAGAGTCTAATTTTTCTGAGAAAGCTTCACTTGATTACATGGTGCCGCACAAGCCAGGAAAATCTCCTTCAGCCCAAGCATTCACCACAGACAAACTTTCCTCCACATGATGAGTCATAGGCCAAGAAGACTTGACTTCTTAATTGGGCACTTGCTTAAAACCAAAACCATATGAAATTTTTTACAACTAGAAAACCTTGTCCCAAAGAGCCAAAAATTAATCTCAGAACTATGTCTTCCTTCAAGATTTTTTTGCACAAAATAGATTTGGGAAGTGTCAACTAGGGTGGAATATTTCACTACCGGAATTGAAAAATTAGGAAGGGGACTTAGAACCCTAGGAGCTAATTATCCATAACATAATAATATTATCCAAACATGATCCTCAAAATGACTTCAATCCTTATACATTTCTAGAGGGGCTTAATCTTTCTTGAGTGATTGAGTAAACCTTACTCCAAACCCAAACTTTGGGTCTTTAAGCCCACCTACCCCAAACATTTCCCAATAATGGTTATTTTTGGGCTTATCCCCTTTTTGGTGGACTATAGCTACGAGGATAGATACGCTAATGATTCCCTTTAATCCTTAATTCTTGTCCTTAATTCATTGAGGACATTACACTCTAGCATTCAGAAAATTGACACTTGAATTTTGAGAACCCAACCTTACGGTGATTTTTACGCTTTGAAGATAATATCTTGTCATTGACTCCTTGTCTTTATTTCAACCTCAGGTAGTAGTCTACAAGAGCCTGTGGAGCATGATGAAGAACTTTCTCAAGCTCTAGAAGCAAGCTTGAAAATGGGTTCACTGCAAAATCCTCCAAGTCAGCGTCCACCATACTCTTAACCTATAGGATACAGCTATGTAGCATAAAAATTATAGATCTTTTACAATGTTTTTATTCCTTCTTTCACAAAATTTTTTTTTCTCCAAGAATTTGATGAGAAGTATGTTGTATTTATTATCTATCTACTAAAGATACTTACAAATATACATATATGTATAACTTTGTGATGTATTTGTTGCATTAATTTAAATTTTATTCATCAATTTACCCGAGAATTATAACATCATTGAAATAGTTGGAAAGAAAACCTATGTCTACTATAGATTTAAGTACTGCAAATTTAGCCATGATAGAGGCATTTAGTTGACACTTCATACGACATGGAATTAAAATTTCTACATTTTGACATTTTTTCAATGTGCTACACTACCATTTCCGGAAGGCGTGAAATAAAGAATGGGGGGACGTTATACTACATAGTCAATATATGATACAATTAGGAAAATATATAAAGGAAATGGTTCATTGGTGACCAAAATGATCAGATGATGCATTTTGAGAACATAGGTGGAAGTGCATAATCCATATATCACCTTGGTTTTCCAGTGCATATGCGAACAAAATGAGCTAAATCCTAAGACTAACTAAATACTTAAAAAACATCCTTATATTGTAATAGGCGCTATGAACAAGATTTGTAGTATAGAGTGGTATCCCCAAAGCTATGCATGTCGATGAAGAGACTGATAGTGTATTTGAATATGTCATCTAGTGACCATAAATCAATAAGAAGTTGTTTATGTCTTGCCTAGTGGTGTTTTCTATAGATATATTGCTATGGATTTCTAGAAAAATTATATGAAATTATGCACTTTGTATTGATTGGGGTGCGATAATAAGAAACTTTTTTTAATATCCAAAGGTGATAGAAAAGAATTACATTCTGTTAACAAGTAGTTTAAATATGAGTTCCTGTTATGAATGAATACTGGTAAAGTGCACTCTTAGAAATTAGAATAAACAATATACTTGTTAGCACTAGAAAGATGAACCATGCAAGGTTATTTTAGAAATTTGACTTTTTCCATCTGTTCCAATATTTCCATGAGATAATGATTATTTAGGATGTGTAAAGTTTGTTGTTATAGCCTACGTATGCTAAACTGACACATTATGGAATTAAAATTTCAATATAGTGTGGAAAATATTAACATAGTTTCATACCCTATTTCACTATAAATATCACTCCAAATTTTATTTATCATCCTATGTTATTATTTAATTTCCTTTGTGATGTAAACCAACTTCATCGAATTCAATAGGTGTTAGGAGCTTCATTAGTTAGATCATGTACATTTAAGAATTTGGGGGTGTCGAACTTTATTTATTTATGTTGTCTCAGGATTCCCTCAAATTGGAGTTATGATAGATTCAGAATATTCATGTTTTCTTACTTACGTTTAAAGCTTATAGTGTTGAAAATTTTGAGTCCAAATGTACCAAAGAAATGGACAAGATAAAATAATTGGAAAAATTATTCACTTCTTTTCTAAATCCTTCCACTTGAACTAAATTATTGGGAGCATATATATTTTTATGAAAAAGAGTCGCTCACGTGCCCACATATTAGGAATTCCAAGTGAGAATGTTGGTACCTTGCCATCCCCCCCATATATTTCCTCTTTATCCCTAATATTATGGATGGAGGATGGTAGACTGTTGAGTTGCCTTTTTGTCCATATTTTTACGATTTTTTATCAGAAAATTTGTGATTCTACCTGTTATCACTCAGATTTTCCTTGAAGTTGTAGGGAAAAGGAAAGGGGTCCGAGGTAACAACAAACCAACTTTTAGGTACAGAATCTAGCCAATCTGTACCCAGAGAGGGATCTCTCTTTAAGTTTTAGCTTTGTTTTGAAAGATATTAGGCTAGTTATGAAAGTTCAGGGATTTTCATTTTTTGTGTAATAATTTTCGGTGAAAATCACATAACATAAATTTCTGTCGACGCGTTTCGAACCAACCAGTGTGGTTCATCATCAGGACAAGATGAGAAATCTGATCAGGAACTAGTTTAAGTAGATCAAGACATCTCCAACTAGCCGTTGGAAAAACGGCTAGTTTAACTAGAATAGGAAGAATTTTATTTTTAGTATTAATTCTATTATATTTCAAAATTTTTAATTACATTTTTATTATAAATTATATATAAAATAAAAATAAAATATAAAATCAAATCTAATCAAATAAATACATAAGTAATAATAATAATACTTAATTACAATAATGCCAATATCAACAAGATTCCAAAAATCTATTAGTAAATTTGGTAATTCAAAAATGGAAACAATAAAAATCACAATTCATGTATAGAAATAATTTTTAAAAATCATAATTCTAATAAAAAACGAGTAATTTCTATATAAAAATCTTATAAAATGACAAATTTGCAAAATTATAAAATAATAATACTTAATTAATTAATTTAAGATTACTAAAGAGGTAAGTTTCCCGATAAAAATAGAAATATTTCTATTTCTATTTCTATTTCCTATTACTAAAGAGGTAAGTTTCCCGATAGAAATAGAAATAAATAAATGAATAAATAAATATAAATATAAGTAAGTAAACAAAAAATAATCAAATAAATAAAGAAAAATATAAATAAATAATACTAGTAATACTAATAAAAATATAAATAAAATATAAATAAAAATTCATAAAAATAAAAATAAAAATAAAATAAAATAAAAATAAATAAATAAATAAAATTAAAAATAAAAATAAATACAAATTAATAATAATAATAATAAATAAATGAATTAAATAATAATAATAATAATAATAAATAAATAAATAAATAAATAAAAATAAAAATAAAAATAAAAATATAAAATATAAAAATAAAAAATAAAAATAAAAAATAAATAAATAAATAAATAAAAATTAAAATAAAAATTTTAAAAATTAAAATAAAAATAAAAACAAAACAAAAATACTAATCAACACCAAATTAATAAAATAAAAGGAGCATACATCTGGAGAGAGGAATCAAGAACGAAAAAAAAAAAAAAAACTAAGAGTGAAGTGCAGGGATCCAGCATCTGCTAACATCCCACCCATCATCCCTATTAAGGTTAACCGGCCTCTTTTCTATTTCCAAGGCTTCCCTCAACTTTCGGTGGTGGAAGTGATCAATTGTTGCAATAACCTTAGTAACTTCAATACAAATATGGTGATTTGTTTTTTCAACATGCTCTGCCAAGGCAGAGGACCGAGATCTACCATGTCTAAGGTCAGCAACATGTTCATGAATTCTTTGGTTAATTGATCGACCAGTTTCACCAATGTAAGGTGTCCCACAAGAACACGGAATCAAATAAACACCCTTACCATCCATCGGGCAAATCGGGTCTTTAACAGATCTAAGAGAACTACGGATAGTGCGGAGAGGCTTGAAAGTTGAGGAGACATTATGTTTCTTCAAGATCCTTGCGATTTTATCAGTAGTACCTTGGATAAAAGGAAGGTGAAATCCTGATGACCTATCGCAAGGATCTTTTTATTAGAATTATGATTTTTAAAAATTATTTCTATACATGAATTGTGATTTTTATTTTTTCCATTTTTGAATTACCAAATTTACTAATAGATTTTTGGAATCTTGTTGATATTGGCATTATTGTAATTAAGTATTATTATTATTACTTATGTATTTATTTGATTAGATTTGATTTTATATTTTATTTTTATTTTATATAGAATTTATAATAAAAATATAATTAAAAATTTTGAAATATAATAGAATTAATACTAAAAATAAAATTCTTCCTATTCTAGTTAAACTAGCCGTTTTTCCAACGGATAGTTGGAGATGTCCTGATCTACTTAAACTGGTTCCTGATCAGATTGCTCATCTTGTCCTGATGATGAACCACACTGGTTGGTTTGAAACGCGTCGACAGAAATTTATGTTATGTGATTTTCACCGAAAATTATTACACAAAATCTATGGATCACAGAAGCCAAATTCCTGATTTTCATTTTGTTTGTTTGGGTGATGAAATTCATTAACAGAGGGGTATGACTGAGTAGTTTTTGTCCATTGGGCTAATGGAGTCAAAGAATATGGCTTAACTGGATGTAGTTTCTTAAAAAGGGATGGTTTCACAGGGCAAGGTAATCAAATAGGGAACAATTAAATATCTTAAAATGAATGGAATGGACTCGAAATAGGTGAAGGGTAACCAAGAATCCTTCAACATATTCGAAAGAGGGAACTTGACTGATTTTTGACAAAGAGAAATTAAGAATTCTTTATGAAATAATCAAAATGAATAAACTAGAAAATAGGAGCAATTAAGAATTCACTGTTTAAACTAGTTCAGAAGAAAACATTAAGAATAACAACAATTGAAAACAGATTGCACTTAAGCACTTTCTGAATTATTCCTTTTCATTTATCATTCAGATATGAAACACATGTGATATAATAAACAAGTATAAAACTCTAAAACATAAGAGATAGATGACTTATTGATCCGTTTTCTGACTCAAGAATCCTGTGAAAAGTCTTTTGCATCAATTATTTATCAAGCTAGCCATACGACATTTATCCAACAGCACTTTATTCCAAAATAATTAGTATTACAGCAAAGTCTAAGAATCCACCCCCTCAATACTCCAATTGAGGGAGTATTTATACAAAAAATTATGAAAAATATCTCCTAACAAAATGAGATATAATATAGGATGACTCATGGATAAATTACAAGAAAATAGATACAGATGGTCTCGTAGATAAGAGAAAGGATAACCGATGTTGTGTTGTTTCCTTCTTTTGAGAATATGCTGGAGGCAGGCCCTATGATTGGCCTTGTTGTTGTCTTCTTTAGTAATTCTGTGCTAGCTACTTTGTTTTACTGATACTCTTTATCTGCACTGATACACTTCGACCTCTGTTTATCCTTTTATCCTTCTTATCATGACTTAATGTAGTAAATAATCAAAAATTCATGTAAGGATAATTTTTACGAAAGTTCTAACATTTCTTCCCACCATTTTTCTTTTGGTATTATGGTTCTTTGCAGCTTCCTCATAGTTTCATTTGTCTCTGTATATCTGAAGAAAGTAGGCTAAATTGGGAATAAATACTTTACCTCATGCTCGAGATAAAACAAATTTTCCAATCTGTCATGAATATTTTTTCTTGTAGGTAATGCTGTTGCTGTTGATGAATTAGTTGAGGAACTGGCCTGATTGTCAGCATACTTGTTCAATTTCTCAACATAACTTTCAAGGTTAATTAATTTACCCTCTGAAACTAAAGGACTGGGAAATCCTTTATTCAAAATAATATCCAATCTTTTTGTGAAGGCATTGATTTCTTCTTGCATATCAGAGCATCTTCTTTCTAGATTCTGCATGAGATTTCTTTTAGTAAAAACTCTTTTTATCTCCAAAATTGTTCCTGTTCTGTCTTGAATGCCTAGTTCTTCAAGTTGATGTATGTTCTTAGTATTCAAAAAGTGTATAAGTTCATTGGCTTCTTCAGGCATGTTCCCTAATTCTTCTCTTGCTTTTAGAATTTCTTCCAGAGCCAATTTAACTAAATAATTCTGCTCATACATTATTTGAATTGAGGGCCAGACATCATTTATTGACCGAATTATGTTGTCCCAAAGAATTTCTTTTATTTCCTTTAAAGGCTTCTCCAATGTGAGATCCTTCTCCAATTCTTTGACCATTTTTTCTAATCTGTTGACCTCTCTTATTTTTTCTGCAACACTTATCTTCGAGAGATCATATTTTTGTTCTAGAGTGGTGAATTGTACCTTTGTTCTCTGAAGCTCTGTCACTTGGAGTTTCAATTCCTCCATTGATTTTATTAATTCTTTAGCGCTTAAATTGGAAGTGTTGACCTGTGATAATTTTGTTGGCTGACCTGTTGTTGTTGTCCCTTTAATTGCTTCTGTTGTAGATGCTGGAATGTTCACTTGCTTGCCCTTTAATGCCTTATCAAGCTCTTTTTCAGTCTCATTTAGTTGCTCATTCAGTTTCAAGAGAAAATCCATGAATTCTTCTTCAGATTTTTGCTTTATAATTTCTGCAGTCTGTGGATGCCTTGAGGATGGTAACTTCAGTTGTTTTCTCAAGGCTGCAATATCATCATCTTTCTTTTTAATCAAGAATTCTATACCCTTGACATATTTAGGATTATGACCCAATCCAATAATTATTTCCTCCAAAGTCTTTATTCTGTTGTCCTTAGCCTGAGAAGAGGATTTTTCAAGATGCAATTGTGCATTAGTATTCTCCAAAGAATCCTGTAATTTTTGGGTCATCATTGATTTATTAGTCATAGTAGAATAAATCATTTCACCTATTTTTTTATGCAGCTCAATATGATCCAAAGGATGAATATCCTTTTCTATAACTTCAAAATTGGTTCTGATATAATCTGAAGCTGTTTGAGGCTGCTGTACTTTGGGTTTGAAGTGACTCGTTACCATTTTACCCTGTTGGATGTCATAGCCTGACATCAATCTTTTTTGATTTTTAGGAGCCATCTTCAAATATTGATTGTAAACTTGAAGTTGTAGTGGATCATTTCTGGCCTTTATATTTATAAATGTCCTTTTAATATCCCAGGCATCTTTCACTGGTGGTTTGAAAGAAGATACTTCTGCACTTTGCTGCCTTTGTAGCTCATTCCTCTGTGAATTAGAAGATGTCCCACTAATTGTACATGTTTTCTGACTACCTAATTCTTCTCTCCTTTGACTATCAGGGATTTCTTGAACAGATTCTACTTCTGGAAGAGGATTTAATTTTTGTCTTTTAACATCAGGTTGTTCTGAAAATACACTGATAGGGGTAGTTGTTTATGCATATCTCTTCTTACCTTTTTCTTCATTGATGGGAGTTTGCAAAATTGAAATTCCTGTCACATTAATTTGAGTGGGGGGAATTTGTATTTGGCCCTGTTCCTTAGAATTTTGAGGCTGTTCTGTCATTGTGAATTTCTCTGTAACTTGTATATCAGCCTCCTTTTCTTTCCCTTTAGATGCTACTATGGCTGATGCACTGATTTCCTGTAAATTTTGTTGTGAGGTTCCAGCAGAAGAAGGACCAATTCCTGGTCTTTGCACCTGTCCAAAAAAGTCTAGGTCAAGTATTTTTTCAAGGTCTTTCATAAAATTTTCAACACTGACCTGTTCACTATATTGTTCTATCAATGTCCCTTCCATCCATTCATCCATATTGGCATATTGTTCAATTTCCGGGATTCTATGATGAAGGTATGGTGACAATTTGTTTTTCATCCTCCTATCACAAATAAAGTTGTTTGGGTCATAAGGTACCCAGTAGAAACTTTTTTGCAATTTGAGATAGTATTCTAGGATTCTTTCAGCTTCTTTTCCAGCATCCCTAGAATTACAAACAAAAGGACCTAATTGACTCTTAATTCTGAGTTGATTTTTTTTCTTTGCATTGAAAAAATGGATTATGTTTGAATTTATCATCTGTCTGAAATACTCTAAGGAAAAGAGCCTCATTAGGACATATTTTGGTAACTTGAAAGGGCATAGATCACACCCATATATTCTAATTTCTGTATGATTCCTGTATAGGTACCAGTCACCTATCTTGTATTGCTTGGATAATTGGAGAATTTTCTTAATGTCATTATTGACCCTAGGAGGAGAGATTCCTATTAATAAAGTTGTTGTAGGGTGCACAAATAGGTCAATGAACTCATTGTAAGAATAAGGAGAATCAGAGGAATTATGAGTGATTGCAGACCAAAAGATTACAGACCTAGGATTTCCTTTGGCATCAAGTTTCTTGACATGGAAAGGGAAACTCTCTGATTGATAGAAAAGCATAAGATGGTATATAACAGACGAATATTTGATCACTCTTTCATTTTCCAATCTCATGAACTAATCATGGATTTTATCAGCAATGTAGGAAACAAAATCATATTTGACAGTAGGGGGCTATCCAGGGGTAAAAATTGACAACAATACTAGGGTTAATTGATCCACATATTCACTAGTATTGAAACCCATTATAGAGGATATCATATTCAAAATAAGCCTGCACACATCAGTGAAAAAGGTATAACCATAAGGGGGAGGGCCTTTGGGCTGATGTTTTGGCAACATGAAGGTTTGGCAGAGGCGATTTAACTCTTCTTGGGATAAATTGGCCGATTTCTCAAGTAAATCTCCCATGGAAAGGGGAGTCAGGGCTTGACCAGGCTGAAACTATAACATTTCGTTGATAGACTGAGTAGTTATTGGGAAAAGGACGGTTTGACTCAGGGACAAGACTGCTCATTGATTGGGATCATAATTGGCATGGAAGTAATAGATTATTTCAGGAAAAATGTGGACTGAGGGGAGAAGATACATTGGAAAATTGGATTCCCATAGTCCAAAAATTTCAGAGCCGTTCAGGTAGTTATCTCTGCAGCGGAAAAAAATTCGAAGAGGATTTTCACTGAGGATGAGGTATTTAATCTGGAAATCCCTATCTGCTAAGGGCAGAGAGTCTAACTCTCTGTGAGGGGCATTCAGGGGTGCAAAATTCAAAGCCACGGGAATTTCCATTTCTGGTTCTTGTGGATTCATAAAGGAATTCGGGTTTTGGTGAAAAACGGGCACAATCACAGGTTTGGGAATGAAATTGCAATTTCGGGAATTTGAGGAATAAAATGAAGACAAATCTTGAACCCTGTTTCAGTTTTTCATGTGGAAGTAAAAAAAAAACCAGGATTTTGTAGAGTTCAATGGGAATTTGGGTAAATACCCGTTTTCCGGGAAATGGACAGTAACTAAAACAGGTTTTGGCTATGGCGGATGAATTCTGGATTACACGACTGCAATTTTCCTCAGTAAGGTGGCGGTTGCCAATCTTCGACAGTTGATTTTGGAATTCGTTGCATAGGACACTGGTCACTGCACGGGATAATGAAAAAGACGCAGGTTTATTTTTTTTATTCGCAAAGTCAAAGTTTGGCAGGTTTTTTATTTTTTTAATGGATGACGTCAGCAAGTACGGTTGATGGTAAGCGGTATTCATCGCACAGCTTTTGGGGATGGGCAGTTTTCAGTGGAGGGCGAGCGATTCCATACAATATACGACATGTGGCATGGCACTGTTCAAAAAACCGCTTGGCCATCGCGTGTTATCGTTCGGATGTGGAGGCGCAGTGATATGGACGAAAACCGTAGACCTTGGATTGGTCGATCAAATGGTCGTCAAGAAAGGGAGATGACGGGGAATTAATAGGGCGGGCCCAATGTAATTAAGCGTGAATTAATCACATCGGGGCGAATTCTATTGGTGGATTAGGTTATTAATTAGCCATGAGGGTTAATTAACATATTTTTATACGGCGGAGTGTCGAGTTTTTTATTAATTGGAAATTGAACCAATTAATCATAATTAATAATTATATGGTTATTTTTCAACCAAAGGGGCAGGATAATATATTAATTTGGGAATTGTATTATTAAATTAATACAAGAAAAGGGGAAATTTGTATAGGGATTTAAATAATAAAGTTAAAAATTAATATGAAAAATGAATGGAAGTGCTAAGTGTAAAAAATTAGGTTAATGTATTTAACTTATGCTTGCATGAATAAGGTATTTTGTGAAATATTGCATAATTTTCCTATGTAAAATGGAATTTTACTTAGGAAAATGTTTTTTAGAAGTGAATGAATGTCATGAAGAATGGTTTTAAGTACTTAGGCCTTTCCAATTATTGGGCCGAGGGTTTGGTCCCTCCAAAAGTCAAGGAAATGCCTTGAGCCCCTCTAATTTTCAAATACCATAGTACTTAGGGGAAATTAGTGAAATTTTTAGGGAAAAATGAGAAGGGAAGTTAATAATTTGACTTTGCTTTGCTTGAAATTCTTCCAGCGTAGTGTCTGCCTTTGCACTTGTGATGAAAGTAAAGATTTAACACATTTAGAGTCATTATCCATCACATGTAATTCTTCAACAACATCTACCTACCCTACCATTTTTTCTTCTTTATTAGGGTGCACTTAGACTGGCAAACCGTTATCATACTTTTTTCTTTTACATGTAGAAATCTATCTAATTCTAACCTTATTACATCCAAGGGCTTAGATTAAACTGTTGAGCTCCTTTTATTTACTCTACCTATCTACTTATCTGCCAAGATTAAACAGTTTGGTCAGATTTTATTCTCTATCTCTAAAATATAAAATTGAAAAATGAACTAGCCAAGCTTAAACTGTTTGATTGTTCATAAATTGTGGCATAAGATACAAGTTGCACACAATTTTTTTATTTACATAAGAGCAAAAATTAGTGGCATTTAGACTTGCGCACTTTCCTTGGCCTTTCTTTTGGTGGGGTTCATTTTCTTTTACTTTTTTTTTTTCTTTTGGCCATTTTTATCTTTTTACCCTTTGACTTTTCTTTTAGGGTATACCCTCTTTACATTTTTTTTTTTTGAAAATATGGAAAACCTTTGAAACAATGAAAGGTATGAACATATTACATAGCCCATCAAGTCAATCATGAGATATGACACCTATTGGTATAGGAGTCTAACACTAGCTCCACTTGGGGATGGCTTTTCCTGATGAAAAGTCGAGAACAACAGGTCAGTTGCCCTCAAAATGATTTCGACTGAACTATGGAATATTCTTCTGCTTGTTTCTTTATTGTATGTATGACAATAATACTTTTGAAGCTTAGGGCCTTCTCTTCAAGCTTCAACTCCAAAAATTTACTATCCACTCAAAGCTGTGACATTACAAAGGATATAATATGTACATGTTAAAATCAGGATATCCTAATAAATAGGATCAAAGTAATGTTTCAACATTTGACCATTAATTGGCCCTTCTTCAGTTTCAGTACCATCCAAGTTTTTCAGAAAATATGTATTATTTCTTTGTAAAGCATGGATAATATAAGGTCCTTTCCATAGGAAGTCAAACTTCCCATGATTTCCCGTATCCTCTCTTTTGGAATCCCATCTTAAAACTTTGTTTCCAATTTGGAAATCTTCTGACTTGGTCCTTTTATCAAATATCTTCTTTAGTTTCTCCTGCAATACTTGGGATCTCTGATATACTTCCTCTCTGGTCTGTTGCAAATTGATAGTCTGATTTATTCTCCTTTGAATATCATTAGGTTCAACCTGAGCTTCTTGAAGTAATTTCATCATAGGAACCCCTAAAGATGAAGGAAATACAGCCTCAATTCCATAGACTAACTCATAAGGATTGGCCCCAATATATTTTTTGGTGGTTAATCTGTCTGCCCACAGTGCATTTGTAAGTTTCTTGTGCCAATTTTTCTTTTTTTCCTCCAATAATTTTTTAATAATATTGATGAGACTCTTGTTGGAAGACTCGGCTAGTCCATTACCTTGAGGGTAATAGGCTGTGGAATGGCCTAAGGTGATATGATATTTGTTACAGAAACTTATCATCTTCTTAGATTTGAAGGCAGCAGCATTATCAGTTATAATTTTCTCGGGGCAACCAAATCTTGATAATATATTGGTTTCTAGGAATCCTATGATCACAGTGTCATTGGCTTGTCTTGAAGGAATTTCTTCTATCCATTTGGTGAAATAATTTGTAGCAGTGAGGATCCATTTATGTTGGCCAGAAGAAGGAGGGTGGATTTCTCCAATGAAATCCAGGCCCCATTGTTGGAAAGGTTTTTCAGTGGAAATTGGTTTCAGGGGTAAATGTAATAGTTTTCTCTTGCCTTCAAAGATTTGACATTTATGGCAAGCACTGAAAAATTTATTTACATCAGAAAACAAGGTTGGCCAATAAAATCCAGCCCTTAGGATCTTTTCTGCAGTTGATTTCCAATAAAGGTGTCCGCCACAGTCTCCTGCATGTAATTCATTGAGAGCCTTATCAGCTTCGTCTTTTAACAAACAATTCAATAAAATACCTTCATGATTTTTCCAAAAAAGAACATTATCTAAAATACAAAACTTTGAAGATGTCATCTTTAAAAACCTTTTCTTTGTTTTGGATAACCCTAGAGGAGCTTGCAGGTTTAACAATACATAAATTATATCAGCATACCAAGGTGAATCTAAGAAGGCCTGGCTGATTTGTGGAGTCGCCATCTCCTGTTCATCATCTAGTTGATTTATATCCAAGGCTTGACAATTTGTTTCCGTCATGAGTTGAGCCAATCCCTGTCCCTTTATAAGCTTTGTAGGTTTTATTTCAATATCATATTCTAATATGGTAGCAATCCATTTACCTCTTTTTCCCTCAATTCCATCTTGAGTTAAGATGTCTTTGACAACAACATTTGGTACATAGGCTATCACATGGGAATACAATATGTAGATTCTAAAATCTTTAATGGCTTTTACAAGTGCAAAAGCTTTTTTTTCCATGATGTTGTATTTTAATGATGCATCTCTTAGTGATTTACTAAAAAAGTCTATAGGTTTTTCACATCCTTGATCATCCTTTTGTAATAAAACAGCTGCTACAGTGTGTTCTGATGCAAATGAAAATATTATGAAGTCTCTATCAAATTGTGGACTGGTAAGAACTGGTGTTCTGGTTAAAGCCATTTTAATTTCTTCAAATGCTTGTTTGGCTTCAACTGTCCATTTAATACTTGAATCCTTTCTTAACATGTTAGTAAGAAATCTAATTAGTTCAGCCAAGCTAGATATGAATCTTCTCAAAAAATTGAATTTTCCTAAGAAAGCTTGAAGTTCTTTAACATTTCTAGGGTGAGGTATCGGCAATATAGCTTCTATTCTAGCAGGATCAATTCTAATACCATCTTTGGAAATGATATGGCCCAAGAGTTTACCTTCTTCAAGACCAAACAAGGACTTCTTTGGATTTAAAGAGATACCATAATTTCTGCATTTTATGAATACTTGTCTGAGATGGTCCAAATGCTATTGATATGATTTAGAAAAAATAGTTAAATCATCCAGATATATAACAATAAAGTCATGAATTTCTTTTGCAAATGCAATGTCCATTGCTCTTTGGAAGGTTGCTCCAGCATTTTTAAGTCCAAATGGCATTTTAACGTACTTGAATGTGCCCCATGGTGTTGTAAAAGCCGTTTTTTCCTGATCATCAGGATGAACCAGAATCTGGTTGTATCCTGAAAACCCATCTAAAAGAGAAATCCTAGAAGCACCTACTACCATTTGTAAAATGTGATCCATTTTGGGCAAAGGGTAATTATCCTTCAAAGAAACCTTATTTACATTTCATAAATCAACACATAATCTGATCTCTCCAGTTTTCTTCCTAGTAGGGACTAAATTAGACACCCACTCTGAAAATCTAATAGGAGCAATTATCCCTGCTTCATACATTCGTTTGATCTCTTTTTCAATTAAAGGAAACAATACAAGGTTGATTCTTCTGAGTTTTTGTTTAAATGGTTTCTGATCTTATTTCAGAGGTATGGTATGCTAAATTATAGAGGTATCATATGATTTCAAGTCTTCATAACTCCATGCAAAGACATCCCGAAATTCTCTTATTAGTTCAACATATTTTAGTTTTTGATCAGGAGATAACAATTTAGATAACTTTATCATTTTAGGATTTTCTTCAGATCCCAAATTATATTCCTCAATATCAGCTTTCAAAGGTTCCATTTTTGGTTTCTTTGGAATATCTTTAGAATCGAAAAGATCTTCCAGAGGAGTTAATCCTTTAGGCAAATAACACATATTTCATTAAATTTGGAATTAAATGGCGGATATAGAATTTTGAAAGTACTAAAAAACTCTATTCTAGTGATGTCCTTGTAATAAAATATTTCCAAATTTAATGAAATATGTGTTAAATGATTATCTTTTAAATTAATGATCTGAGATTCTTCTTCTATAATCTCATCAACCTCCATTTGTTTAAGGTCCTGCATTTCTTTTTTGGTGAAATTTGTTGGATGAAGCATTTGAATTGCACTCTCTTCTGAAATGTTTGTTTCTTGTTCATTTATTTGATCAGATTCAATGACTGTATCTTCATCTATGTTACTGTTAGAAAATTCATTCTCTAGAGTCAGTAAATTGTTAATCTGATTATCATTTGCAAACACTTGCCAATTCTTAAAATTGTCTGGTATGGCTAGTCTTTGTCTAATCTCAGCTGTGAACTAATGATTAGGTTCGAATGGTAATTTACAAGTGCTAGAAAACATTGCAAGACTATGAGCATGCAAATTTTGTTTTCTTGGGATTTTAGCAAGCTGAGTCTGTAGAAAAGTATTGAGAATCTCTACAACTATTCCTCTATATTCTCTCAGTCTAGGATTGTTTGTCAGAAAGTGACCTTTGATCTATTGAATGATTAAATCAGAATATCATATGACAGATACTCTAATTGCCCCTAATCTTTTGACAATTTTAAGACCTAGCAAAAGAGCTTCATATTCTTCCATATTATTTGTGCATTTAAAATTCAATCTGTAGGCATGGCCTTCAGCATGATCATTTTCACGGTTATGTACCCAAACTCCAAATCATGCTCCTAATTTATTAACGGAACCATCAAATTCTAAGTGACAAAGAATTTCATGTTCATAATTGGTATCAGGAGTTTCAGGAACTTTCATAACAGTGAGATCTGGTTTTTTACTTTCTTCTGGTTTCTCTTGGGTATTTGATGTCTCATTGTCCTCAGAGATTTCCTGGATTTGAACACTAGATTTTTTATTTGTAATTTCTTTTGGTTCTGTTGCTGGAACTTCTAATTCAGTGGGATGACCAATTTCGGCATTATAAAGAATAAATGAATCCATATCAGAGTGTACTGAGTAGATGGGGAAATTTTCAGGTTTCTCCTGACTACTGACTACATATTTCATTAAAGTTTCTCTGTATAGTCTCTTAGGTTGGCCGAACACTGAAATAGTGCATATGACATGTCCAATTGAAGAGATCCTCCAAGCTTTGCACCCCAAGATCTGGACAAAAGCATACCATATTTTGGGGGAATATCTGCTACTACTATATCCATCAAAATTGTTTTTGTAGGGTATTGAACCAATAAAACACACAAATATTTGATTAGTCCTAAACATCTCACCTGATTTGAATCAAAAAAAAAGAGGTCTTTGTATGGTCTGGTGATGTCTAGGTTTAATCTCTCCATTACAGCCTTGGGCATTAGATTGTGAGATGCTCCAGAATCAAGCATGGCATTATGAAGTATTTTATCATGTATGTTCAAACTCACATAGAATGGTGGAGTCCCTCCACTTCCTGGTTTTCCATTTACTTTAGGGCCAAATATTAATCTAGGTTGGTCATCAAAAACATTTACTGAGTCATCACTTGCAGTAATATTAAGTGATCTATTGATTTGACTTCGGTAGACCTCATGTTTAGCTAATTGACAGTGGAACAGCTATTTTTAATTTGCCTACTTCAACTTCCAGATTAAAAGGTTTTTCAATCTGAGTTCTTGTATTTCGAACAGTTGGATTCTCTTTTTCTTCTGTATTTTCGGTATTTTTCTCCTTCTCAGGAGTGGGGTTGTGGGCTGCAGTTGTTTCCGAATAAAATTCTGGAGGTTCCTCTACATTTCCTTTAGGAGGAAGAGTATTGGAAAGTTGTCTATTATTCAGTTGAGTATTGGATACGTCTTCAATTATTGGGTTGGCAGGATTAGGATCTGATATAGAAAGAATATGTACATGGGTAGTATTGGTTTTACCTTTGAGGGGCTATTTTGTAGCTTTCTGTTTACTTGTTTCTGGGACATCAATTCTTCTGCTCCTCAAATTATATTGCTTATGAACTTCGTAAATGGCTATATCATATCCTTCCTTAAAGTCAAATGATTCTCCTAAATGGGTTTGAAATTGTTTAAGAATGTGAGCTTCTTGATCATCTTGGGTCAAGAAAATTTCTGGTTCGTTCTTGCGTTTAGTAAAGTTGTTTATTTGAACATCGTCAGTTGGTTCCTCAAAAGTTGAGGCTTCAATATAATTTTCCTGGAATGGGGGCCTAATATTTTGGTCAGGACCAGTTTTTCCAGTATTTTGATTTTGGTTCCTTCTTAAATTTGGGTTTCTCCCAATATTTCCCGGTTGACCATCCCAAGGAGATTTCATTTCAATTGTTTCTACTCTATCTCCTAGCCTTTCCATTCCTTTGATAATAGCATCCAGTTTCTTTTCAAAAGCTGAGGATTCTTCATTTAAAAGCATTCTTCTTTCAGCTCTGGCTCTAGCTCGTTTCTCTATCAGGTTGGCTTCAACGCTAACAGTTATACTTTACATTTCTTCTAAGTTTTGAAGAGCTCTTTCCCTAAGCTGATACACCATATCAGAATCAAATCCATCAGGGAATTTAATTAATACTGAATCTGGAGGAGGTATAAGGTTTTGAGGAATTGCATAGTAAACATCATTGAACCTGGTGTAGTAATCCTGCACAGTCTCATTTGGTCCTCTCTTTAGTTTTCCAAAGTCTGATAAGATTTGAAGAGGATCTTTCTTCTTTTCCCATCTGTTTAAAAATGTTCTATAGAGAGCTTGTAAGTTAGTAACATTGTTTGCAGGAAGGGCTCTAAACCAGGTTCTGACTTCTCCAGTAAGACTTTGGACAAATATTCTCATTCTTACATCATCAGCATCTATTTCATAAATTTCAAAATAATCAGTCATCTTTTTAGTATGTTGTTGTGCAGTGTAGGTACCAGAACCATCGAAAGGAGTGATTTTACTTTGGTAGTATTGGGGCATAGCCCCTAGATTGGCTGGTAATACCAAAGGATCATATATGTTTGCCATTGTAGGAGGTAACGATGAAATAACAGGTGAGGTTGGTCTGTGAGTGGTGGCTGGAGGAGTAGAAGGGGTAGTTTGAGGTTGAGATGTTTGAGGAAATATTGATGAACTTGGAGAAGCTGAAGTAATCACAGAAATATTTGATGTTCCTTCAGAGGTAAGCTCAGATTGTATGGAATCTCGCAAATGTTTATCAAGATGTGAAGTAACAAATTGAAGTTGTAAATATTCAATAAATATTGGGTCTGGAACCAAATTGGACAACTCAGATTCATAAAAATTTACAAATAAAGAGGTTTCAAATTTCTCATCAAAAGGTTCGTCCTCAAGGTAAATCCACTTCACAGGAGAGGATATTGACCTATAGAGAGGCCGAGAACTAGCAGTTTTTTCTTGGCTTTCTTGTCTCCTAAGAATTCTGGGGATCAGATTCAGATTTTCAAACACAAGCGGGGGATTTGGATCAGGATTAGACCTGGTGTAATGAGTCCTTTCTGAAGCCAGTTTTCTAGGTGATATTTTTTTTGGTTTTTTGTCTAAATGGAATGAAAAATACAACTTCGACAATCTCTTTAAGAGGTTTAAGATTATGGATTTAAATTTTCTTAAAGATTTATTTGACTAGAGGAACTGATCAAATGTTTGAAACCAAATGTTTAGTTCATAAACTAGACCGGAGATAGACTAAAGCAGCATTTATTTACTTATGCAATTGCAGAGAAAAAGCAGTTCAAAGGCTACCTGGCTAAATTTAGGCTCCGTTTGTAGTTTATAAAGTAAACAATAGTAACAATAAAATTATTCAGGTCCCCAGTATGTCGCCACTATGTTATCACTCAGATTTTCCTTGAAGTTGTAGGGAAAAGGAAGGGGGTCCGAGGTAACCACAAACCAACTTTTAGGTACAGAATCTAGCTAAGCTGTACCCAGAGAGGGCTCTCTCTTTAAGTTTTAGCTTTGTTTTGAAAGATATTAGGCTAGTTATGAAAGTTCAGGGATTCTGATTTTGTTTGTTTGGGTGATGAAATTCATTAGCAGAGGGGTATGACTGAGTAGTTTTAGTCCATTGGGCTAATGGAGTCAAATAATATGGCTTAACTGGATGTAGTTTCTTAACAAGGGATGGTTTCACAGGGCAAGGTAATCAAATAGGGAACAATTAAATATCTTAAAATTAATGGAATGGACTCGAAATAGGTGAAGGGCAACCAAGAATCCTTCAACATATTTGAAAGAGGGAACTTGACTGATTGTTGACAAAGAACAATTAATAATTCTTTATCAAATAATCATAATGAATAAACTAGAAAATAGGAGCAATTAAGAATTCACTGTTTAAACTAGTTCAGAAGAAAACATTAAGAATAACAACAATTGAAAACAGATTGCACTTAAGCACTTTCTGAATTGTTCCTTTTCGTTTATCATTCAGATATGAAACACAGGTGATATAATAAACAAGTATAAAACTCTAAAACATAAGAGATAGATGACTTATTGATCCATTGTCTGACTCAAGAATCTTGTGAAAAGTCTTTTTCATTAATTCCTTATCCAGCTAGCCATGCGAAATTTATCCAACAACACTTTATTCCAAAATAATCAGTATTACAGCAAAGTCTAAGAATCCACCCCCTCAATACTCCAATTGAGGGAGTATTTATACAAAAAATTATGAAAAATATCTCCTAACAAAATGAGATATAATATAGTATGACTCATGGATAAATTACAAGAAAATAGAGACAGATGGTCTCGTAGATAAGAGAAAGGATAACCGATGTTGTGTTGTTTCCTTCTTTTGAGAATGTGCTAGAGGCAGGCCCTATGATTGGGCTTGTTGTTGTCTTCTTTAGTAATTCTGTGCTAGCTACTATGTTTTACTGATACTCTTTATCTGCACTGATACACTTCGACCTCTGTTTATCCTTTTATCCTTCTTATCATGACTTAATGTAGTAAATAATCAAAAATTCATGTAAGGATAATTTTTACGAAAGTTCTAACAATTCTTCCCACCATTTAGCTTCCGGTATTCTGGTTCTTTGTAGCTTCCTCAGATTTTCATCTGTCTCTGTATATCTGAAGAAAGTAGGTTGAATTGGGAATAAACACTTTACCTCATGCTCAAAAAAAATTCCAATCTGTCATGAATATTTTTGCCTGTAGGTAATGCTGTTGCTGCTGATGAACTAGTTGAGGAACTGGCCTAATTGTCAGCATGCTTGTTCAATTTCTCAACATAACTTTCAAGGTTCATTAATTTATCCTTTGAAACTAAAGGACTGGGAAATCCTTTATTCAACAGAATATCCAATCTTTTTGTGAAGGCATTGATTTCTTCTTGCATATCATAGCATCTTCTTTCTAGATTGTGCATCAGAGTTCTTTTAGTAAAAAATCTTTTTATCTCCAAAATTGTTCTTGTTCTGTCTTGAATGCCTAGTTCTTCAAGTTGATGTTTGTTATTAGTATTCAAAAAGTGTATAGGTTCATTGGCTTCTTCAGGCATGTTCCCTAATTCTTCTCTTGCTTTTAGAATTTTTTCCAGAGCCAATTTAACTAAATCATTCTGCTCATACATTATTTGAATTGAGGGCCAGACATCATTTATTGACTGAATGATGTTGTCCCAAAGAATTTATTTTATTTCCTTTAAAGGATTCTCCAATGTGAGATCCTTCTCCAATGCTTTGACCAATTCTTCTAATCTGTTGACCTCTCTTGTTTTTTCTGCAACACTTATCTTCGAGAGATCATATTTTTGTTCTAGAGTGGTGAATTGTACCTTCGTTATCTGAAGCTCTGTCACTTGGAGTTTCAATTCCTCCATTAATTTTATTAATTCTTTAGTGCTTAAATTGGAAGTGTTGACCTGTGATAATTCTGTTGGCTAACCTATTGTTGTTGTCCCTGTAATTGCTTCTTCTGTAGATGCTAGAATGTTTGCCTGCTTGTCCTTTAATGCCTTTTTAAGCTCTTTTTCAGTCTCATTTAGTTGCTCATTCAATTTCAAGAGCAAATCCATCAATTCTTCTTCAGATTTTTTCTTTATAATTTCTACAGTCTGTGGATGCCTTGAGGATGGTAATTTTAGTTGTTTTCTCAATGTTGCAATATCATCATCTTTCTTTTTAATCAAGGCTTATATACCCTTGACATCTTTAGGATTATGACCCAATCCAATAATTATTTCCTCCAAAGTCTTTATTCTGTTGTCCTTAGCCTGAGAAGAGACTTTTTCAAGATGCAATTGTGCATTTGTATTCTCCAAAGAATCCTATAATTTTTGGGTCATCATTGATTTATCAGTCAGAGTAGAATAAATCATTTCACTTGTTTGTTTATGCAGCTCAATCTGATCCAAAGGATGAATATCCTTTGCCATAACTTCAAAATTGGTTCTGATATAATCTGCAGCTGTTTGAGGCTATTGTACTTTGGGTTTGAAGTGACTCATTACCATTTTACCCTGTTGGATGTCATAGGCTGACATCAATCTTTGTTGATTTTTAGGAGCCATCTTCAAATATTGATTGTAAACTTGAAGTCTTAGTGGATCATTTATGGCCTTTATATTTATAAATGTCCTTTTAATATCCCGGGCATCTTTCACTGGTTGTTTGAAATAAGATACTTCTGCACTTTGCTACCTTTGCAGCTCTTTCCTCTATGAATTAGAAGATGTCCCACTAATTGTACATGTTTGCTGACTACCTAATTCTTCTCTCCTTTGACTATCAGGGATTTCTTGAACAGATTCTACTTCTGGAAGAGGATTTAATTTTTGTCTTTTAACATCAGGTTGTTCTGAAAAATCCACTGATAGGGGTAGTTGTTTCTGCATCTCTCTTCTCACCTTTTTCTTCATTAACAGGAGTTTGCAAAAATGAAATTCCTGTCACATTAATCTGAGGGGGGGAAATCTGTATTTGGCCCTGTTCCTTAGACGTTCGAGGTTGTTCTGTCATTGTGAATTTCTCTGTAACTTGTATATCAGCCTCCTTTTCTTTCCCTTTAGATGCTATTGTGGTTGATGCATTGATTTCCTGTAAATTTTGATGTGAGGTTCCAACAGAAGAAGGACCAATTCCTGGTCTTTGCACCTGTCCAAAAGAGTCTAGGTCAAGTATTTTTTCAAGGTCTTTCATAACATTTTCAACACTGACCTGTTCACTATCTTGTTCTATCAATGTCCCTTCCATCCATTCATCCATATTGGCATATTGTTCAGTTTCCGGGATTCTATGATGAAGGTATGGTGACAATTTGTTTTTCATCCTCCTATCACAAATAAAGTTGTTTGGGTCATAAGGTACCCAGTAGAAATTTTTTTTCAATTTGAGATAGTCTTCTAGGATTCTTTCGGCTTCTTTTCCAGCATCACTAGAATTACAAACAAAAGGACCTAATTGACTCTTAATTCTGAGTTGAGCTTTTTTCTTTGCATTGCAAAAATGGACTATGTCTGAAATACTCTAAGGAAAAGAGCCTCATTGGGACATATTTTGGTAACTTGAAAGGACATAGCTCACACCCATATATTCTAATTTTTGTATCATTCCTGTATAGGTACCAATCACCTATCTTGTATTTCTTGGATAATTGGAGAATTTTCTTAATGTCATTATTGACCCTAGGAGGAGAGATTCCTGTTAATAAAGTTGTTGCAGGGTGCACAAATAGGTCAATGAACTCATTGTAAGAATAAGGAGAATCATAGGAATTATGAGTGATTTCAGACCAAAAGATTACAGACCTAGGATTTCCTTTGGCATCAAGTTTATTGACATGGAAAGGGAAACTCTCTGATTGATAGAAAAGCATAAGATGGTATATAACAGAGGAATATTTGAACACTCGTTCATTTCCAATCTCATGAACTGATCATGGATTTTATCAGCAATGTAGGAAGCAAAATCATATTTGACAGCAGGGGGCTGTCTAGGGGTAAAAATTGACAACAATACTAGTGTTAGGTCCCTATATTACTAGTATAGTCCCTTATTGTTATTAGTGTAACCCCCTTATTGTTATTATTGTACCCTTGTAACCCCCATTTTGTTATTATTGTGCCCCTAAATTATCATTGTTAGGTCGGCTAGGATTACATTGTGGCCCACTAGGATTACATTATGGCCACATGGACTCCTATATATAGAAAGGAGGTTTTGTAAATTGTATCATCCAAGAATTGTTCATTTATGTGATGTATTGGAGGTTTCCCCCTCAAAGTGGCATATTTCTAAGGCGTTTATATCTCTTTTCTTCTATTTTTGGAGTTGGTTACACAACATTTGGTATCAGAGCTTTGGATTATAGGGTTGCGCTGCTCCAAACAGGTCATCGTGGCATTTTCTCTATAAAAAAATTTCTACAAAGTTTCAGAAGCTGAAATTTTTAGGGTGCGAAGCCAAACTCCTGAGGAAGATCGTCTAAAAATTTCAGATCTTGGTTCGCAATATTTCGGAGATATGATCAATGGAAGTTAGGTCTTTTTTCAGGGTCCTAAACAGGTCATCGTGGAATTTGCACTATAATTTTTTTTCTACGAAGGTTCAGAATCTGAAATTCGTATGGTGCGAATCTGAAATCCTGAGGAAATTCGTCAAAAAATTTTAGAGCTTGGTTCAGAATATTTTTGGAGATATGATCTGTGGAAGGTAGTGTTTTTTCAGGCTCCTGAATTTCATCTCAAAGAGGTTATTGTGGGAAAAGTTCAATAACTCTCTCTCTGGGCTTCGGATTGGAGTGCTGTAAAAAATGGTCGCAAGTAAATGGACTTTAGTTTCTTGGATATCAATTTCAGAGATGAAGGGCGAAATAGTGACACGTGGAAAGTCGTACAAGTTCGCTCTACTGAACCAGTCCATAATTAGGTCATTGTGGGAGATTGGACACAACTTTGTCTTGGAGAATCCAAATTAGGTCAGACCTATGGCATTCGAAATATAATTTAGAGGGCTACGTTGATACCAAAATTCAAATATTTAAGTTCTTTAATCATAGAGAGAATCCAATTTCATTATCAGGCTCCTCGAAAGCAAGAAAAAGGTGTGTTTTTTTTTTTCTCCAGATTGCAGAAGTCTTGTTTGAAGAATCAATTTGAATTGATTCCAAGGGCATATTGGAGAATATATATCAGTATTGGGTTCTAAAATATGCCCCGTAAAAATAATTCAACACGTATTAAGCCTTCAAAAGGCTCTACTATGACTCATGAAGATGAAGAAATGCAACATGATCTATCAAAATTACAAGAGCAAGTGCAAAAAATTTCACTCTCCCAAAGAGAAAAAAAAATGAAATGGAAGTTTTGAAGAAAGGCATGGAAGTGAAGATGGATGGTTTGAAGAAAGGCGTGGAAGCTAAGATGGATGGCATGGAAGCTGGCATGGAAGCTAAGATGGATGACATGAAAGACAACGTGGAAAACATGAAGAATGATCTAAAAGCAGACATTGAAGGTTTGACAAAGTTGATACAAGAAATGTTTCCTAATGGTGAAAAGATAGTATAAGAACCTCATGATGAGAACAAAATAAATGTTAATTGTGATTTCATAAACTCTAATGTTGGCGGGAAGAACCACCATATTCCAAAAATGGATATGAGGAAGTTTGATGGAAAGGATCCTGTAACATGGATACTACAGATGGAGCAATATTTTGATCTCCATAATGTGCAAAACACACAAAAGGTACGCATTGCAATTTTACATTTAGAACAAAATACATTTGTATGGTATCGATGGCTTTGCTCCCGTAAAAAAATTGTCACTTGGTCAATTTTTACGGAGGAAATGATAGCACGTTATGAGGATACAAAGAGCAACACCTTCTTTAGCCAATTGATAAATCTCAAACAAAAGGGTTTAGTGGGGCAGCACATTGAGGACTTCCAAAAATTGAATATAAGGGTAACTGATATTCCAGAGGAACACAGGATTGATCTCTTCATAGGCACTTTAAAGGATAACATCCAACATGAAGTTCGTGTTTTGGAACCGAATTCATTGGAGAAGGCATTCAGGTTGGCAAGAAAAGTTGAATGTAAAATAATGGTGACAAGGAAGCCTACCACTCAATTCTATAAAGAAGGAAGTGTTGCTACACCTAGATTTCCACAACCTACAAGGTTGACATCACAAAAATTGGAAGAAAAAAGAGCAAAAGGACTTTGCTATAGTTGTGATAGAAAATACACTAAAGGTCATAAGTGTGCTGAGAAGAAATTATTTTACATAGATTGTGAAGAGGAAGAAGAAAATGAACAAGAAGAGGATATACACCAGGAACCAGCCCTAGAAGAGGAAGAAATGAATCCGACCATATCGTGTAATGCAATGGCAGGAATTACCACTCCTCAAACTCTCAAGATAGAAGGACATATCAAGAATAAAAAGGTAATAGTGTTGATTGATTCAGGTCGCACCCATAATTTTATTCATTATAAGGTAGCGAAGGAATTAAATTGTTTCCTATACCCAACACCAGAATTTCAAGTGATGGTTGCAAATGGAGGAACTATAAATTTCTCTGGAAAATGCCATAATATCAAGCTAACAATGGGGGAATATGTATTGACTAGTCCAATGCTTTCCATTCCTATGGGAGGTGCTGATGTTGTACTAGGAGTACAATGGTTACAATCTTTGGGGATGGTAGCTTTTAATTTTCAAGAACTTTTCTTGATTTTTTTTTCAGAAGGAAAGGAAGTCGAATTACGAGGTATTACAGGGAAGCCAGGAAAGATAATAAGCTCTAATGTCATGACAAAGCTTCTAAATAAAGAACAACGAGGCGTAATTGCATAATTATTCTCACTAGAAGTTCCAACATCAAAATCATCTATTTTTGCAGATCTCCAACAAGTCTTGTACAATCATTCCAAGGTGTTTGAAACTCCCAAAGGAATCCCACCTATTCATGATCATGATCATGCTATTCATTTGATTCCAGGAAGTGTTCCTCCAAACATCAGGCCTTATAGATATCCTTACGTCCAAAAGAGCGAAATTGAACGTATGACTCTAGAAATGTTAGAGGCGGGTATAATTCAACCTAGTCAAAGTTATTTCTCCGCTCCTGTAGTATTGGTACAAAAGAGGGATGGATCATGGCGAATGTGTCTGGATTATAGGGAGCTCAATAAGCTCACCATTAAAGATAAATTTCCCATTCCTGTGATTGATGAATTATTGGATGAATTACATGGAGCAATTTATTTTACCAAGTTGGATCTTCGTTCAGGATATCATCAAATTAGAATGAAGACTGAAGATATTCCAAAAACAAGATTTCGAACTCATGAGGGTCATTATGAATTTTTGGTCATGCCTTTTGGCCTTACCAATGCACCTTCTACATTTCAAGGGTTGATGAATTCCATTTTCAAACCCTTCCTTAGAAAATTTGTGCTCGTATTTTTTGATGATATGCTAATCTATAGCAAGTCTTGGAAGGATCATGTTGAACATGTTGACGGGGTGCTCAAAATATTGCAGGAGAAACAATTATATGCAAAAACATCCAAATGTTTCTTTGGAGTACAAGAGGTGGAATATCTGGGTCATATTGTATCTCACGAGGGTGTTAAGGTAGACCCTAACAAAATTAAATCCATTAAGGAATGGAAAGTCCCAACAACCATAAAGAAGTTGCGAGGATTTCTCGGGTTAACAGGGTATTATCGCAAGTTTGTTAAGAATTATGGGAGAATAGCAGCACCTCTAACAACATTATTGAAGAAAGATGCATTTTCATGGACTCCTGAAGCAACTAAGGCCTTTGAACATCTTAAAGAGGCAATGTGCCCAGCACCGGTCTTAGCTACACCAGACTTCACAAAAACCTTTATTGTGGAATGTGATGCCTCAGGAAATGGAATTGGTGCAGTTTTAATGCAGGAAGGAAGACCCATTGCTTTTGAAAGTCGTCCAATCAAAGGAAAGTATTTACAGAAACCTATTTATGAGAAGGAAATGTTAGCAATACTGCATGCACTAAAGAAATGGAGAACTTACCTAATGGGAATACACTTCAAGGTAAAAACTGATCATGATAGTCTTAAACACTTTTTGGAACAAAGAATATCTTCATAAGAGCAGAAAAAATGGGTCACAAAGATGTTGGGTTATGACTTTGAAATAATCTACAAAAAAGGAAAGCTTAATGTTGTTGCAGATGCACTCTCAAGAAGGAATGAAGAGGTGGAAGCATTGCTTTGTGCCATTTCTATTATCCAACCAGATTGGATAACCAAAGAAAGAGATGAATGGAAGAAGGACAAAGATGTATGGACACTCATTCAAAAGTTGCAGCAAGATCCTAGTACATCTGATACATTTAGTTGGAAAAATGATTCCTTATGTTACAAATATTGCTTATATATTTGTAAGAATTCCCAACTAAAACAAAAGATTCTTATGGAATTACACACTTCTCCTTTAGGAGGACACTCAGAATTTTTAAAAACTTACCACAGGGTGAAGAAATTTTTTTTTTGGGATGGCCTTAAATCTGATATTCAAAATTTTGTGGCGGAATGTTTGGTTTTCTAGCAGAATAAAGTTGAGACAATTAAGACCCCGGGACTTCTACAACCTTTATCCATTCCAAGTCAACGTTGGGAGGAGATTTCAATGGATTTTTTCATAGGTTTACCTAAGTCCGAAGGAAAGAGTGTCATCATGGTGGTAGTTGATAGACTTACCAAGTATGCACACTTTTGTGCATCATCTCATCCATTTAAAGCAAGTACAGTTGCTACTACATTTATGGATAGAATTCAAAAGCTACATGGAAGCCCAAGGGTTATTGTGAGCGACAGAGATCCCATTTTTACTGAAAATTTTTGGACGGAGTTATTTTCTTGTTTGGGTACTCAATTAGCTCATAGTTCATCTTATCATCCTCAATCTGATGGTCAAACTGAGATAGTAAATAAATGTTTGGAACGATATCTTCGTTGTTTTGTATCTGATAAACAAACACAATGGGTCAAGTGGTTACCTCTCGCTGAATGGTGGTATAACACTTGCTTCCATACTACTACAAAAATGACCCCATTTATGGCACTTTATGGATATCATCCACCATCCATCACATCATCTTTAAGGGAAAATTCGAAGGTTCAAGCAGTGGAATATCACATCGAGCATCAGCAAGAAGTTCTCCAACTCTTAAAGGATAACCTGAATTTGGCACAAAATCGAATGAAACAATAGGCAGATCAACATCGCAGCGAGAGAAGTTTTGTTGTAGGAGATTGGGTATTTTTACGGCTACAACCATACAAACAAATGTCCCTCAAGCAAGCTAAGAAGGATAATAAATTATCGCCAAAGTACTATGGTCCTTAAAAGGTGTTGCAAAAGATTGGTACTATGGCATACAAATTGGAGCTTCCTGCTTCTTCGCGAGTGCATCCGGTTTTCCATGTTTCATGCTTAAAGAAGGTTATAGGTGAAAATATTCCAGTTCAAACAATATTGCCAGAACTTGATGAGGAAGGAAAAATCATATTGGAACCTGAAGCGGTCACGGAAATAAGAACTCGACAGCGACGAAATCGATCAATTTCAGAATATCTCATCAAGTGGAAGAACTTACCCATTGAAGATTCTACATGGGAGGATGACAAGTTTATACAGAAGCACCCAAAGCTACTCAAGCGTTGAGGACAACACTTTTTTGAAGGAGAAGGGCATGTTAGGTCCCTATATTACTAGTATAGCCCCTTATTGTTATTAGTGTAACCCCCTTATTGTTATTCTTGTACCCTTGTAACCCCCATTTTTTTATTATTGTGCCCCTAAATTATCATTGTTAGGTCGGCTAGGATTACATTGTGGCCCACTAGGATTACATTATGGCCACATGGACTCCTATATATAGAAAGGAGGTTTTGTAAATTGAATCATCCAAGAATTGTTCATTTATGTAATGTATTGGAGGTTGCCCCCTCGAAGTGGCTTTTTTCTAAGGCATTGATATCTCCTTTCTTCTATTTTTGGAGTTGGTTACACAACAACTAGGGTTAATTGATCCACATATTCACTAGTATTGAAACCCATTATAGAGGATATCATATTCAAAATAAGCCTGCCCACATCAGTGAAAAAGGTATAACCATAAGGGGGAGGGCCTTTGGGCTGATGTTCTGGCAACATGAAGGTTTGGCAGAGGCGATTTAACTCTTCTTGGGAAAAATTGGCCGATTTCTCAAGTAAATCTCCCATGGAAAAGGGAGTCAAGGCTTGACCAGGATGAAACTGTAACATTTCGTTGATAGACTGAGCAGTTATTGGGAAAAGGACGGTTTGACTCGGGGACAAGATTGCTTGTTGATTGGGATCATAATTAGCATGGCAGTAACAGATTATTTTAGGAAAAATGTGGACTGAGGGGAGAAGATACATTGGAAAATTGGATTCCCATAGTCCAAAAATGTCAGAGCCGTTCAGTTAGTTATCTCTGCAGTGGAAAAAAATTCGAAGAGGATTTTCACTGAGGACGAGGTCTTTAATCTGGAAATCCCTATCTGCTAAGGGAAGATAGTCTAAATCTCTGTGAGGGGCATTCAGGGGTGCAACATTCAAAGCCATGGGAATTTCCATTTCTGGTTCTTCTGGATTCAGAAAGGAATTCAGGTTTTGGTGAAAAACGGGCACAATCACAGGTTTGGGAATGCAATTGCAATTTTGGGAATTTGAGGAATAAAATGAAGACCAATCTTGAACCCTGTTTCATTTTTTCGTGTGGAAGTAAAAAAAAAACCAGGATTTTGCAGAAATTTGGGTAAATACCTATTTTCCAGGAAATGGACAGTAACTAAAACAGGTGTTGGCTATGGCGGATGAATTCTGGATTACACGACTGCAATTTTCCTCAGCAAGGTGGCGATTTACAATCTTCGACAAATGATTTTGGAATTCGTTGCATGGGACACTGGTCACTGCACGGGATAATGAAAAAGATGCGGGTTTATTTGTTTTATTCGCAAAGTCAAAGGTTGGCGGGTTTTTTATTTTTTTAATGGATGACGTCAGCAAGTACGGTTGGCAGTAAGCGGTACTCATCGCACAACTTTTGGGGATGGGTGTTTTTCAGTAGAGGGCGAGCGATTCCATACAATATATGACATGTGGCGTGGCACTATTCAAAAAACCGCTTGGCCATCGCGTGTTATCATTCGGACATGGAGGCGCAACGATATGGACGAAAATCGTAGATCTTGGATTGGTTGATCGAATGGTCATCCGGAAAGGGAGATGATGGGGAATTAATAGGGTGGGCCCAATGTAATTAAGCGTGAATTAATCACATCGGGGGGAATTCTATTGGTGGATTAGGTTATTAATTAACCATGAGGGTTAATTAACATATTTTTATACGCCGGAGTGTTGGGTTTTTTATTAATTGGAAATTGAACCAATTAATCATAATTAATAATTATATGGTTATTTTTCAACCAAAGGGGTGGGATAATATATTAATTTGGGAATTTTATTATTAAATTAATACGGGAAAAGGGGAAATTTGTATAGGGATTTAAATAATAAAGTTAAAAATTAATATGAAAAATGAATGGAAGCGCTAAGTGTAAAACATTAGGTTAATATATTTAACTTATGCTTGCATGAATAGGGTATTTTGTGAAATATTGCATAATTTTCCTAAGTAAAATTGGATTTTACTTAGAAAAAGATTTTTTAGAAGTGAATGAATGTCATGAAGAATGGTTTTAAGTACTTAGGCCTTTCCAATTATTGGGCCGAGGGTCCAATCCCTCCAAAATTCAAGGAAATTCCTTGAGCCCCTCTAATTTTCAAATACCTTAGTACTTAGGGGAAATTAGTGAAATTTTTAGGGAAAAATGAGAAGGGAAGTTAATAATTTGACTTTGCTTTGCTTGAAATTCTTCCAGTGTAGTGTCTGCCTTTGCACTTGTGATGAAAGTAAAGATTTAACACATCTAGAGTCATTATCCATCACATGTAATTCTGCAACAACATCTACCTACCCTACCTACTTTACCCTACCATTTTTTCTTCTTTATTAGGGTGCACTTAGAATGGCAAACCCTTATCACACTTTTTTCTTTTACATGTAGAAATCTATCTAATTCTAACCTTATTACATCCAAGGGCTCAGATTAAACTGTTGAGCTCCTTTTATTTACTCTACCTATCTACTTATCTGCCAGGAATAAACAGTTTGGTCAGATTTTTCTCTCTATCTCTAAAACATAAAATTGAAAAATGAACTAGCCAAGCTTAAACTGTTTGACTGTTCATAAATTGTGGCATAAGATACAAGTTTCACACAATTTGTTTATTTACATAAGAGAAAAAAGTAGTGGCATTTAGACTTGCGCACTTTCCTTGGCCTTTTTTTTGGTGGGGTTCATTTTCTTTTACTTTTTTTTTTTTTTTTGGCCATTTTTATCATTTTACCCTTTGATTTTTCTTTTAGGGTATACCCTCTTTACATTTTTTTTTTTTGACAATATGGAAAACCTTTGCAACAAGGAAAGGTATGAACATATTAAATAGCCCATCAAGTCAATCATGAGATATGACACCTATTGGTATAGGATTCTAACACTACCTACTGTTTTAATCCTTTTTATCGTATTAAGTTAATGATTATAGGAATTTAGAATTAAATTATAAATTTTTTTTATTAATTAATTTGAAGGGTGTTTTGTGTAATAGTTTCATTAGCAAATGGCTTCTTGGTGGAAGGTGAATAAGTTTAGTGCAAAACTATATTTAAGTATAGATTCATGCACGGGGGCAGAAACATATTCATGTACACCCCATGCAAGAAGCAACATCTTGGACTCTATGAAAAATATTGAGAGCCATGTTCTGAACCCTTTGCCTCATTTCAGGATGATATTTCTAGCATTAGCAGCACCAATAAAAGATAATTAACCAGCCTTCTTGAAATGAAATTGATTACCAGCAAATTCAATCAACTTTCCAGGTGTATTACAACAAAGCTTAGGAACTGGACTAGCATACTCATAGAATGGATGAAGATCTTTCTATTACACCTACCAAGAGCTACTGCAAAATTTTATTCGCTTATGTCTATGTTCATTATTGGAGCACCTTCTTTTCTATCATGGTCTACTAGGCTTCATGCAATAGAGTTCTTGATTAAAAAAATAATCCTAACTAAAGCTTCAATAAAGTCAATGTAAGTTGGATGGGAAAACCTCTAATCATAGAGGAAATCTTATTACAAGGTGTCGATGGTGATAAGTAGTGTCGTCTCCTTCAAACCTGGCTAGCTGAGACATGCTAGTTGAGACATCATTTTTCATTCTTTGCCTCTTCAAGGGTTTTGTATGTAGAATTGCGCATTAATATAAACTTTTGGTTAAAATTTGGAGCCCCGGTTGAGTCGATTAAGAAGGTTTTGGTTGGGTGTTAAATCAAGTGGGATTTATTCACAAAAACCTGGGTTCTCTCTCCCCAATAACAGGAAACTATGTTAATGTGACCAATTATTGCACTCTCTTGTAAGGTCTCAACATAGGCAATGATTTGTCCTAGGTGGTGTCTCTAAATGGAACATATAGCAATCAGAATATATATACACATTAATTCTATTTGTAAGTTGAAGTATAAATATGAAATGAGCTTTTTGAATACAGGGGTTTTGATCATTTCTACCTTCAAATTGTTAGTATGAGGGAGGCCAGACTTCGTTGACATCAAGTTGGTCAATTTATATATATTTTTAGCACATTTTAAACATTATAGCGATGCTTGCGACACATTGGCCAATGCAAGGGGCTTTAGGTTTCAAAAATATATTATGGACACCTACATCTAAATACTACCTTTTTTCCTTTGCAGTCCTATCAATATACAGGATCTAGATTGAAGTTCGAACACCAAAATTTTGAATTTCTTTCTAAAATATAGTGTTTTACAGAAGATATTAAGTCTTGATGTTGCTGACGATTACAATATACTATTGACGAGGGTTTAAGAATATCCATTAGGTAGCATTTATGGATTCATCAAGGACTTCTAGAGAAACTAGTCAACCTATTTCAGATTCAGGTGTGGGTGGAAGTGGAAGACCAAGTGAAGCAATTGGATATAGTCCTGCACCATTTTTTCATGTTCTTACTCTGAAGTGGAACATGTTCGTAAAATTGCACAAGCCTTGCTTTCAGGCTTGGCCACTTCATGTGTGGAAAGTACCATGGGAGACCTCTTCAAGACTTCGGCAGCTATAGCTGCCAATGTGAGGAAGGAAATGATTGAATATCTTCGGCAACAGAGTTAAGCCTATCCCACACAATATGGGATGATTGTCAGAATTTTAGGCTCTCTAGAAAGCCCCGTTGATGTATTTTATGAATTGCTTGACAAATTTGTGCACGATAAGAAAAAATTATTTACCAGAATGTCTAGCTGGATTCTCAATGAATAGAAGAAAGACAAGATTGATGACTTTGTTGAAGAACTGGAGACAATGGGTTTTTGGGTGAAGGGGCAAAGATAAAATTTAGCAAAGGATATCTTGAAGAGTATTGACCTTGGCAATGCCTAACACTACGAGATGAATTTTGACTCTAATGAGGAACTTGTTGTCTGTGACGATATTGAAAATGTCTGGGGAGCTATGGAGAAGTATCCACCATATCATTCAAGGTTTTCTAAAATATCTTATGGAGAAAGTCAGATGCTAGACAAGATTTTCTATGAAGAGGAAGTGAAAAGGCCCTGTCTGGCATTTGAACAAAAGTTTCACTATAGTGTTTTATTTGCATATATGAGAATGTAGGAGCAAGAGATTAATAATCTAATGTGGATTTCTGAATGTGTTGCTCAGAACCGAAAACGCAGAATTCATGACAGTATTATTTTTATATTATAATTGATGTCTTCGTGGTAGGCTGTTATTTCTAAAACTTGTGAAATTTATTATAATTTTTCCTTTATGGAAATGTTGTCTATATTTTGCATGAAAGGAAGTAATCCAATATTTTGCCAACGTTGGAAGGGTCTACAGTGAGAAGGGAATTGTGATAATTGTGGAAAACATAATGAATCTTTACATGTGTGTGATGCCCCATCTAGTTTTGTGATTCCCCAGCCACCTGTGATATGCCTTTGCCAACAGTGCGTGAGGATCAAATTCTTTGAGAAGTCAGGATCAACCCAACTCAAACTTGAATTGGGAAGAAAATATTCTTGTTCTGATTTTTCTCAAATTGTATTACTAAGAATCCTAAATTTTTGTTTTGTGTAACCATCGATCCATTTAATTAGAATTGCACCACTAACATAAAATGGAAGTTGCGCTCTAGTAGGTGTTTAATGGAGATAGGGAATTGTTGTGTGTAAAACTAGAATCGTTGTGCCTGACTTGTGTAAATCAATTTCCAGATGTTGCTTTAAATATACACGATTGTCTTCAACACGTGACCAGAAGCATTTGAGCCATGATTCATTTTGAATTTTGTCTTTGATGTTTTAAATCTCTCCTCCATTGCAGTAATTTAGCTTACTCCGGGCACGAGGGGCCCATCACCTCTAGAGCTAAGCTTGATCAATAGCATTGATAATTAGACGTGTGTGATTTCATAGCACAAGTTTCCTGTTTTTGTGTGAATGTATGAATTTGTGGTAGGTATGGTTTAATTTCATAGTGTTTTGGTCATCGTTTCATTGTGAAAATAAATGGACTAAAAAATTATGTTAAACTCATATTCATTACATAATCTGTGCTTGACTTGCAATATATAGTTATACTCTATTCCTCTTGTTAAAATCGAATGTAATGGGAGAATTCACGATATAGGAATACAACGATTTCCGAGTTTGATCAGAATTAGAATAGATTGTAATGCTTTGAATTTCAGTATGTTAATACTGGAAATTTAGAATATTGATCCAAGGTTTTCATTACTAAGTTTCTTTTGAACGTTTGCAGGATTTAATGCTAATTTGATTTGTTTATGCATCCCGGAAATTCACTTAGTAATTATATCACTTTTTAATTAGAATCTTTCTTGTTTTCACAGTGTAATCAATTTCTTTATAAGAGTAAATCTAAGTGTGAATTTGATTGTGCAGGTAGAGATATCAAGTCTAATGCAAGGTAATTTAGCTTTCATTATGAGTTAGATGATATTGAAGAGTGAGCTTGGTTTTGAACAATTCATTTCATCTAGATCAAAGTCTTTGAATTGAAGGTTTCTCATAGATTATTTGCAATGTGATTTTTAATAGCATCATTTTAGGTGTTATTTTACATGAAGTGAAGTGGTTTTCTTCCAGCAAAAATTAGAACTTTCCTTTGTTAGTTTTAATCTTGAATCTGTTATCAAGATTAGTTCTAGCTAGTTTAAGGTGTGAAGTTATCATTAGAATAATGTGTGTCCTTTTGGTCATCTCAAGCTTAGTTTCAAGTTAATGAGAGGAACAAATAGATTAGGGTTTTCCAGATATCATACAAAGTAGAATTCTGAGGTTATCCAGCTAGAGTTAGAGAATGTTACATGATTGAGGATTTCTTTTTATTTCCTTATAGTTTAATTGCATTATGGAGTTTGCAGTGAATGGTAGACATAGTTTAAAGTACAAATTCTTCTTAAGTACATAACCGATTGACTAAATATGAATACTAAATTACTTTTAGAAATTGAATGTGACTATTGATTTTTCCTCATTAACCAACGAGATTGATTTCTATTTCAAAAAATTGAATTTAACTATCAGGGTAGCGGGAAGCTTGAATATGATGGCTTAATAAAACTGGTTAAGTAGGTCCCCTTTTCAAGATTATTTATTTTCCAGCAAATGTGTGTTTCATTCCAGTACCTAGTTTATCATTACAAAGAAATATATATATATATATATATATATATATATATATATATATATATATATATATATATATATATATATACTCTGACCATTAAGTTGAGCCAAGATGTAGTACAACTTGTGTTTCTGACTCCCGGATTGATAATTAATATTTATAGTTTTAATCCGACAATTAAACCACCCAAGATTTTGGCATCGTTGCGAGGGAGTTGGATTTTGGCTCAGGTAAAATTTTCTTAAAGAGTTTCAAGGATATTACATGGAAGTCAAAGGGTAGAGATTATATGGTAACACGTGAGTGAAGAGCCACGCATCCACTATTGTGGGGTTGCTCCAAAGTCTGGCCATCTTAATTATCTATTGAACTTTTATTTCCTTTCCTGTAGAAGCGAGATTTAGACATTTAATTTCCAAATTTATTTTCTTTCAATAGATTAAATATTGCTTTGATTCAGAATTTTCCCCAACATTTTTTTCCCCTCCTTTTATGCAAATTTATTATTTATGAAAGTGTGGTGAGCTTTATTTCATCCAATATCTTTTAAAATTCATTCATCTTCAGAATCAAATCTTTAACGTTACATCATTTTTGAGGTGCTCTAAGAAGACTTGTGTACTAATCCATGTGATGAGCGAATGTAACAGTTGGCTTGTTGAGAACGAGAAAATGGTATTTTGAGGAATCATTCAATGACAAGTTTTTATGTTGCTACAGATACAGACAACTCATCCAATGAGGAATTAACAAAAGAATAATTTAACACCTTACTTGAACGTAAATTCAATATTATTAAATCTTTGATTTCAAAACTGGATGATTTACAGGAGTAAGAGAAGGATGAAGAACCACTGCTTATCCTTTGCGCCAACTGTCAAAAGAAATACTCCCTTGGAAAGTGTCCACTTAGCGGTCTAAAAGTTTGTGAAATTTGTGAGGATGACCATGCAACCAAACATTTCCGATCACTACCACGATTACGAAAGGAACTTAGGGAATCATGTAAGGAATCAAATCAACTACCAGTTATAACTAAAAACTCAATATCATTTGACACTTGGAATCATGCTTATTTTCCTGTGAAGGTTCCTCAACATGGTTATAATCCTGCATTTTCATGCCAAACATTTAATCCTCCTCGAATTGAAAATCGTATTTCATGGCCATAATGGACCCCTTCTTGGCCCTCTCCTTGGCTCTCCTCCTTGAGCCAGATAACTCCATGGCCTCAAGAATAATTTGGATCCTTCTCTCTAGGGAAATATCCCAATTGAATCCAATCATATGGGCACCAACAACAACTAAAATCTCTTTCCAATGCACCATTAAGTTATCCTCCTCCATGGTCCCAACTACATGTGCAACCTTACCCTAACCCTAATCCATATCCTAACCCTAGTTCATACCCTAATCCATACCCTAGACCTAACCCTAAACCGAGCCCTCATTCAAACCCTAACCTTAAGTTACAACCTCGACCTAACATTTTTCCAAAGTGTAATCCCAATCCAAATCCAAACCTTAGTCCAAACATTAACAAAAACCTTAGCCCAAACCACATCCTAAACCCTAATCTAAACCATTGGGTTGCACAATAGTTTGAACCACCTATTCTTCCCATTGATTCCCCTATTGAAAAAAACATTACACATTCCATGTGGGGAAACAGAGTGAATTTGGAAACCTCCCCCATTACCACAGAACATTCACCATGAGAAGATTCAATTCAAAGACCATTAGAGGATAAATATCTCATTGGAACTTGTTTTGAAAATGTTCTTGAAACTCAAAACCCTATAATCTCTCTCAACCATTCTTGCCAATTTGAAAAGCAGATATTTGAGCCTAAACTTGAGGGATTTATCTTTTTTATTTCACCTGGTCCCTTATGACTCCAAGAGAGTGAATATCAAACTGTGGAATATTTGCATCAGTTGGAGAATCACAAATATGTGGGTTCCATTGAATCCTGGTTTCGAGCAGTCATCAAGACAACTTATTTTCTCAACATTCAGAAACTCTTGGTACCATATCAATTGAAGAAACTAGTTTCTCATGCTTTGGTATGTCTTGAATTATATTCTTTAAAACTAAGTGTGAGTATAATCAACATTTTGTTACACACATGGCTTCATTGGAAGTACTCCTATACCTAAAAAGGAGTATTTCGCCTCTTAGGGTAAAATAGGGTAGGAGAATAAATGAATAAAGATATTATAATGCTATTAGGTTTTTGAATTTTAAATCATGGTTGTTAGAACTACTTTGGATCTGTTGTGGACAATTTTGTCACCCATAGAAACAGTCTAGAGTTTCCATAGACCAGTGCCTAGGACATCTTAATATATCAAGGAGCTCATCATATAGCTTGGGTTGTCAATCCAAAAGCTCGCTTACTATCACTTGTAAAACAAGAGAATAAGTTTGAATGGGACCAAACTCTCTCAGAAGCTGATAAAAAGATAAGAACAGTGTAGGAACATCATGCAAAACTTCAATACAAAGGCATCAGACAGTTAAGAGACAGCTTGCTGTAAAGAGGGCCAGTTCAAATAATATACCACAGAAATCAAATATCAGAAGTGGGTGCAGTGAAGAAAAATGAAGAAGATATTAGCTAACATGAGACTAATACCCAGATACACAACAGAATCACATATGGGCTTATCCAACTAATAATCCATACATGACAATGGCGTTTTAAAAGCACCCTCCTCAAGCAACTAATATAGCAGAAAATATGAATAAGGTGAACATGTAACAGTGTATCATGACTAGGCCTATTTAAAGCGCTTGACTAACCCTAGTATGGGCATCAACTAGGATGAATCCTTACTCAATATTAGTGAGCCACTCGCATTCTAGAGCATAATACCAGAAGATAAATAGCATGAAATGAGATATTGTATTAACACATAAGAGAGAATTACATACTGTGAGATACCAAAGACCAAAATCCTCATTACAGTTATAACTCCTCCTCACTGAGACCCTACGGGCTCTGAACCTTCATACAAAAGTGTTACAAAATGTATACAAAAGCCTTTTCACTGCATAGTTTGCTGATAGAAATCTGGAACCCCTACAATGCTTTTCTTTCTAGTTTTTATATAGGAAAGAGAAAACTCTAGAGAATGAGGTAGGTGATATACATTCAATGGTCTCATTTAAACAAATTTGAAGGAAAAGCCCGCCTATGCTATTTGGCGGGGCTGAACTGATGCACGTACTCAGCTACCACTCCATGAAATAAATGATGAAGATAAAAATCTCCTTATGAAAAAGACATAAATAATAAAATATACAAATGCTATGTACGTGGCTGGAGGAGGAAAATCTGCTGTGATAAAACCTTGAGGTTGCTTGCAAGAATAAATGAACTGGGAAGAAGATCTCTGTAGAGGCTCGGCATAAGGGGAAATCTTCATGAACCTTCTGTACTTTCTTGAGAAGACAATCAGCTGAAATATAGTCTGTAGGGTATGATTTTTAATGTATTGTACCCTCGGCTTGATCCTAAAAATCTCTGGTCCAATACCCTTGTCTTTTAACACCAGATATGAGCTCATAATCTTCAATGGGGTTGTTGAAATCTTTAATTTTTTGCTGATGTTCTTTGCAGGAACATTTATATCCCCATACGCTAACTGGCATCTTTAAATTGTCCTTGGGGAGTTCAAAAGATTTTAAATCCTGCTCCTGTGATGAATGTCTTATCATGGCAGCTTTCAGGACCCTTCTTCATAATGACAGCTTCAATTAGATTGCCTTCTGAGATGCTCTATTGCTGCGGCCAATACTGTGAATTAAAACATCTTTCCGTTTGTTGGAACCCTGCAAAATCCACCACTACATTAGAAAAACCAGGTATAAGTGGGATGGACGAGGAGGTGTCGACGGTAATGGTGGCGAGGACATGGCTGAATGATAAGTACGTGCGGGGTGGTGGAGAAAATACGATGGAGGCTTTGGAATGTAAACTTCTCGCCTGAAACAGTTTTAAACGTGATGACTGAAAATGATGCACAAAAATAAAAACACACACACACACACATATATATATATATATACGGCAAGGGAAAATGACACGGACACGCGGGAAAATGACACGTGGGTGTACGAAGGACAGGTGGGTGGACGACGTGGCTGCGGAGTCAACAGACGGAGAAGACCGGATTCAGGGCCATCAGATTTTGGAAGACAGATCAACGGCTCAAAGGCGATGAGAGCGACGCAATGGTGGGCCAAAGGACACGATGGACACGAGTTAACGGGCGAGCAGCTTTGCAGGATATCCGCCGTTGGATTGAGGCTGGCAGATCCAACGGCGCGGGTGAGTTCCGCTACCCGGCCATTGTAAAACATTTAACGCGCAAAAAAGTGGTTTTTCGGGCCCGTACAAAAGACACGCGGTGCATATTTAGTGGAATCGCTGCCCCCATGGTAAATACCGCCGGCCCGTCCAAAGCTGTGCGGAATTAACCACCGGTTTCGGGCACGGGGACCACTATTACTACGTTGATTGCGGGCCGTAGATTTAACTGAGATCGAACGGTTGCAGGTGCGCCCGAAACATTTATCGTTAAGCCCCCTTTTCCTTTGGCATATGGTTTTGCGCACGGGTCCTATGGGAATTCAAGAAAAAGGTGCTGCGGCTATATGGGCTAGGCCCGATATGTTTTATAAACGTGGATTTCAACCTTTGCACAGTGTATTTTCGGGCGGAAAGAGTAACGATAGACCAAACATGGAGGGCTTTGGCCGCAAAAGATTTTTTAAACAGACCCAAAGGAAGCTGGTGGCCAAAATTTAAATAGGGGGGCTGATATGCACAACATCGGCTCCATCTGGGGACGGCATGTTCATCCCTGGACATGTCGAGAACACGCAGACCACTGAACATTTTGTATGTACATCCTGTTTTTCGATTCTTCTGCATTTCTTCTGATAATTGCTAGCATTCTCTCTTTATAAAAATAAAAGCTAAAACAACTTATGTAAAATATAATACAACAAGCATTCCCAGCCTGGATCAGAATTGAAAGTATGGTTTGAGGAATTGGCCATTCACAGGGGCGTCCAACAGATCACCCTGTAGGTTTTCCAACATGAAAGTGTTATTTCCTCCTTGATTCACAATTTTGAATAGGCCAAACCACAATGGATCAAATTTGGCATGCTTGCCTTTCTCTGCTCTTCGAACGTCCCATCTGAGAACCAGGCCTCCAATTTGGAATTTCCTATCTTTCGCATGCTGATCAAATACATTTTTCATTTTCTCCTGATATTCTATCAATCTCTGATTCACCTGGTTCTGTGTTTTCTCTAATTCGACCAGCTGATTAATCCTTCTGACCAGGTCATCTGGTTCTTCCTGGCTTTCTTGCATAAAACGTGCTACCGGTAATGCCAATTGCATAGGAAACACAGCTGCTCGTCCATATACCAACTCATAGGGAGATTTCCATGTTGCTTTCTTGTTGGTTATCCTATTTTCCCATAGAGAAAATTTTAATTGAGAGTCCCAATTCTTCTGATTCTCATTTATCGTTTTCTTCAAGGCCCTCACCAGGGTTTTATTAGAAGATTCTGCTAAGCCATTCCCCTGTGGATAGTAGGCTGTGGAATGAGTCAATATGATGTTATAATTTTGGCAGAAATTTACAAACCTGGCTGATTTGAAAGCCTGTGCATTGTCAGTTACAATTCTAGCAGGACAGCCAAACCTGGATATGATATTTTCCTCCATAAACTTGATTATTACAGCATCTGTGGCATTCCTTGTAGGTATGGCTTCCACCCATTTTGTGAAATAATCGGTGGCTGTTAGTATCCACTTATATTGGCCACTTGATGGGGGATGTATCTCCCCTATGAAATCTAATCCCCACTTCTGAAATGGTTCATTCACATGAATAGGAATCAAGGGCAAAGCTGCTAGTTTATGTCTTTCTGCAAATATTTCACACTTGTCACATGCCCTGACCCAAGAAAAAGCATCTGTAAATAATTTTGGCCAGTAGAAACTAGCCTTTAGGATTTTATGAGCTGAGGCCCTCCAGCTGTAATGTCCTCCACATATCCCCTCATGAAATTCTGTCATTATATTCTCCACTTCATTTTCTGTGAGGCATAATAGTAATATACCTGAAGGGTCTCTCCAATATAGCTGTCCATTAGCAATTATGTATTTCTGGGATTTCATTCTTACAGCTCTGTATTTTATCTTATCACAACTTGGAGGACAACTAAGTGTTAAAAGATATTCAACTATTTATTTATACCAAGGACTAGTGAGATATTTCATATGTACCTTTTGAGTGGCCATCTCTAGTCCTTGCTGTTCTTCTCCCTTCTCAGATTCTTCATTTGCTATGATGGATAAATTAATTCCCAAGGCTTGGTGATTTGATTCAGATAACATCTTAGCTAGTCCCTTTCCTTTAATCAGCTTAGTAGGCCTTATGTCCAAATCATATTACTGTATTTTTGCAATCCATCTTCCTCTTTTACCTTCACTATCCCCTTGAACAAGGATATCTTTGACAACTGTTGTGGGAACATATGCAGTAATGTGAGATTGAAAAAAATAGGTTCTAAAAGCTTTAAGGGACTTTACCAGGGAATATGCCTACTTCTCCAATATGTTATATTTTAATTCAACATCATGCAGCACTTGACTGAAGAAAGCTATAGGCTGCTCATACGCATCTTCATTTTTCTGCAATAATACTTCAGCAATTGTATGAGGCGAAGCAAATGAGAATATCATAAATGGTTGTGTATAATCTGGCCCAGCTAACACGGGAGCTTCAGCAAATTCCTGTTTTATCCTGGTGAATGCATCTCTAGACTCCTGGGACCATCTCACTTCATTATCCTTTTTCAACATATCGGTTATATGCCTAACTATCTCGGCATAGTTAGGAATAAACCTTCTTAGAAAATTAATTCGGCCTAAAAACACCTGTACTTCTTTCTTATTCCTTGGTAAAGGAATATTGTTTATTACTTCAACTCTCTTAGGGTCTATTTTCACACCATCTTTAGTTACAATGTGCCGTAAGATTTTTCCCTCATCTAATGCAAATAAAGATTTTTGAGGATTGAGGGATAGGCCATACCTTCTGCATTTTTCAAAGGTTTTTCTTAGATGCTCAATATGCTCATCATCATTCTTTGAAAACACTGTGATATCATCAAGATATACCACCAAAAACTTGTCCTGCTCTCCCACAAAGGCTATGTCCATTGCCCTCTGAAAATTAGCTCTGGCATTAATTAATCCAAATGGCATCCTGGCATACATAAAGGTTCCCCATGGTGTAGTGAATGCAGTTTTCTTCTGATCTTCTGGAAACACAGCTACCTGATTGTAGCCAGAAAAACCATCCATCATTGACATTCTGGATGCACCCACCACTTTCTGCAGGATGTAGTCCATCTTCGGCAGTGGATAATTATCCTTTAGTAATGCTCTGTTCAAATTCCTGAAATCCACACACAGCCTTATTTCTCCATTCTTCTTTCGAACAAGAACAAGATTCGCTACCCATTCTAAGTATCTCAATGGCACAATTATTTTGGCCTTCAGTAGCTTCTTGATTTCCTTTTCAATAGAGGGAAGCAGCAGAGGATTTATCTGTCTGAGCTTCTACTTATAAGGCTTTGCATCTTCCCTCAAAGGAATTCTATGCTGCATTATATTAACATCAAAAGTTTTTAGGTCCTGATAGGACCATGCAAATACATATTTATAGGATTGAAACAACTTCAAATATTTTTCTCTATATTCTTCTGGGACCCTTTTAGATAACTTCACAATTTTGGGATCAGCATAAGTCCCCAGATTTAAATCTTCTACTAGATTTTCTTCTACCCCTTTGTTTGGCTGCAATGGGACATCATCTTTGTTAAATAATCTTTCTAGAGGCACGAGACCTCTAGGTATAACATTTCCTTTCATCTGCAGCACTCTATTACCTGCTATCTTCTCTCCCCATCTGTTTTCTGCAATATTTTCAGTTTCCTCTTCTTCTTCATAATCATCAATCTCCATATTAGAGAATTCTCCCACTGTCTCCAAAAATCTCTTCATCTGTTAATCATCTTCAAAAACCTGCAAGTGCTTGATATTATCTGGGATAGATGGCCTGTAACACACCTCCACTTCATATCTTAAAAGTGGATTCTGAGGAGGACGAAATGTACTGGCAGCTACAGCAAGAGAATCTGCTATTCTGTTCTGCTCCCAGGGCATGAACTATATGTTAAATTCTAAGAGGAAATTTTCCACCATGTCCCATACTTTGTTTCTATATGCTCTCATCCGAGGATGCTTGGTTTGGCATTGATTTCTGATCTACCTTACCACCAGCTCAGAGTCTCCCATGACTTTTAGACTTTGGATGCCCATGTTTCTAGTTGTTTGTAGTCCCAATAAAAGTGCCTCATATTCGGCTACATTATTGGTAGCCTCATATTCCAATTTAAAGGACAGTGGCACCCATTTACCTGTAGGAGAAATTAGTAACACCCCAGCTCCATTGCCTTCTCTTGAATTTGCTCCATCAAAATGCAAAGTCCAAATTTCTGATTCCTGATCTTCTTTAGGCTGCTCAGCTTGGATTTGACCAAAAAGGGGCTCATGAGCATAATTTTGATTTTCTTCTAACATCAAGCATGAGAAGTCTCCCTCTTTGTTATACACTGGGGAATTCTCTGAGCAGTCGGCCTTAGTTACCATTTTAACAAATCTAGTCTCCCTGTATAACCTCCTTTCCTGGCCTCCAAAGACTGGGACAGTAGCATATGTTAAATCCAATTTGATTGACGCACCAATTTTTGTACCCCAGGACCTTGACAGCAACATGCCAAAGCGGGCTAGGATATCAGCAACCACAATGTCCATGACCACACTCTTTGCTGGAATTTGGGCCAAATTGACCACTAAGTCTTTAATCATTCCTAAGCATTTAACCCTTTTAGAATCAAATGAATATAGGTCTTTATATGGTCTGGTTATTTGCAGTCCTAGTTGTTCCATGACAGACAGAGGCATAAGATTATGGGAAGCCCCAGAATCTAACATACAATTGTGTAATAGCAGATCATGAATGACTAGAGACACATAAAAAGGAGGAGTAGAAGGGTCTATCTCCTCGACATGTGGGCCAAAGACTACCATGGGTCTTTCTTCTTGAAGGTTTAAACTATCAGGCACAATTGGTATCTCAGGAGGAAGCATGAAGGAAGTAACTTGATACTGATATACAGGTTGTTTTAACAGTTCAGTCAGGGGGACTGGAATCTTAATTTTTTCAAGTTCTTTTTGCAGATTGAAAGCAGGTGGAGTATTTTCTATCACTGCTTCTTTTGACTCTTTGTTTTTGGCTGGAGATTTGATTTCTTTTGACAATGACTCAACATTAGGAGGACTGACTATTTTTGAAGAAGAAGGAATCTGATCATTAGGCTGCAAGGGAGCATTCAGAGGACTCTTACCCTTTTCTATGTTTCTCTTTGTTGCTGATTCCTTCTGAGCAGGTGCTTCTTTCTGAGGTGGCTCCTCTTCTTGATCTTGAGTTCGGGTCCTATTCCTTGAAGACCTGAGATCATACTTTACATTGAATTGTGCTTGCATGAAATCAGCAAATTGCTTACAATAATGGTCAATCTCTGCTTCTTCCTCTTCGTCTTGCAATGGGCACTCTATATCATCATTATTTGAAAAAGCCAGATTTGAATCTTCTAATTGATAAGTGGCATCTCCAGTGGAGTCTTCTGCTGGACCTTCCAAGTATAATGGATGCGGTACTTGGTCTGGTTGCTCCTTTGCTTCTCTTGGTAGTATCTGCAATGGGGGTCTCTTATACTAGGGATTGTATCCTCTGTTTGGAGCATTATAGAAATTCTTGGGAGCTGCATTTTTAGCCTCTAGTTCAAGATTAACCATCTTCTTTATCATTTTTCTTATTTCATCCATTTTATCTGATTATTTCTCTGGATTAGAGGTAGAAACCTCTTCTTTGCCTCTCCTCCTAGTATCTTGTTCAACTTTTCCCTTCAACTTCCCAGTGGAGGCAAAGTTTGCTTCCAACTCTAGAGCATATGATTGAGCATCATCAAGCGTAGCAGGTTTTATTTCTCTCAATGAGAACCCAAAGTCAAAATCAAAGGCTGCTATAAAAACTATCTTGGCAGCAGTTTCATGGGGTTTCATTTCAGGAGGCAGGCTCAGATACAGCTTGCTAAATATTTTAATAAACTCTGACACTCCTTCATTCTTCTTCTTCTTCAAGGTATTAAATTTAGTAAGACACTGACCATAATCTTTCTTTTCTCCCCACTTCCTGAGAAAATTATTCTCCATCTCTTCCCAGGTAGTCACAGAACGATTTCCCAATGTCTTGAACCATTTTATGGCTTCACCCTCCAAAGACTGTACAAATAATCTCAAGACCACGTCCAAATGTTCAACATTTAAGTTTTCTGCAAAGGAACAGAAAGTCTCAAGATGTTTCTGAGCATCAATTTCATTTTCACCATTAAATCTCGGCAGAATATTCAAATAATCCTGAGGCATATCATTAAGCAATTGGGGTAAGGCCAGTGGAGTGTATTTATTCAGTAGAAAAGAAGGAACATTAGCCATTGGAGGAAGTGGGGGTTGTGCAGCAGTCTGAGCTACAGATGAAGGAAGGGGAGTAGGAGGAAGTGGGGTATGAATAACAATGGGAATATATTGTATGGAAGTCTGAGGCGTAGCTGGGAATAATTCACGGTTAACAGCAGCTACTTATGTAACTTCTTTAATTTCCTCAGCCTCAGGAGTAGGATGAGAATCTTCTTCAATCCAGGCACTCCCTCTACGTGGAGTTTCTGAGTAAAACTTGGGATTTTCTGTTCTGATTTCTTGAGAAGAAGAGGGCGGATAATCTTCAACGGAATATTCAGGGTTTTCTGCACGAACTGATTTCCTCTCCTTCCAAACTCTTTTATGAATGATCTTCTCCAGGTCAGACACGTAAGGTGTTTTTGACTGAGATGTATCTGACCTCAAATGTGGCTTACGAGGAGCCAGGACTACCAATAAATTTATCAAATAAGGAACAGTGGAGTCGCCAAGGTGAGAGATATACAACTCTTCAACTCTCTGTGCTCACATGATTAGAGAGTGAAAACAATTTGTCGAGGCCGAGGGAAACTGATATTCTCAAATTCGATCCTCAGCAACGGTGCCAAAAAGATGTTGTGGACAATTTTGTCACCCCTAGAGACAGTCTAGAGTTGCCATACACCAGTGCCTAGGACATCTTAATATAGCAAGGAGCTCATCATATAGCTTGGGTTGTCAATCCAAAGGCTCGCTTACTATCACCTGTAAAACAAGAGAATAAGTTTGAATGGGACCAAACTCTCTCAGAAGCTGATACAAAGATAAGAACAGTGTAGGAACATCATGCAAAACTTCAATACAAAGGCATCAGACAGTTAAGAGACAACTTGCTGTAAAGAGGGCCAATTCAAATAATATACCACAGAAATCAAATATCAGAAGTGGGTGCAGTGAAGAAAAATGAAGAAGATATTAGCTAACATGAGACTGATACCCAGATATACAACATAATCACATATGGGCTTATCCAACTAAGAATCCATACATGACAATGGCGTTTTAAAATCACCCTCCTCAAGCAACTAATATAGCAGAAAATATGAATAAGGTGAACATGGAATAGTGTATCATGACTAGGCCTATTTAAAGCGCTTGACTAACCCTAGTATGGGCATCAACTAGGATGAATCCTTACTCAATATTAGTGAGCCACTCGCATTCTAGAGCATGATACCAGAAGATAAATAGCATGAAATGAGATATTGTATTAACACATAAGAGAAAATTACATACTGTGAGATACCAAAGACCAGAATCCTCATTACAGTTATAACTCCTCCTCACTGAGACCCTACGGGCTCTGAACCTTCATACAGAAGTATTACAAAATGTATACAAAATCCTTCTCGCTGCACAGTTTGCTGATAGAAATCTGGAACTGTTACAATGTTTTTCCTTCTAGTTTTTATAGAGGAAAGAGAAAACTCTAGAGAATGAGGTAGGTGATATACATTTAATGGTCTCATTTAAACAAATTTGAAGGAAAAGCCCGCCTATGCTATTTGGCGGGGCTGAACTGATGCACGTACTTCAGCTACCACTTCATGAAATAAATGCTGAAGATAAAAATCTCCTTATGAACAAGACATAAATAATAAAATATACAAATTCTATGTACTTGGCTGGAGGAGGAAAATCTGTTGTAATAAAACCTTGAGGTTGCTTGCAAGAATAAATGAATTGGGAAGAAGATCTCTGCAGAGGCTCGGCATAAGGGGAAATCTTCATGAACCTTCTATACTTTCTTGAGAAGACAATCAGCTGAAATATAGTCTGTAGGGTATGATTTTTAATGTATTGTACCCTCGGCTTGATCCTGAAAATCTCTGGTCCAATACCCTTGTCTTTTAACACCAGATACGAGCTCATAATCTTCAATGGGGTTGTTGAAATCTTTAATTCTTTGCAGGAACATTTATATCCCCATACGCTAACTGGCATCTTTAAATTGTCCTTGGGGAGTTCAAAAGATTTTAAATCCTTCTCCTGCGATGAATGTCTTATCATGGCGACTTTCAGGACCCTTCTTCATAATGACAGCTTCAATTGGATTGCCTTCTGAGATGCTCTATTGCTACGGCCAAGACTGTGAATTAAAACATCTTTCTGTTTGTTGGAACCCTGCAAAATCCAACAATACATTATAAAAACCAGGTAGAAGTGGGATGGACGAGGAGGTGTCGACGGTAATGGTGGCGAGGACATGGCTAAATGATAAGAACGTGCAGGGTGGTGGAGAAAATACGATGGAGGCTTTGTAACATAAACTTTCCGCGTGAAATAGTTTTAAACGTGATGACTGAAAATGATGCACACAAATAAACACACACACACACACACACACACACACAGATATATATATATATATATATATATATATATATATATATATATATATATATATATATATATATATATATATATATATATATATAAATATACATATATATCTGTGAGAGGAAAATGACATGGACATGCGGGAGAATGACACGTGGGTGTACGAAGGACAGGTGGGTGGACGACGTGGCTGCGGAGTCAATAGATGGAGAAGACCAGATTTAGGGCCGTCAGATTTTGGAAGACAGATCAATGGCTCGAAGGCGATGAGAGCGATGCAATGGTGGGCCACAGGACATGACAGACTCGAGCTAACGGGCGAGCAGCTTTGGAGGATATCCGCCGTTGGATTGAGGCCGGCAGATCCAATGGCGCAGGTGAGTTCCGCTGCTCGGCCATTGTAAAACCTTTAACGTGCAAAAAATTGGTTTTTCGGGCCCGTACAAAAGACACACAGCGCGTATTTAGTGGAATCGCTGCCCCCATGGTAAATACCACCGGCCCGTCCAAAGCTGTGCATAATTAACTGCTGGTTTCGGGCACGGGGACCACTATTACTACGTTGATTTTGGGTCGTAGATTTAACTAAGATCGAAGGGTTGCAGGTGCGCCCGAAAAATTTATCATTAAGTCCCCTTTTCCTTTGGCATATGGTCTTGCGCACGGGTCCTATGGGAATTCAAGCAAAAGGTGTTGTGGCTGTATGGGCTAGGCCCGATATGTTTTATAAACGTGGATTTCAACCTTTGCACAGTGTATTTTCGGGTGGAAAGAGTAATGGTAGACCAAACATGGAGGGCTTTGGCCGCGAAAGATGTTTTAAACAGACCCAAAGGAAGCTGGTGGCCAAAATTTAAATAGGGGGGTTGATATGCACAACAGGATCCACATTAGTTGTTAAGACACACATTTGTGAAAAATCTTGTTGAGTACAATTCACTCTAATACCTTATGATTTTGCAAAAGCAACCATGATTAATCACTCTAACAGGTTTTCATCTATGATATATATTTTCAGTTTCCCTTAAAATGTACTATTGGAAAACTCCCTATGGTGGAAAACTCTTGTAAAGATCATAATGAGCTATTTAGGAGAACACTAGCATTCTTAACTCAAAAAAATATTTCAATCATTTTCTGGGATATCATTAATAAATATTTAGGGTAGAGGAACTAGCCAGTAATGATTAGTCATTAAAAAAATTTCACGCCATCCCGTACTCTTAAGGAGTAAATGTGTCTCCTCGCTTATTAAGTAACCTTTTAGGTTAATCATAATCAGAGTTTATAAAATATTTAGGGAAGGATAGGAGGTCTCGTAATGAGTCAACCTACAATGATCATGAGACCTAGAATGCAAGAAATTACTGCTTCTTGTCACCAAGCCCGAGTAATGGCTTTTAGCCAAAAGGCTGGAAGATAGGAGGTCTCATCACGAGCTGGCCTGTTCATCCATGTCACTTATTGTGAGTGGCACTGCCATCAACTGGTTACCAAGCCAGGACAATGGCCTTCATCTAAAAGTCAAATAAGCTAACTCTGAATCTATGCCTAGTAAGTGGGACACGAACATTTCGCTAGGTCAAAAGACATCCTTGTCGAGGTTATGGACACATACGGGCAGCAGGGCCATGTATGTGGTATTAAAGTTAATCGCATAGTATTATTTGCTTGGTTATCCTTCTCTTTCCCTGAAAACGCATCTTTTTTCTTGGAAAATTATTTTAAGACGATTTGAACCTGGTGCTTTGAGTTCTATTTTCAAAAATCAAGAATCTTTAATGATGTGGTACCCTTAGTGAAGGTTATTCTTTGTACTAGATTAAGAGGAAATTTAGTTTTGAATCTGGATAACAACAAAATTTAGAGTTTTCAATAAAGAAGTTGTTGATTGGTATCATAACTCACTTTAATTTTCATGGTATTCAGAGTGTTGAATTACTCATTGATGACTGCTCACAAGGAGCTGGTTTCAATCAATGTGTATTGATTGTAGTTGCCTCTAAATATGTGCTGCATAATCTAGGTATAAGATTATTATAGTAGGTGCAAGAATATTGTGTTAGTATCTTTGAAATTGCACCTATTCAGTGAAATTTTATTCTTAGCATAATACTTTGGGCAGAAACAAAATATGGAACTCATTTGGGACAAGGTAACATGTATGTGTAACACTCTTTTCTCCATAATGTCTACCCGATATTGTTTTATCATTTCACATGTTTTTAGCTATTAACGTAATAGTAATGTGCAGGTTAATGAATTCATTACAATATCAAGCATCTTCATCATTACTTGCTAAAATATTTGCTTACATTTTCCATGCCTTATTTCATCATCTTATAGTTTTGGCTTGCATGAGGACGTGTAAGAAGTTTAGCGTGGGGGGATGTTGAGCTACCTTTTTGTCCCAATTTTTACGATTTTTTATTAGATAATTTTGTGATTGTACCTAGATTTTTAATCCTTTTTATCTTATTAATTTAATTATTAGAGGAATTTAGAATTAAATTATAAATTATTTTTATTAATTAATTTGAAGGGTGTTTTGTGTAATAGTTTCACTAACAAATGGCTTCTTGGTGGCAGGTGAATAATTCTAGTGCAAAACTAAATTTAAGTACAGATTCATGCACAGGGGCATAAACATATCCATGTACACCCCATGCAAGAAGCAACATCTTAGACTATATGACAAATATTGAGAGCCATGTTCTGAACCCTTTTCCTCGTTTCAAGATGAGATTTCTAGCATCAGCAGCACCAATAAAAGATAATTAACCGGCCTTCTTGAAATTTAATTGATTACCAAAAACTTCAATCATCTTTCCAGGTGCATTACAACAAATATTAGCAACCAGACTAGCATAATCATAGACTCGATTGAAAACTTACTATTCCACCTACTAAGAGCTACTAAAACATTTTGTTTGCTTATGTATTTGTTCATTATTGGAGCACCTTCTTTTTCTATCATGGTCTACCGGGCTTCATGCAGCAAAGTTCTTGATTAACAAAGTAATCCCAAGTAAAGATTCAATAAATTTGATGTCAGTTGTATGGAAAAAACCATTAATCATAGAGGACATCTTATTACAAGGCAGCGATGGTGATAATCAATGTCGACTCCTTCAAACTTGGCTGGCTGAGACATTTATTTTCATGCTTTGCCTCTTCAAGAGTTTTGTATGCAGAATTGGGATTTAATATAAACTTTTGGTTAAAATTTGGAGCCCCTATGGAGTCGGTTAAGAAGGTTGTGGTCGGGTGTTAAATCAGGTGGGATTTCTTCACAAAAACCTGGGTTCTCTCTCCCCAATAATAGGAAATTGTGTTAATGTGACCAATTATTGCACTCCATTGTAATGTCTCAATGTAGGCAGCGGTTTGTCCTAGGTGGTGTCTCTCAATGGAACATATAGAAATCAGAATATATATACACATTAATTCTATTTTTTAGTTGAAGTAGAAATATGATATGAGCTTTGTGAAGCTAGGGGTTTCGAACATTTCCACCTTCAAATTTCTAGTATGACGAAGGCCAGACTTGGTTGACATCAAGTTGGTCAATTTGTATATTTGTGAGCACATTTTGAACATTATAGTGATGCTTGCGACATAGTGTCCAATGCAGGGGGATTTAGGTTTCAGAAATACATCATGGACACCTACTTCCAAATACCACCTTTTTTCCTTTGCAGTCCTATCAATATACAAGATCTGGATTGAATTTTTCACTCCAAAATTTCGAATTTGTTTCTAAAATATAGTGTTTTACAAAATTTATTAGGTCTTGATGTTTCTGATGATTACAATCTGTTGTTGAGGAGGTTTTAAGAATATCCATTAGGTAGAATTTATGGATTCATCAAGGCCATATAGAGAAACTAGTACACCTGGTTCAGATTCAGGTGTTGGATGAAGTGGAAGACAAGGTGAAGCAATTGGATATAGTCGTACACCATTGTTTTCATGTGATTACCACAAAGTGGAACATGTTCGTAAAATTTCACAAGCCTTGCTTTCAAGCTTGGCCATTGCATGTGTGGAAAGTACCATTAGAGACCTCTTCAAAACTCTGGCATCTATAGCTGCTAATGTTAGGAAGGAAACAATTGAATATCTTCAGCAACAGAGTGAAGTCTATCCCACACAATATGTGATGATTGTTAGAAGTTTGGGATCTCCAAAAAGCCTTGTTGATGTAGTTCATGACATGATTGACAACTTTGTCCACGATAAGTGAAATTTATTTACCAGTATGTCTGGATGGATTCTCAGTGAATAGAAGGAAGACAAGATTGAACTAGAGACAATGGGTTTCTGGGTTACGGCGTGAAGAGAAAATTTAACAAAGGATCTCTTGAAGAGTATTGACCTGAGCAATGCCTACCACTACAAGATGAATTTTGACTCTAATGAAGAGCTTGTTGTCTATGACAATATTGAATAGGTCCGGGAAGCTATGGAGAAGTATCCACCATATAAATCAATGTTTTCTAAAATATCTTATGGAGAATTTCAGGTGTTGGACAAGATTTTCTTTGAAGAGGAAGTGAAAAGGCTCTGTCTGGTATTTAAACAATAGTTTCACTATGGTGTTTTCTTTGCATATATGATATTGCGGGAGCAGAAGATCAAGAATTTAATGTGGATTTCTAGATGTGTTGCTCAGAACCAAAAATCTAGAATTCATGACAGTATTATTTTTATATTATAATTGATGTCTTTGTGGTAGGCTGTTATTTCTAAATCCTGTGAAATTGATTATGATTTTCCCTATGTGGCAATGATGTCTATATGTTGCTTGAAAGGAAGAAATCCAATATTTTTCCAGCATTGGAAGGGTCAACAGTGAGAAGCGAATTGTGATAACTATAGCAAAGAGAATGAAGCTTTCCATCTATGCAATGTGCCATCCAGTTGTGCAATGCCTCTGCCAGCAGTGCATGAGGATCACATTCTTCCAGAAGCCGAGATCGACCAAACTCAAATTTTAATTGGGAAGAAAATCTTCTTGTTCCGATTTCGCTCAAATTGTATTTACTAAAATTCCTAAATTTATTTTCTGTGTAACCATTGATCCATTTAATTAGAGTCGCACCGCTGCTATAAAATGGAGAATTTGTGCACTAGTAGGCGTATAATGGAGATAGAGAATTGCTTCGTGTAAAACTAGAATCGTTGGGCCTAACTTGTTTAAATCGATTTCCATATGTTTTTTTAAATCTGCATGATCACCTTCAAGTCGTGAGCAGAATAATTTTTGCCATGATTCATTTTGAATTTCATCTTTGATGTTTTAAAGCTTTCATTCATTGTACTAATTTGGCTTACTCCAGGTATGCAAGGGCCCACCACCTCTGGAGCAAAGCTTGATCAATAGCATTAACAATATGATGTGTGTGATTTCATAGCATAAGTTTCCCGTTTCTATGTGAATGTGTGAATTTGTGGCAGGTATGGTTCAAATTCACAACGTTTTGGTCATTGTTGCATTGTGAAAATAAATGGACTAAAAACTTGTGGTTAACTCGGATTCATTACATAATATGTGCTTGAGTTGTAATATAGAGTTATACTCTATTCCTCTTGTTAAAATAGAATTTAATGGGAGAATTCACGATATAGGAATACAACGATTTTTTATTTTGATTGGAATTAGAACAGATTGTAATGCTTTGAATTTCAGTATGTTAATACTGCCAATTTAGAATATTGATTCAAGGTTTGAAATAATTAGTTTCTTTTAAACGTTTGCAGGATTTAATGCTAATTTGATTTCTTTATGCATCCTGGGACTTCACTTAGTAATTAGATCTCTTTTCAATTAGAATATTTCTTGTTTTCATAGTGTAATCAATTTCTTTATAAGAGTAAATCTGAGTGTGAATTTGATTGTGCAGGTAGAGATATCAAGTCTAATGCAGATTAATTTAGCTTTCATTATGAGTTACATGATTTCGAAGAGTGAGCTTGCTTTTGAATAATTCATTTCATTTAGATCAAAGTATTTGAATCGACGGTTTCTCATAGATTATTTTCAATGCAATTTTTAATAGGATATTTTTAGGTGTTATTTTAGATGAAGTGAAGTGGTTTTCTTCCAGCAGTTGTTAGAAATTTCCTTTGTTAGTTTTAATCTTGAATCTGTTATCAAGAGTAGTTCTAGTTAGTTTAAGGTGTGAAGTTATCATTAGAATCATGTGTGTGTCCTTTTGGTCTTCTTAAGCTTAGTTTCAAGTTAATGAGAGGAAGAAACATATTAGGGTTTTCCAGATATCATACAAAGAAGAATTATCAGGGTATCCAGCTAGAGTGCGAGAATGTTATATGATTGAGGATTCCTTTGTATTTCCTTATAGTTTAATTTTAGTATGGAGTTTGCAATGAATGCTTTACATAGTTTAAAGTACAAATTATTCTTAAGTAGAATATCGATTCACTAAATAGGAATCTTAAATTAATTTTAGAAATTGAATGTGACTATTGATTTTTCCTCGTCAACCAATGAGATTTATTTCTATTTCAGAAAATTGAATTTAACTATCAGGATTGTAGGGAGCTTGAATATGATGGCTTAAGAAAAATGGTTAAGTAGGTCCCCTTTTCAGGATTTTTTATTTTCCAACAAATGTGTGCTTCATTCCAATACCTAGTTTATCATTACAAAGGAATATCTATACACTCTAACCATTAAGCTGATCCAAGACCTAGTACAACTCACGTTTACAACTCCTCGATTGATAATTAATATTGAGAGGTTTAATTTGACAATTAAACAGCCCAACATAGACCAACAACCAAAATACTGCTTCAATTATGAAGACTTCAACAATTATTTCTCTCTAGCTTGTATTTTGAATTGTTCTCTCATGTATTTCTCACAAAGCACAGTTTGCTATGTTTAATATGTTATCAAGATCGATGTGTTTCATTTTCGACAGATTTTTCAAATCCTTTATTGATTTTTTGTTATTGAGGGTTTATCTCATTAGAATTCTCTACATGTAGATGCCTTTATTTCCCAATAATGGATAAAATTTCCAAATAATTGTTTCAATTTTGATATATTTTACTACCTAGGATTTCCAGTTGGTTTCCAGCCATTGAGGCATTGTCACAATAACCTCTCTATTTTTTATTTATTAATTTTAGGTTATTCAATTCTTGTTTCATTTTAACTTGTCTGGAAGAAAATGTATGTCCTTTTTCACTTCTCTGTAGAAGTTATGTCTTCTTGAAATCGTTTCATTGGGGACTTTTTGTGTAGTGCTTCCTTCAAGTTCTCTCAAAAAAATAACACTATAAAAATATACCATGCTAATAATGGCAATCTAGGGATGGAAGGAACACAATTAATGAAGTACGTGTCATTTTCTTGTATCTCTTTAATACAAAGGCATGGTAGTGATTCAAATGAAATTCCATCTTGGGAAACAAATGTCTTGTGCTACTTTAGTTTTCAGGCTCTGATTGTCGTACATCCATATGTATGATTATAATCTCCAACCATGCTCATACTTGCACCCAGTTAAATCAAACAAATGGAAGTACTATTATTGAAACCTTCTAATATTTCATGGGTTTCACATATTCAAATATTATTTTCAATGCTTTCCTATAGAGAAGTTCAAATGGAGGTGGGAAACTAAAATCAAACCTAATATTCCTAACAAATAATATGTTAAGTCTTGAAAATAATGGAAATATCAGTCAAGCTGTCCTTTCATGTCCTATAATTCTAGTTTACTATATGGACATCAGGATATGGAGGTAATATTAGTATTTTTGGTTGTCAAAAGTAATTCAATACATAGTTCTTTGCTAAATGATGTTTCTACTATGACAAACTGAACTTGTTGGGACAAGAAAAAGAAATTTTCATGTTCCATAATGTTATCGCTTCCACCAAAACTTATATCACAACCTAATTTATGAAGCTCATCAAGTTCCTCATATTATTTTCATATTGTTTTCTCATCTTTTTCTTTTCTAGTGCAAGTGTATAGTAAATATTTATCACTGTCTTCCATTGGAAAGTTCTTAGATGATTGAGAGATTTTGCTTTGATTAATTATTGCTTCTAAATTGAGCCTTTGATATGTTACATTTTTTTCTATATTATTGAATCTATGAGAGTTCAGAGCATGGAAATGTTGGAACAACTATGCAACCTTCCTTTCCTAACTTGTGTTTGCTTCATATAACTCTAGCTCTTGCATATTGCCACATTGGGGTAGTTTGTTTCCCATTTCAAATGATAGGCTGAAATGGCACAACACCTTATAATTTCAGATCATAAACATTATTTTTTCAAATCATGCCCCATCAACTGTGAATGAATGCAGTGATATAATAACTTGGTAATTATATTGAGATTATGATAAAACTCTTGTATCGTTGCATTTTTTAGATATAGTTCTAGATAATTCCTTCTTTTCTAACTAATCATCAGGCATGAATATACATTCCAGCTCTTATGTGTGCATATAGGACTATTACATTAGTTGTGGTGATTGTGTCGTTTCCATCAAAAGTGGTTGGGATGAGTATGGTATTACTTATGGGTCTGCTAACTCCAATATTATTATCTATTGGTTGATTGGACAAACACATTAATGTTTTGGTCTTTCTTTGGGGAGTGAAATATCTGGTGACATCAAATGTGTACATGCTCAAGGTATTTTGATTTTCAACTCAAGGAGAGGCCTGAGAATAAAAATATCCCTAGGTAGGGATGCTTTGTGAAGGATGTATACATATCCAATGTTACAAAGAAGAATACAAGAGTTGGTATTATATTTATTGGGGTTTATGGTGAACATCCAGATGATAGATATGATCCAAATGCTTTTCCATATAAGAAAAAAGATAACATTTAAGGACATACTAAGTGATGAAATCACAATTGTGGGTTCTATATAAGGCATTCAAAATTTTCACTCCAAATATATTTTCTTATCAAACATAAAATTCAATTTTAGCTCAGAGCCGTTATCGAACTATTCATATATGGGAGGATTCCTAGAGTTAGTGTATCCTAAACCATGTACATAACTTCAGCCGTAAATTCCTCAGGACTCGCTAATATGTTATTCTTATTATGCCAATAGCACATGTAAGTACATTTAGAATAAATCCAATTTGTAATCCACCTACATTTCATTTTTTTATTTAATGAGTTGTAGGTTGATTTGGAACTCCCATTATCTATGCATTTTGTAGAGATTTTTGTATTGTGGATGAAATGGATTTTTTTGACAAGATTATTTTTGGCATTGTGCAGAAGATGCCTACACACTCAAAATGACTAAAAAAAGTGACATCTATAGTTTTGGAGTGGTGATATTAGAACTCGTGACGAGAAGAAAACCAATAGGCCGAGAATTCAGAGAGAATGAAGATATCGTGAAGTGGGTGTGTAATCAAAAAGAGAAAAATAATGGATTTCTTGAATTGTTGTATCCTAAGTTTGTGTGCTACTTCAAGGAGGAAATAACCATGTTTCTAAAAATAAGACTCCTTTGCATAAGAACCTTGCCCATCAATAGGCCAACAATGAAGAGATTCGTACATTTGTTGCAGAAAGCCAACACTGAGCATAAGGCTAAGGAAACTGCCAAGGATGAAAAATAGTCTCTTCACTAGTATGTGGAACCCAAAATTTTCATTGTATAAGCATGATGGTAATTGTATCAACCCTAAAATTTTCTTCTTTAGATGCCTTCCATATTTACTTCCACTTTGTAGCTTCTTAGTTTGTTTATTTTTTTTCATTTATAACCTTCTGAATCTAACCTAATACTAATACCCAAAATAGAATCTTGCCTCTGTAACTCTTTGGGTATCATTCTCCACAAGATTCCAATGGTTAGAGGGTGCATTTGTCTACCAATTCATGGGCCATTGTGTTGTTGTGTTTTTGATAAATCTTCCCTCCAAGTTAATAATTATGGTGGGTTGGCTAATACATAGAGTTTGGTTCCTATTAAAAACCACGAGGAAAGTACAAATTGATACCATTTTCATAATCATCTATGTTAGCATCTTATTCTTGATATCCTCTTTCTCTACTCTCTTTGGGCACAAGCATTTAATTTTAAACCATAACAATGAAACTTTCAATGTAATATAGGTGGAAATCAAGATGATTTTAGTGGTCACTGCCTGAGATTCTCATTATCATGTTGTCATAAATGGTTATTTCGTAGAAGCAACACTAAATTTTTGAGATGTTTCAAAATTGAATAACAATCCAATTTGATATAACCAGGCTTGGTCTCTCGTTCCTACCAAGATTCTATCGGATATTCCAAAATTTGAAGGGAAGACTGGAGATGATCTAGCTAACAATGTATCAGCTTTCCATTTATGGCGCTCATCTAACTCCCTCATTGACGATTCAATTAGGTTGAGATTGTTTCAATGCACCTTGACCATAAATTCTACCAAATGATACATAGATATTACTGGGAATACCTTTTCTTCCTTTGGGGAATTGGATACTATGTTCTTGAAACATTTTTAGTTGCTTGTTCGGTATAATGCTAGAACTGAGCTATTGGCCAATTTCCAACAAGATACTGCAACTCACATTTCTGACCATCTTTAGGAATGGCGAAGAAGGAAGAGGCTCATTAAATCCTATATTCCTTATGAATTCCTTCTAGAATGGTTCTTAAAATATTTATAACCAGAAATATCAAAGGATGTATCACTTTCTAGGGTATTTTCCAAAGAGTAGAATATCTTCAGAGCCGAGCAATTGGAACTTATATATTCGCAATTTGGTATTCTTCATAATGTTTTTCCATATGGTCCTCGATCCAAGATATATTTTTCCAAACCAGAGCCAAGTCCCCATACCGACAAGCTAGTCAATTTGATCGATAACAATACGGATAACATTTTAAATCAATTGCAACATTTTTCTTTGCAAACTTCTTCTTTGATTCAGGAATCGTTGTCAGTGTCTATGCCTTCCCAACCATTAACTACCAATGTTTTCCAATCCTCTAACCCCAAAGGAAACCAAAAATCCGATGGGAAGAATAAATTACGTAATAATAAAAAGGATAAGGATGGGAAGGATAATGTAAACAAACCCAAAAATAATGTTGGGGAGGGTATAAAAGAGTAAAAAAAAAAGAGGTTAAGTTTCCTTGCAAATTGTGCATTGGAGACCATCTAACTCATCTTTGCCAAAAGATTTAGGATGTTGAGTGTTTTCTAGTTGATCGGGGTTCTTCTAGCTTCTAGGCTCTCCTGACTAACCCTTTTCCATAAGGGTGGCAAATGTTTGCTGGCACGAATGCTAATACTAGAGCTCCCATAGGGGAAAACAGGAACGGAAAAATTCATGAAATGTATACATGATGAGTGCTCATGTAGATGCTGCAACAAGGTCACGTGATTATGGCGAATCAGAATCCTCTAAGTTTAAGGTTGCTCCTAATGTTTCAGAGCCACTCCATATTGAGAGGCCCAGAGTTGAGCATATACCTCAGATGTTGAAAAGCTCTGCTAAACATTTGACGATTAAGCCTAATGCCAAGGTAGTCGAGAACTACTCCATTGTAGAAGATCTAGCTCAGAGTCCTTGTGAGATGTTTGTATTATAGGTACTCTAACCATGCCCAACGCAAAGGAGTGCACTCCTCACTATGATAACAGCAGTAGATCCAAAAAACTCTCTTGCGATTACATTTGACATGTGAAATATTAAGAAGATACTTCCTCATCATATGGTGTTTCAAATTAATCCTACATATGGAAAGATGAAAATTTTTGTAACCATAGTTGATGAAGGAGCTTCCAGATGTGTTATGCCATTTCATGTTGTAAAGAAATTTGATCTCCTCAAGTCATTCTTTCACCTACTCTCTTGACTACATTTGATGGCCATTCTCACAAGCCACATGGAATTTTTCCAGCATTTCCCATCTGTGTTGGTGGTAAGGTGGTCAATATCAATGTATAAATATTCGATGATAATTTGGACTATAACCTTATATTGGGACGAAATTGGATTTATGAAATGGATGCCATTGTATGATTTTTATTTCACATCCTATGCTTTCCCCATGAATGGATAATTGTTACTATTGATCAGATGAATTATTATCCGAAATATTCCAATGCATCCTTTGATTCTATGGTTCCCTTGGTGAAGAATTCCAAGCAACCCATAGAGAATCTAGGAGTCAGTATGTATTCCTCATTGATGGGTAATTCTGATCTTCTATCTCCTATCATTCAAATAAATGTTAATTCATCATCCAAGGCTCCTTCTCTAAGAGAGTTCTTCAGAACTCATTGCATTTTGGATCTTTGGCCCTTACCCTCTTCTACGACCACATTAGAAAAAGGGAAAGTGGGTGGAATGGAATGTCCTATGTTTGCAGCTTAAATTTATTCTAATTTATTGTTAACACTGCAGATTCTGATCCAATTCCTCTTTCGCCAGAGGATTTTTATGGAGATGTGGCTCAGGCTTGGACTCTTAACCCAACTTCTTCTATAGATTGCCTTGATATTATTTTACCATTTGAGGAGGAAATCCTAGAAGTGATGGCGAGTGTGGAAATAATAATTTGCATCATCAATCATACTTTATCCTAGACTTGAGTGAAGTAGAGTCAAGTTTGTCTAGACTTACGTCAACTCGTAATTTTCACACAATTCTAAATCCTTTGGATCAAGCACACAATTTTGTCGAAGGAAATATGTCTATCATTTCAAAAAACATTCTGGTGAATATCTCTAGGGATCTTAATACAAAAGATATGTTTTTCATTGGAACCGAGTGTTCCCCTAAAGAAATTCAAATCTATATCGATTTTTTCAAAGAATTTTTCAATGTGTTTACTTGGTCTTATGAGGAAATTCCTGGAATTGATCCATCAATTGTCCAACATGAGATCAAGACTTATGAGAATGCTAAACCTATACAGAAAAAGCTTCACCCTGTAAACCCTGGGAAAGTAGCAACTATCAAAGACAAGGTTGATAAGTTAATTAAGGTGGGTTTTATATACCCCATTCATTTGAATGAGTGGGTTTCAAATCCAGTCCCAGTTGATAAGAAACAAGGAATGATCTATTTGCGCATAGATTTTAGAGATTTAAATAAGGCTTGTCCTAAAGATAATTTCCCCACACCCTCTATCAATCAGATTATCAATGAATGTGTGGGAAATGATATTTCCACCTTCATGGACGATTTCTAAGGTTATAACCAAATTTCTATCCATCTTGAAGATCAACATAAGAAAACTTTTATCTACCCCTAGGGTACCTTTGCATATAAAAATATTCTTTTCGGTTTTAAAATTGTTCGAGCGACTTTCCAGCAGGCCATGTCTTATGCTTTCCACGATATCAAGCATATCATCAAGGCTTATTTGGATGACTTAGCTGCTCATTCTCGAAAGATAACTGATCATCACAATCATCTTCGGTTGATTTTCGAGAGATGTTGTTATTATAAAATCTAGTTAAATCTGAATAAGTGTGTTTTCACGGTCACATCTGGTCGGTTATTGGGGTTGATAGTGTCTACTGAAGTTATTCGTGTAGATCCTTTCAGGGCTGATGAAATACTTTAGTTGCCTCCCCTGTCTACCATTTGTCAACTTGAGAGTCTCCAAGCAAAATTCAATTTCTTGAGGAGATCTATCGTCAATTATGTCGAGATTATGAAGGGATTTATGAGATTGTTGAAAAAAGGAGTTCCAATTATGTGGGATGACTTCACTCAGCACTCGTTCGATGCTATGAAAAAAAAATTAACCTATGCTCCTTTACTGATACCACCTGATTATAGCAGGGATTTCCTCTTGTATCTCGTTGTGGCATAATCAACCACAGGTATGGATCTGGTTCAGGAAAACGATCCTCTCTGTGAGAATTTGTTTTATTATCTAAGCTGAGGCTTGGTAGGCCCTGAATTATGATATTATTTTGTTGAGAAATTAGCTTTGGAAGTTGTTCATGTTGTCCAACGACTTAGACATTACATTCTGCTGCGAAAAGCTTTTTTTTTGGCAGCTATCAATCCATTTTAATTTTTTCGAAGTAGGAGAGCGATTGGGGAAAAATATTACATATGGATTTTTATTCTACAAGAATTCCATCTCAATTTCTTTTCTGCTAAATCCAAGAAATCTTTAATATTCGCGGAATTAATCTCGGAGTTTCCTTGTGAAGAAGAAATAGTTTATGAGGAATCATTCCTTAATGAAATTAATTTCCTTATTTCTTCACAATATTCTTGCTAATGGGATATTATTATATATCTTCAAACTTCGAAGTTTCCCCTCACTTTTTTGAAGGATGAGCGAAGAAAATTGCGTCAGTTGGCTAAAATTTATGTTATGATTTATGACACTTTATGTTATCGTAGGGTTGATTCAATCCTTAGACGTTTCTTAAACCTTGAAGGAGTTGAGTTAGTGCTTAATGATTTCAATAGTGGAGCTTCTAGTAGTAATTTATCTAGGCTTGCTAGAACCCAAAATATTATGCGTGCTTGATATTTTTGGCCTTCGATATTCAAAAATTGTGTTGAAGAAGTAAGGAAATTCCATCATTGTCAACTATATACCTAGAAGATGCGCGCCCATCCATTTCTGCTCTTTCCTGTTATTACCGTCGGTTCTTTCACAAAGTGGGGAATCGATTTTCAACTTGTAACCCACCTTCGGCAAAGGTTCATAAGTATATCATTGCAGCACTAGTGGACTACTTCACTAAGTGGGTTGAGGCTATTCCTGCCATTACCAACGATGGTGAAACAAAAAACCTGTTTCTTTTCAATGAAGTCATTTCCATTTTTGTATTCCTAAAGAGATTATCACTGACCATGGAAGTAATTTTTAGAACAACATGATGACTGAGCTTGCTCTCAAGTTAGATTTCTGGAAAGAGCATCCATCTCCTTATTATCCTCAAGTTAATGGGCAAGTGGAAGTCGTGACTAAATCCTTGAAGGTTATCCTATAAAGTAAAATTAATAAATCTCTATCAAATTTGCACATTATGTTGTACCTTGCGCTTTGAGAATATTGGATGTCAGTTAAGACTGCAAGTGGTTTCACTCCTTTTCAAGGATTTTACGAGTTGTAATCAATCGTCCCTGTGGAATATGAAATTCCTTCTCTTAAGATAGTTGTTGAACTTCTTCTAGACACTACAACTCTTGAAGAACACCTCATTTATTTGGAATGTCTTGATGAGCAGTGTCGAGACGCAGCCGCGATTAACGAAGCTCATAAGAAGAGGCTGAAGGTTCAGTATGATAAGATTTTATGCCTTAGGGTTTTCTCTGAAAGCAACCTTGTCCTGGTCTATGACCAAGATAAGGATTCCTTGGGGGAAGGTAGGTTTAAATCCATGTGTTAGGATTTCCTAGCCATCAGTAAATTTTTGTCATAGCAAATGATGGCTAAAACAGGTCTTGAGCCTTCAAGAGATCATTTTCACAGAAAATTTCTCATTCTTGAAGCCTTCTGATGCTGTCTAAACTAAAAAAGTAATCTTCACTGTTGTTTCATTCAAAAAATCCACCAAGAAACCATGCTGATATCCAAAGAGACTGTTTTTCAGGCCATTTTCCATCATTTTCTAATCCTATTTCACTCATTTTTCCATTTCATTATCCTTCAAATTCCTCTGAAAAATCCCCTTTTTTCTATCTCATTTACCCCTCGTTCTCCTAAAAAACCTTCAAAAATCCCTTTTTAAACTCATAAAAAATCTTGTTTTTGGTTTAAATCACCCTTTTTTTCCTATCGGAACCCCAAAAAACACTAAAAAACCCACATCTTTTGGCCTAAAAGCACCCTTTTTATACACAAGATTTAAGCCCATGAGGGCTTAAGACCTCATCTCTTTCTCTGTCATATAACCTAACACCCGCGACCTGGCGCTAAATCCTGAGCGCTCTAGCCCCTTTTCCTTCGCCTCCGATCCCTTTTTCTCCACTGAACCACGCTTTTTACTTTACCCCAAGTCCCCATCGTGTCGGCATTTCCTTTGAAAGCCCGCATTTTTCTTTGTAAACTTCCCACCCCGATAGCAATGCTCCGATGAGATCTACACCGTAATTCCATACGATCCGATAGCTCTCATTCAACGCGTCGATCGCTCCATCCCTACCATTTCCTTAGCCCTTTCCCCTCCACTCCTGGTCACCTTATCCCTCCATCAAACCCTCCCCTTCCTTATTCTTTAAGCCCCTGTCCCTTTATATATTTTCCCCACCTTATCACTCCACAAAACCATCCCCACCGTTTATATTTAAAGATCAAGGGCCATCATCCTTCTCCCTCTGCCCCTCTTCCCTTAGACCTGGTTCACCTTTCTCCCACAAAACCTTTCCCTCCACCTTGTTTAACCCCCTCCGTTCGTAATTATATTTTCCTGCACTAAAATTCTCCTAACTAATCTCAACCGTCGATCTCATTAGATCGGATGGTAGCTGCCACCTCCCCATTTCCCAAACTCTTCTATTTTTTCACCCCTACAATCATATCCCCGCCTTCAATTCATGAAAAAAATGGCTCTCATTTAAACCCGACATCCAACCCCTCTGGACCCACCTCCCATTACCCAACCGCCTCTCCCAATCGTTGCTTGCCACCTGGCTCCCACTAAAAACCTCGCCCATGCACCTTTCCCATCGCGCTCCTCCCTCACCATTGGATCTGCCCCTCCTCATCCAACGGTCAACATCGCATTTCGCACAAATTTTTGTGTCGGGCTTTAATCAACCAAACTCACGCGAAACCGCTGGTTTCCTAGAAGCCACGTGTCAAATTTTGATTGAATCGTGTTTGTTTTATGATAAACCACTTACCACTCATTTGTCGTGCAAAAACTACCGATGGTTTTCACAAAACCATTTTTCCATTCCGCGCCATAATTCAATTTTTAACCCATTTCTTTCATATTTATGCCTCCCTCCATGCATTTTTCCCTCTGCCTCACTGCTCCTCTACCTTCGCTAGCCTCCTAAGTAGTCAAAACCCTCCCTCATAGGTTTTTATAACATTTTTTGTTGTTTGTTGCAGGTTTTAAAAGGCGGGTTATTAAAGAAAAATAGTCTTATAGCCAAGAAACAGTGGCACAGGGCCAAATATTACCATCTTTAAAGCCTAATCAACACAGAAAAGAGGTTGTTGGGGGTGTAAAATTTTGGTCTTAATCAATGTTTTATGAACACTGGTTACATCATTAAACCCTCCGCATGCTGAAGACACTTGTACACGAGCAAACACAGTGTTAAATAATTAAAAGGTCAGCAGATATATAAAGATAAGGGGTAATACATGAAGATTGAATATCAAAGAGCTTAACCCAATAGTTAAGGCTGAAAACCAAAGGAAAAAGACAATTAAAAGTGAATACAGTCAGCAAAAGGACAATTGAAGACCAAGGAAGAATAAAGAAGGCATGGTCAGCGTTAAAGCACAAAATCAGAGTTAAATCAGTGTTTTAAAGTATTAAGTAGGCAGATCACCCAAAAGAAGGCTTTAAATGCCAAATCATTGAAGCCTTTACTGTTCCAAAGATTAGAAATGCCACCTACAGGCCCATTTCCTCAAAAGAATACAAATTGAATGCACAGTTAGAGATATTTTCCAAAGACAACTTAGAATTAATTGCCAGCCTACCAAAAGCCTCCAAAGTCAACAAAAGTGACTGAAGTAGATAAAAGTTAATGAAAAATTAATTAAAAAATTAAAATTTAATGAAAAATTAATTAAAAAAATACTTATAACATCTGAAAAATTCTCGATTTGGCCTCCCAAAGGCCAAGAAGAATTTACTCTGTGTTAATTAAACAAATAGACCTCCTTTCACTCCACCTCCTCAATTTCACCTATAAATATCATGTGAGGAGTTCATTATTGTGGTTGGTTGCTGGCATTTGAACTCTTTATAGTTGTACATAGTCTGGCTGAAGATTAAGAATAAATTGAAGTTTTGGAAGATAGATGATGTTTTCATATGTTTTGTTAATGAGAAGGCTCTATCCTTGGATCCCTGAACATGGCTGTTGGTGATGTATTCTGATATGTTAATGTTATTTCCTATTTTCCATTTTGTTCCATCACTCTATAATTATAGTAGAGTAAACATTTTAGGCTAAGAAATGTCTCCTAGAAGCAACTTAGACTTGTTTGCTCTTCACTGTCTTTATGTTTTCATCTGCTGAAAGTTTTATTGAGTATTTTAACTGCTTTGAACCCTTAAGCTTGTTTATTTTAGAAATAGTTCAAATATTTGGTTTCAAGGATGATTTATGGTTTTCCCTGCTTGCTTGCTGCCACTTGAAAACTATTTTCTGAAGTCTCCCTTTAAAGTACCATCGTTTATAGTATACCAAATAGGTCTGTTCTGATCACACCCTTTGTTCTTGTTGAAATGATTGTTTTCAAGGTCTTTATAATTGTAGTCTTAGATGTCTAGGATTTTTTTCTTCTATGATGCAGTTATTTGTGAATCTGAAATGTTTTCTTATCCTTGAAAATGAAATATTTGATGAAATAGAGCGTCCCTCGACTCTTTGATTTCATTGGAATATTTTGTCTTGGAATTATTGTTTGTTGAAGTGTGGTTTCTAGAATATATGGTTAGCCCTGTCTATGAAATGCCTCTTCATGTTCAAATAATGTTTTAAGTCCCTTTGTTGAGAGGTACATATCATTAAGGATTCTTAATTTCCATTAGTTCTACTTCTCCTTCCAAACCCTTAATGTCCATGTCATTTCATTCACCAAACCTAAGATCCACTGGCCAAGTTAGATTTTCCCTTTGATATCCCATATCCATTGATTGAGCTTGTTATAACTTCTTCTTGACTCCATTTCCCAATGGCTCTGATGTTTCCCCTTTCTATCTATACTTCCTAGATAATTCATGTCGAACCACCCAAACCAAAAAAAACAAACTTGCACTTCATAACTAGACTAAAATCAACCCTTTACAAGCAAACAAGTCATACCTTTGCAAACATATTGAGAGATCCCTCTCTGAGACTAGGAGGGCTAGATCCTAGAGCTCTAAAGTTTGGTTTATATGTTGCCTTGAAATTTGGTTTGCCAATCAGCCAAATCATAGGATCCCAACATTCTGGCGATCACGGTGGGACCTCTGATTACATAGTTGCCTAGCAAGCTCTTATAGACTCATTAGTCCTTCAACAACCATAGAAACTCAGAAAACCCGAAAAAACATTTTAGATTGGCCTTCATAATAAACATTGGTGGTGGACCATAACATATTTTACCTTCAAAAGAGCTAAAAATTTCCACCTGGAAACTCCACAACTCTTAATAGACCTAAAGACTCCATTGGAGGAGGAACCTGAAACATGACCAGTCATCTTAGAAAGAAAGAGCATTCAGGCCTAAGTTGGTTTCAAGAAATTATTATTTTTATCTATAACTATGTTCTATCCTACTTTAAGCCTGATCAAGAATACACTGATGAGATCTACATTTATCATTGGAAGGATCTCAAGCCTCAAAAATCTAAACCTCAAATTTTAGACCATGATTAGCCTTATACATTTGTGCTTACCCCAGATTCATCTTTGGAAGACCTAGTGAAACATGAGCCTCATGCTACCTTTCCTCCTCTTGCTGAAACCTCAAACAACCATAAAACTCTTTTTACACTACCTATACCCACAAAGGTCCTAGAAAGATATAAGCCTCTAATTTTTCCTCCTATCTTCCAAGCCCTCCCTGAAAATCTTGCAAATAAACTACCCAGATTTGATGGAGAAAGCTCAAAAGTCACCGCTGAAGAACACACTCAAAATATTGAGAATTTACTTGACCTTTATGAAATAGAAGAAGATGATGTGCATATTAGAATGTTTTCCTTATCATTACAAGGAAAATTTAGGAATTGGTTTGAGGACCTTCCAGCTGCAAGCATTATCAATTTTCATCAATTTACTGAAGTCTTCTTAGATAGGTGGGTGATCATTGAAAATGAAGTTCTCATCATAGAGGAATAAAAGAATTTAAAAAGACAACCAGGGGGGGCAGTACAAGACTTTTCAACCAGGTTTAATAAGGTATAAAATGAAATACCTGCTAAGATAAAGCCACCTTTGGGGTGGGCTCTCTTGCACTACCCAAGTGCTTTTGATCCAAAGATGGAATTCCAGATAAGAGAAAAGGACCCTTCAAACCTGGAAGAAATGCAGAATATGGAAATTACTATGGAATTCAACATACTGGAAAGAGAGGAAAGGTTAGAATAAATAAGGAAGGACAAGACACCTCAAGAGAAAATAACTTCTTCAGAGTTAAAGCTAGAGATGTTGACAGATACAATCAACAAAATGATGCATATACTTGGTAGGAAAGAGGAAGAATACAAGGCTGAGATTGGTGCTGATTATTGAGAGCAGCTGGTACCATTTTCTTAGAAGGAACCAAATCAGTCATTTCAATGCAAAGGTAGCTATCAAAACATACTGGCTGACCAAGGTTACAAAGAAGAAGATGTGGAAAGTTATCAAGAAAATACTATATGTCTTCCTACATCTTGTACTTCACTATTTAGAGATTATTACAAGAAAATTGAAAAAAGAAACAAGGTAGAATGTTTTGAAGAATCAGTGAGGAAGGAAATGGATAGTACAAACCCTTTTTCAAATCCATAATTTCTCCCCTCAAATCATCTTGGTATGACTGTTTGGATTACAAAACTAGAAATGAAGGATGAGAAAACACCTCTTGAGTCCCTACCCTTGTGCTTTGAGTCATTTTAGATTGCTAAAGGAGAAGCTATTGGCCATGAACACTCTCTTTTTCTTATGGTGAAATAATCAGTTGATCAAGTATGCATAATAGATGACATTCCTCCCATGAATACGCTGCCCAAATATGATCAATATGATGATGATTATGTTCTCCAAACTCAAGCCAGCACTACCAAACAATCAATGATTATTTTGTGGGACAATGATAGTCATTCTCCACAACTCAAGTATAGTGATCAAAAAATACCACTCAGCCATGATAGTGAAAAAGAAAGTGCAGAAATTTTGGGAGAAAGGGAAGGATATTCATCAAAGACAACCTTAATACAATCAGAAGTCAACAATATTTAGGTATTGATTTTAACAACAAATAATACATTCATCTCTCTATCCAACCTTCACAAGAGAAAGAGAATAGCTATAGCTCTTTTCAAACAGGTTTGCTAGAGGAAAACATGGCAATATATGATAAGTCTGATAGTTCAAATGATAATGAAGATGAGGAAGAAGTTCTTTCTCAAAATAATCTTAAGCTTGATCTAGTGGAGGAAAAGGTAAGCTTGGTTGAAACCTATCTTCCAAATATTCATAACCAGGCATCATTTCAAGATCCATATGCTCACTTCTTGAAGATATTTGAAGAATGGATAAAGGTTGTTAGGAGCAGTGTATTACCAAAAGCAAGAATATTTTCTAGCACCGTTGCTAAAAAACAAGTGAGATTGGAGTGGCTGTTTTGTTTATCCAACATGCTCAAAGAGATGAGCAAAGACTAGTCATGGAACCATCTGATTGACTGGATGTATTGGAAAAGAGAATTGGTCGGCTAAACATGTAAATATTTCAGATTTATATTAGGTTAGATAGGAAAGAAAATAAGCTCATCATATGAGCATTTAGTTAGTTTTTATTTTTCTTTGAAAAATAAAAATTGAAAAAATACAAAAACAATAGAAAAAAGAGAAAAGAGGGAATATATAAAAAAAGAAAGGTACAACCCCATACCATAAAGAGGAGAATCTGAAAGTGTGCAAGATTAAATGCCACTACCAAGAGAACACTGCTATTTAGTCATACAGCCTAACCATAACTATATAGATTTCAATTTACTGCTGATAAGTTAGTGAATCAGATTTTCCAAATTCTGTAATCTTGGCTTTTCAGTAGATTAGATTAGGATAGAAAGAAATGGCTCTAATCAGACCAAAATATGAGCCAAAGAAAGAGAGAAAAATGGTTCAAACATGCTTAAAATCTGAACCAAGAAAGACTAGAAAAAGAACAGCTCTAAAAAGATCAAATCCAGAGCTGAAAGAAAGAATGAAGGATGTTTTTTGTTTTTTCAGATCTTAAGCCTTCATAGTTTTGTTTTAAATTTCTGAAAATAAAGTCTATGTGCATCTTGTACATACAACCATAGAAACCATGTCAAATTAGACAGTCTAATCCTCATTTGAATGTGCTTAAAATTATGTTTTAGAAAATAGATAATAACATCTATCAGACAGCTTAATCCTGACAGATAGTAGCTTAGGTAGAGAATTAATGAATTCAATTGCTTAATCTGAATTCATGGAAGAAATAAGGGTAGATTTAGATTAATTTCCTTCTTTCAATAAAAGAATAAAATTTTGATGACAAAGGTTTGCAAGTCCAAGTGCACCTTATGAAGAAATTTTTTTAGGAAAAGTAGACTGTGTAGGTAGAATGATTGGGAGAAATTTGTTTACTGATATAAAGTACTGATCATCATTTCTAAGAAGCATGATCAAGGAAGAAAAGGTTGTCAATGAATAGGGCATGGGTCTACATCCCAGAGATCAATTTCTGAATTTCTTGACACCTCCAAGGAGCTGTCATCCCCGAGTGGAGCCACTGTTAGCCATCAATAATTTTTTGTCATAGAAAATGATGGCTAAAACAGGTCTTGAGCCTTCAAGAGATCATTTTCACAGAAAATTTCTCATTCTTGAAGCCCTATGATGTTATCTAAACTCAAAAAGTAATCGTCACTACTGTTTCATTCAAAAAATCCACCAAGAAACCGTGCTGATATCCAAAGAGACTGTTTTTCAGGCCATTTTTCATCATTTTCTAAGCCTATTTCACTAATTTTTCCATTTCATTATCCTTCATTTTCCTCTGAAAAATCCCCTTTTCTCCATCTCATTTACGCCTCGTTCTCTGAAAAAAACTTCAAAAATCCCTTTTTAAACTCATAAATAATCCCGTTTTTGGTTTAAATCACCCCTTTTTTCCTATTGGAACCCCAAAAAACACTAAAAAACCCACCACTTTTGGCCTAAAACCGCCCTTTTTATACACAGGCTTTAAGCCCCTGAGGGCTTAAAACCTCAGCTCTTTATCTGTCATATGACCTAACACTTGTGACCTAGCGCTAAATCCTTAGCCCTCTAGCCCCTTTTCCTTCGCCTCCGGTCCCTTTTTATCCACATAACCGCGCTTTTTACTTTACCCCAAGCCCCCATCATGTCGGCATTTCTTTTGAAAACCCGCATTTTTCTTTGTAAAATTCCCACCCCGATAGAAATTCTCCGACAACATCTACACTATAGATCCATAGGATCCGATGGCTCTCATTTAACCCATCGATCGCTCCATCCCCGCCATTTCCTTAGCCCTTTCCCCTCTGCTCCTGGTCACCTTATCCCTCCATTGGACCCTCCCCTTATTCTTTAAGCCCCCATCCCTTTATATATTTTCCCCACCTTATCACTCCACAAAACCATCCCCACTGTTGATCTTTAAAGATCAACGACCATCATCCTTCGCCCTCAGCCCCTCTTCCCTTAGCCCGGTTTTCCTTTCTCCCACAAAACCTTTCCCTCCGCCTTGTTTAAACCCCTCCCTTCGTAATTCTATTTTCCTGAAATACAATTGTCCTAACTAATCTCAACCATCGATCTCATTAGATCGGACGGTAGCCACCACCTCCCCATTTCCCGAACTCTTCTATCTGTTCACCCCTACAATCATATCCCCGTTGTCGATCCATGAAATCCAACAGCTTTCATTTGAACTCGACATCCAACCCCTCTCGACCCACCTCCCATCACCCAGCCACCTCTCTGAATCATTGCTTGCCACCTAGCTCCCACTAAAAACCTTTCCCATTGACCTTTCCCATCACGCTCCTCCCCCACTGTTGGATATGCCCCTCCTCATCCAATGGTCAACATTGTGTTTCATGCAAATTTTTGTGTCAGGATTTAATCAACCAAACTCACGCGAAACTGTTGGTTTCCTGGAAGCCACGCATCACCTTTTGATTGAATCGCATTCGTTTTATGATAAACCACTTACCACTCATTTTCCATGCAAAAACCACCGACGGTTTTCACAAAACAAATTTTCCATTCCACACCATAATTCAATTTTTAACCCATTTATTTCATATTTATGCCTCCCTCCATGCATTTTTCCCTCTGCCTCACTGCTCCTCCACCTCTGCCAGCCTCCTAAGCAATCAAAACCCTCCCTCACAGGTTTTTATAACATTTTTTGTGGTTTGTTGCAGGTTTTAAAAGGAGGGTTATTAAAGAAAAATAGTCTTATAGCCAAGAAATAGTGGCACAGGGCCAAATATTACCATCTCTAAAGCCTAATCAACGCAGAAAAGAAGCTGTTGGGGGTGTTAAATCTGGGTCTTAATCAATGTTTTATGAACACTGGTTATATCATTAAACCCTCTGCATGCTGAAGACACCTCTACACCAGCAAACATAGTGTTAAAGAATTAAAAGGTCAGCTGATATTTAAAGATAAAGGGTTAATACATAAATATTGAAGATCAAAGAGCTTAACCCGACAGTTAAGGCTGAAAACCAAAGGAAAAAGATAATTAAAGGTGAATACAGTCAGCAAAAGGATAATTGAAGACCGAAGAAGAATAAAGAAGGCATGATCAGCCTTAAAGCACAAAATCAGAGTTAAATCAGTGTTTTAAAGTATTCAGTAGGCAGAACACCGAAAAGAAGGCTTTAAATGCCAAATCACTAAAGCCTTTACTGCTTCAAAGATCAGAAATGCCACCTACAGGCCCATTTCCTAAAAATAATACAAATTGAATGCACAGTCAAAGATATTTTCTGAAGACAGCTTAGAATTAATTGCCAGCCTACCAAAAGCCTCCAAAATCAACAAAAGTGACTGAAGTAGATAAAAGTTAATAAAAAATTAATTAAAACAGAGTTAAAACATCTGAAAAATTCTCCATTTTGCCTCCCAAAGGCCGAGAAGCATTTAATCTGTGTTAATTAAACAAATAGACCTCCTTTCACTCCACCTCCTTAATTTCACCAATAAATATCCTGAGAGGAGTTCATTATTATGGTTGGTTGCTAGCATTTGAACACTTTGTAGTTGTACATATTCTGGCTGAAGATTAAGAAGAAATTGAAGTTTTGGAAGACAGCCGATGTTTTGACATGTTTTGTTAATGAGAAGGCTCTATCATTGGATCCCTGAACATGGCTATTGGAGATGTATTCTAATATTTTAATGTTATTTCCTATTTTCCATTTTGTTCCATCACTCTATACTTAGAGTAGAGTAAAATTTTTAGGCTAAGAAATGTCTCCTAGAAGCAGCTTAGACCTATTTTCTCTTCACTGTCTTTATGTTTTCATCTCCTGAAGGTTTTATTGAGTAGTTTAACTGCTTTGAACCCTTAAGCTTGTTTATTTCAGAAATAGTTCAAATATTTGGTTTCAAGGATGATTTATGGTTTTCCTTGCTTGCTTGCTGCCACTTGAAAACTGTTTTCTGAAGTCTCCCTTTAATGTACCATTATTTGCAGTCTACCAAAGAGGTCTGTTCTGATCATACCCTTTGTTCTTGCTGAAATGATTGTTTTCAAGGTCTTTATAATTATAGTCTTAGATGTGTAGGAGTTCTCTCTTCTATGATGCCATTATTTTTTAATCTTAAATGTTTTCTTATCCTTGAAAATTAAATCTTTGATGAAATAGAGAATTCCTTGACTCTTTGATTTCATTGGAATAGTTTATCTTGGAATTATTGTTTGCTAAAGTGTGGTTTCTAGAATCTATGGTTAGCCATGTCTATGAAATGCCTCTTCATGTTCAAATAATGTTTTAAGTCCCTTTGTTGAGAGGTACATATAATTAAGGATTCTTAATTTCCCTTAGTTCTGCTTCTCCTTCTAAACCCTTAATGTCCATGTCATTTCATCCACCAAACCCAAGATCCACTGGCCAAGTTAGATTTGCCCTTTGATATCCCATATCCATTGATTGAGCTTGTTATAACTTCTTCTTGAATCCATTGCCCAATGGCTCTGATGTTTCCCCTTTCTATATATACTTCCTAGATCATTCATGTCCAACCACCCAAACCAAAACAAACAAACTTGCACTTCATAACTAGCCTAAAATCAACCCTTTAGAGGCAAACAAGTCATACCTTTGCAAACATATTGAGAGATCCCTCTCTGAGACTAGGAGGGCTACATCCTAGAGCTCTAAAGCTTGGTTTATATGTTGCCTTGACATTTATTTTTCTAATCATCCAAATCACAGGATCCCAACAGGATCCTTTTATCGTTAAAATAGTCTTGAAAAAGGGAGCTTATGAATTGGTTGAATTTAATTGAAAAAGGCTGGAGGAGCCCAGAAATGGGCTCTATATTAAAAAGTATTATGCCTAGGATTTTGCCTAGAGTTTACTTTGGTTTTGTACATATTACATTTTTTGTGCATATTTTTCTATATGTTTCATTGTGACATCGATGTGTTTTATCTTCCTTGGAAGGAATCGATAGATGATATGATCTATCTAGGATTTTTTCGATGGTGGTAGTCGACATACCCGGAATTTGGCTTTCATGGCTTGGGTAATTTACGATCCATCGGGTGAGTTTTTAGTCTCAATGGGCATATGTACTGGTCTTTCTTCGAATAATGTTGTCGAATATACTTTTGTTGTTAATCCATTATCTGAAGCAATATCTATTGGTGTCGGTTCATTAATAGTATAATTCAATTCACAACTAGTGGTGTCTCAATTAAATAACATCTATTGTGTTAGAGATCCTTATTTACATCACCAGTTTCTAAAAGTTTGTTTATTACAGAGATCATTTACTTTTATCACATTTATTCATGTTCCATGATAAAAAACTTGTTTTTTTATTCAATATCTAATCAAGAATTATATTGGCATATAATTCATTGATCACATTAAAAATAAAAAACAATTAATCATCATTTGTATATATAAGTGTCACATCACAAAATTGTCTGTATATAGATAGGAGTCATATGTTCAAAATATTATACAAAATTGGGACAAAAATGTCCTTCAAAATTAGGGCTTAATCCCGATCATGTCTATCGCAAAGAATATCAAGTCATCCTTAATCTATTTCTGAGGACCTTTCCTTGCATGGGCATCCCAGAAAAATAATATGGAAGTTTCCACAAGTCAGAAAAGTCACACCCACTCCTGTGGTACACCAACCACGCTTCTCTGCATACCCTTTGGTAGATCCTCCACTACTGCCATAAGCACTTGGTAAGCCAAACTCTCCAGGTTCCTCTATACAGCATGAAGTACTCTTTTAGTATCAGTAGCAGAATTTTCCGTGTCTCTTCCATGACACCTATGTCTAAGCAGACCCTTAGATCTTACTGGTCCCACATCTATGTCATGATCAACAATTTTGTAATAATTTTGTCTCGTCAAAAATAATTTCATTTCATATTTTTGAAAATCCAAAAAAATCTAATGATATCAAAATCTTAAAAACAATCCTACCAATGGCTCCCCATGCAGCACTGGGTCAAAGTGGAAAGTCTGTATTTTCTCTTAATTACATGCATACGTAGGGGTAGCCCTCATTGGAAATGACTTGTTCTCCCCACCAAAGTAAAAAGTCAGCATTGAAGATAGTTCTTGAGACGTTGGTACCCCTAGTCCTTTCATCAAGTCATCCCATCTTTCTATGCGCAGATATCTAGGGTTGTTGATGGTAGAAATCACCTTGGGTTGAAGACCTTGTAACCTCTCAAAAAATAAAGTAAAGAGTATTGTACCATATCCAAAGTGTTTGGTATTGTTCTTCCGAATATAATTTAATTTCTCTTTTATATTGGTTAGTAGAGTTGTGCACTAGTCATATAATGTGGTTGGGAAATCTGTCGCCAAACTTATTATAGCACATGATGTTTGATGAAAAGATGTTGATCTAGCTACCCTGACAATTGTGAAAAGGATAATTCTCATATGTAGTCCCTTTACATCTCTAATTAGGATCTATGTCCCTACCTTTTGGGTATCTACTAAACAGTAAAGGTGAATGCAGTCATCCACATTGAGAACTCTTAAGGCCTTCCTTCGCAAATTAATTGGCTCTCCTCTCTGGGAAACTCTAGTGATGAAATATATATCTTCTACCTCTATGCATAGGAGAATATAATCAATCATAAAATCATCCTCTTCTGGATCCCATTAATTTACAAGCATTTCTAGCAACCTTGTATTTTTTTCATATTCGCCATTTTGAAGAATTTCAATAAATCGCATCCTCTAAAGGAATCTAGTGCCAATGGATCCTCCATAACTTCATTGTAAATTTCACTATATTCTCTTTGCCTCCAGTTGATAGACATCACTTATCATTCAAGAATTTTCATTTCATTAAAACCGTGTTTCAAAAAATTGCATTGCGCAAACGCAGGTTACCTTCATACACAGTCGTGTGTATATGGAATTTAAATATGCTCAACCTGCATGTACGTGGAGGTTAAATCCAAAAAAAAAAATTCTGTGGTAAAAATGCATGGAAATAACTTGAAATGATAAAAAAAATCACTAAGAAAGTGATTAAGGGGATTACCTGGAAGATTCATAATGAGCCGATAGAGAAATTGGCCAGATTTAGGTTATAGTTTTTTTTCTCCAGAGCTCTTTTCTCCAAATTTCCAAAACACAAATGACAATTGTAATTCAAAATGGTGTATCTATATTTAAATTTCCAAAATTTTCAAAAACCCACCTTTATAAATTTTATGTCTATTTTTATAATTTGTTGAACTTTATGACCTTTTTCACTTCAAGTGTTGAGATAGGTTGTTTCTCAAGACAAATTGAATACTTTGAGACATTTTTTTTACTAGTTCAATTCCATAACAACTAACCCATCATGACAGGTATCATTTTTAGCAATGGCATATAGGTTAGGGAAAACCACTTTTACATTTCATTTTTCATTCTAGCCTCCATGTTGTGATATGTTTCCATAGGGTCGATCCCATCATGTTATGATTTTTAAACCATTTAAACTCGCCGACTTATAAAATCATGGCATGATGGTAGAGCCATCCTTTACATGTGATTCCTATTTAGATCCTCACTAGCATATATTGCTCATGTTGCAAAAATTGCATAGACTCGGTAGTCCTCTTTAGTGTTGCCATGAACTTTTCCATGAAGCTTAATTCTCCTTCTTCTTATCTATATGTCTAGATTTATACCCTAAAGGATCTCTCTTGTTGAGTTTTTCTACTGCATTCCATGTTGATTATTTGCATCCTTTGGCCTTAAGCCATATTCACTTCGACTCGTGTATAAGAAAAAATTTTACCATGTCATTATGCAAAATCAACCCTACAATCACTTAGCATCTGCAACCTCACACCCTTTGCCCATGGAGAGAACACTCCTTTGAGTTTCATTGATTAGTTTCGCCACCTTGCATTAAGAATAGGAATGTTCCAATCCCAGGAACTAGCACATATATACCCAGAAGCTTGTTCTTTCCACTGTACTATAGCCATTATTTTATTCCTTTTCAAGATTTGAATATGAAAAAGACAATATATATATATATATATATATATTCCAAAAAAGAGAGGAAATGGGACATTACTTCGATAATTGATGGTAGTTAGAGTCATTTATGTCACCCTTGAACAAAGATCTCTAAATCAAAGTCCTTTATCCATTGGGATGGGCTTTAGTTTCACTTAGGGGAGCCATAACCTTGTTATTGAGTCAGTAGTCCCCCGGTTGGTTATATCTTCCAATCATATGGAGGGTTTGTTTATGCCACCTGCATGAAAAACTTATACAAACTTATCATTTTCTGCCATAGTCACATTTGATCCATTCTTTTGTTCAAGGGAAGTAAAACTGAGTCATCCTTTCTGCGGTGTCTCTTGACTAATTTCTCACTCAGAGATACCCAATCTATCAAAGTTATTTTCTATCACATTAGCTATTTGATCCTTTCCTAGAGCTACTTAAGAAGGTCTCCATTGACTTCTTGTTGGCAGGTTTTCTCTTATTGACTTCGACAAATTTCTCTAAGGGTAGGACTAGAGCCGCACCCTGGCTCTATTTCCCTCAATGATAGGTGACCCTGTGCTCAACATTGATTAACATCATTGGTATTTGACTGAGTGGTTTCTCTTTTGTTCGACTTAAGATTTCATTATTAGAAATTACGATTTGTTTATTACCTTCGTTTCCATTTGACCCTATTAGTGGATTCCTCACCTCTGTGTCAGCTTTCATTATTGGTTGGTTTAGAGGGTTTCTATCATGTGCTAGCCACATTTTGTGTAAGATGAAAACATACTTCATGTTGGTTACTTCATATTTCTTCGTCTGATTCCTTCCAAATTATTGGCCTGCAGGTTATACTCGAACTATATTGATGTGGGATGCCTTAATTCCTTCCTTCAAGTAGATATTTTCCCATTGAATCCAACTCATCGCACTATGAATAAGGTCTAGATTGCATTTTAAATACCTTAGGGTTTGAAATCATCAGTGGAAAACCCCTTCGCTATCAACAGTGAGAATACATCAACATCTCCTGATTCGTAGATTCTCTCAAGTGTTTGACTTCAGCTCATTTATTCACACTTGTTAGATTTTATTGGGGTAACTTAATTCTCATCATCATTATCGATTTGTCTCACGTTTGTTAGCGGTATATATCAATGACCAGTAATCAAACGATTTCTCACATGGTTGAATTCAGCACATTAATTCCCATAGTGTAGAAATGTACCATGGTGCTCGGTGAAGACCTCAGGTTTGCATCAACATGGTTTGGTTCATTTGACATCTCCTTCATTTTTCTGCTAGTGACACCATCCACCTTATATGTTGAATTTTATCACAGAAACATCTTATATGTTGGCACCCGAGTTGCATGCAGTACCATTATTCCACTCTCTATGACTTGGTAATTGGAGTTTCAGTTATGTGACTTCAGTGATCAGATATCTTTATCGGCATCATAGATCAGTTCTTCTATATGTGATACTATGACATGACCTTGATATGTACCTTGGAGGTTGTGATTAGATGATCCACTATGTATTTCACAGTTTTCTTTATACTTGTATACATATTGGGTCTGCTCCATAATTGATATGCAGACATGATTTAATTTCATTGAGCATGGGTATGTCTACCTCAGACACGAGCTTACTTTCTGATATATTCCATTGGTTTTTGGCAGGCTGAAATTTGGTGAACTCCTTCCAAGTCCTCACATAATTCTTCTTATACACTTAATATATTTCGGCCATCATGTACCCATTTTGACCTCATATATTATGGGGCAGATGTTATAGCACTATTTTCCACCTATGTGTACTTGATGCTTTTATTTATGGCCTTGGGCATCCCTTTCGCTTCAGACTTTGTCCTTTATCTTAAAAAAAATATCTTGAATTCCATATGCAACTCTTCTCGCTCAAAAGCACCTACACACGCAAATCCATCTATACCCAACCTACGTATATAATTTGAAATATGAAAACGTATAAAAATCCCTATTTTCTAGGCAGGGTTTACGGGTTAGACTAGAAACCTACCTACAGAAGCATGTGGCCTAACTATATCCCAAATTAAACAAATATTTTTGGGTGGTATAAATACACCTCATGGGAAGGCCTAAAATGAGGAGAGAGATAGGTATTGATATTATAGCCATTTAGTCCTTAATCATGTCTGATTTATTGTTGTGCCTCCTACACTCCCATATTTTTTGAACCCTTGGTTAAACTGAGAGAGGGGCGGGGGGGGGGGGCAGGGGGGTGAATCAGTTTAAAGTAGTCATGGTCTTATAAAACTTTATTTTACACTTATTTACATCATCATTTCGTGATCAAATTAATATAAAATGGAACAACAATCTTAATAAGAGAGCAGCAGGTATTAAGTAGATTAAATACATAAAATCAACATATAATCATCATGCACATAGATAATAGATATAAGTGGAAACCCATAAGGGAGAAAACCACATCTTATTATTTTTGTGATGCAAAGGCAAGCTCCAACTCCCTCTCACCACTGATTTTCTGTAGGCTCAAACCTACAGGAGGCTACTAACTCAATTCTGTAAGCTACAACTTGCAAGGAATCTCCAACTCCCATCTATTTTTTGCAGGCTACAACCTACAGGAGGCTCCTCCCTCAACCAGCTACAACTGGACATCTATCAAGCTACAACTTGATATGGAAGCACCAACTTCCTCACTGTACAATAAAATCATATGGTGATTTACCTGGATATCAGCTCTGTTTTCATCCTTCTTTACTCCTGTCCTTCCAGCATTAAAATTTGATTTATATCATCTCTGGATCTTCACAACTCCTTTCTCTACTCCTTCTTCTTCTTACACTTTCTAATCTCTTTCTCCATTCTCTCTCTCTCTATGTATATTCTGGTAACATTATTTATAGAGATCACCTCATAACTGTTTGCATTCCACAAGGAATTTGAAATGAACAGGTATGACTCTTTGCCTTCCCCCTTCTCATTTTCTTGTCTAGCACATTCAAAATAGTATAACAGAATGTATATATATTTGTGTATTACAGTGGAGTTTTTCTTTTCCTACGAAGACTTGCCTTTGCATCACATACAATAAAAATAATTAAATCATTTACATTTACAGATAAAATAATACATTTCACTCAGCCCTTTCAGCTCTTGGTTCACCATACATTTGTCTTTTCTGCTGCTGTCACTGTCTTTTCAATTTCTGCTGTTATATTCTATCTCTGCTGCATAACTGCTCATTTTGTCTGACTTGACCCATTGCATTTCTAACAGTGTCTTCATATCTCCTTTTGCCTGACCATGGCTCTTTTTCTCGTGCCCACAACGTTCAACCTTCACCACTCTTCTAAACATCCGGTTCTACCTTTTTCTCTTTGTCGGGTCCTTACATGAGCCTTTCTACCTGCGTTCATACTTCCCTTTTGTTTTATGTTATAATTCTCCTTTTTCTCTCCGAAACGATTTACAAAGGAAAATCCACATACTCCGGACTTGAAATGCTTTAGGCTTCGGCTTTGATCTTTATCACGTCCAATCTCATTATCGCACTTCGACCTTTCAAACGTTCTTTGCTATATGGCTCCTTTTCTTTCCGATGTAATTTACAAAGGGAAATCACATACAACTGGACTTGAAATCTCTTAAATAATGGTTCTGAGCTGCATCAAATCCAGCTCCTTTATTGCACTTTCTTCTGAGCTTGCGATGAGCTATATGTGATCGGGTCCCACTTGACTTTATCGCTACTTCACATCACAACTCACATGACTTCTAAGATTGTGTGATATCTCTCCTGAGCTTTGCGATCTGCGATATGCGATGAGCTTCGCATCGCCTCCATCGCATCGCTTTCATCGATTGCATCGCAAATTCTATAACTTACGAATTCTTATCACATAAGAATCACTGATGTGAAATATTGCATTGGGCCGCCACGTGTCCCTTCTCATCGGCACATCACATCACTTCTATCCATCGCATCGCAAATTTTCTCTTACGATCTTCACCCCTCTGATCTTTCCATTTGCGATATGTGAGCCAGGTCCACATCATCTCCATGTCATCATGCCACGTCACCTTACCACGCCATCACCACATCACTGCCACGTCATCTTGCCATGTTATCTTGATTTATTTGCAATTTGTGGGGTCAGGTCCACGTTAGCTGCCACGTCACTTGCCACTTCGTCCCCACGTCATCACATCACACTTCACATTTTCTGTGACCACTATGTTTCTGTGATTTTTCTCCTACCCCAATTGCGATATTCGATCGCATCGCATTACATCCATCGCATCACATCTCCTTTAATCTCATTCGTTTGTTTACGCTATCCCACTTTGTGACACTGGTCCCACACCTTTTATCATTCCACTCTTTATATATTGTTTTCTTTAAAACAAATCATGTCAACAAAATGTATTGGCCCCAAAATATTTATGGCACTGGAACTCAAAAGGTGCTCAAATTATTAAATTAGATTCACAGTATTGCGGAGGCACTCCTCGGTACGAAAAGATCATCTGGTTTGTGCTACCGCAGTGAATGACAACCGTCGATCTGTGGTCAACAACGGGTGGGTCAACTGTGGAGGCACCCCCTTGGTTTAACTATTGGGCTGTTTGTGCCCCCGCGGTACTGTTGATCCCAGATCAACGTTTAACAATGCTCATAAGATGCACTGTTCAACTCTGTGACACCGGTCCCACACCTTTCGTCAACCTCTGCACAACTTCTGATGCGAACATCGTTAGATATTTGCCTCCTTTGATCGGACGGCTATCGCATAAAATTGAGCCCAGCACCTTATCTCTCCAAATTCATGCGAAACTGGATGTTTCACACCCGTTACGTGTCACAGTCTTATTTGATCATGTTCAATTTCAATAAAACCACTTACCACTTGAAGGTTGCGCGAAAACCATCTGTTGTTTTCAGAAACCGTCTTCACTGTTCACTGTGATGCTACTCATGGTTCCACTGCGTCGTTGACTACTAATTCCACATCTAATTTCTTTTGTTACACCTCCTCTGTATACTTTTTCAAACAAACCATCGATTCATTTCATTGCTTTATGACTTCTCCTTTACTCCATTGTTCTGCTTTCACGATATCAACCAGTCTCCAAAACCTCTATGGCATTCATTCCACGCATGGTTTAACCTCTATATTCAATTTTTGTGGTTCTTATCCATCGTTTTCCATTACATTCAAAACCCCAAATGGGCAGCCACCACCTACTGATACATTAAACCCTATGTGACATCTCTGCAACAATTCCATCTAAATCTGATCTGCCCCCTTGTCTTGGTGCTGCTCCTTTGTGCTCCTTTGCCATCAATGTCAATATTTCCAACAGTCTCCCCCTTTGGCATTGATGGAAACACACCCACCAATACTCCCATACTTCCTTCAAGACTTCCTCCCCCTTTCATTCTAAGAAGTATCTTGTCTTTCTTCCTTTGCCTGCTTTACAGAAGACCCTTTCTTCTTTTTCTTGATTTTCCTCCCCCTTTGACATCAATGGCAAAGGGTTGCACTTTTCCTAGTGTGGGTTCTATCTTTTCATAATATTCTAATATTGAGGACCTGTTCCATGCACTGCTCCATTGCTCTAGCTCTTTTGTGACAATTTTTATTGACTGCTCTCCCCCTGGAATGATGCTTCCTTATCTGATATTGACTATCACTTGTCTTCTGCACTGATCCTGTTTCTTGTATGCAGCCCTTTTTTTTTTCCTGATCATGTTAGAGAGTAACATCTGCAGACACTACCCCTAGTTTGTCTCTTAGATATTCAAATGGTTCTCTAGCAAGAGGTTTTGTGAATATGTCTGTTGTTTGTTCCTTGGTTGGTACATATTCCAACTTTACTAATTTCTGTGCTACTTGTTCTCTGAGGAAGTGGTACTTTATTGGGATGTGCTTTGTTTTTGAATGAAGTACAGGATTTTTTTATATACTTATTGCACTTGTATTGTCACATTTGATAGAAATATGTTCATCAATGCTTACCTTCATGTCTTGGAGAATTTGTTTCATCCACATTACTTGTGTGCAACATGTTGCTGCTGCTATGTATTCTGCTTCTGTTGTAGATAGAGAGATAGAAGTTTTATTATTGCTTAGCCATGCCACTAGACTTTTTCCCAAATAAAATGCACCTCCACTTGTGCTTTTCCTGTCATCCACACAACTGGCCCAATCTGCATCTGTGTATGCTGTTAATGTGAAGTTTTTTCCTTTTGGATACCATAGGCCATAATGTGAAGTTCCTTGTAGATATCTAAATATTCTCTTGATTGCAAGTAAATGGTTTTGTTTTGGTGCTACTTTATATCTTTCCACAAGTCCTACTTCCAACATAATGTCTGGTCTAGAGGCAGTTAGGTATAGCAGACTTCCTATCATGGATCTATAAATTTTTTGATCTACATCTGTTGATCCATCATTAGCACATTGTTTGCATCCAGTGATCATGGGAGTTGACACAGGTTTGCAGTCTTCCATTTGAAACCTTTTCAACATTTCTCTTAAATATTTTTCTTGTGAAATGAATATTCCTGTGTTCTTTTTTTTAATTTGAATTCCTAAAGAGAAGGTAAGCTCTCCAATCATTGACATCTCAAACTCTGATTTCATTTCTTCAGCAAATCCTTTTGCTAACTCATCTTTGTTACTTCCAAAAATGATGTCATCTACATACACTAATACAATTAAGACTTCATTTTCATTAGCTTTTATGTACAAATTTCTATCTACTCCTCCTTTCTTGAACCCTTTTTTTTGCAAGTATTTGTCCAACCTTGAATACCATGCACGAGGAGCTTGTTTTAGACCATATAAGGCTTTCTTTAATCTACACACATAGTCATGTTTATCTGTTAATGAGAATCCTTCAGGTTGTTCCATGTAGACTTCTTCCTCTAGATCTCCATTCAGGAAGGCAGACTTCACATCCATTTGATATACCTTGAAATCATGATAGCATGCAAAGGCCAAAAAAATTATGATTGCTTCCATTCTGGCTACAGGGGCAAAGGTTTCATCATAATCAAGACCTTCAATTTCAGAATATCCTTTGCATACAAGTCTGGCTTTATTTCTGATTACCTGCCCTTGTTCATTCATTTTATTCTTGAATATCCATTTTGTGCCAATGACATTTTTCCCAGTGGGTCTTGGAATTAATTCCCAGGTATTATTCTTCTCAATTTGGTCTAGTTATTCATTCATAGCATTTACCCAGTTTTTGTCTTTGTTGGCTTCTTCGAACTTCTTTGGCTCTATTTGAGATAGCATGGCTAGGTATACTTCTTTTATCTGTTCAGCAAGTTGTCTTCTTGTCTGGACTCCCACACTCTTTTCCCCAATGATTTGATCTTCTGGATGGTTCTTTTGAGTGTGTCTTGAGGGACCTTTTGAGTTTAATTTAGTATCTTTTGTTTTCTTGCTCAGTTCATCATTATCTTGGTTCTCAATGCTTTCCATAATCTTGTGTAGTCTTTTTTTGTAGCACCCGTAACCCTTACTCTTGGATGCATATCCTAAACATATTCCTTCTTCATCTCTTGCATCAAACTTACCCAGTTTTTCATCATTATTTTTTATGAAACACTTGCTTCCAAATTATCTGAAGTGCTTGATTGATGCTGGTTTACCATGCCATAATTCGTAAGGAGTCTTACCACAATTTGGTCTTAGATGAGCTTTGTTGAGAATAATAACAGTTGTATGTACTGCTTCTGCCCAATAGGTTTGGGGAATGTTACTTTCTTGCATCATGGCTCTTGCAATCTATTGTACTGACATGTTTTGTCTTTCTGTTACTCCATTCTGTTGAGGTGTACCTGCAATAGTAAACTGTTGTTTTATCCCATGTTCATTGCATAGGTCTGCAAAATCATAGTCTATGAATTCACCTCCTCTGTCTGATCTGATGCATTTTATCTTGCATCCTGTTTGATTTTCTGCCAATGCCTTGAATATCTTGAATTTCTTAATTGCTTCAGATTTATATTTGAGAAATGCCACCCATGTCAATCTAGTAAAATCATCTATTATTAGCATGAAATAAGATTATCCACCTGGTGCATTACTTCTTGAAGGTCCACATAAGTCCATGTGTACAAGTTGAAGTGGCCTACTTGTTGATAGTTCATCTTTGGTCTTGAAAGATGTGCGGGTTTGTTTGCCCAATTGGCAAGATTTACATATGGTATTTGAAGGCTTCTTTATTGCTAGCATATCTCTGACTGCATTCTTCTTTCTCAGACTGATGATGTGGTCAAATTTTAGGTGTCCTAGACTTCTATGCCATAACCATGATTCATCAATTTTTCTTATGTGGCATGCTTCATTCTCTTCTTCCACTATATAGACATTACTTTTTGTTTTAAAACCTTTGATCAAGGTCTTTCCTGTGGTACTTGATCTTACCTCACAATCTTGGGCTCTGAAAAGGACATCACAGCCTTTATCACACATTTGACTGACACTTAGCAGATTTGCTTTCAGCCCATCCACAAATAGTACATCTTGAGCCTTTTCTCTTCCATTATTTAGACTAACTGAGCCTTTTCCTTTGATTTTCCCTGCTTTATCATTGCCGAATGTTAAATTTCTAGATTTCTTTTCATCAAAGGTTACAAAATTGCTTCGATCTCCAGTCATATGCTTTGAGCATCCACTGTCCATATACCATTAGCTTTTCTGATCTTTAGCTATTAGAGCCAGGTCACACTTATTCAACTTCTTTTTCCACTATAGGCAGCTATTTGTTTGGCACCTTTTCTTAGAATATGGATCACATTATTTAAGAGGACATTTGGAAGACATGTGTTCGATTTTATGGCATACAAAGCATTTGATTATATTTTTAAATGGATTATGTGTACGAGTGAACTCTCCATTGTTAATAAATCTTCTTGGGGTTTTGAACATCAGTCTTTTTCCACATGTTCTGTACTCCATGGCTTTATGGCCAAACCCCTTACAACAAAAACAATACCCATGGAAACGATTAGTGTACCTAGGGAAGGGTTGTCCTCTCCATTTGTTTTCTTGAGGTAGTCTTTTTAATTTCTGCATCTTTTGTTGGTTGAAATAGATTATGTTTGTCTAATAGTATGTAGCAATATGTCCCAGCTTGTGGCAGAAAAAACAAGTGATATTTCTCATAGGAGGAAAGAATCTCTTTTGATAGCTTCCGAATTTATTCAATTCATATTTAGGATTGTAAGAGCCTTTTTCAGCTAACTGTTTCTTCATTTCATTCTTTGTCTCTTGATGTTGCTTCTTGTTTTTTTTTGTTTCATCACATATCAAGTTTTTGCTGGCTTCTTCTTCTGTAGTTCCTTTTTGAGCTGCTTCATTATCCTTTACAGCTTCTACAAAAATGATATTCTTGTTATATTCTACCTTGTACTTATTGGTCTCTCCTTAATATCCTATCCTATCCTTTATGAGAGGAGACCTTTGAGCATTAATAATCTTGTCCAGCTGTTCAGTGCTTGTCATTCGAGGAGTGTTCATTGATAATTCCCATGGGTGTTTTCTAGTTTCTTTCTCAGGCATACCACTTCTTCTTCAAATTTCTCTTGCTCCTGATGTTTATCTTTAATTTTCTTTAGCAGAATGTCTTCCACCTTCTTAGCTTCTTCAAGTTCTACTTTAAATTGAATGAGGTCTTTTGAAGTTGGTTATTATTTTACATATTTCAGGAGAATATCTTTCTATTTTTTGCACTTCAGTTTAAGTCTGTCAATTTCCTCCAGGGCACTTCTTAGTTCCCCCTCAAGATCTACCTCACATTCTTCCTCCTCTTCTAAAAAGAATCCTTCTTATTCTTCTTTGGCCATCAACACAAATTCAGAGATTCCTTCTTCATTTGAGGATTCATCTGAGTTTTTAGATGCACTACTATCTTGTTGAGCATAAAATGATCTTCTATTGAATCTCTTCCCTTTCTGCCAGTTATTTGTTTTGGTTTTCTCTGTCTCTTGAGTCTAATTCTTTGTTTTCTTATGAGGACACTTAGATGCATAGTGCCCAAATATTCCATAGCTAAAGCATTTAAAAGGAAGTTTACCTTTATACTTGCCTGAGCCTCTATCTAATATTCTGACAAATTTGGCCTCTTCTTCATTAGAGCAGGAGCATGTATCTTCTCGTTCCTCTTTGCTCTTCTCTTCCTTAAAGGCTACCTCCCTCACTTTTTACTTCCTTTGTGGAAGTCTCATCTCATAGGCTGTTAAGTTTCCAAGTAATTGGTTCATGGTCAATTTTTCCCAATCAGCTGTTTCTTCTATGGTGGAAACCTTGGGGTTAAAACTGGATGGTAAAGATCCCAATATATTTTGAACAATTACACATTCTCTAATGGTTTCTCCTATATCTTTCATGTTATTCACAATTTCTGCAACCCTTAAGAATAAGCTGGCAACATCTTCTTCTTCATTCATTTTTATATTTTCAAATTTAGCTCTATAGACTTGCAGCTTGGTAGCCTTCACCTTTTTATCTCCCTCATGGATACTTTCTAATGTATCCCATATTTATTTTGCAATCTTGTTGTGCATTAATTTGATAAATTTTGCCTCACACAAACCACTTAAGAGAGCATTCATGGCTTTTTCGTTAGCTACAAAATCTAGTTTGACATCTTTCTCTGAGTCAAACTCCTTTGGGGCATATCCCAATTCCACAGCAGCCCAAAATTATATTCCTAGAGACATTATGTACATCCTCATTATTATTTTCCGAAAGGCATAATTTGTACCAGTGAACAAAGTGGCTTTCTTTGTTGCGCATCCTTCTAGACTAGCCATCTTGGGGACCTATGATCTCCTTCCAGTTTTTAAACTGATACAGAAGGAACCCTCTCTGATACCAATTGTTGAACCCTTGGTTAAACTGAGAGGGGGGGGGGGGGTGAATCAGTTTAAACCAGTCATGGTCTTGTAAAATTTTCTTTTACACTTATTTACAGCTTCATTTCGTGATCAACTTAATATACAATGGAACAAAAATATTAATAAGAGAGCAGCAAGTATTAAGCATATTAAATATAGAATATCAACATATAATCATCATGCACATAGACAACAGATATAAGTGGAAACCCATAAGGGAGAAAACCACATCTTATTATTGTTGTGATGCAAAGGCAAGCTCCAACTCCCTCTCACCACTGATTTTCTGTAGGCTCCAACCTACAGGAGGCTACTACCTCAATTCTCCAAGCTACAACTTGCAAGGAAGCTCCAACTCCCATCTATTTTCTACAGGCTAAAACCTACAGGAGGCTCCTACCTCAGCCAGCTACAAATGGACATCTATCAAGCTACAACTTGATATGGAAGCACCAACTTCCTCACTGTACAATAAAATCATATGCTGATTTACCTAGATATCAACTTTTTTTTACTCCTTCTTTACTGATATCTTTCCAGCCTTAAAATTTTCTTTATATCATCTCTAGATCTTCACAACTCCTCTCTCTTCTCCTTCTTCTTCTTACACTTTCTGACCTCTTTCTCCATTCTCTCTCTCTCTCCCTATGTATATGCTGGTAACATTATTTATAGAGATCACCTCATAACCATTTGCATTCCACAGGGAATTCAAAATGAACAAGTATGACTCTTTTCCTTCCCCCTTCTCATTTTCTTGTCCAGCACATTCAGAATAGTATAATAGAATGTATATATATTTGTGTATTACAGTGGATTTTTTCTTTGCCTACAGAGACTTGAATTTGCATCACATACAATAAAGATAATTAAATCATTTACATTTACAGATACAATAATACATTTCACTCAGCCCTTTCAGCTCTTGGTTCGCCAGACATTTGTCTTTTCTTCTGTTGTCACTGTCTTTTCAGTTTCTGCTGTTATAGTCTAGCTCTGCTGCATAACTGCTAATTTTTTCTGACTTGACCCATTGTATTTTTAATAGTTTCATCATCATATATTTTTTCCCGACCATGCCTCTTTTTCTCGTGCCCACAACGTTCAACCTTCACCGCTCTTCTAAACATCTGGTTCTGCCTTTTTCTCTGTGTCAGGTCCTTACTCGAGCCTTTCTACCTGCGTTCATAATTCCCTTTTGTTTTACGTTATAATCCTCCTTTTTCTCTCCAAAATTATTTACAAAGGAAAATCCACATACTCTCGGACTTGAAATGCTTTAGGCTCCGGCTTTGATCTTTATCGCGTCCACTCTCTTTATCACACTTCGACATTTCAAACGTTCTTTGCTATATGGATCCTTTTCTTTCCAATGCGATTTACAAAGGGAAATCATATACATGAGGACTTGAAATATCTTAAATAACGGTTTTGAGCTGCATCGCATCCAGCTCCTTTATTGTTGCGATGAGCGATATGCGATCGAGTCCCACTTGGCTTTATCGCTACTTCGCATCGCAACTCACATGACTTCTAAGATTATGCGATATCTCTCCTGAGCTTTCTGATCTGTGATATGAGATGAACTCTGCATCACCTCCATCGCATCGCATTCATCGATTGCAATAAAGGCTTTATAACTTATGAATTCTTATCACATAAGCATCGCCGATGTGCGATATTGCATTGTGCTGCCACGTGTCCCTTTGCATCAGCACATCGCATCGCTTCTATCCATCACATCGTAAATTTTCTCTTACGATCTTCACCCCTCCAATCTTGTGATTTGCGATATGCAGGCTAGGTCCACGTCATCTCCATGTCATCGTGCCATGTCACCTTGCCATGTCATTTCCATGTAATTGCCACGTCATCTTGCCATGTCATCTTGATTTATTTGCGATTTGTGGGGTTAGGTCCACATCAGCTGCCACGTCAATTGCCACGTCATCCCTAGGTCATCACATCACACTTCGCATTTTCTGTGACCACTGTGTTTGTGTGATTTTTCTCCTGCCCCGATTGCGATATGCGATCGCATCACATCGCATCCATTGCATCGCAACTTCTTTAATCTCATCCATTTGTTTACGCTGTCCCACTCTATGACATTGGTCCCACACCTTTTATCATTTTTCTCTTTATATACTATTTTCTTTAAAACAAATCATGTCAACAAAATGTATTGGCCCCAAAATATGTATGGCACTGGACCTCAAAAGGCGCTCGAATTATTAAATTAGATTCACGGTAATGCGGAGGCACTCCTCGGTATGTAAATATCATCTGGCTTGTGCTACCATAGTGAATTACTATTGTCGATCTACGGTCAACGCCCGATGGGCGGGAAATTGCAGAGGCACCCCCTTGGTTTAACTATTGGGCTGTTTGTGCCCCCTCAGTACCGTTGATCCCAGATCAACGTTTAACCGTTCTCATAAGATTTGTTGTTCAACTCTGTGACACTGGTTCCACACCTTTCGTTAACCTCTACACAACTTCTGATGTGAACATCGTCAGATCTTTGCGTCCTTTGATCAGACGGCTATCGCATAAACTTGAGCCCAACAACTTATCTCTCAAAATTCACGCAAAACTGGTGGTTTCATGCCCGTGACGTGTCACAGTCTTATTTGATCACATTCAATTTCAATAAAACCACTTACCACTCGAAGGCTGCGTGAAAACCATTTGTTTTTTTCTTAAACCGCCTTCAATGTTCATTGTGATGCTACTCACAGTTTCGTTGTGCTGTTGAATCCTAATTTCACATCTAATTTCTTTCGTTACACCTCCTCCGTATACTTGTTCAAACAAACCATCGATTCATTTCACTACACTATGACTTCTCCTTTACTCCATCGTTCTTCTTTCACGATATCAACCAATATTCAAACCCTCTCTGCCATTCATTCCACGCATGGTTTAACCTCTATATTCAATTTTTGTGGTTCTTATCCATCATTTTCCATTACAGTAAAAACCCAAAATGGGTAGCCGCCACCCGCTGACACATTAAACCCTGTGTGACATCTCCACAACAATTCCATCCGAATCTGATATGCCCCCTTGTCTTGGTGTTGCTCCTTTGTGCTCCTTTTCCATCAATGACAATATTTCCAACAATATTATGGAAACCCTTGTTTCCCACACATAGATGTTCATTCCACTATATTATATCCATGTGTATGTTTTTGGAAGGATATTATTGAGGCTTGGGCTAGACGGATCTAGAGGATGGTTTTGATTTGAGTCGTGGCTGAATCAGGTGGTATTCCTCCACACTTCTTTGCATTAAACAATAAAGAAGCTCTGTATCATTCTTTATGTTCATGATATTAATTATTTATACATGTTTTGATCCTATTATGAATGATTTATGTTTTTATGCTTATATGATTATATGATCTAACACTAACATCTTGAACATGCTTTAAGTTATTACTAGTATATGTGCTTTTGTTGAGCGAGTTGCAGGGTTTGGAGCACTAGGAGAAGCAGAGGGATGGAACCCCATGGGATTTCCTTCAATCGTAGGACCTATGGGTACTACCCCTTCTTCCAATTTTACTAGTTTAAGCATTAAGACAGTAAATTTGTATGCTTCTTATTGTTGACTGCTTCTTGCTCTATTGGGGCTCCCAACCCATACCGTAGGGTACATCATCCTGTAATTGGTGTGGGTGGGGGTATATTATCTACACATGTTTACACTTTAGCAGTTAAATTGATACATGTAGGGGGTTCCCCTAACTCACAAATAAGGGAGTTTCATATTCCAGCTTGGTTTTTCTCTCAGTTATGACCTTATAATATTATTAATATTATTATTATTATATACATGTGCAATCTTCTTGTTAGATATATATGCTACCAAATATATTATGAACCATATTATGAATCGATAAGTTCATCTTAGATTACTTCAAATGAGATAACTACCTTGAAGTATCTTTAGACTTATTTGGATAAAAAGAAGTTGCTTGTTACAAGGCATCAATTTGCTAGCTACTTTTCTAAATCAATGGATTGTAGGTAGAAAAAAATAGGCACTTATCATATCTGTCGTTGTTGAGTGAGGGTAGTTTAAGTAGAGTGGAGGAACTTCTGTGATCTATTACGTCTAACAAACAAATATCAGCTAAAGGTGAGAATATCAGAAGAATATTTTGTAGACACATAGAATTTTTTCTTGCTGAAGGGGGGTCATGTTCTTATGATGTTGAGAGCATAGAAAACATAGAGGTTATCTAAAGGTACAAACATCTAGTGAAACAATGGGCACCTAAGGACCTTCCTCAAGTAAACATTGATTTTTGTATCAACGAGAGGATATATCACATTGATCTATCATTGTTACATGGTTTTGGGCTATTTTTCATGGATGGAATAAAGGTTTTTAATGGTGGATTAAATAAATTGATGAATTATATTAGACCCTATTAAAATTACAATGATTGGATACGACTAGTTAAATATACGCAAGGTATGTGGAGATACAAAGTAGCTACAAGTTATATATAGATAAGATACATTGATGAATATAAATGGGTGTTTATTTATATTGAGAGAGGCCAAAAAAATAAAGGAATATTATAGGGTTTTGTTGAAGCTTCGAAAATCGCTGCAACAACATTAGGGGATAACCACCTGGTCCGGACCTTAATACAATTCCTTTTCCATTTATGATAGTGGCTCTGACTGGTTTAACTAGGTCCAGTTACCTTTTCCCTATCGCTATTGGTTTATGATGTGTCTTTAACTACCAATAGACAGGGATATCAGATCAATTCTTCTTGCTGATCAGGCAAGATAATGACCCTTAATCTGATTTGAGATCAGCCAAACCACAACTAAGATTTTGCCTCTTCGGGAAGAGGACTTAAAAGAATGTAGAACTTAATCTAAATGCAAGCTTATTCTATAATGGAAGAAAAAGAAACTAATTAAAATCCTATCTTAATTAGGTAGATATAGATCCAACCCAACTAAGAGCAAGATAACTAAATAATGAGAATTTAAATATGTTTGGCTTTTAATTAATATCAAGCTAACAAAGAAATTGAATTTAGCTGACATTTGTGAATACCAAAACACATCCTATTGAGACCATTTAACTGAAATATTAGATCAACAAAACTCCGGAAGAAATTCACAAAAATGATATTGATTGTCAAAATTAATAAAGCCAATAATTAAACAATAATGTGTGGAAGAAATTCGCAACACATTAGTATTTAATAAATTAGTTTTATATGATAGATTTTTGAGTAAATAATTACTCAGAAATTAGAGTTTAATCCATAAGAATAGAGATACATCACAATATTGAGACAAATTATCCATATCAACAGAAATGCATAAACATGAATAAAATGAAACAACAATTTTATTATCATAAAATTGAAATTGATATTTGATATAGAAATGCCAAAAATACCATTTAATTGAATCCGCTTCTCTGATCCTGGTCTCTAAAAGTCCTTTACATTACTTGAATTTCTGTTTTCAAAACTAGAGCTACAGAAATGCAAACTCTGCCCATCATACATCATTCAAGATATAAAGAAAAAACCCTCAATAATGTTCAGATCTAAAATTTTCTCTCCTCCCCATTTACAACTCTAAATTCCTATATCAGAAATGCTTTTAGAAAGTCCAGAATTGCATAGGAGAGCAACCATTTTTACATTTTGTAATCTGCCATTTATAATCCTTCCAAAAGTATTTTTAGAAGAGAGTTTATTGAAGAAAAATATGTCCAATCAAATTTTAATTGCTCCAAAATTTGAATCTTTAATTGTTGGAGACTTCTCATTGATTGAAAACTTTTTCCTCAATATCCCTTCTATTGTTTTTCCTGCAAAAAGAAATTAAAATGAATTAAATTGCAACAATAAAATCCAAATATTATTTCTAGCATTAAAAAAAATCCAATCAAATTCTATTAAAAAGGAAATTTGAGCTTCTTATTGATGCTCATAATGATTTTAATTAACCAAAGATATTATTGATGCATGAATCTGCAATTAGAAGAGGCTTGGGTAAATGAAAATAAAGAAAACAAAACTCAGAAAATTGATTTTGTTTTTAGAAATTCGGAGCTTAATCTTCTGCCTGATTTTTGACCCAATAAATGATCAAATCTGTTAGTGAAACCTCCTCAGAAATGTGCTCCTTGATTTTCTCTTTCCAATGAGCCATCCTAGGCCTCATTTGGTCAAGTAAAACTCAATCTATGAGCCTCCAAAGTTGATAAGTCAAATCTGATATAAATATGGAAATTCTATTGCTGGGCTAAAAATCAGATTTTTAATTAAAAATCTAATCCTAAATTAGACTCAAATTATCTAATAATTAATCCTAATTTAATTTGTTAATTATAAACTAAACTAATTATTAATATTAATCTAACTAACTAATATAATTAATTAAATAAATTAATCTAATTAATAATTAATTAAATTAAATTAATTATATTTTAAATATTAATTAATTTAATTAATCTAAAATTAATTATTTTTTAAATATTTAAATCTAAAACTAAACTAGAACTAACACTTGTATTAATTTAAAACTATCCTAATTAATAATCCACTAAATATACTACCACTCTACTTATACTAATATTACATTAATACTATAGTAACACTATAATAATATAACACTAGACTAATACTAACAACTAACCTACCACTTAAATTAACATATACTAACCTACCATTACTAATACTACATTAACTAAACATTAACGTTATAACTCATCTAATTGAACTAACGTTACACCTATATATTACATTAACTAACATTACATTAAACTAACACTAAAGCTCCACCATCGTTTAAATAACTCATTACCATTAACTTATAAGACCTCATCGCATCGCATGAATGCAACTCATCGCAATGGCATAAAATGAATGCGACTCATCGCATCGCATAAAATGAATGACTCATCATATCGCAAATAGAGATGAGTTCATCGCATCGCATAAAATGAGTTCATCGAGGTTTTAAAACTTCTGATGTGATGTAGTGTAAAACCTCCGATGCGATGAATTTTAATTTTTAATTTTTTTGTTTTTTATTTTATATATAAATTTTATATATTAAATTTTAATTTACTTAATTAATTATATAATAATTAATTTAATTAATTTAAAATTTAACATTAAAAATTAGTTTTTTTTGTTTTGGTTTCATTTTAAAGATGTTAAATTATATTATGAATTTATCTAAGATGATGATTTTCCTATCTAAATTATAGCCACTTTATCACTTTAAATTTTTCGAGATTAGTAATTTAAAAAAAAATGAAAAATTGGAATAAATGACTGAAATCCCGATGCTTTATAATTTGGCTGTATAAGTTAAAAAAAAAGGAAAAATATTAGTCATAACTAACTACGGGTTAATATTTAAACTAAATGCATTATTGAACTAATTTAAAAAAAATGAAATATTGTACATTTTACGCATTTTCTAACCCACGCGACATAATTGATTAGACTTCAAAGGAGTGTTATTTACAAACCGGTTGACCAAATGAGACGAAACAAGCGTCAACAGGAAAATTATAAAAAATCGATTTCAACCAAGCAATCAAAATAAAAATCTAAAGAAGATGAAAAATCAATAAAATCATGAGGTAATTAATTTAATAAAAATCTTAAAAGGAACTTAGCCAAAAAATTTATAGAAAGGGTTCCCATTATTTGATGTGAACAAGTTAGAAATGGGGGGTTGTTGTACCGTACAAAAATTGGCAATTCACTGGAAGAAACAGTTATCTCTGTTTGATATGAATGAGATTTTCTCAAAATTAAAGTAAAAATAATTAAAGAAGAGAAAATTATTTTTGGAATGCTTGACTAGGTTCATTAATCTGAATAAAAGAAATAATCATCTTACTGTAATTTTCTTAAAATTGTTCATAAATTAAAATATTTCATAACTCTATATCAATCCTTAATTAGTTGTAGAGATAAAGCAGGGGTTACTTTACAGCTTCTTATGTTTATACCAACAAAATGAAGTAAAAGAAAATAATCATGTAATCATTCCTTCTTATGTCAAGATCCAAAAAACTTATACCTTGCAGGGTTGTAAGTGTTTTAGGCTTTAGATAGCAGTGATGATAAAATTCAACCACAATGAAAAATTTCTATCTGATGTCAATCTTCTTGTTTCAAAGCATTATCTTAATCATTTTCTAATAAAAGGAATGCTTTAAAGAAACATATTAAAGGTTCAGAAACTTCCTAGTGTGGTTGTTTCAATGAAGACTATCGCTGCTTCTTGAAAATAAAATCGGGAAAAGAGCATAGGGCTTCCAAAATATGATTTGGCAGGTGATTTGAAAGCTTTTATGAAGAGCTACAAAACAGATTTTTATATTAGCATAAAAAAAAACTGAAACTAAATAAATGAAATGAAAATTAATGAAAATGGGTACATGAATCTTACCATTGGATAATTGCATTTGATCGTACCTGAAGGTATCAATTTCTGCAATACTATTTGACTTCTTCTTTTAGTTGACATTAAAAATATGAAGAAGTCAAAATAACCAAAATCATATAACCCAAAATCATTATTTATTTTATTTAAACTAAAGCAAGCAGTAAAATGTAAAAATGGAATGCTTTTTGTTCAAGGGAATTTAATTTAAAACAAATGCATCAGAAATGAGATTGAGAATTTACAGTGATGAATGTTCTCAAAATATTATAAGTTTTATACAAATTCCATGATTTTATGAAGTGTTCAGAATTAAGACCAAATTTAGGATAATGAAATTTAAAAATAGAGAGGTCTTGAATTTCATATTTAATTATGGAATTATTTAAAACTTAGATATATGAGAAATCAAAATGATTTGAATATGCTGCAAATTTTTCATCAATTGCTTTAAATTAACCCAATGCCTTATTGGATGATTCATATTGCATGCATTGAAGTTTATCGCATCAGGGGTTGCAGTAGAAAATTGCCGATATGAGATCATGCGAAAAGAATATGTGTGATGAGATGGAGTGATCATACCATTAAAGAAATGTTATGTTTTGAATCAGGGACAGTCATGTCGCACATTGCACATCACACATTGCACATCGCACACCGCATCTCGCGATTTATATTTTGCACATTGCACATTGCGTATCGCAGATTCGGAATAGTGACATGTCCATGAATAAAAATGCGATGAAGCGATTGCGATATTGGAAATGCGATGGATGACGTGGCTTTCAGCATTATGATATGAATATCAAAAATGCGATGAGCGATATTGATATCGGCATATCGAAATTTTGGAAAATATTCATGTTGGAAATGCCAATATGATTCTTACAATAGAAGTAATGCGATGGATATAATAATCGGTGATGAGCGAAGAGTGATAAGCGATGAGCAATCAGTGATTAGTGAAAATGATAGCGATGAGAAATCGACGATGAGTTATCGCATCGCAACTTTTAAAATGAGTGCACAATGATGTATTCAGTTTTCCTCTCGATTTGCGATTGCGATTTGAACTTTATCGCATCGGAGTTTTTGCAAATGAATATATTAGAATGTGATTTCCCCAATTTTGCGATTTCCTAATTGGGTTCATCACATCGGAATTTTTCAAAATGGAAGGATTAACATTATGTTTTAATGCACTTTTTCAATCCGATCCATCACATCGGAATGTTTGAAATAAATCAACCTTATGTTAAATGTGATATCGGTGAAGCGATGGATAACATATTTAATTGACGATCATAAATTTTAAGCACATGATACAACAATTCTTAATACGCCGATATGTGATGAAAAAAATGGACTCGATGGATTTATTTTTATCATTTAATATCATATCGGCTCTGTGACATCGGTATGACCCTACCACTATTGCGATTGAACGGACGCGATATTTCTTATGAACTTGAATTAAATTTAATATCGGGTACCGAATTATGTGTATATCACAATATTGGTAAAGTTGACTATCGGAGATCTGTCATTCAAGATAATGGAAATATATTCAATTGAAAACCTCTGAGACGTGAAATGCGATACAGTATTTTATGAAAAAATGAATGAGGTAACACATCGGAGGTCTTGCATCAAAAATCAAGTTGAAACATTTCAGAGATGAATCTTGCGATACTGTTTTTAAATTTCAATTGGGTTTTCTAATGAATGAAAGTAAAGTTAAAGAATGCTCAAATTCTAATGAATCATGAAATAAAATTTCCCTAAACCTATTGCAAATTTGAAATGGGTTTTGCTGCGTACTTCAAGTTTTGAAAACAAATGAAAACCTGCAAATAAAATAGAACAAGAATAAAAAATAAACTAAGGAAAAGAGAAACTAATAATAGATGAAAATGAACTTGTAAATGCGTACCTGGAAGGAAATTTTCCGTAAACTTACCGCATAAATCTTCGAATTCTTCCTTCGATTTATCAAAATTCTAGCTTTGTTCAAACTCATCTCATTATTTATTCTAAATCGGAGTGTGCAATCAGCCTAAATAAAAAAATTTTATTCATGTTCAAGAAATCTGAAACTCATAAAATTCACCAGAAATAAATATGAAAATAGGCTTCCCTTTGAACTGCAACAACAATTTATTTCCTCTGCTCATTCCGAATTAACTTGAGAAAAATATGTATTGTTATAGTGATTGTTTAATAATGCCTTTAGTAAATAAATATGATGCGTATTGCAGCATCAGATAATAAACTGAGGACCAGGATGGGATAAAGCCACTAATTATGGAAAAATATCAATATAGATTTAAATGTGTGCATACAACAAAATGGACACCCTTAAGATCATTTTAAAAAATTTCAAGGATGATAATATGAACTTCATGTGATTATAACAAAAAGTTAGACTGACTAATAATGATTAAATTTGAATTAAGCTTATAATAGACAGTCATATCTTTCATGGGATAATGAGATCATGAAGCTTTATATTCTAAAAAACCTTTAACAAATCAATTTCAGAAGAAAATCATATAAGGATATTTTGAAATAGAGAAAAGTGGGTTTGAGGTGATTGATGCCAAGAGCAAACTCAATTAAATTCAGTCAAGACATTATTTGAAATAGGAAGAGTAGAGATATTGCTGCAATAAATTTTGATTTAAAAATGAGAAGCAAGAATCAGAAATTTTCTGATAAGAGGCAAATATTTCCCTAAACATGTATATGGTATGAGAAGGGTTGATTGCTCACTTTTTTATTTTGCAGAACTATTAAGAATAAATTAACTACACAAAAAAAACTAACTAAATTAATTCTACTTCTATTCTAACCATATACATGAAAATGAATAGGTATAGTCATATTTCCAGTGTAACCATTATCTCATTTTAATTCCTTCATATATACACAGTTCAAATGTTAGTAATAAAAATACAAATCTAATTGAACTAAGAAAATTAAATCTGTAATCAGAATGTACAGTTATTATTAACAGCTTATTTACAATCTCCTTCTTTTGAAAAGTATTTTCCAACTGAATTCCAATTGGATCATCAAAATATGGATGGGTTTCCATTAATGATTGGAAAATGTTTAAAAGAGGAGATGACAGGCCAGATTGTGGATATGAGCTTTTAAATTCAAAGGCCTGAAAAAAATTGTTAGCGTTATGTGTAAGTGTTAAACTATTAACAATTTTCCATGAAGGAAAACTTTCCAAACAATTTTCAAATGAGTTACTGAAAAATGGATGGAAATCTGTTAAATAAGATGGAAAATTATCAATTGGATTAGATTGCTAGCTAGATTGTCAAAATACATTCTCTTGTTGACATTGCCTTTGGGAAGATAGAATTTTTTGATAAAACATTATCTTTTATTGAAATTCAAATATTAATAACTTTTGATGTTCATGATTATAATACGAAACTTCAATTTCCCAATAGGACAATGCATCAATTGAGTATTCACTATTAAAGTGCTTAATATGCCAGCATAAAGTGCCAAAAATTTGAAAAATAAAATCAGAAAATAAATCTAAATTTGAACAAAATAAGTATGAAAGAAAAAAAAATGAAATCCCTATTGGTACAACTAATGTTACAGCACAATCGGGATTGTTTTGAAATAATTTCTTTTCCACAAGGATTGGCGAGAATAATGGAATTTGAATAATTTCCAATTCCAACTTCTGAATTAGAAAGAGAATTATGATTATGAGCAGGAATGGGAGTTTGATCATGATATGAATCATAAATTGGAATGTTTTCTTGAATGATGAAATCATGAAGATAATTTGCTTCTCCAGAATGAGGGTTGGTTGGAATAATTTCTAAATTGAAATATTCTTCATTCTCAGATGTTATTTGAATTTTATCATGAGGATTCTCTTGAGAAGAACAGAAATCAACATCCTTGATGTCAGAATAATTATCATAAATGGCTTCACAATATTCTCTAGAATTCACTTTGATTTCGTCGAATATATCAAAACAAGGAGGAATAAAAAATTTATGTTCATTAATGGCAAAAGAATGATCAATAATTGTTTCTCTATCTTGATAAAAATTTATTGGTAATTCATTTAGATCATCCTCTTTATTTTTTGAGATATCATTAATACCAAGAGGGGAGAAATTACCAACATTAAAAATATCAGGATAAAGGGAAAAATGAGAATAAAAAATAATGAATTCAAAATTTTCTCTATTCGAGAAATCTTGTGCGCTCTATTCACTATAAATTTCAAATTCTAGATCATTCCTTTGTATACTCATGCTTTCTTGAAGAAGGCTGCATTGCTGCTCTGTTTTCGGCATTTGTTCATCATGAAAAAATTCAGAAATTTGTACAGCAGCTTGTATTTTATTATTCACTTTGATTGCTGCTTGCACGTGTTGATTTGCGATCTAATTTTCTGAATTTAATGTAGAGTGATTTTCATATTTCAAGGTAGCTCTTTCTCCAAAATTGCTGCTATTACCTTCTTGCATTTGGATAGGAATATTTTCCAAGCTTTGTGAGACCACTTCATCATAATTTATTTGTACATCGATATTGGAATTCCCATTTATGTTAGAAGGGGATGGAACAAAGATTGAACTAATTTCATATGGATTAGCAATGGGAGGAAGAGAGCAAATATATTCAAACCAATCTAGTGATTCTTCTTCCGTAGGTTTATCTTCAACTTTAAATCTTAAACAATTTAAATGAAAACTAATATTAAAATCTCTAACATACTCATTTTCAAATCTTCGTAGATATTCAATATCATCGCATACATGTTCATAATCATATCCATCAAATTTACAAATGAAAAGTGTAACAAATTGATCCCAACTGTGAATTGAGGCAACCGGAAGAGCTCTACACCAGTTTCTAGCTTTTGCCGCAAATGTGAGAGTAAAAATTCTACATAAAATGTCTTCATAAATTTTTTGAAAATCATAATTTGAAACATTTTGAATAAATTGAAAGACATGATTAAAAGCAGAAGAATTTTTCTTACCATTATACTTTACCTGAGACAAGAGTCTTACCACTTCGGGTGGAGTATTGGAAGATGCACGTCCATGTATACAATTGCAAATTGGAAGTTTAAGAGGAGACATTGTAATAAAAATAAATGTTAGAATTGAAAAGACTCCAATAGACAACAAGTTTCAGACCCTCCTTCTAGCGCCAAAAATGTTGAAGCCTCGAAATCGCTACAACAACATTGGGGGATAGCCACTCGGTCTGAACCTTAATACAGCTCCTTTTCCGTTTATGATAGTGGCTCTGACTGGTTTAACTAGGTCTAGTTACCTTTTCCCTATCGCTATTGGTTTATGATGTGTCTTTAACTACCAATATATAGGGATATCAGATCAATTCTTTTTGCTGATAAGGCAAGAGAATGACCCTTAAGGTGATTTGGCTTTAGCCAAACCACAACTAAGATTTTGCCTCTTCGGGAAGAGGACTTAAAATAATGTAGAACTTAATATAAATGCAAACTTATTCTATAATGCAAGCAAAAGAAACTAATCTAAATCCTATCTTAATTAGGTAGATATAGATCTAACCCAACTAAGAGCAAGATAATTAAATAATGAGAATTTAAATATGTCTGGCTTTTAATTAATATCAAGCTAATGAAGAAATTCAATTTAGTTGACATTTCTGAACACCAAAACACATCCTATTGAGACCATTTAACTGAAATATTAGATCAACAACACTCTGGAAGAAATTCACAAAAATGATATTGATTGTCAAAATTAGTCAAGCCAATAATTAAACAATAAATGTGGAAGAAATTCACAACACATTACTATTTAATAAATCATTTTTATATGAAATATTTCTGAGTAAATAGTTACACATAAATTAGAGTTTAATCCATAAGAACAAAGATACATCACAATATTGAGACAAATTATCCATATCAACAGAAATGCATAAACATGAATAAAATGAAACGACAATTTTATTATAATAAAATTGAAATTGATATTTGATACAGAAATGTCAAAAATACCATTTAATTGAATCCGCTTCTCTAATCCTGGTCTCTAACAGTCCTTTACATTACTTGAATTTCTGTTTTCAAAACTAGAGCTACAGAAATGCAAACTCTGCCCATCATACATCATTCAAGATATAAAGAAAAAACCCTCAATAATGTTCAGATCTGAAATTTCTCTCCTCCCTATCTACAACTCTAAATTCCTATAACAGAAATGATTTTAGAAAGTCCAGAATTGCAGAGGAGAGGAGCCATTTTTACATTTTGCAATCTACGATTTATAATCCTTCCAAAAGTATTTTTAGAGAGACTTTATTGAAGAAAAATCTTCCCAATCCAATTTTAATTGCTCAAAAATTTCAATCTTTAATTGCTGGAGTCTTCTCATTGATTGAAATCTTTTTTCTCAATATATCTTCTATTGGTTTTCCTGCAAAAATAAATTAAAATGAATTAAGATGCAACAATAAAATCCAAATATTATTTCTAGCATTAAAACAAATCCAATCAAATTCTATTAAAAAGGAAATTTGAGCTTCTTATTGATGCTCATAATGATTTTAATTAACCAAGGATATTATTGATGCATGAATATGCAATTAGAAGAGGCTTGGGCAAATGAAAATGAAGAGAAAAAAAACTCAGAAAATTGATTTTGTTTTTAGAAATTCGGAGCTTGATCTTTTGCCTGATTTTTGACCCAATAAATGATCAAATATGTTAGTGAAACCTCCTCGGAAAAGTTCTCCTTGATTTTCTCTTTCCAATGAGCCGTCCTGGGCCTCATTTGGTCAAGTAAAACTCAATCTGTGAGCCTCCAAAGTTGATAAGTCAATTCTGATATAAATCTAGAAATTTTGTTGCTGAGCTAAAAAATCAGATTTTTAATTAAAAATCTAATCCTAAATTAGACTCAAATTATCTAATAATTAATCCTAATTTATTTTGTTAATTATAAACTAAACTAATTACTAATATTAATCTAACTAACTAATATAATTAATTAAATAGATTAATCTAATTAATAATTAATTTAATTAATTTAATTATATTTTAAATATTTAAATCTAAAACTAAACTAAAACTAACACTTGTATTAATTTAAAACTATCCTAATTAATAATCCACTAAATATACTACCACTCTACTTATACTAATATTACATTAATACTATACTAACACTATAATAATATAACACTAAACTAATACTAACAACTAACCTACCACTTAAATTAACATATACTAACCTACCATTACTAATACTACATTAACTAAACACTAACATTATAACTCATCTAATTGAACTAACGTTACACCTATACATTAAATTAACTAACATTACATTAAACTAATACTAAAGCTCCACCATCGTTTAAATAACTCATTACCATTAACTTATAAGACCTCATCACATCGCATGAATGCAACTCATCGCGATGGCATAAAATGAATGCGACTCATTGCATCGCATAAAATGAATGAGACTCATCACATCACAAATAGAGATGATTTCATCGCATCGCATAAAATGAGTTCATCGGGGTTTTAAAACTTCCGATGCGATGTCGTGTAAAACTCCGATGCGATGAATTTTAATTTTTTATTTTTTTGTTTTTTATTTTTTATATATATTTTTTATATTAAATTTTAATTTAATTAATTAATTATATAATAATTAATTTAATTAATTTAAAATTTAACATCAAAAATTAGTTTTTTTTTTGTTTTGGTTTCATGTTAATGATGTTAAATTAGATTATGAATTTATTTAAGATGATGATTTGCCTATCTAAATTACAGCCACTTTGTCACTTTAAATTTTTCGAGATTAGTAATCTAAAAAAATGGAAAATTGAAATAAATGACTGAAATCCCGATGCTTTATAATTTGGTTGTATAAGTAAAAAAAAAAATGAAAAATATTAGTCATTACTAACTATGGGTTAATATTTAAACTAAATGCATTATTGAACTAATTTTAAAAAAATGAAATATTGTACATTTTACGCATTTTCTAACCCACGCGACATAATTGATTAGACTTCAAAGGAGTGCTATTTACAAACCGGTTGACCAAATGAGACGAAACAAGCATCAACAGGAAGCTTATAAAAAATCGATTTCAACCAAGCAATCAAAACAAAAATCTAAAGAAGCTGAAAAATCAATAAAATCATGAGGTAATTAACTTAATAAAAATCTTAAAAGGCACTTAGCCAAAAATTTTATAGAAAGGGTCCCCATTATTTGATGTGAACAAGTTAAAAATGGGGGGTTGTTGTATCGTACAACAGGTTTATAAACACTACACAACCTAGGTCAAAAAATAAGCAACCCAATTTCATATTTGAGGGACATGAAGGAAACCATGTATTCATATGCACCATAAAACCAATAACTCCAAGAGAAGAGTTGTTGATCAATTACAAATTTAATTGAATAGAAACAGTAGAAATTGCTATTATGGGGGAGGTACATATCAAAATTTCATGACCAATGAACAAGGTATGACTCACTTATAAAAGTTGTATCTATTGTCATTTTCCATTTTCTAAGGCTAGAAAAATTAATTTGTGGCTAATTTTTTTATAATAATGTGTATACATTATCCAACTAACCAAAGTCCAAATTTTGTCCTCATATGATTTATTATGTATTTATTAAGCCAAAAATTATATTATAATTTCATAAGATGATCATGAAAAAGTGCCAGCTGAGTTAGAATAGGTAAACAATTAACAATTATGATTGACATTAAATGTGAGATAAATTATTTGTTAAAATAATTGAAACGAAATTTTTTTTGTTGAAATGTGTAGTCTTGGGGAGATGACCATAGTGGTATTGATTGCTCTGAGCACAAGTTTTTTTATTCTCCCAACCCAATCAAAACAATAAAAATTCGTGTTGTTAAAGAAAATAAATAACACATTATTTTGATTCACATTAGAGATAAAAGTCCCAAGATGAGACAAAGGATGCACATCATGAATGAATATCATCAGATATATGAGTTAATAACCATATTTTAAGGTAATATTTTTTATGTCATAAGTTGAATATGATTTTTTTTCTAACTTTTACATTATCTAATCGAAAATTAATTGTCTTTCTTCTATAGGATTAGTTGGCAGAGACACCATGGTGTCCGACCACCATGAGCTACCATATGCCTGCAAGGATATTTTATCCTCCACCTCCAAGTGGTCGTAGTCCCAATAGTAAGACTTGATCCCCACCTTTGGCTATGACTGATGAGCACACACCCCCAGAGGAAAACACACAACCAACTTCTAGAGGGGGTGATGGAGGTGACCCTATTAATGACACTATTGAGTCATTTCCTAGATAGTCATGAGTTATCAACGTGGGGAAAATTATATGAAACTTTTTGGTGAATGAGCAAGGAATTCCAAAACAAAAGGCCAAAAATCCTAGGTAATTTTTAATGTTTTAATTGTTTCATGTTGTCCCTCTCAAAAATAAATCATATTGATTATTATTTTCAAACTAATGATCATATATTTTTACATGTAGGAAAGAACTTGTTCTATAAACACATGGATGAAAAACCATTGTTTATTTTGGCACACCATAAAAACAGGGTGGAAATACGAAAATTCCAACCTAAAGAAAGATCTTATGGACTACCTTGAAGTTCTATTTTGGGTAGATACCTTAAATAACAGCATGGTCACCTCTGCAATAGGAAATCCATTAAAATGTACATGAGACGTGTATAGGGGTAGCATGGAAAGGAACTCTATATATGAGCATCCACCCATGATTCCTGTGAGGGAATGGGAGGCCCTTATCATTGATGTAGAGGAGAAGAAACAAAGAAAAGAAGGAAAATCACCACCTATTCCACCAAGGTAAATGAAATTTTCAATTCAATCCATTAAATTTTGTTTACTTTAAATAAAATTGTGGTATATAAAATACTTGAAACCTTTCACAATATCCCTAACACTTTGAAATACACCAATCCAATTATTAATAAACATGGGCAACACAAACTAGGCTAGAGAGGCTACTCAAAGTTACATGAACGAGTTGTAAGTACCCAAAAATCTTAAAATTATTATTTGTTATATCACCTTAAAAGTGTTTGAGAATTGTGTTAGCCAATAAAAAAAATCAATACTCTTATACATTATAGGGTGAGGATTTTGGAACCCAGCCCATAGAGGCATAATTTTGGCTTGGTTTCAAGTTTGACTTTCAATACTCTATTGGTCATCGAATAAAAATGGGACAAACTCCAAGATATAATTTTAAGGACATGGTAAATAGAAATCAATCCAGTTTAACCTTTCATTACTTAAAAATTACAATCATGTTTTATATAGTCCATAAATTTAATGTTCTTATTTATTTTAAGCAGGGGAGTAGCAATATCAATGAGAATTCCATTGATACTGGTGTGTAGCAAGAACATGGTGCTCACCTGTAGCACTATGATATTCCTTTAGATGAGGCCCATGGTCGTAATTTTACAATTGTGCTTATCAATTTTAAAACAATAATTTATAATTGTGTACATATAAATTTTGAGCTTTGAATGGAAAATATTGCCATACATGAGGATCTTCTACCAAAATAAGAGCATATAGTAGTCATTCCAATGGTTCCAACAAGTGCACTAGGTAATAATTACATTACAGAGGTATTTTTCAATATTAATAAACTACTTCAATGATATTTCCTTTCAATGAATTCTTTGAATCATTGGGTACCATCACCATTTATTCATTTATTCATTTAGAAATAGGATTAAAATTTAAAAAATTTAACTACAAATGGTGTACTAATTATAATATTTCTTATTTTAGTTGTAGAGTAGGTAGAGGATAAGGCTAGACAAGAAACTACTTTGCCTTCCTCCGCTACTCAAGAAATTAAATAACACCCTAATTCTCTTTTTATTAATGATTGAAAAAATATCAATTTGAAATTTTCTTCTTCTTGTAGTTGGTCATTTGTCCCTCTTCTAGTAGCCCCGAAATTATGAGTACATGACCAGGTTGTCAAGAGGAGTTCTAGAGGTGATAAGAACTAAAGAAAAAGAAGAAGTTGATGTCATGCTTTCTCAATTCATGTCAAAAAGAAAAATAATATGAAAATTAAATCTTTGAACTAGTTATAAAATTTGAAACACTATGTGCCATATTATGAAAACATATTTTTTATGATAAAATTTATTGATATGACATATTATATATCTATGATTGATGAATTATTTCTATTATTTTATTTACATACAAAACCACATATGTTTCTTTATGAAATTTTTTTTTTTCAAGTGTTTATGCATGAACCTTAATGTATTGATTTCAATTATTTTCTAGTAGATAGATTGGGTGGTAGGGAATTGAGAGTGATGTGAGGTGGTGTAGGGGCCATAAGAGCTTCCACCTTCATGTGGTAGACCCTATTCAGTAGAGAATAAATTAATATTCGAACAATATTCGAGAAAAAATCCATTGATCCATCAGAGCAACAATAAAGTCAATGTTCATTTCTCCTCTATCAATTTGAGGGAGGTTTTCTCCAATATTAGAATACTCTAATATCGAAACCAAGAGGTGTTCATTTATGTATTCATGCACTCAAGTATTTTTTATTATTATTTAGTTAGAAAAATGTGTATTAATTAATTTATTATTTTTTAATTCTTTAAGTGTCTATTGAATCTTCTGCAAAACTCTTTTAGGAGAAAAATTATAGATCAAATCATTCATATTTTTGTGGGGGCTAAGTTGGAGTTGTAGTAAGAAGCTAGGAGATCTTCAATTGGGACTCATGGTAAAAAAAATTGGTTGATGTAATGTGTCTTTTGTTATGGATATAGATCTATATTATCTCCCCATTCATTATCTTGTATATTCAATCTTTTATGGAAAAAAATGGTAGATCTAATATTCCTTGAGTATATTAAGTTACATCTAATAGTATTCAATTTTGATATTTCTTGAACGAGTTTTATATTGGAGTTTTTGATCTATTGTTTGTAGGAAGAAAGTGCTAGGAGCCAGAGTTGGATGTTTGGGGCTATATGGGAAAATATTATGCAAGGGAAACTATAAAATAAATATAATGGGCCATATTTTCCATTCCCTTACCGTGTATTAGGATTTATTGTATTTGATATAATGGATAGTTGCATTGTATTCTAATATCCCACACTTTGTCTTAAAAGGAAGTGGAATTTTGTATGTAATAGTTTGAATTCCATGGATCTAGTATGTGTTAGTTACTCTATTATGTACTTTACCACTATGGAATATGGATATTGTGTCCTGGAATTTTAATAGGCTTTAGTAGAACTTTTCTAAATTTGGTGTGCCACCATATTTGAAAAAAACAGAAAGTACACCACCAACTATACCTATACCACTACTAAAAATTAAATGACTGTTACTGTCCTTCTCCAACCTTTGAAGCGCTTGTCTAAGCCATTATTAGGTTGGGGGTTGAATCGGGATGGATCTCTTCCACTTGTCTGTTTCTCCACCGTCTACCCGACTTTTGACTTGAAAATTTCCAACACTAATCCTAACATGAATTTCAATGCAGGTTGAGAAATTAGAGGTCATAGGTTGACCTGCATACCCTACTACATTTTTTCATTTACCTTTGACTGGTTGGAGGCCAGACCAGCCTAGGGTCCTCACCTTTTGCACAATTTTTTGAATTTTCTCTGATAATCAGATACATGAGAAAGTATTTCCTTGGCATGACCTGTGGCCTGACTTCCACATAATCATGTTGATGTCATATGTCCCATGTGGTAGCTCCTAAGTGGTGACATGTTCCACTCATCTTTATCCCACTTGGCCACCTAAAAATGCCAAATACACATGCCACATGCCACACCATCATAAGTGCCACATAATTTTTGATATCATGTTGAAATCATCATCCACATATTCCCCCACATGTGCATCCATGTCAGCTCTATTGGCCAATAAAATAATTCCATGTGTCATCCTCTATACATTTGAAAATATGTTTGAGACCTTGGTTTTTCAACAAATTTTCTTTATAAAATTAAACTTTCGAAATAGGTTGGCGGTCGTGGTTTGGAGAAATTTCATAGCTATGCACCTATATTATCTCCCGACTCCATACTACAATAAATGCTTAAGTCCCTACCTCCAACAACTCTTTAAAGTTTAGCCAAATGCCAAAACTAACTCCAAATAATAACATCACCATATCTTTACCTGCAACATTTTAATTTTGGGGCTTCTAATCTTTGATTGGAAATAAATTCTGATATGGGAGTCCATTTTCAAACCTCTATATACCACCGGAAATATCATTCAGAGATATATCTATATGGTAAGTTTCTAAGAGAACTTGAGATGAACTATTATACTAAAAATGGTTTCAAAATATTTTTTCCTTTATCAATATTCTTGGACAATGAATTTTCCTTTTCCATCATCTTCTTATCCATTTCCATCAATGAAAACATATTTATACCAATCTCCCCATTTGGCATTGATGGAAAAACAATAAGAAAAAAACATATGGAAACAACACAAAATACGAGCATGGAATAAAAATAAAAGTGTATTTATTAATTATCCTTCTTATCACTTCTCTCTCTTCTCCCCCTTTGGATGTTTCTCCCCATATGATGCACTTCTCCTTTGTTGTACTTCTCCCTCTTTGACATAAATGGAAAATAAACTAATGTGTTTCCTTTGTAAATAATCTCCCCTTGTCTTGTTCATCATACGGACCTTGCAACTTTCATCTGATATGTTGAGAGCTTGTTAGCTTCCTTTCTTCCTCGTGTGTAATATCTAGTGGAGGGGATCAAGAGGAAATACTCCCAATATTTTCCTTAAATACTCAAATTTATCTCTTAGGTTAGTTTCAATGAATATATAAGTTACCCTTTTGTTTTATAAGTACATACTCCATTTTTACAATCTGATTTGCAACTTGTTCTATGAGGAAACATTATTTCATGTGAATATGATTTGTCTTTGAATGGAAAACATGATTCTTCGACATGTTGATTGAACTTGTATTATAAAATATTATAGGGATAGGATGATCATATAATACTTCTATATCTTGTAAATTATGCTTTGTCTATAAGTGTGAGTGCAACAAGAATTTTCTGATATATATATTTCTTTAGCAATAGAGAGATAAATTGAAGCTTGATTCTTTCTCAGCCATGAAAGAAGACACACACAAAGAAAAAATCACCACCACTAGTGCTCTTTCGATCATCTGCATCACCTGACCGATCAACATTAGTAAAAACTGATATTGAAAAATATTTACCTCTCGTGTACTAAATTCCATAGTTCAGTGTGACTCTAAGATATATGAGAATATTTCTTGTTGCTAAAAGATGACTCTATCTTGGGGCTGCTTGAAATATTCCAACAATACCAAATTCCTACATGATATTTTGTCTTGAGGTTGTCAAATATAGGAGGCTAGGAATGATATATCTATATAAATTTTGATCCACCTATGATAATTCATCAGTCTTGTTCAGCTTACATCCAATAACCATTGGTTTTATTACCAAAGAGAATTCATACATGCCAAATTTATTTAAAATTTCCTTGATATACTTTATTTGTGGGATAAAAATTCCTTTCAAAGACTATGCAATTTGTAAACCAAGGAAATAAGAAAGTTATGCAAGCATAAGCATCTAAACTTTTGGCTTCATAATAGCTGCAAGTTGTTGTGTTAGAGAGTCTAAATCATTGGAAAAAAATATCATAAACATAGAAAACCACCAGTAATATTTTTCCATCATTATATTTGACATATAAATTACTATCATCTTTTCCTCTTTCAAAACCAAAATCGAGAAATTAATTATCGAACGTGGAATAGAAATCTTGTGGGGCTTTCTTAAGACCATACAAGGGCTCTTTCAACTTCAAAAATAATCATGCTTATATGAAAATTGAAAACCATCAAGCTACTCAATGTAGGCTTCTTCCTGTGATTATCCATTCAATAAAGCATATTTCACATGCATCTAATATATCTTGAATTTATTGAAAATAGGAAATGCCAAAAACATGAATATTTATATTAATGAAGCACCAAAAGTAAAGGTTTCATCACATTCCTAAACTTTAATTTGTGCATATCCTTTACAAAATGATATTTCTTTCTTTCTTACTACTTCACCCTATTTTTTTTGGTTCCCAAAGGCCCACTTTCTGCCAACTCACATTCTTGTTTGTTGGTCTACAGACAAGCTCCCATGTTTGATTTCTCTCGATCTAAACAAACTCTTCATGCATGGATTTTAAACAATTTTCATCTTGGTTAGACTGAGAAAAATCCTTTGGTTCCATCATAGATAAGAAAAGGTACATCTCGTTGAGAAGGGGTATTTAAAATATTTCTTCTTGTTTGAACACTTCAATTTAAGTCATCAACAATTTGGTGAGTTGGGTGGTGTTTTTGCACATACCTTTTAGGATATTTGGATTGAGGACTCAAATTTTATTCAGTGGGTTCATATGAAAGTGGATCATCAACCTTCTCATCATTTTTTACTGCGTCATTGGAGCTAATATTTACTACCTAATAGACTTCATATTGAATGCACTCATCAACTTTAACATAAATTAAATTAAATATCCTCTTTGTATTGTTGTTATAGCATCTCTATCCACTTCTATTGTGAGAGTATCTAAGAAAAATACCTTCATTCTCTCTTGCATAAAACTTACCAATATTATCATCATTCCTTTTGATATAACACTTGCTTCCAAATACTATTAAATTCTTAAATGTAGCAGGTCTTCCATACCAAATCTCATATGGATTTTTATCATTGTTTGGTCTGAAGTGTGCTTTGTTGAGAATCGCCACTATTGTGTGAATGGATTTAACCTAAAATCTCTGTTGAGTATTTCTTTCTTCCATCATAGCTCTAGCCAACTGCTAAACTAATCTATTATCTCTCTCTATTACACCATTCTATTGCAGAGTCTCTACTATGCTAAACTACATTTTGATGCCATGTTTATTGAAAAAATCATAAAATTATTTTTAAGTAAAGTCACCTCCATTATTATACTTTATGAAATTGATTTTATAGTCTGACTCATTTCTAGGCATGGCCTTAATGTCATTAAACTTCTCAAAGGCCTCTGATTTTTCTCTTAAATATGCTACCCATATGATTACACTAAAATCATTAATGATAAGCATAAAATATCATTTACATAAATTTGTTTCACTTCTTGATGGACCATATAAGTCCATATGTTATGTGGAATTATGGATTACGGACTAAGCACATTCCCTAAATGTGGTGCTATGCACTTAGAACAATAGATCAAAGACTTTGCAGATACTTTTCCTAATAGTAAATAGACACAGAATATATTAAGAAACTTACTTGGAGTCCAAGCGCTTCCTATTCTCCTTTTGTCGCTCTTACCGTAGCTTCCAATCCAAGCTTCATCACCAAAATATTTCCTGCAAGTATGAACACTAAACAAAAAATAGATTGCAATATACAGATGGCTATTCACGTTAATCAGTTAAATCAATGAAACATGAAGCATATACATCAGATAAGAATCCATAATATGAAAGACAAAAGCTTATATAGATACACATGTGGGAAAGCAAGCAACAATATTTATTAATGGATAGAAGGGGAGGTTACAACCAATGATTTATTTTATGTCACAAACTCTAGCATCATCCCAGCCTCATCAAAATGAACATCTCTCTAGCAACCTATCACTCAAATCAAAACCTCAATTGAGATTCCAACAACATTTCTCTATTAAATGTCTTCCCTTTTCAAGCACTAGGATCTGTGCTTAATTTATAGATGAGTTGAAGGTAGTTTCACAATCAATGAGTGTATAATAATAGGCAATACATGTTACCAACCTCAAAGGTCTTGAATGTTCACATGGATTCTAATTTTGACACATATGCACTCTTCTAGAAGGAACTGGCCATGTGGATATTCTGGAACAATGAGAATTTTACTCCCAAATGACCAACGTACCTTTGAGTGTCGTGAAGTGCTTCGTAGAGCACACTTGAATGGAGGTAGCTGCATATGCAAATAATTTACTCCCTTGAGAGATTGTGTTGCTGAGCTCATAGGTGATATAACATGTACTTCAAATCTTGGAAACCTTACCATGGAAGTCATGAATTATTTGTTCTTGTTCTTTGTATTATGGCATGTAGCAACTGAAATGATAGGGGATGATAGACCTTATTCATTGGTTCTATGGATGATGTCCATTTTAACCAATTCATTGGGAATGGTGCCAAAATTGACCTATAACAGATTTCCCCCTAAACCATGAAGTCAGAATAATAATAACAATATTTTTTGAATGAGATGATTTACGCTATGATGGGCTAGAGCTGAAGCGAAGTGGTGACCTACATCAATCTTAAAATACATTATATCATGATATATCCTCTTGATCATGAATTTCTGAGGGAAGGAATTCCAATGCTCGGCACATAAACTATCTAATAACATGTACATAGTGCAGAAAGTCATCTATATTGGAATGTTGCCCAGTAAAGACATTCCTACGGATATAGGCCCATGTTCGAATGAAGATCTAAATGTAAGGTCACCATACAAATGATGTGTACAAAAATCATGAAATCGCAGCCCAGATGGCTGGTTCAATCGTTCGTTCAGGTACAAGTCTAGCCATGTGAATTTCTTATTTATCGTCAAACATGGTAAGACATCATTTGATTACTAGCCAATGATGTGAGCTATTAACAAACACGAGAGAACCACCATTAATGTCAATGGACCTCAAGGTACTGCATTACATTTCGTAAGGCATGAATAGATGATTTGATGTCAAATGCCAAACAAAATATCTTTTTCAAAAGTTCGGAAGCGAGGATCTTGTCGATGTTGTAACAAGCCTCATGGTACTGGAATATGATTTTTCTAAGTGAACTTCCTAGATAGTGATTTTTTGTCAAAAGGAATTCACTTTATTTCGAAATGGGAGTTACTGATTTTGGAGACAAAATATGACTTGATATAGCAATGTTCAGGGATGACTGTCATGAGAATGAAGGTTTATGAGTATTGCAGAAGGATAGTATTCATTGGATGACTTCTCTTATACATATGGGTGACACTGAGATGAGTTGGCTTGACCCAAAAATGAAGTGAAGGTATGATGAACCATAGGTATGAATGAACCGTCAAGAAGATTACCCAACCCAAAAAATGACAGTGATGGAGTGAAGTGTCATGTTGAAGAGCGACCTACTACCATAAAAAGTTATGTTCACTTTCCCAAATTTTCCCCAGTCATTTGTCGACCAGTACCTCTTTATTTTTTAACAAGCTTGAGGAGGATAACATATGCTTGATCTATAATTCAACCCTTCGGGCGAATAATGTATCGCTATTTAATAATTTAACAAGTCTAGTTATGAATGAAACTTGATTCTTTCCATGATCGACAAGACCGTCACTATTTTATGTTTTAATGAGCCTAATGACTGTGACAGCCAATCATTTTTCATATTTAGAGAGTTTGAAAAAGAGGATGAAAGAAAATTCCATAAGTACTTTTTTTGCTCAGATCCAAAAAAGTGTAAAATAATATCTGAGAGAACCTTCTAGCCATGTTTGACTAAGACATTCCTTTTTTGTAAATAATCTATCTCAGTCTAGAAAAGGGTTAAACTTATACTGAGTAGATATCAATTGATTTACTTTTACGAGCTCAAAAAGACAAGTGCTTGGCAATCTTTGCACATTGTCAGAGTCTGAAAAGAGCTAAAGAAGACTCGAAGGGTTCATTTTTCGTTGTTATAGAAGCCCGAAAAAGAGATAAAAGTGCGCTTCAAGTCCTTTGTCATTTTTAACAAATCTTGGAAAATAATGATAAAAGTATGCTTTATGGTCAAATCATTCTTGAAATAAATCCGCGCGACGATTTTGCTCATCAGTTGTAACACATGTTCATAACAACATCAAATGGATTAAAAAAATACCTGTTTCATGATAAAAATAGAATAAAACTATAGTCACAGCAATAAATATGATTTGAAAATAATCAAATGACTAATAAAAATAGTTTTAATATCCATTTTTACCATTTGCATTTTGGAGCTCTGAACTTGTTTTTTCCCTCAAACTTCAGCTGTTGATTGCGATTAATTCTGTGGATGGTTTTCATCATCGTTTGATCTAGGTTGGTGCCATGAACCCTCTCTTTATTTTAGTAGTCAATTCATTTCCTTCAATTGCAATTTTTTAGGGATTTGGGACCCTTAGGGTAAATTCTTTTTCAAAAGAGGGAAACGCACCCTTGAGCATCTAAAATTGCATTGTGGAGCACCTAAATTGAAGCCTATGTGAATACGTAATGCACTGTCCCTTGTTCAAGACTGCGTTGGGCACAATTCTCATTTTTTATTCTTGCAATGTACCCAAAATTTGCCTAATTTTTTGCATGAAAAGGAGTCTAATGGGTCTTATGGTTATGTTTCAGGATTCCATCAGACTATAATGACGATTACTTGGAGAGAAAGAGAGCATGAAGAATAAAATATGGTTGCCCTAAATTATCGGGTATTGTAAGAGCACTAAGATATTCTGGGTTGTTAAAGTACTGCCACTTGTCAGGGATGAGGCAACAAATAGAACTATTGGAGTTCTCAATTCGAGCATGAGATCCATCTATTGAGGCATTTCACATTAGGAACAAAGTGGTTCCTATTGGAGTGGAGGATGTATACTTTCTTATAGGCTTGTCAAGGAGAGTCTTGCCTATTTCCCTCTGAGGGTCTGCCCTTGGAGGAGAGACTATGAGAGATTATGTTTTGCAATATTGCTATCCAGCGGTAGAGCCAAGCAAGGATGGGAAAATAAACATTCATGACGTTCGATATTTTCTTTTGAGAACCATTATTTTCATGATCACAAAACTTGTCGGCACTGTTACACTACATGTAGCGAATAGATCATATATGCAATATGCACTAGAGTGCATGGATCCAACAGTATTCAACTGGTTTGAAGTTGTACTTTCTCAGATTAAAGAACAACTGAACAAGGCAAAGGGAGGAAGGAAGAAAAACTTCAGTTATGGTTCGATCCTCATTTCATTTGCCTTAGAGTGCATTCCCTTGATGTAGCCTCAACATGTGACACTGGGTGTGGCTAACCCTAGAGATCTGAGGATGCAGATATGGGTAGAACTAATGGCTAGGCATGCAAGCCAATCATGCATTGTGTTCTTGACTGTGTTCTTTTCCTAGTTCTAACGACAGGTTGCTTCCATCGATGAGTATGCATACATAGGCATCGATTTCCGAGGAGATCTAGACTTAGCTTTACCAGAAGGCGTTTAGTGGGGTGCAATAGGTAAGAATTTTTTAACCATGTTTTTAATTTTTCTAAGGTTTATACAATTTTTTTGTATTTTGATGTTTTCCCAAGACTAAACTAAAGTTTTAATGTAATGCAGATGTTGGTCAAGTTCAACCGGTGGAGGAACCAGAGAATGGAGTGGGTGAGCCAGCAGAGAGGGTTGTTGGGAGAGCAGTCCTTTAGGATTTAGACATGTCTGAAAGTCTGTTTGAGCTTCAGCATCATATAGAGGGGTTGACCTTCAAGATTCTGAATTTTCGGATTGAAGAGTTACCCATGCAACTGCAACGCCACACTATACGCGTTCCTAACCGTTAGATGCAGTTACTGCGTAGGATAGCTAGATCTATAGTATGTTACCATGAGCATCACTAGTTTACTTTTGACATGTTACATACATTTTGAGGTCAAATGAAAAATGTCTCTTGGGCACAATTTTTTGTAAAAACCTATAACTATCTATCTATTTGATGTCAGTGTTTTCCTATCTTTATTGTGCAATCCTATTCAATTATGTGAATGTATATTTACATGTGTTGCAAATGTCTGTATAAAACTTGATTAGCCAAGGAATCAGTCAATGTGTTCAATTTTCTTGAAATTTGTTGATATTTAATAAAATCAAAATGTCTTTCCAAAAGTTGAACTCTTAGGAACAAATGATGTAGTATTGTATTTCTAACAGTATAAACACTAGTAAGTTGTAATACCACAAGCTGTGAGTCTTACCTTATGATGATGTGGTTAATACAAAATGAAATGGCATCAGAGAGAAGTTTGATCGACACATTATACTCAACAATATTTTTTGTTGATCTAACAATACAAATCCCTTGAAAACTCACTAACTCGCCGTTCGGAGCAAAAATGGCTCACACTACAGAGGATATATTCTACGTACTATGAGTAGCACCATCATCATATCCAACAAATGGTTCCAAATATTCAGACATCTCTGATGAAATGTAAAGCGGATTACTAACGTCAAGAAAACTCTAAAAAAAAAACTAAGACAGTGAATGCAAGTCAACATCATATATATACAATATAATACAAAAAATTACTACGCTTATGATTAAGCATATTAATGTTTCAAATACAACCCATTTCTAGGCTGCTCCAATAGAATTCCATCGTAATCCATGAACTCCGAGGCACCCTTAGCAAGAACTATTTTGACAATATAGGGGCCTTGCCATAATGGCTCAAATTTCCATGTTCCTGTTACATCATCTTCTTGATCATAAAGAACGACCATGTCGCCCTCTGAGAAAATGTGAGGCTAGAAATTTTTATCGTATTTTGCCTTTATACGTCTCTTATGCACTTCGTTGGCCAATTGGTCTTCATGACGCATTTCATCAAGATGGATTAGGTTAAAAAGAAGCGCTTCTTCTTCTGAGGTGTCAGGTAACAAGTCGATTACAAGTTTTAATGACAGTATTTCACATTGGATTGGTAAGATAGCTTCCATACCATACACCAATTGAAAGGGGGTAAATTCGGTTGCGTTTCTCACCAAAGTTCGGTACGCCCACAAGGCCAAGTATAGGATCAAATGTCAATTTCTTTTATGAACTCAAATAATTCGTTGAAGCATGTGTTTAAGAATATTGTTGATAGCCTCAACTTTTCCATTTGATTATGGATAATAAGGAGTAGAATTATCATGTGACAATCATAACTTGGCAGTCACTTTGGTCATCATATGGTTGTGAAAATTCTTCCCATGATCTGTAACTATAGCCTGTAGGACCCCAAACTGTGCAATAACATGATTAAAGAAAAACAATGTAGTTGTTTGTCCTGTGTTGTTGAATGTAAGCATTTCTTCATCCCACTTGATAAAGTAGTCTACTGTGACAATAATATAACCATGCCTCCCAGATGATCGAGGATTAAAGTCCATGAATTCAATACCCAATTTCAAAAATGGTCCGACAGAGACAACGGGATGCATTGGCGCTAGCAGTTTGCAGATTTTACGATCAAATATCTAACATGCATGACGAATTTTGACCGAGAGGATGAAGTCGCGAAATATGGTAGGCCAAAATTAACTGGCGTAGAGTGTCCTCTGCATGGTATCGTATCTAGACAAGTGTCCACCACAAGCCCCAGCATGACAATAATTTAAAACCTTTTCGGCCTCCTCATGAGTGAGGCACCTTCTTAAAATTGTATCAACACCATGACGATAAAGTGTATCGTCAACGATCAGATAATATTTGGCTTGGTATAGAATATGCCGCCAGTCCGAGTGAAAGGTATCAGGCCGAAAAGTATGGGTTTGGAGATAAAGGATAAAATCCCCATACCAAGGATCAGATGATCTGATCAGATCAAAGACTCGTTAGGAATAGATGGTTTTGACGTAGTAGAAATACTATTAGAGGGAAGGTCACATAGAAACTCAGCCAAAACTAAATACTTCTTGACTTGGATTTGATAAATTCCAAATCAAATTCTTGCAAAATGACAATCCATTTTGAATACTTTCCCCCCAGAAATTGATGTGATAAGATATAAGTCATGGGGTTGCAATCCAAAATGAAAATGGTCTTCTGGAATAGGATATAGTGGCAAAATCGTTGGGCAGCTTGAATAGCTGCCAAGGCAAGCTTTTCTACGTATGAATACTTCACTTCTGTATCATTGAGATTATGACTCAAATAATAGAGCAGATGTTCTATCCCATTTTCTACTTGGACCAATACCATAGCAATGGTCATATCAGCCGTGACGGTATATAAGAAATAATCACTCTGATAATTGGGGGGATACATTAATGACGCCTGGACAAGAGTATCCTTGACATCATCAAAATAAGCTTGTGAAACTTGGTCCCAATGGAAGGGAACCCCTTTTTTCAAGAGCCAAGTAAATCCTTTAGCCATTTCGACGTAGTTGGTTATGAACCTCCTTACGAAGTTAGCCTTTCCTTGAAGTTTCTGTATCTAAAGTAAATTTGATGGCGCGGGAAAATTAAGAATGGCCTGAACCTTCAATGGGTCAATTTGAATTCATTATTTTGAGACGATGAATCCAAGAAAATGACCAAAAACAACACCAAAAACACATTTATGTGGATTGAGGCGTACTTTGTAGTTTCGGAAGCATAAGAAGATGGCTCTCAAATGAATCGGGCGATCAATCTGATTTCTTGAATGTGTGGGTAAATCGTCTAGATAGGGTTGAACAATGTGTTTGATGTCATTGAAAGCATAATCCATTGCCCTCTAAAAAGTGGTCCCAATGTTCTTTAAACCAAACGGTAGTTTCCTATAAGAAAAATTTCCTCAGGGATAGATGAATTTTATCATATACTGATCCTCTAGGCGAATATTGATTTGATTGTAGCCAGAAAATCCATCCATGAACGAAATGATTTCGCATCCAGCACAATATTCAATAATTTAGTCGATAAAGAGAGCAGGATAGTTGTCTTTTCAACAAGAAATATTGACATCGTGGTAATCGATGCACACTATGATGGTTTCTTATTTTTTCATGACAGGAATGATGTTGGAAACCCACTCAGTTAGTGAAATAGTGTAAATAAAACTAGCACGCAAAAGTTTCTCAACTTTGGCTTTAATGGCAGCGGCGTTCTTCGGATGAACATGACGAAGGCATTGACACACCGGCTTGACATCAAGATACATATTAATAGTGTATTCAATGATATTATTATCTATGGATGGAATTTCCTTGTAAGGCCAAGAAAATACATCACAAAATTCATGAAAGAGGGAGCAATATGTTTCGAGTTCTGATGGAGAATAAGATATGCCGACATGAATATTTTCTACAATGCCATGTTTGGCCGAAATATCGATAGAAATGGTTTATTCAATATTTGAAAAATTTCACTCGAAATCGATTGCATTAATAGGTAAAGAATTCGAAAGGAAATTTTTGTTCGATGGGTGATATAGTTCACTAAGATTATTTTTCTCATAATCAGGAAGATGCGAATGATGATGGTAATTTTCCCAGGGTTCTCCTTCCAAAATCATGGTTTACAAAATATTCTCACCTGTCAAGAAATTTGAGGAAAAAGGATCAGATGGAGTACCAAAATCTAAGGAACGATCAACCCAAACAACTAGCCACGCTGATTTCGGATTCATCGCTCAAGCCAAATATATTGATTGCTATGGCATCTCAATAGGGCTAGGCAGCAGAAACTCATCCAACGTAACAATTCCAGAATCACTCGTATTCTTCCTTAAGCTAGATGGCGTGGAAGACATCATGTAGTAGGTCTCTATACTTGCAATTTCTGTCGACGTCGTAGGCAGCGGTAATGAAAAGGTTCCCATGAGAGTGGAATCCCGTAAGAATCCTATACCAATGTTCAGAAGTGTTAGTTGGGGTGTGTGAATGAAAGGAACACTTCCAGTTACCTACAAAGAGGAGGAAAATGAGGATATCTATTTGATGACTGTGATGGCACCTTTATATGGAAAGGTGATCATTCTAGAATATGTAGAAACAATTGCAGTCATAGCATATACCGATGGCCTTTCAAGTAGAATATTGTAGTCAAGGGGTCTGTTAATGACCTCAATGTCAACATTCATTGTTTTTCACCGTAGTTCAACATGCAAGTTATTAATAATACCGCAAGGCTTATATGTACATCCGTTGAAAGCCTTCAACGTCGTTGATGACTGAGATAGGCGTGACGATCCAAGTCACTTCCAATAGTTTAGAGACATAATGCACTTAGATGCTCCCTCCTCAATAATAGTACGATGAAAAAGGTGATTGATAACATTTCCTTGTATGGAGAATGCCAATTGTGCTGGTAATTATGGCACTTATCCCATATTATTAAAGACTACGAAATTAGAATCACTCAGATCAATTCCACCAATAGCCGAAAATAAAGCCTATTTCTGGGAGGGATAATTTTGTAATCCCTCAAGAGCTAACATAGATGAAGGGGATTGAACAAAATCTTCAACTATATTATAATTTTGAGCAGCTCTTGCTCGAGGAATATATGTCAATTTTTGAACGACTCCCTTTGGTGGCTTGATTATCAATTCAGGAAGAGAATTAGGTGGTACTGATTCCGTAGATAGATTCATGGTCGAAGTAGTAGGTTGATCAATGGCCTAACTACCATAATCTTTATTACGCGTTGACACCAAAATATTTTTTGAAGGTTTTGTGACAGATAGCATAAGCACTTGGGAACTAAAAGATGGATCTGTAGCAACCAAATTAGTGTCCGGATTCGGAAATGGATCTATCAACACAGCTAACGCATGTGAAGTCTTAACCATTTTTAAGACTTCAGCATGGTGAGGAAAATCTCGAAAAAAGTGTTCCTCATTACAGATTATGCATGGATAATGAGGTTTCCTATTTCCAGACGATTGATCATATGAGCTTTCTTGCGAGTTAGAAGTTTTCTTTTTCTCAGATTTCCATTTTTTCTTACTTCCGGGTTACTTGTCATGTTTTCCTTTGTCAAATGACATGGAATTAATTTCGGAAGAAGGTGCAGGATCAGATGCAGTAGTATGATGTGTGCTTGTAGTACCAATCAAAATGTTTCTTGCATGAGAGTCCTTTAATTGAGGAGGAACATTAAAATTATATCGCGGCACGTTAGGAATTTTTTCGTAGAGCATGCTAGACTGAGTATAAATCAAGTCTAAATATTGGGCATGAGAAATAAACTTCTTTTTAGTTACGACGCCACCGTTAGCCACATCCTCAGTTATAGATGGTAACAGGGACTTATTGAACCACTCGGGAAGAAGATGATTAGGAAAAAATGTCTTAACCATTCTACGATGACGATGCCACTCATGGATATGAACAAAAATGTGAGTAGCATTAGTCTGTTTAAAATTAGTCAAGAGTTACGTTTCAGTTTCATATAGTATGGGTAACTAGAATTGTGTCAAAGAGACAGTAGCTAGGGCAGTGAAATTATCAAAAGAAGCTCTAGGTAACTCAATGTACCATTTTGCAGCTAGACCAGTTAGTGTACGCTGGAAAAGACATAGTCAAATAGAGTCATCATTCAGGGTGTTTGATGAACACCACAGATAATAAGTCATAACTTGAGTCGATAGGTCTTCCCCAGGGTTTCCATTGAGCTTAGGAATATCTAAGGGTAATTTATGGGGTATCACCAACCACCAAGGAGAATAGTTCATTGGATCATTGGTGAGCTGATTTAAATCTGGTAACTCTAAAGTTGCAACAAAAGGCAACTGTTGATTAAGGTCGGGTTGAGCATAGCGAGGGTATGATGGAATTTCTTTGGCAACAGACCTTTGACCACCAGCATAAGTAATCTACTATTGGTAACCTAGATAGGGGTTATTTTTATAATAAAATGCTTGAGGATAATGTTGACCCAAACCTGGGTACGATACTTATTGAAATGAAGGTTGAGGCATCTGTGCCTAAGGTTTCCAAGGGGTCTGTCCACCAATGTTATAACCCAAATTAGGATAACTTGGATTCATTTGAGGTTAGGTATAACCTGGTTGTGAATGAGACATCCCATAATATGGTAATCCATCTTTTGAATAAATGATTCTGGGTGCAGGTTGTTGTAAATTAGTTGAAGGAGTTGGAGTCTCAGGGCCCAATACTTGAGGGTATTGAGTTGAAGGACCCACATGAAATGGTTCTTGTACAAAATTTTTATTTTGTAACAGGGGTAAAGATGTATTAAGAAGTGGAAATGATGTAGGTGCAACATGTTGAACCAGTTGATACGAGTGCACAATCGTTTGTGGTTGGATAGGCAGAGTGGGTTTCCATTGAAAAACATTCATTTCGACATTAGGCTGACCAGAAAACGACACATTACTGTCAAATTAGGTGATCAAAGGTTTCCCCCCAACATGAGGAGGATAATAAGATGGAAAATATTTTTCTCCAAATTTAGGGAGTCCAGTTGATATGGTACTGGATGGAATACACCCAAAAGGACCAGCTTGATATTGCCTTGATGATGTGTATAAAGTATCAAGCCATTGAGTACTCACTATAGGTTTACCAGTTAGAATACCAGATGATGACATTGGTTAAGTCCATGGGTTTGAAGATGCACCAGAGAAAATTCCAGATAAAGATTTACAACTTGATCGAACCAAAGGGTTGCCATGAAAATATGAATCTGGTGAATCTGTGAACATTGACAGGGTAGTGAGAGCATGTGCTGACACAATTGGAAAAGATGGTCCAACCGAAGACGTTGGTTCAGGAATGGTTACTTGACAAAATGTATACCCTTTTGAATCGACGGGAACTTGAATAGGAACAGGATCAACAAAAGAAGAGGATGGTGATTGAGGAAAATACTCGTACAGGTAAAGATCCTCCCCAAAATGGGTTGGAGTTAAAGGTGTCTCAGCTTATGGGATTTCTTCAATCGAAATTAAACCAGGTGGAAGGATTTCGCTATCAGGCCCAAAGTTTATTTCAGGAGGTTGACTGCGCGATATGGGAGACTCAATGGCTACAATAGAATGTGGGGTGACTGATACATGAGCAATTTCTGATCATTCGACTTCGGGATGCAGATGTTCTGGAAAAAAATAGACAGGATCTGGATCAACTTCCAGTTGAACAACATCGGGTTTAGGAGGTATGGTCTCACTAATTGGATGGATCGTGACCATGGATAGCTATGAGGACTCCGGCTCGACAAAAATAGATGAATCGGGATTTGTAGAAAAAACTTGTGTCGACTCTAGTATATTGGAAGATGATGCTTCACCAAAGGTAGTGATGGTACTAGTTTTGGTAGATCGATGTCGCTTTCACCTACCAGAAGTAATATCCGGTGGTAAAGGTGGTTTCAATGGAAGTATACGCAAACGATGGGGAAAGGAATTTTCTTCTTCCAAGATGACTGATTTATTTTATACCAAAAATAAATAGATAAAATAAAAGGGTAAAGTTAGGAAAAAGGTTTACCAAGAAACTGTGAACTGCAGAATACCTCCTGGTGGACCAAGAAGTACGGGCAGGCAATCCCCCCAAATGTTGTGTTCGGTGTATCACAATTTACAAGGTGGCCGACTCGATTCACTATGGATGGATAGTAACCTAAATATTTCCTCCCAAATATACCCAAAGGTACGTGGAGGGCCAAGTCCATATTAGCGTTGTCTGATGCAAAACCGCATAGTGAGAGCACCCCTTTATACTTTTTGTACTATAACACCACTCGATATACCCGAAGGTACATGGACGCGCTACAATATACTTACATACATGGAGTGAGGTATCACACTTGGAATGTATCGCAGACAATTAACTATAGTTGTTATGTTTTACGGCGTCGGAACATGTCTCTAGCCTAGACCTTCTAGATGTTATTGTTATGGTTCTAATGCTTTTTTAGGTAAATTGACGTAAATTTTTAAGTTGATCTTGTTTATCAATTTTCCTTTCAAGGTTGACCACGATGATGTGATGGAAATTCCTAAAATGCAAACTAAAATGATAACCAAACTTTTCACTTTTAGCTTTTTCAATGAAAATCTTAGCTACTAAGGCGAAAAAGTAATCAGTTTTGAGAGGAAACAACAAAGAGCACAAACTAATATGCACCTTTCCTAATTGTTCCTATTCAAAACACAGAACCCACTATATGAAAATGCAAGTTTTTCTTTTCAGTCCCCTTAATGTGAATGCGAAAAGGAAACTAAATGCATCAAATGAACAAAACCAAATGCTTTCTTAATTAAGAAATGATGAATTTTAACAATAATTTATCTTTTAGGAAAAACGAAGAATGGAACTACAATTTTTCCTACACGAAACAAATAATTTAACGAAAATTTCCTTTACGAAAACAAATGGATCTAATGCAAAAATTCAAATACTTTGAATTTAATTTGTCAATGATAAATAAAAACACTTAAAGATATATTGAACAAACTTACTTTTCAAAGGAGGAAGATTCAGGTAGATTCACTGGTCTCTATGAGGCATTAGAAATTTGAAAACACAGCAAACAAAAGGCTGAAAGAAATGGAAATGACAAAATCAAAGGGAATTTGGTTGGCTTAAAGGGCAACATAGTCTCTAAGGGGAGACACTACATTGCAAAGCACCCCTGAGTGGGTGACAGTGCTATGCAAAGCACTGTGTCCTGACCAACAGTGCGTTGGGCGCAGTAGAGAACAAAAAACTCAAGCTACTGACACACTTCTAATGCAATTCTTAGTTTCAAAAGCCTAATAAATGAGAGTAGATGCTACTAGGTGGATAAGCAGAGGAAAAATACATAAAGGATGAGGGTAAACTCCCCAGCAGAGTTGCCAATTTGTTATGCAGAATTATGGATTACAGATAAAACACATTCCCTAAATGTGGTGCTATGCATTTAGAACAATAGATCAAATACTTTGCAGATAATTTTCCTAACAGTAAATAGATGTACATTATAGATTAAGAAACTTAATTGGAGTCCAAGCACTTCCTATTCTCCTTTTTTCTCTCTTGTTGTAGCTTCCAATCCAAGCTTGATCACCAAAATATTTCCTGCAAATATGAAAACTAAACAACAAAGAGATTGCAATATACAGATGACTATTCACGTTAATCAGTTACATGAATGAAACATGAAACATATAAATCAGATAAGAATCCATAATATGAAATACAGAACCTTATACAGATACATATGTGGAGATGTAAGCAGCAATATTTATTAATGAATAGAAGGGGAGGTTACAACCAGTGATTTATTTGATGTCACCAACTCCAGCATCATCCCAGCCTCATCACAATGAACATATCTCCAGTAGCATATCGCTCAATTCAAACCCTCAGTTGAGATTCCAACAACATTTATCTACTAAATTTCTTCCCTTTTCAAGCTCTAGGATTTGTGCTCAATTTATAAATGAGTTGAAGGTAGTTTCACAATCAATGACTTTCTAATAATAGGAAAGACATGTTCCCAAGCTCAGAGGTGTTTAATGGACACATGGATTCAAATTTTGACACTTATGCACTCTTCTAGAAGGCATTGGCCATGTGGAGATTCTGGAACAATGAGAATTTCGCTCTCAATTGACCAATGCACCCTTGAGTGTCGGGAAGTGCTTTGCAGAGCACCCTTGAATGGAGGTAGCTGCATATGTAAAGCAGTTATTCCCTTGAGAGACTGCATTAGTGAGCTCATAGGTGATATAACATGTGCTTCAAATCTTGGAAACCTTGCAATGGAAGTCATTGATGATTTGTTCTTGTTCTTTGTCTTAGGGCATGTGGTAATTGAAATTATAGGGGATGATAGACCCTATTCATTGATTCTAGGGATGATGTCAAGTTTAACGAGGTCATTGGGAATGGTGCCCAAATTTACCTATGACACCATATGTATTAATTGCAATGGATTGGTTGATAAATTCTCCTTGGACTTGAATGGTACTCAAACTTGCTTTCCAATTTGAAAAGACTTGCAAATAGAATTCTCTAGCTTTGAAATATTTGGCAGATCCCTAACAACATTCTTCTTTCCTAACTTGATAATTTTATCAAAGTTTAGATGTCCTAATCTTCTATTCCACCTCTAACTCTCATAAATAGTTTATAGATGTAACACCCTCCTCCGACATCTACCCAAGTAACCATCCAGCCAGCGTAAACATGTGCCGAGAGGCTACTATTATCCGATTCAACTCCCCATGTATAATTAATGAAGTTGAACTGACACAACACAACCAATATGACCTTTTACATAACCTACGGAACATCCAAGGGTTAAGCCGCCCTTCCGGGTGAACAACACTTGAAGGAAATCCACATTTCAAGAAATTAAACCCCTAGATGCTCTCTTTCCAAGTCCTCCATGCGACTAAGAGCCCCAACCATTCCCAAGAGCCTACTTGAGGGTCACTATGGCCTCCTTCTGCCATTCATATGCTAGCGACTGCAATATCTAAGGCTAACTTATAGGTTTAGGATCCAGTCACTTCCCTTAAATCCATGAAACTTCCAGAAATAAAAAGTAATATCAAAACAATAATACATATGAAAATACTTGAAGACAGAGTTGACTGGACCCCTACTAACCATGATAGGAATTTCACCAAACATGTCACAAATACGCATTCTACAGGTCATAATAACAGATCCGAGCATAAGGGTCTCATACTCATCATATAATCCCTAAGAAGCATTAATTCCTTATCAAATTAGCTGCATTATCATCTATTAGGTTATATATTCATTGCTCATTAATTTACAGATCAAAATATGATGAGAACCATACATCATCACTTTCATAAAACATACTCATAAGAAACATATAAACAACAGAAATAATAAGGGTACAATAACCATAAATTACACATACGAACCAACACATTTGCACATAAAATACCAAGGAAAGAAACTCTTATTAATGAATGCAAAAACCAACATGGTATTGGACTTCCACGTTCCACTCAACCATAGATTGGCTGAGCCAAATCTCACTTCAGCCAATCACCCTGATTCCATATTCAAAGCATAAATGTGGGACTAAAAACCAAACAAATCATCTAGTTTTACTGAGGCTAAACCAACTTACCCTCATCAATAGAACCAAGATTTACTGTAATCCCCACCAGATCACTAGCCCATAAATAAGCATGGATGCCTTAGGATCTGTCCACCTAATTAGTGAGGAATTTTTTTGTTGTAGCCTATCATCTTTACTATGTATCCCATCATTACTAGTAAAGGATTCCTAGGCCTATGGTGTCTCCACCCTCTGGGATTTACCATTTATCCCAACCAAATATTTATAGGCCCAATCAGGGGTAATCACCACTGAGATTTACCATGTATCCCACTATTCACCGATCAATGGATTCCTAGGCTCAATAGACGTGTTCACATCCATTATTTATTGTGTGTCCCATCCCAAAATTCCTATGCCTTATGAATAATATTGAGACCGTCCCACTCAGCTTCGAGTCCATCCAAAAATCGTACTCAACCAAATACAAGAGAACCCCATCACACCATGTCTATCTGGAAATGGAAAGAAAAGGTTGAAGAAAACTTCCACACCTAGAAACACCCATGCCAATAACAATAAGAGAACCAAGAACACACATCCATAACCATGCATGCAAAATCTAGCAAGGAAATCATACATGCAAATTGATGCCTGCAAGTAATCATGTTGTGTTTGCTTGATCCTGCTCTTCCTTGTTTTATCTTTTATTTCCTCTTTTCCTTCTTTTCTTTTTTGATCCAATGTTGAAGTGCTCGAAGAAAAATCTAAGTGTCCAAGAGTGAGAGAGAGAGAGAGAATAGAGAGATAGCTCCAAAACTGAATTGACAAAAAACTACCAACTAATCTCGAGAAGTCTTTTTATTAATGTGTCCTCTATTTTCTTCATTTTCCATTATTTTCCTTCATTTTCCTCCTCACATGAAACATGTGACCTTTCACCTTCCTTTTCTCCTAATTTCCATTATTTTCATATATAAAATTCTAATTAAGGCCAATTTTCCTTTCCAAGGCATTTTCCATTTCCTTTTCCAGTTTCCTTAGCCATAATAACTCAAATAAACACCCACACTATGATTTCCTTTCCAAAAATTCAACTTGGAATAAGTGTCCCATAATAGTGGTTATTATTTTTCTGTTATTAATTTTATTTTTACATGGAATTTTCACCAGGGACGTTATAGAACCCTCCCCCTTGGGGGAACACGGTCACCGTTGTTCAATGACCCATATAACCAATAATACTGCTGAAAGAAAAACATACTAGCCATGGAGCTTTATAGCTTAGCTCGATCAGGTATTTACAATTATCAACCTACTCAGAAGAAAACCATCATGATGAAATAACAACATGAAAACCATAATGACATGAAACCCACACCACTTATTGGGGCTTTATAACATAGCTCATGGCAATATTTACATCCATATACATATTTACATATACCAAAATATCATACCAAAGCATATACCAAAAACATATATCAAGGAAATTCGCTCAACCAGCGAGTAGAGAAGGATACATAGCCCGCATCTGATCCACCATCTCCCATGTAGCTTCTTCGGGCCCAAAGTGATTCCACTACATTTTAACCTGCTCATTTTCTCGGTTCTAGATCATGAGCAACTATCTCTGCAAAAAACACTATGGTTCTAGCTGAAGTTCACCGTTTGGCTCCACCTGCAATACAAACTAGCCAATCACTTGATCAACATCTTTAACATGCTTATTAAGTAACGACACATGGAAAAAATCATGGAATTTAACTTTCGAAGGCAATGAAAATCGATAGGCTACTGATCTGATCCTTTCAAGAATATTGAAATGTCCACAAAACCAAGGTGCCAACTTGGCACATGATCCAATCTACAAGGACCGTTTCTTTGGCTTGACGTGCAAGTACACGTGTTCACCAACTTGAAACTCCTTAAAAAACATGTTCTGATATGCATAGTTCTTGTACCTCTCCTATGGTTCCTTTATATTATTCTTTACTACCTACATTTCCTTTTCCATTTCCTCCAACATGTCTGGTCCAATCAATACCCTGTTCACCAGATCATTCCAACTAATTGGAGTACTACAACCTCACCCACATAATGCCTCCAACAGAATCATCATCAATGACTCCTGGTAACCATTTCTGTAAGAGAAATAAACCAACGGAAGGTAATCATCCCATATCCTATGTTGAAGCATCACATACATCCTCAACATGTCCTATAATATCATTTTGACCCTCTTCATCTGTCCATCTATCTGTGGATGATAAGTTGTACTGATGGCGAACTCTGTACCTAAACATGAAAATAGTTCCTTCCAAAACTTGGAAGTGAAATTTTCATCCTTTTTTGACACAATATTCTTCTAAACACCATGAAATCTGACCACATCTTTGATGAAATCCTCTGCCACATCACTAGTAGTACATGTAGTCTTCACTGGAATGAAGTCTTCTACCTAATTTAGTTTGTCCACCAAAACCACGATGGAACCATGTTGTCTAGATGCCCTCAGAAAAATTGTCATGAAATCCATGTAAATGACCTCACATGTATATTATGGAATATGAATCTGTTGTAGTAATCCACTTGTATGTTTATGCTCCACCTTTACTTGTTGGCAGTCCAAACATCTAGCCCAAAACTCTGTGACATCCTTCTTTAGATTCTGCCAATAATAATTTTCTTCATGTAGGAATTTATAGGGTAAGTTCTGTATATCAAAAACCAAAGGTCACCACTCACAAATAGATCACAAATCAGTACAACAGTATAATCACGTGGTTAAAACCCTCAAAGAGGGAAACATTCTACGGCCTGAACCAACGCGGCCACTTCAGGCAATTTATTAATATAAAAAGAAAAGGTACATTTGTTTCTCTCATAAAAAATTACTGGAAAAATGACCCTCCATGCTCTTTAAATAGATATCATGGACCAGTCAGGTGTTAATCCACGGCTCAAGTGTCGCTAATACTGAGGAGAGAGATAATCGTCAGATCACTACAAATCATGACCGTTAGATTATAAGTTACAAATGTACATGGTAAAGAAACACACTTTACCTAACTCTACACTAGACTAAGTTATTCTTCACTATTTCATATGTGTCGGAATATCCTAACATCCCCCCTTAAGAACAACTTGGGATAGGATTGAAGTATTTACAAAAGTGACACAATAGGAGCCTATTTCCTATGTGTCAAAATATCCTAACATCCCCCTTTAAGAACAACTTGGGATATGATTGAAGGATTTAAAAAAGTGACACAATAGGAGAAGGAAGGAGGCATTAGAGCCTATCCCCCCTTAATGAAAACTTTCCTGAACTCCAAGAATGGATCGAAGTTTGGTAAACTTCGCTTCTGTGAGAGCCTTTGTAAAGATATCGGCTACTTGATCATTGGTTAGAAAATACTGCACTTCAAGAACACAATCATGAATGAGATTTTTGATGAAGTGTATGTGGAGTTCAATGTGTTTCATATGTTGATGTTGAACTAGATCTTTACATAGCTGAATGGCACTCTGATTATCACACCAAAGTGTAGTTGGCTGCTGCTAATGAAGACCAAATTCAGACAGGATCTGACGAAGCCACATGGCTTCCTTACTAGCTTCAACTACACCACGATACTCTGCTTCTGCTGAAGAAATAGAGATGGCACTTTGTTTCTTATAATACCAAGTAATAGGTCCTAAACCAAGAGTGAATACATATCCTGCGGTAGACTTTCGATCATTAGGGTCACCAGTCCAATAAGAGTTAGTGAAACCAATCAGCAATGGAGATGATCCTGCACTATAATGAGTCCCAAACTAAAATGTACCTAAAATATATCAAAATATTCTTTTAGCTACTTTACATTGACTTTCATGAGGTTGGTGCATAAACCGAGTGACAATACCAATGGCAAAGGAAAGGTCAGGATGGGTATGGGTTAGATACAGAAGTTTACCAACAATTTGACAGTGTAAGGTAGCATCAACTCCAGGGGTAGTACAAGTGACTGAAGGCTTGACTCCAGATTGAAAGGGAGAAGGGGTTGGCTTACAGTATTCCATGTGAAAGTGGTGTAGAAGATCACAAGCATACTTGGACTGAGAGAGGGTAATGCCTTCCTTGGATTGCAAGACTTGAAGACCAAGGAAATAATTCAAGTGTCCTAAGTCTGTCATTTCAAACTGATTTTTGATCCTGAACTTCAAATGGTTTATATTTTTTGGATCACTATTAGTTAGGATAATATCATCATCATAAATAAAAATGATGGTGAAGGACTTACCCACTTTCTTGGTGTAGACAGTGTTATCAGAATTACACCTAGAAAAGCCATTATTTAAAAGAAATCTATCCATTTTGGAATACCAAGCCTGAGGAGCTTGTTTGAGACCATAGAGAGACTTCCTAAGGTGACAAACAAGGATAGATTCATTTTGGATAAAGCCAAGGGGTTGTTCAATGTAGATTTCTTCATGAAAATCTCCATGTAAGAAAGCAGATTTAACATCCATCTGATGGACTTCCCATTTAAAAGAGGTAGCAAGGGAAAGAACAAGGCGGATAGAATTAATTTTGGCAACAAGGGAGAAGGTTTCAGTATATTCAATTCCTTCAACTTGTCAAAATCCTTTAGCGACAAGACGAGCTTTATGTCTATCCACTTTTCCATCTGGTCCAAATTTTTTTTTGTAAACCCATCTTCATCTGACAAGTTTTCTTCCTTTTGGAAGAGGAACAAGATCTCAAGTATCATTCGCCAATAAGGAACGATATTCTTCATTCATAGCTTCGTCCCAATCTAAATGACCAGAGGCTTCTTCAAAGGTTTCTGGATCAGGATTTTCTGGAACTTGAGCCAATAAGGAAGAGGCTCTTTCGAACTGAGAACGAGTACGTCGTCGATCTGCAGGGTCACCTGCAAGAGAACCTACTTCATCCCAAGTAGAGTGGACCCATCTTGGAAGCGGTGCAGTAAAAAAAATCATTTCAAGAGCTGGAGGAGGATTTTCATCCTCGTTGTCATCATCTGTGCTAGAAGGAATTCTATTAAAAATAGAAGAGAGAGAGAGAGGTGGCACATATGCCGAATCAGACTCACAGGCCAAGGTGGCACACCTACCGAACTAGGATCTTAGGCCGATATATTTTCATCAAATTTTACATCTCTTCTAATGATTATATTTTTGGATTTTGGTTGAAGAAGTTTATATCCTTTGACAACTTCAGAATATCCAACAAAAATGCATTTTTCACTCTTAGGTTCTAAGGCTTTATGTTTTGCATCTGGAATATGGGCCCAGGCATCACTTCCAAAAACATGAAAGTGACTTACATATGGTTTGATTGAGCTCCAAGCTTTTCTAGAGTTATATTCTTTAAAACCTTAGTAGGAGTGTGATTTACTATGTAATTTGCACAGTTAATGGCTTCTGCCCAAAAATTGAGACCAAGTCCTTTAGATTGAAGCATGCAATTAGCCATTTATTTTAAGGTGTGATTATTCCTTTCAACTACACCATTTGTTTGTGAAGTATATGGAACAATATGTTGCAATTGAATACCATGCTTAGTGCAGAAGTTGATAAATTTGTTGTTAACATATTATCCTCCATTGTCTAATATTAACTGAAGAATTTGATGTCCATATTGTTTCTCAACAAAGGCCTTAAAGGCCAAGAACATGTTAAAACTTCACTCTTGAGTTTTAAGAAGTATACCCAAGTGTGTCTGGAAAAATCATCAATGAAAGTTAAGAAGTACTTGCAACTAGAGAAAGAAACAACAGGAAGTGGACCACATAAATCACTGTGCACAAGTTGCAAAAGGGCTGAAGCAGGCCAAGAGGCACGTTTGTCAAAACTATCCTGATGATGTTTTCCAAGTACACATCCAGAGCAAACACCATCTTGGCAAGATACCATAGGAAGAACCATCACCATATTTTCCTTACATAGAGTTTGAAGAGAGCGATAATTTAAGTAACCAAATCGCTTATGCCAAAGTTTGCTCACTTCATCATTATGAGCAACAAAAACGGAGGGAAGACATGATGACCCAAAGTTGTCAAACTTATACAACCTTGTAGAATCATCAACAATGCTAGTAGCTAAAATATGTTTAGGATCTTTGAGGTCCTTGATTAAAACATCATGAGGGGAGAATTCTACTATTTTCCCTCCACTTGAATGAGTTATCTGATACACAATGAGAAGGTTGCATGACAAGGTAGGAACACATAGTACATCATTAAACTAACCATTATCGATATGAACTGTTCCATATCCTACAACACTAAGAGATCTATCAGCACCAGCATAAATATGTTTGGTGTTACAATCATTTAAAGAAGAAAGCATGGCTTTATTTTTTGCCATGTGATAAGAAGCTCTAGAATCAATGAGCCACTCATGAGAATAAGAAGAGGAAGATACATTTAATGCATAACCAGATCTTGATGCTTGAACACCACAAGCAGAAAGTGCCATTCCTGAAGATGAATGTGAAGAGTGCTCCAAATTGATGTTGTGATTATTCATTGTTGCTTCTAAGGCTTCCATCTTCTTAAAACATTTGGACTCGATATGGCCATCACGATTACAAAATTTGCAATGTCTATCAGTCTTCTTCCCTTTGTTTTTATTTGCTTTATCATTTTGGTGAGTTTCTTTTTTAATTTGTGGCTGAAATTGCTTAGGACCTTTGTTTGGTTTTGGACCATATTTTTTAGGACACTGCTTCTTGGGATTCTAGTGATATGATTGTTGTTGGGCTGCTAAGGCTTTCTTAGAAGCATTTCCAAGAGTGATAAGACCAAGAGGTAAGATTTTTTATTGTTCTCTTATCAAAGAATCACAAAAAGAATCAAAAGAGGGATTCTTGTAGGTGGTTCCTGAATAAATAATGGCTTCTTGTTGAAATTTGGTACCGGAGGACAGGTGGTTCCCTAAGGCTTTGATCTTTGGCCTAGGGAAAAGTGTCCAAAAGAATTTAATTTTTCTCCTAAAGTAACTTTATAATTTTTTATAAAGTTAAATCTAATTAAAAAGTGACTTAAGTGATAAAGTTACTAAAGTGACTTTATAAAGTTATAAAGTCAAATCTAATTTTAAAGTGACTTTAAGTGATAAAGTTACTAAAGTTAAAGTGACTTTAAATAAAGTCAATATAAAATTAGAAAGGAAAAAGTGACTTTGGAAATTAAAGACTAAGTGGGTCTTTATTAAAGTGGGGTGAATTAAAAAATGAAAAGTGAGATTTAAATGAGCATTTAATCTCAGCCCTAGATCTCAATCTATCTCAGCCATTGGATTTAGGGATTCCCCAAAAGTCACTTAGGGTTAGGTTAAAGGAGGAAAGGAGGAAAAGGTCATTCATTCTTTCATGAGCAGATTGAGAGAAGGAGAGCAAGAGAGCAAGGGAGATTTCTGGGCAGTGAGGAGAAGGAGGCAGCAGCTTGGCACACATTCCAAGGCAGCATTTCAGCAAGACATTTCAGCAAGACAAGTGCAGCAGATTTAGCAAACAGCAGGCTGATTTTTGCACGGTTTCCTAGGCAGGGAGGCCGTACAGCAAGGCCGTACAGCAGGGCCGTACAGCAGGCCGTACAGCAGCCGTACAGCAGTATTTGGCACAGAAATCGAGGCAGCTAGTGGCTGTTCCGTACAGCTGAGTTTTGCAGCATTTTTGGCATGTTTTTCGAGGTCCGTACAGCAGCATTTATTGCTGTTTTGGCACAGATTTCAAGGTGGCCGTACAGCTGCATTTATTGCAGATTTCTGGGCACGCAAATCGAGAAATCCGTACAACATTTATTGCTGTTCCTGTTTTGCTGTTTTGGTTAAGCACGGAAAAAGAGATAAGTTGTAAAAGTCTGACTGTGATTATTTTTTTGCTGAATATTTCTCTCACTGTAAAAAGCATTTTCCAGAAATAAGAAGGAGCTTTCGAACTGGTTTTCCCCAAGAGTTGTAGGGGGTTTTCCAGGGTCATGTTGACCAAAAATCTTTTGATTTATGATGTGTTGGATATTTATTTATTCTTTTCTTCATTATTTTATTTCTCTTCCTTCGACGTACAGAAAAAATTCTCTGTCGAGAATTTGTGTTTTCAGCAAAATTTATTTTCCAGTTTGTTAAATGTATGGATATGGGAAAGGGCATTTAACTATTTTGGAGTAATAAAGAGCCCAAAGCCGGGGACCCAGAAACTACGAAGATTTTCTAGAGGGTATCGGAGCTTGAGTCTTTGAAACTGATTTAGGGCAGCAGGAAAATTACAGCCTGCTGATTTTTCACTCAGAAAATTCCAGCAAGCTGATTTTTCACAAACAGCAGTTTTTATCTTTACCACAACAGTGTTATTTTTCAGTTTTAGGACAGCGGGATGTCTTTGGGATTGAGGGTGGAGGATAGGCTGGATGGGCATACAAATTACAGTGTTTGGAAGGAGAGAATGCAGAGTATCTTTGAGGAGGCGGAAGTCTGGGATATCATGGTTCATACCACTCAGAACCCTGTGAATGTGCCTACTGATGCTACTCAGTTGGCAGCATATAATAGAAAGAACAACAAGGGTAAGAGACTGATTCTAGACGGAATCAAGGACCACTGCATTCCTCATGTGAGAGGAAAGAGAAATGCCCATGAGATGTGGTCAGCATTGACCAACCTCTACCAGAGTACCAATGAGAACCGGAAAATGGTCCTGAAGGAGAAGTTGAAGAACATTAAGATGGCTAAGACTGATAGTGCAGCTGGATATCTCACAAAGATTGCTAATGTGAGAGATGAGTTGGCAGCGATTGGAGAGGCCATTCCTCCCACTGAGTTGGTGCGGATTGCAGTGAATGGCCTCCCCAGTTCATGGATGAACTTTGCTGATGGGGTTTGTGCACGTGAGACCCTTCCCACATGGGAGAGGTTTGGGGATGAGGTTATTCAGTGAGGCAGTCCCGGGAAAAGGTCCCGGCTTGGGCGGCCAAGCCGATTTGACGAGGATGAGGATGTACCTTGCTGACAGCGAGGACACAAAGAAGAACCGGGGAAGAAGCGGGGCTTCCCTGAGAAATGGTGGGGAAAAGGCAAAGGGTCCAAGAGTCGCAAGGATAACTCCAGGAAAGGACTATTCCAAAGTGAAGTGTTGAAATTGTCGAGAGCTGGGACACACTATGCGGTTGTGTGTACGGAGAAGAAGAAGAAGAGGAGAACGGAGGCATGGCAGCTTCGGCGAGAGGTTGAGGACTTTGCGGACTCCTTTGACCGGAGTTTGGGTTCATTGCGTGTGAGTCTTCTAGTGCAGGATTATCTGCCATAGAGGTTCAGAGGGAGCATGCATTTCCCTCGATTAGCGGAGCATCTTCGGGTATCTGGTATGTGGACGGTGGGGCTTCACGTCACATGACAGGAGTCCGTGAGTACTTCTCAGAGCTTTCAGAGAGTGGCACTGATGTAGAGGTAGTACTCGGTGATGACAGAGTTGTTAGAGCAGTCGGTGTGGGAACATTGACATTTCAGAGGGAGTCCAAACCTCCCTTGAAGGTGTCATATGTTCTTTATGTGCCAGGGATGAGGAAGAACCTCATATCCGTCTCAGCTTTGGAGGACAGGTGTTGATGTATCCCAGGGGCACTCCAGCTGATTCAGCTAGAGTGATAGGTGTACGCCATGCAAAGGTGTACAAGTTTGCATTTCAGTCCCTTTTGGCATTGAGCAGCAGTACCGACAGCAGAGCTAGCAGTTCTGAGCAGTGTGAGATTTGGCACCGCAGGATGGGGCACATGCATCATGAAGCTTTGAGGACTTTGCGGGAGATCACTACAGGTGTGCCAAATTTCAGTACTGATCACTTTGATACTTGTAGAGGATGTGCGATGGGCAAGTTTGCCAAATCCCTTTTTCCCAGCAGTGACAGCAGAGCGACTGGGATACTTGATTTGATTCATTCCGATGTGAGCGGTCGGATGTCTCATGTTTCCTTGAGTGGATATGAGTACTATGTTTTATTCATTGATGATCACTCCGGGAGGACCTGGATTTATTTCTTGAAGACCAAGAGTGAGGTCTTCAAGCGGTTTCAGGAGTTCAGAGCTCTTGTGGAGACACAGACAGGTCGGAAGATCAAGTCCCTAAGGTCGGACAATGGAGGAGAGTACACCCTTGGAGAGTTTGTTGACTATTGTGCGGAGGCAGGCATTAGGAGGGAGCTCACTGTTCCTTACAACCCCCAGCAGAACGGGGTTGCGGAGAGGAAGAACAGATCCATCGGAGGGGCTGCCAAAGCCATGTTACATGATCAGGGGTTGCCATTGTTTTTGTGGGCAGAGGCCTGCAACACAGCTGTTTACTTGTAGAACAAGAGTCCGCATGGTGCCTTGGGGCACATGACTCCGGAGGAGGCTTTTTCTGGGAAGAAGCCTGATATGTGTCATCTTCGTATCTTTGGGTGCATGACATACTCCTACATACCCAAGGAGAAGAGGACCAAACTAGAGCCCACCGCAGAGAAGGGTATCTTTGTGGGCTACAGTGAGACCTCCAAGGCCTTTCGGATTTACATTCCTGCACAGAGGAAAGTTGTTGTCAGGCGGGATGTAAAGTTCGAGGAGGACAGGGCCTTTAGGAGGTCACGGGAGTTAGAGTATCTGGATCAGCCAGACCCTCGGCAGCAGTTGAGTCAGTCGCAGGGATCCAGTGGGCAGGGATCAGGAGGATCCGGAGGTACATCTATGACGATGTCAGGTCCGTCAGTGGGGAGTGGCTCGCAGAGTCGGAGGGGTGGAGCTATGGGCAGCACGCAGAGCAGTCCACAGAGCAGTTCACTGGGGAGTCCACTGATGGACAGTTCACACGGTACCTCAGCATCTACAGGTTCAGGTGCAAGCAGGAGGACAGCAGACAGACAGTCAGGAGTTCAGGCTCCTGATGTTGAGGAGGAGTTTTATTCTCCAGCGGGAGAAGTGTGCTCAGGGAAGAGGAAGCCCAAGTGGCTTCAGGACACCTTGAGAGATGCCACATCTGTTGCTGAGCCTAAGAGGTCGGTCAGAGAGAGCAGACCACCTGAGAGGTTTTGTAGCTATATGGCAATGGCTACCAGCATCCTTGACTCTGAGCCTTCTAGCTATGAGGAGGCAGCTAGCCAGCAGGTCTGGAGAGAGGCCATGCGGGAGGAGTATTCTTCTATCATGAAGAATGATGTTTGGGAGGTGGTGCCGAGGCCTGAGGGCAAATCCGTGGTTACTTCCAGATGGCTTTACAAGGTAAAGCATGCTGCAAATGGCAGCATTGAGAAATTCAAAGCGAGGTTTGTGGCTAGAGGGTTCTCCCAAGTAGAGGGAGTTGATTATGAGGAGACCTTCGCTCCCGTGGCTCGATATACTTTGATCCGTTCCATTATATCGATAGCAGCAGAGATGGGTTGGAAGATCCACCAGATGGATGTGAAGACCGCATTTCTCAATGGCTTCATACAGGAGGAGGTGTACATTGAGCAGCCACAGGGCTTTGAGGTGCATGGGAAGGAGTCCCATGTGTACAGACTGAAGAAGGCCCTTTATGGCCTGAAGCAAGCTCCCAGAGCTTGGTACTCCAGGATAGATACTTACTTGCAGAAGATGGGTTTCACAAAGAGTGAGGCAGATCCGAACCTTTACTATATTGTGATGGGTGAGGAGCCTCTCATTCTGGTGTTGTATGTGGATGACTTAGTCATTACAGGTGCAGAGAGACTCATAGAGCACTGCAAGAGAGATCTTGCGGCGGAGTTTGAGATGAAGGACATCAGCTTGATGCATTACTTTTTGGGTTTGGAGGTGTGGCAGGAGGAGGGGCATTTCTTCCTGGGGCAGGGGAAGTATATTGTGGACATCCTTGGTAGATTCCACATGGAGGATTGTAGACCCATGTCGACACCGATGATCACCAACTGGAAGAAGCTTCATGCTTCGGATTCCAAGTTGGTGGATCCCACATTGTACAGACAGCTGATTGGTTCCTTGATGTATTTGGTCAACACTAGACCAGATATTTGTTTTGCAGTCAACACGATGAGTCGGTTTATGTGTGAGCCTAGGAAGGTTCACTGGGTGGCTGCAAAACACATTTTGCGGTACTTGCAGAGGACAGTGGATTATGCTCTGGACTACAGGCAGGGGGATGGAGTGAGATTGGCAGGTTACACTGATTCTGATTGGGCAGGTTGTGCTTCTGATAGGAAGAGCACTTCAGGGTGCTGTTTTGGGTTGGGTTCGGCAGTGGTGTCATGGTTCAGCCGGAAGCAGCAGTCAGTAGCATTGAGTTCAGCGGAAGCAGAGTATATGGCAGCGAGTCTAGCTAGTTGTGAGGCCATCTGGCTTCGCAAGATGTTGTTTGGCTTATTTGGTCAGCCGTTGAGACCTTCAGTGATTTACTGTGATAATCAGAGTTGCATTAAACTCACGGAGAATCCAGTATTTCATGATAGGTCAAAGCATATCAGGATCAAATATCACTTCATCAGAGACTATGTTCAGAAAGGAGCTGTGAAGCTTGAGTATATTCCCACTGATGAGCAGGTTGCAGATATTCTTACCAAAGCCTTACCACGGGGCAAGCATGTCTACTTCAGAGACAAGATGGGTGTGGTGAGGACCACCTTCCTCGGTAAGAGGGAGTGTTGAAATTTGGTACCGGAGGACAGGTGGTTCCCTAAGGCTTTGATCTTTGGCCTAGGGAAAAGTGTCCAAAAGAATTTAATTTTTCTCCTAAAGTAACTTTATAATTTTTATAAAGTTAAATCTAATTTAAAAGTGACTTAAGTGATAAAGTTACTTAAGTGACTTTATAAAGTTATAAAGTCAAATCTAATTTTAAAGTGACTTTAAGTGATAAAGTTACTAAAGTTAAAGTGACTTTAAATAAAGTCAATATAAAATTAGAAAGGAAAAAGTGACTTTGGAAATAAAAGACTAAGTGGGTCTTTATTAAAGTGGGGTGAATTAAAAAAATGAAAAGTGAGATTTAAATGAGCATTTAATCTCAGCCTTAGATCTCAATCTATCTCAGCCATTGGATTCCCCAAAAGTCACTTAGGGTTAGGTTAAAGGAGGAAAAGGAGGAAAAGGAGGAAAAGGTCATTCATTCTTTCATGAGCAGATTGGGAGAAGGAGAGAAAGAGAGCAAGGGAGATTTCTGGGCAGTGAGGAGAAGGAGGCAGCAGCTTGGCACACATTCCAAGGCAGCATTTCAGCAAGACATTTCAGCAAACAAGTGCAGCAGATTTAGCAAATAGCAGGCTGATTTTTTGCACGGTTTCCTAGGCAGGGAGGCCACACAGCAGGGCCATACAGCAGGGCCACACAGCAGGGCCGTACAGCAGGCCGTACAACAGCCGTACAACAGTATTTGGCACAGAAATCGAGGCACCTAGTGGCTGTTCCGTACAGCTGAGTTTTGCAGCATTTTTGGCACGTTTTTCGAGGTCCGTACAACAGCATTTATTGATGTTTTGGCACAGATTTCAAGGTGGCCGTACAGCTGCATTTATTGCAAATTTCTAGGCACGCAAATCGAGAAATCCGTACAGCATTTATTGTTGTTCCTGTTTTGTTGTTTTTGCGTTTTCCGAGGCGGTGGTTAAGCACGGAAAAAGAGATAAGTTGTAAAAGTCTGTTTGCTGATTATTTATTTTGCTGAATATTTCTATCACTGTAAAAAGAATTTTTCCAGAAATAAGAAGGAGCTTTCGAACTGGTTTTCCCCAAGAGTTGTAGGGGGTTTTTTCAGGGTCACCTTGACCAAAAATACTGAGTTATGATGTGTTGAATGACTGTTTGCTACTGCTGTTATTTTATTTCTGCATTTTCAGCATTCTGAAAAAATTTCCAAAATTTGTGTTTTCAGCAAAATTTATTTTCCAGTTTATTAAATGTATGGATATGGGAAAAGGCATTTAATTATTTTGGAGTAATAAGGCGAAAACTGAAAACCGGGGTGGGAAACTAGAATTTTCTACACTTCTCTAGTGGAATGGAAGGTGGAAACAAATATAGAGTATGCAGGGCCAGGCTTAGCAAGAATGCAATAGATGAGGCTACTATCTTTCTTTTTGACCTTACAAAATTCTAAAAGAAGTCTAAGGGTCTTAAATTTGGACAAAAAGTATTCAATAGAGGACAAATTATTGGGGTCCAAAGTAAGCAACTCATTTTCAAGCTTATGGGCCCTGATTTGATTTTGAATGCCAAAGACAGTATTTAGCTTGCCCAAGGCTTCATGAGGGGTGTCAATGTAAACGATATGAAATCAAAGATCTTGAGAAATGGACATTCCTATCAACCCTCATGCTTGATCTTGTTTATTTTCCAATTTAGCAACCTTATCATCATCATGAGGTTTATTTTCTACTCCTGTGCCTATTCTATACAACCCTTTACTTCTAAGTATATCTACCATGTGAGGTAGCCATTGGAAATAATTGGTGTTGTTAAGAATAATCGGGCATGAACTTTCCTTTTTTTTTTTTTTTAAGAAGCTAAGAAAATCTGAAAATAACTTCTCCAATGGAAATATCTTGAAAAATTAGTCCATTTCAAAAAAAACAACTCGAAAAATGGCTTCCGGATGAAGACGTTATGCCTTTTTGAAAAAACGAGTTGAAGATGCCAAATAGTTCCGAGAATGGGACGAAGTGAGACTTTAAAAAAAATAAAAAATTCTGCCCCTTTTAACAAAATTTTTTTACAAAAGAAGCTTAAGAAGGAGACTTGAACCCAAGACCTCTATTCTCATAAACTAACTTCTCACCAAGTGAGATAGTAAAAGGATTCTATAATTGCTTGCTTGAAATTTTTATTTTTATTTTTATTTTTATTTTTATTTTTATTTTTATTTTTATTTTTATTTTTATTTTTATTTTTATTTTTTATTTTATTTTTTTTCTCTTCGGTGTGCGTGCCTTTTCCTGGAGAAAAAAACACAAAAACCAAGCAAAAAAAATGAAATGCAAGCCTTGCGACAAAACGTTAGATTTTCGTTTACCCTTACCGACAACTATCAAATTTTTCACTATTTATGATTTCTCGAGATCGCATAAAGACGCGGGGAAAGAGCATACATAGCAAAAAAACTCCCTTTTCCTATTTCTGATTTGCTGAGATCGCACGCAGCACAGATTAAAGAGAATATATAGAGAAGAGCGTATAGATTCAGCAAATAAATAAAACCTAAAAACCAAAAATGAAGAGAGGGAACCGAAACAGCCAGATCTATTAACAAATATAACTGCAAAACAAATGCTTTATACCTCTAGATCTAAATTGTCATAACTTGGGCAGCTGGAAACCTTTTCGCATGAAACGAAAGGTGTTCCTCACTCTAATAGACACTTCAGACACAACAGAGCAGCTCTCCAAGCCCAAAAGTGTTCTAAAATAGTATATCTACAAAAGGGAATTTGCATGCAGTGAAACCCGCTTCAGATTTTGATCAACAATGGATGCAGCCCTCAAAATAGCTCTGATACCATCTAGTCACTAGTACATTTGGCGGAAATTCTGACACTTTTGACCAAATGTCGGAAATTTCCCCAAATTTTCTCAATTTTTCAAATCCCGCCCACAACTGTCGCTATACCGACGTTTGGAGACAAGTGTCGGTATTGTGACACTTAGAGGTAAGTGTCGGTCTTGTGAAGTTTGGAGAAAAGTGTCAGAATTACGACGGATTGGAGGAAAGCGTCGGTCTTGCGACACTTAGATCTAACTATCGCTATTGTGACGTTGGGAGCATAGCATCGGACTTGCGATGGTTTTGCGGAAAGCGTCGGACTTGCGATGTTGTGGAGGAGAGTGTCAGTCTTGTGAAAGTTAGAGCTAAGTGTCGCTATTGCGACGGTAGGATATGGTTTTCTCAATTTTTTCCATGAAGGTTGGTTTGTCAAGGGGTAGAAAATTGGGTGGGTTATCCACTACCTACCCATGAGAAAAAAATTCAATTCGAGGAGATCTATGACGACTTACATTTTTCCTTTGCTTGAATATTAATCTCCTAGCAATCTCCTATACAAGTTGATCATCTTTCTACATAAAATATTTATGCCCAAACATCATTTTCAAGGAATCCCCTTTTCTACTCTATAATTTTGACATGCCCATTGGCTCTCTTTCCTTGCAATGAATTTATGGTAATGGTAGGGTATATTTTCTTCTCAACTCCTAGCATAGGCTCAAAAAATATTTTTATCTAGCATTCCCATATCTCTAGGAGAAAAGCGTCGGTATTGCGACAGTTTGGGGAAAATCAAAGAAATGTTAACCATCAAATTTTTTAAGAAATGTTAACCATAAATTTTTTCTAAGTTGTGACCACACGGGTGCCCTGTGCACATTCGTGCGGCCCGTTTGTCATTGCTCCCTTATGCCTTCGTTTGATCATGCGTGCCATGTCGCGTCGTATGAGGGCACCCACCCAAACCTGTTCAGGTCATTTTGTTTCGTATGAGGGAATTCATATCAAATTTGCTAAGTTGTGACCGCATGGGTGCCTGGTGCACATTCGTGTGGCTCGTTTTCCATTTGCTCCCTTGTGCCTTCGTTCGGTAGCCTGCCGTGTCGTTTCGTTTGAGGGTGCCCACCTAAACCTGTTTGGGTAGGGTCATTTCATTTGAGGGCACCCACCGAAACCCAGTTAGGTAGGGTCATTTTGGTTGTGGGCGCCCGCCCAAACATGTTCGGGTCAGGTCGTTTCGATTGAGGGCGCCTGCCCAAACGCGTCTGGGTCGGGTCGGTTCAGTTGAGGGTGGTTGTATCAAATTTTCTAAGTACTTGTGACCACATGGGTGCCTTGTGCACGTTAGTGTGGCCCGTTTTCCGGTTGCTCCCTTGTGCCTTCGTTCAGATGTACGTGTCATGTCGCACCATGTGAGGGCGCCCGCCGAAATGCGTTAGGGTCGAGTCGTTTCTTTTGATGGTGGTCGTATCAAATTTGCTAAGTTGTGACCACACGGGTGCCTTATGCACATTTTTGCAGCTCGTTTTCCATTTTCTCCCTTGTGCCTTCGTTCAATCAGGCGCGGCGTCGTGTCATTTCGTTTGAGGGCACCCGCCCAAACCCGTTCGGGTTGGGTCGTTTTGGTTGAGGGCGCCCGCCCAAATGTGTTTGGGTCGGGTTGTTTTGGTTGAGGGTGCCTACCCAAACGCATTCAAGTCAGGTCATTTTAGTTGAGGGCACCTGCCCAAACGTGTTTGGGTCTAGTCGTTTCGGTTGAGGGCGGCTGTATCAAATTTGCTAAGTACTTGTGACCGCACGGGTGCCCTGTGCACATTCGTGCGGCTTGTTTGCCGATTTCTCCCTTATGCCTTTGTTCAGTCGTGCACGCCATGTTGTGCCATGTGAGGGCGCCCACCCAAACGCCTTCGGGTCGGGTCATTTTTTTTGAGGGAGGTCGTATCAAATTTTCTAAGCTGTGACCACACGGGTGCCTTGTGGACATTCGTGCGACCTATTTTCCGTTTTCTCCCTTGTGCCTTCGTTCGGTAGCCCACCGTGTCGTTTCGTTTGAGGGAACCCACCCAAACCCGTTCGGGTAGGGTCGTTTTGTTTGAGGGTGGTCGTATCAAATTTGATAAGTTGTGACTGCACAAGTGCCTTGTGCACGTTCGTGTGGCCCGTTTGCCATTTGCTCCCTTGTGCCTTCGTTCGGTAGCCCACCGTATCGTTTTGTTTGAGGGCGCCTACCCAAACCCGTTTATGTAGGGTCATTCCATTTGAGGGTGCCCACCGAAACCTATTCAGGTAGGGTCGTTTTGGTTGAGGGCACCCACCCAAACATGTTCGGGTCAGGTCGTTTCAGTTGAGGGCGCCCGCCCAAACACATTTGGGTCAGGTCGATTCGGTTGAGGGTGCCCGCCCAAACGCATTTGGGTCTGGTTTTTTTTGTTGAGGGCGGCTATATCAAATTTTCTAAGCACTTGTGACCGCACGGGTGCCCTGTACACATTCGTGCAACCCATTTTCCAGTTGCTCCCTTGTGCCTTCGTTCATTTGCGCGTGCCATGTCGCGTCGTGTGAGGGCGGCCACCCAAACATATTCAAGTTGGGTCGTTTCGTTTGAGGATGGTCGTATCAAATTTGCTAAGTTATGACTGCACGGGTGCCTTGTGCACATTCGTGCAACCTATTTGCCATTTTTTCCCTTGTGCCTTCGTTCGGTAGCCTGCCGTGTCGTTTCGTTTGAGGGCACCCGCCCAAACCCGTTCGGGTAGGGTCATTTCGTTTGAGGGCGGTCGTATCAAATTTGCTAATTTGTGACCGCATGGGTGCCTTGCGCATGTTCGTGTGGCCCATTTTCCATTTTCTCTCTTGTGCCTTCGTTCAGTAGCCCGCCGTGTCATTTCGTTTGAGGGGGCCCGCCCAAACGCGTTCGAGTTGGGCTGTTTCGTTCGAGGGCACCCGTATCAGTTTTGCTAAGTTGTGTCCGCCTGGGTGCCTTGTGCATGTACGGGTGGTCTGTTTGCAATTTTCTCCCTTGTGGCATTATTCGGTCGGGCGCGCCATGTTGCACCGTGTGAGGTCTCCCGACCGGTCGCATTCAGGTCGGGTCGTTTCGTTCGACGGTGCATGTATCAGTTTTGCTAATTTGTGACCGCTCGAGTGCCTTGTGCAGGTTCGGGTGGCCCGTTTTCCATTTTTTAGCTTGTGGCATCGTTCATTCGGGCACGCCATGTTGCGCTGTGTGAGGTCGCCCGACCGGGCGTGTTTAGGTTGGGTCATTTCATTCGAGGGCACCCGTATCAGTTTTGCTAAGTTGTGAGCACCTGGGTGTCTTGTGCACATTTGGGCGGCCCGTTTTCCATTTTCTCCCTTATGGCATCGTTCGGCCGGGCGCGCCGTGTCGCACCATGTAAGGGCGCCCGCCCAAGCGCATTCAGGTCACGCTGTTTCGTTCAAGGGCGCCCGTACCAGTTTTTCTAAGTTGTGACCACCCTGGTGACTTGTGCACATTCAGGCAGCCCATTTTTCATTTTCTCCCTTGTGGCATCGTTTGGTTGTTCAATTACCCCTTTTGGGTTGGGTCAAGTCATGCCGTGTGAGGCCGCCCAAGGAAACAAGTTCGGGTGTGTTGAGTTGGGTCTGGTCGGGTCATGTCATGTGAGGCTGCTCAAGGAAACATGTCTGTGCAGGTCGGGTCGAGTTGGGTCTGGTCGAGTCATGTCATGTGAGGCCGCTCAAGGAAACACGTTTGTACGGGTCGGGTCGGGTCGAGTCATGTACTAATGGCGCTCAAGGAAACATGTTCAGGCGGGTCGAGTTGGGTCTGGTAGGGTTGGGTTGGGTCGTGTGAGGGTGGTCATATCAAAAATGCTAAATTGTGACTGCCTTAAAATCCAATGCCTCCTCATAAGGGACAAGGTCGACAACATTAGGATGTTTGTAATATCCATTTTTAGGAATAGCTAGAAATCCATGGCTGGAAAAAGAATTTTCCAGAAATAGTGGCAGTAGGATTTGATACCAAGACCTAGATCCCTTAGACCAATGTGTCTTGTTAGTGTTAGTCTAGTCACACTGCCATCAATGATCAAAATTTCTCTTTTGCATTTGCATATTAGGAGTTCCACACCATAAATTTTCATCATCCCACTAGGTCATGGATTCATTGATGGTAGTGGTCTTTCATCAGTTTTCCCTCATGTGAAACTTGTTGATTCTCCTCTCTATGGTCTCTAGTCATGAGTTGCTTTCACTCTGTGAGTCATGTTAGTAGGTCATAGGATGGGTATCATTAGGTTCTAGGATCTCACCATGGTTAAATTAATGAGTCAAGTGTCAATAAATATCAGCAAGGTCATGAGGAGGTCAATAAAATCAAAGTGACAGCACCTGGGAAGATCAAAGAAATGTTTTATTCAGCTTGATGTAATTTTCACCTCAAAACCATGTTTTGAGGTAAAAACATGATACTTGTCTTTTATTATCATCTTTATGTAATTTCCTATCATCATATGTAATAAGGCATACTTCAGAAAGCTGCTATCTCCACAAAGTCACCACCCTGCCCTTCAGAGAAGTTTTATGTAGCATTTTTAGTGTCAAATCATGTTCTAAGTATGTCCATTAGATAGAGCCCAGAAAGAGCTTTCCAATGGCATATTACACCCTCAAAACTGACTCCTGGATTGAAATTTATGCCTAAGTGAATAAATTCCTCTATACCCTAACCCTTCCCCTTTTTTCCCACCTTTCCTTTAAACTTTATGTTAGTAAAGTTTAATATTTTCTTTTATAAACCCCCTTTTTTCCCCTATCCGATGGCATAATCACGTTGTAAAAATATTAATAACGACGCGATTGGATAATCCGATTAAACAAACCACATCCCCTCCATACCTTTTAAAATTTATAATAAAGTTTAAAGTTATATATTTTAAAACCCTGCCAGGTCTGATACAATCCCTTTCCCTTTTCTCAATCGCAATCGCAACATTTAAAGATGCATTCCGATTGGCCCTTGTAAAAAATAACAACGCGTTTGGATAATCCCCGATCTGATTTAATAAACCACTTCCCCTTATGCCTTTTAAACTTTATAATAAAACTTTAAAGTTTTGCATTGAAAATCCCTTCCTCCGATTCTCCCTTCCCGATTTCCATACCTCCGATTGAGCCCCACCCAATGTTATCCTGACCGTTGATCCGATCAACGATCCAACGACCTGTATGCAATCTCCACTTTCAAATGACTCCTCCTAATTGACACCCTCTGATTACACCTCCGCCGTCGATCTGTTCATCCAATCAAATGACCCATAGCACGTCGCTCCATCGCAATCAGTGATTTCATATAATTCTTTGCCTCCGCTCTCCTCCGATCTCCCGATTCTAATTAACCCCTGGGTCCCACCATATAATCTTCCACCCCGACGCTTTTCCCTTTTTAAAAGTATTAAAATGATTTTATTTCATTGCATTGCGCTTTTATCCATGCACCATGGTATTATTCAAAATCGCATCGCATATTAGCTCCCCTTCCCCGATTGCGATTGCGATTTGGCTCCCGGGTCCCACCTTAAAAGCCCTTCGCTCTTTCAATGTAAAATCATTCTTCCCCTTTGCAAAATTCTGAATCATTTTTATATTTTTTTCTCACCCCATTACCCTTTGGTTTATCCCTATTACCTTAATTCCAATTGCATCGGAAGTTTTGCCTCATCCCAATACATTTACTCCCTTTTCTGCTCCGACTCCGATTGCGATTACACCATCGCATTGTATAGTTTCAAATCACAATTTTTCCATAGTATATCCCACCTCTAGAATCCCCGATTGTGATTGCGATTTGGTCCCCGGGTCCCACCAAAAAATTCCCCCCCCCGCTCGAAATTAAAACGCTATTTCCCTTTGAAATGTGTTAAGTCATATTTTATTATAGATGCCCCAATCGCATCGGTGAAAATCCCATTGCACCTTAGCACCTCCCTTCTCTTCCGATTCTGGTTCCAATTGTTCCCCCAGCCCCACCTTAATCCCTTCCCTTTTTCAAAAGTAATTCCTTCTTTTCCCTTTGTAAAAAGTGGAAAATCGTTTTCATTCATTTATTCAAAGTTGCATCGCATATTAGCTCCCCTTCCTCGATTGCGATTGCGATTGCGATTTGGCTCCCGGGTCCCACCTTAAAAGCCCTCCGCTCTTTCAATGTAAAATCATTCTTCCCCTTTGCAAAATGCCAACTCATTTTTATATTTTTTTCTCACCCCATTACCCTTTGGCTTATCCCTATTACCTTAATTCCAATCGCATTGGAAGTTTTGCCTCATCCCAATAAATTTACTCCCTTTTCCGCTCCGACTCCGATTTCGATTACACCATCGCATTGTATATTTTCAAATTGCAAGTTTTCCACTGTATATCCCACCTCTAGAATCCCCAATTACGATTGAGATTTGGTCCCCGGGTCCAACTATAAAATCCCCCCCCCCCCCCCCGCTCCAAATTAAAACGCTATTTCCCTTTGAAATGCGTTAAGTCATATTTTATTACGGATGCCCCAATTGCATCAGTGAAAATCCCATTGCGCCTTAGCACCTCCCTTCTCTTTCGATTCCGATTTCGATTGTTCCCCCGACCCCACCGTAATCCCTTCCCTTTTTCAAATTTAATTCGGTCTTTTCCCTTTGTAAAAAGTGGAAAATCGTTTTCATTTGTTTTAAAGGGATTTCTCCGCTCTTCTATTGTATTACCCCATCTGACCTATGCCAATCGCATCAGATTTTTTCTTTTGCCTTGTTCTAATATACATATTCCCTTCTCCTTTCCTCCAATTTTGATTACACCATGGTAACGGGTATTTTAAACGCTCCACTATATTTTGTTTCCCATTGTGTCACACCTACTCCAATTCCGATTTCGATTGCGACCCCACCTCCTTTCCCTTCACTCCCTCCATTCAAAATGGGTTTTTCCCATCACTAAAAGGCATAATTTAATTTCCATGGTTTCAAAGGCATTTTATTAAAAGTCATTTTTCTTCAAAGAAATAATAGAAAGAAACAGTCAAAGGGCCGAGAGGTAAAATGAGACAGAGACTTTTACAGCAACAACAAAGTAGGAATCTATTTTTCGGATTGCCTATTTTTCTTTCATCCAGTGTAACAGCGAGATCTTCACATGGCTCAAAACATATTGTTGTTCCTTATTTTCAGGGGCAGATTGTTGGTTCTCTTTTCCATATTCGGATTTTAGTTCTTGAGCTATTAAAACAATTCCCTTTTTTTCTGTGGATCTATTTCCTCACATTTCAGTCTATTTAATGTAATTTTAAATCATTTGAAAATGAGTTTGTAAATCAGTAAGTAAAGGAATAGTGTGGAAATCAAGGAGGATGCTCTGCGCTCCACTGTAACACTTTTGGATAGGTAATTAATAAGAAATGCAGCTCTGATTTGTGGGATCCATGTGGTATGAATTTTAGCATTTATTTTCTTCCTTTGTGTTCATATGTAAATTTGTTATGTGTACCATTCATTCATGAACATCTCTGGTTGAATGTTTCAAGATAGAAAGGTAGAATCCATTTTTATGCTCTGCGTTGGGAAATCATTGAATATTCTATGTTTTCATCTGTTTGAAAAGGATCCATCTTCTATGCCCTTTTTAGCTCCTCACCAATCTTGCCATCCCATCATTATTTAAACTTAATTGCTAAAATTTCCTACTTACCTTGCCCCATGAAATACCCTGTATCCCTGATTTAATTCCCCAGTTTCAAACTGTCCCATTTATTCCATACATCCTTGAAAAATTCATTCATTTAAAACATTTCCCATATTTATACTTAGCCTAATATCAGTTCATAGTTGTATCTGTTGAATATATTTCATGGAGAGAGCCCTCTCCTGACCTTGTAGGGCTAGCTACAAGGCTGAGCGTGGTTTTGATGTTACCCTGATCTGCCTTTCTTCAGCCTGAGGTTCAAATTAAGTGTTAACATTTCTGGCGACCATACTGGGGAAAACTATTTAAAAGATTAATCACCCCAGTAATATTTTCCCCGGTAAAGAATGACAGAGTATCATATCTGAATGTTGATGGTGAACAACAATCAGATGCATATAAAGGCTGAAATTTTCACATGGTGACTCCAACTCAATGTAAAGACTCCACTGGAGGATCGAATTTTCCCATGGGAAAATGGAAGGATATTACACAAAGTTTAGGTATTCAAATTGAAATGGTATTCAGGATCTAATCTACTTTCTTGTCAATTACTTCTTTGCTTTTCCTGAGAATGTCCTGAAAGTTTTTCAGAATTTACTGTATGATAAAGAAGATCAGCATGTTGATTCTACCTATTCAAAAGATGTAAACACTGAGTTTTCCTTTGATCTCGGCGTCCACCCTTTTGCTAAATCTTATGATGAACATCTTCAGAATGATGAGCTTAAAGAGACCAAGACTAATCCTATAGCTCCTGTATATACTCCTACACCTTTTATAGTCTCGGATAGATATAAACCTCTTTTCCTATCTCCTATACTCCATGCTTTTCCTGCAAATTGTTACATATATTTGCCGAGGTTTGATGGTGAATGTGACAGCATGAATGTTGAGAAAAATGTGCAGAATGTTGGGACTTTCCTAGACCTTTTTGAAGTCGATGAAGAGGATGTCAGTATCAGGCTTTTTTCCCTTTCTTTGCAAGGCAAAGTCAAGACTTCGTTTAAAACCCTGCCTGATGCAAGCATCTCAGATTTTCAGTAGTTTGTCAAAGTCTTCCTCGACAGATGGGTGTTAAAACAAAACCCTTTCTCGATTTTAGAAGAGTATGCCCAGCTGAAAAGACAGTTAGGGGAGACAGTACAACAGTTTTCCACCATATTCAATCGAGTGTATAATTTGATACCTGCCAATATAAGACCTCCTCCTGGCTCAGCTCTATTACATTACCCAGGTGCCTTTGATCCTGAAATGGAATTTCAGCTGAGAGAAAGGAACTTAGAAACACTTGAAGAGATGCAGAACCGCACAGTAGATGTAGAAGCTAATCTTCTAATTAGAAGGGAAAAGCTTAAGGAAGAAGAAAAGAGGAACGTTTCAGAGCATCGGATATCTTCAGAGGTAAAGCTCGACCTTTTGGTAAGCGCAGTGGAAGAGATGATGCAAAAATTCACTACAAGGAATGAACATGATATTCAAGAATGAGTGGCTCATCCAAAACATGTTCCTTCTTATCCCAGTTTTCATCAATATAACAACGAATGTGTTATAGAACATCTCGGAGAAGAGTGATCCATTGACATGACATGTATTCTTGATGATGTGTTTTATGTTGATGATTTGGAAAAGTTTGATCAGTATGAGGATGATGATGATGTTTTCCAAACAAGAGCTAATCTTGCAGAACAACCAACAGTCACTTTGTGGGAGTAAGCTCTGTTTCAACAACTTGAAAATAGTAATCATCTGATGCACATCATCCAGGACAGTGATGAGGAAATTCTGGAAAATTGGGAAGTAAGTGAGGGATCTTTGCCTCTTTTTTTTGCTTCAATTCAGTTCATGAGAGATAAATTTCACGCAATCAGAAATCAACAGTCTCTCAGAATTAATGTTGAGGTTGAGATAGATAGTGAAATTTCTGGGCAAGTCGTTAATGGGAAATATTCTCCTGAAATGGTTAATGAAATCATTTGCAATATAAAATCCTTCCTAGATCCAGATTTGCAGCCACCTAACGCAATTGAAGGTGAGATTACAGATAAAGGCTTGGAAGCTGAAACGTATGATCTAATGATGCAAGATGATTCTGTACCATTATGTTTTGAAATATTTCAGTTCTTAAAACAGAATTTTCATAATATCTCTAAAGAAAAAGATGAGCAGTCTGTAGAGTGTCATGCAGTCTCATTAAAATCAATAGATACGTCGCAGCAGTTTTTTCAAGTTTTTTATGATCCTATAGCTGATGTGTTGGATGATATTTGTTGTAAAAGTCCTTCTCCATTGGCTAACCATGTGCTAGAAAAGAGTGTTAACAATAACTCTATTCGAACACTGACTTCATTGTCTTGTTCAGTAGGTGTTTCATTACAAAGCTAATATCAGGATTTGCAGTCATATGAGGAGAATAATGAAGAGAATTTTTGTTTTGTTTTTTATCATCAAGAGAGATTGGTTATTCACGAGTTTTAGGATCCTTTTGTCAACTTGGTATAGTCATCAAAGAAATATAGCATAGATGTTAGGAAAATTTTAATATCAAGGTATGAAGATTACCTAGAGAAAAGCAGTGATGTATTAATGGAAATCAATAGGTATTCTAATGAAGATCCTTTCGCAGCATTCTTGAGGTCATCCGGTCAACTCATACTTTGCAAATTTATCAAGATTCAACTTGATTCCAAGTTTCCATGGGAGTTTCCTTTCAGTTCTTCTCTCTTCCTGCTCATCAGAAAACACTTGGGGAGAATTCAAATAGCAGCCAGGATGCTTACATGGTTGCATTGGTTGATCCATTTCACCTGATCAAGTGGTGAATGCAACAATTAGCGTAGGTGTTGATGAATAAGATTAATTATGAGCATGTTTTCCACTCTGTCAAGTGTTTTTACTCATGTCTTATAGTCAGTTTGGTTTTGTTTTAGTTTCAAGTCTTAGTCTTGAATCAGAGTCAGTCTACATAGTGTCAGTTCTCAGTATTTTTTTTGACTCCATGCCCAATGGATAAGGCTACTTGGTCTACGGTGTTCTTGGCACCTCCAAGGAGATACCATTCCCATTGGAGCCAATGTTAGTGTCAGTCTAGTCATACTGCCATTAGTGATCAAAATTGCTCTTTTGCATTTGCATATTAGGAGTCTCATACCATAAATTTTCATCATCCCACTAGGTCATGGATTCATTGATGGTAGTGGTCTTTCATCAATTTTCCCTAATGTGAAACTTGTTGATTCTCCTCTCTATGGTCTCTAGTCATGAGTTTCTTTCACTATGTGAGTCATGTTATTAGGTCATAGGATGGGTATCATTAGGTTCTAGGATCTCACCATGGTTAAATTAATGAGTCAAGTGTCAATAAATATCAGCAAGGTCATGAGGAGGTCAATAAAATCAAAGTGACAGCACCTGGGAAGATCAAAGAAATGTTTTATTCAGCTTGATGTAATTTTCACCTCAAAACATGGTTTTGAGGTGAAAACATGATACTTGTCTTTTATTATCATCTTTATGTAATTTCATATCATCATATGTAATAATTCACACTTCAGAAAGCTGCTATCTCCACAAAGTCACCACCCTGCCCTTCAGAGAAGTTTTCTGCATCATTTTCAATGTCAAATCATGTTCTAAGTATGTCCATTAGATAGAGCCCAGAAAGAGATTTCCAACGGTATATTACACTCTCAAAACTGACTCCTGGATTGAAATTTATGCCTAAGTGAATAAAGTCCTCTATACCCTAAACCTTCCCCTTTTTTCCCACCTTTCCCTTAAACTTTATGTTATTAGAGTTTAATATTTTCTTTTATAAACCCCATTTTTTCCCCAATCCGATGGCATAATCTCATTGTAAGAATTTTAATAACGACGTGATTGGATAATCTGATTAAACAAACCACTTCCCCTTCATAACTTTTAAAATTTATAATAAAGTTAAAGTTATATATTATAAAACCCCGCCAGGTCCGATACAATCCCTTTCCATTTTCCCGATCACAATCGCAAAATTTAAAGATGCATTCCGATTGGCCCTTGTAAAAAATAATGAAACGATTGGATAATCCCTGATCCGATTAATAAACCACTTCCCCTTATGCCTTTTAAACTTTATAATAAAACTTTAAAGTTTTTCATTGAAAATCCCTTCCTCCAATTCTCCATTCCCGATTGCCATACCTCTGATTGAGCCCTGACCAATGTTATCCTGACCGTTGATCTGATCAACGATCCGATGGCCTGTATGCAATCGGCACTTTCAAATGACTCCTCCCGATTGACACCCTCCGATTACACCTGTTCCATCGATCTATTCATCCGATCGAACGACCCATAGCCCGTCGCTCCATCGCAATCAGAGATTTCATATAATGCTTTGCATTCGTTCTCCTCCGATATCCCGATTCCGATTGACCCCCGGGTCCCACCATATAACCTTCCACCCCGGCGCTTTTCCCTTTTTAAAAGTAATGAAATGATTTTATTTCATCGCATTGCGCTTTTATCCATGCACCATGGTATTATTCAAAATCGAATCGCATATTAGCTCCCCTTCCCCGATTGCGATTGCGATTTGGCTCCCGGGTCCCACCTTAAAAGCCCTTCGCTCTTTCAATGTAAAATCATTCTTCCCCTTTGCAAAATGCTGAATCATTTTTATATTTTTTTCTCACCCCATTACCCTTTGGTTTATCCCTATTACCTTAATTCCAATTGCATCGGAAGTTTTTCCTCATCCCAATACATTTACTCCCTTTTCCGCTCCGACTCCGATTGCGATTACACCATCGCATTGTATAGTTTCAAATCACAATTTTTCCATAGTATATCCCACCTCTAGAATCCCCGATTGTGATTGCGATTTGGTCCCCGGGTCCCACCATAAAATTCCCCCCCCCCCCCCGCTCGAAATTAAAACGCTATTTCCCTTTGAAATGTGTTAAGTCATATTTTATTACAGATGCCCCAATCGCATCGGTGAAAATCCCATTGCACCTTAGCACCTCCCTTCTCTTCCGATTCTGGTTCCAATTGTTCCCCCAGCCCCACCTTAATCCCTTCCCTTTTTCAAAAGTAATTCCTTCTTTTCCCTTTGTAAAAAGTGGAAAATCGTTTTCATTTATTTTAAATGGATTTTTCTGCTCTTCTATTGTATTACCCCATCTGACCTATGCCAATCGCATTGGAGTTTTTATTTTGCCTTGTTCTAATATACATATTCCCTTCTCCTTTCCTCCAATTGTGATTACACCATCACAACGCGTATTTTAAATGCTCCACTATATGTCGTTTCCCATTGTGTCACACCTCCTTCGATTCCTATTGCTATTGCGACCCCACCTCCTTTCCCTTCACTCCCTCCATTCAAAATGGGTTTTTCCCATCACTAAAAGGCATCATTTCATTTACATGGTTTCAAAGGGATTTTATTAAGAGTCAATTTTCTTCAAAGAAATAATAGAAAGAAACAGTCAAAGGGCCGAGAGCTAAAATGAGATAGAGACTTCTACAGCAGCAGCAAAGTAGGAATCTATTTTTCGGATTGCCTATTTTTCTTTCATCCAGTGTAACAGCGAGATCTTCACATGGCTCAAAACGTATTGCTATTCCTTATTTTTAGGGGCAGATTGTTGGTTCTCTTTTCCATATTCGGATTTCAGTTCTTGACCTGTTAAAATAGTTCAATTTTTCTGTGGATCTATTTGCACACATTTCAGTCTATTTAATGTAATTTTAAATCATTTGAAAATGAGTCTGTAAATCAGTAAGTAAGGGAATAGTGTGGAAATCAAGGAGGATGCTCTACGCTCCACTGTAATAGTTTTGGACAGGGAATTAATAATAAATGCAGCTCTGATTTGTGGGATCCATGTGGTATGAATTTTAGCATTTGTTTTCTTCCTTTGTGTTCATATGTAAATTTGTTATGTGTACCATTCATTCATGAACATCTCTAGTTGAATGTTTCAAGATAAAAAGGTAGAATCCATTTTTATGCTCTACCTTGGGAAATAATTCAATATTATGTGTTTTCATCTATTTGAAAAGGATCCATTTTCTATGCCCTTTTCAGCGCCTCACCAATCTTTTCATCCCATCATTATTTAAACTTAATTGCTAAAATTTCCTGCCTACCTTGCCCCATGAAATACCCTGTATCCCTGATTTAATTCCCCAGTTTTAAACTGTTCCATTTCTTCCATACATCCCTGAAAAATTAATTCATTTAAAACATTTCCCATATTTATACCTAACCTAATATTAGTTCATAGTTGTATCTGTTGAATATCTTTCACGAAGAGAGCCCTCTCCTGACCTTGTAGGGCTAGCTACAAGGCTGAGCGTGGTTTTGATGTTACCCTGATTTTCCTTTCTTCAGCCTAAGGTTCAAATTAGGTGCTAACATGTCTAAGACCAAAATCCAAGGATTGGGATCAAGAAAATCCTTCTAGGGTGGTGATACAAGCCTCCCACACCTAGTTCCCTTTAGGAATTGCCCAAATAATGGGGCTACAACAATTGATGAACACACAATGGATTCTCTGCATTATTTTTCTAAGCTTGCTTATGAGAAGAAGTAAATAGCCAAAATATATGATTACAGAAGTAAAATAAATGCAATGACTTGAGGAATCAATCATTCTATCAATATAATACAAGCCTCTCATCATTTGCATGATAAACATGAAGAATATTGTTATATGAAATAAGATCTAGGCTATGATTGTGTTGTCTATAAAAGGGACTGCTGCATAAATGTTAATAATACATATATGTGGAAATATGAAGCCCAAATAAAGTAGGGGAGCATGATCTCAACCCCTGAAAATATAATACATCAATCCTCAAGAAGGATTGGCGGAAATACAAGCAAAATGGCACTCCTGCAGAAATGTCAGAGTTGCTGGAAGCAGTAACTCAAGAACTGGAAATAGATGGAGAAGGCTGAAATGGCTGCATAAAATGAATAACCCTCCTCCAATGGAAATATAAATTGAAAGGATGATCCCTTCACCTAAGATCTCACCCTCCAAGCTATCTGCTAATCCCTCACAACAATTTCTCTCCAAGAATAACGCTGTCTAAGAGAGGGACTACACTACCAGTGATGGTAAGTGGTTGGCCCGGTGCCAAATATGATGGAATAAGCTCATGAACCCCCTTTTCTGATCTCCCAAAGGGATGGAAGCTCCCTCCTCTAAAAAACTAGCCAAGGATGGTGTTGTAGAAAACCTCCCTAGCAACTCCCAACAACACTGCACAATCTTCAGCTGAAACTGTGCTGATGAAGAAGGATGATACTTGACCTCAATGTCTGAATATGGGGAATGGAGTTAAATCCTCCAAGAGCTACTCAAGAAGGAGAGGAAATACTAAATAGGAAATTCTCGGCAATTCTTACTATGCAGCAAGTCCAAAGGACCAAAGATGAATAATACTCAAGATGAGAAACAATGGCTGATTTTCCCTCCTCTTATACAATGTGAGCTCCATATCCATGGACCCCACTCATTAGTTTTTCCTTCCTCTAGAATTTTCTCTCCTTTTCCACTACGCTGGCCCACAATATACCTTTCCATATCCTACCACTATGCAGTTTGACTTTGTCAAACTTGACCTAGCCTTCTTGCAAAAGCCCCCTTTCACACATGGAGGTGTGAAATCCAGCTCTATAAGTGATCCTCTTTCACACTAAGAGGATTTTTATTTTTTATTCATGAAATGAATGGGCCTCCTACCCATTTTATTTATCTCCTAGGTGAAAATGGCAAAAATTAATATTCCACAAAATTTGGAATATTACAATGTTTTTGCAATAAACAAGGGTATTTCCAGGACACAGTCAGGTGGAACAAGAGTATAAGAGCCAAATTTCTCATGAATGTGGGACACTCGAACTTAATATTTTCTAGAGTAGTCATGAGGTTCATTCTGGTTATTAAGACTTCATCGGATGGCCATTCTCCGGACTTAAATTGTGTGACAACACTGTGGCTAAGTTTGAAACTGGAGATTGAACATACATTTGGTTTGATTGCAATAGAAATTTTCATCAATAAATGTAAAGCAATGGCTAACAAATACTATAAATTAATAAATAAATAAGACATGGCAACAAGCAACAATACTTACAAAATTGTTACATTGAGACACAAAGAATAAGCAACTAATGTGCAAAAACAAAGACTAATGAAACTATCATCTTAACCCCTAACCCATTTAACCCCCTAAGCCTCTAAACCCATAACCCATTTAACCCCTAAACCATAAACCTCTAAACCCTTAACCCCTAACCGCTAAACCCTTAACCCCTAACCCATTTAACCCCGTAAACCCCTAGTAAACCCCTAACCCCACCCAAGGAAACACGTTCGTACAGGTCCGGTCGAGTTGTGTGATGGCGCTCAAGGAAACGTGTTCGGGCGAGTCGGGTTGGGTCTAGTTGGGTCTTATCGACGTGTGAGGCTGCCCAAGGAAACACGTTCGTACGGGTCGGGTCGAGTCGTGTACTGATGGCGCTCAAGGAAACGCGTTCGGGTGGGTCAGGTTGGGTTTGGTCGGGTCTTGTCGTGTGAGGCTGCCCAAGGAAACACATTCATATGGATCGGGTCGATCAAGTCATGTGATGGTGCTCAAGGAAACGCGTTCGGGTGGGTCGTGTTTACATTCAATGGCTTAATAATAATTTTTAAAAATCCCCATAGGTAGTCCCAACTCTGAGTGCCCCCTAATGTTTTTCATCTTCCTTGATTTAACCTTTCTCTTTGATTTTTGTTTAGCCAAAAGGATGTACGACCTTATTCCCATGGTGGATTTTAATATAATAGATGAGGCATTTACTTTTAGGCCACCTTTTATATCAACATTACTCCTCACTGCAAAAATATTTTTTTTAATATATTAAAGGATATATGAATTGTGACCCTACTCATTGCAACCTCCAACCAAGAAATTCCTGCATCAACCTTAATATTAAAAAAATATACCCTCATATCCCCCATATCCGTAGGAAGACCACCCTCCCTATCCCTTAGAATATATATATACATATCAAGCATTCCTTGGGTGGAAAAGTTTCAAAATTAAAACCCTTGCTACTATGGTTTTCTCAATTTTTTCCATGAAGGTTTGTTTGTTAAGGGGTAGACAATTGGGTGGGTTATCCACCACCAACCCATGAGAAAAAAATTCAATTGGAGGAGATCTATGACAAATTAAATTTTTCCTTTGCTTGAATATTAATCTCCTAGAAATCTCCTATACAAGTTGATCATCTTTCCACATAAAATATTTATTCCCAAACATCATTTTCAAGGACTCCCCATTTCTACTCTATAATTTTGACATGCCCATTGGCTCTCTTTCCTTGCAATGAATTTATGGTAATGGTAGGGTATATTTTCTTCTCAACTCCTAGCATAGGCTCAAAAAACATTTTTATCTAGCGTTCCCATATCTCTAGAGGATCATTCATTATGTCTCCTTTCCTTTTCACCCAAAAATATTCGTGGGTGTCCCAATGGGCCAACAATTTTAACATGGCCATGAATACATCAATTTATTCACCTAAAGGGAATATCATAATAATATTAAGCTTGGTTAGTTCCATCTCTACACAACTTAGCTACAATTTTGGTAGTCTAAGATTTTGTTCTTTCATTCATTTTAATGAACTTCTCTAGAGTGTCCCCAATAAGTATGAAAGTTCTCCCCTTACAAATTCAACAAGAAGTGAAAGGAGATTTACTCGAATAGCTTATACAATCTCTTTTTCCTTGAGAGGGTCATAAAATGGTCACCATTCTTTTAATGACATGTAAGTATTGCTCGAGAACCAATTCTATTTTTTGATGACTTCCACATCCTTACTAGACATGAAAGTAAACAATGTCTATCCCTTTGCTAATAAGTGGAATAATGAAGTATAACCCAACACCGATGTCCAATGCCTATTTATTCATTGACTCATAAAAGTCTTAGATATATGTCTCATATATAAATTTTTCACAGGCAGCATTAATTTAGTATTTGATCCTTGTGTACATATTCCATGAAAATTATCATTAAAAAAATCTTATCTGATCTTCATATCTTTAACTTTAATCCTTTTTAATCCTATTTCTAGTACCAAGATTTTCCCTTTTTTTATTTACCCAAGAACCCTACCCCACCTTGTAAATACCACATAGTGATGTTTCCAAAAATTTAGATCTCCTTCACCTAATAGAAACCTCTAGCCATTATAAGTTCTTAAAGTTAAAAGGTTTGATTAAACACACAAAAGAGTATAATGAAGCTTATGGGGTGATATTAATAAGGGAACTAAAAGCTTTTATTCAAAACCTTAATGCCATGTTTAAGGGAACTAAATGAATTATATGCCATGTTTAAATCAAACCTAAGTTGGCATTTGAAAGGTTTTAATAACTATTTAGATGGTGAAGCATTACCGCCATAAACTATGGTTTTAATAGGCATTTCAAATGAATTACAAAGGTTTTGGATTAATTGCGGGCCTTTCAAAATTTTACATTAATCACTACAGCTACCCCTGCATGTAATCACTACTGGTTATATGCCTCCATAATCGACTCAATCGAATCAAACCCTACTGGTTATACGCCTCCATAATCGACTCAAAACCTACTGGTTATACACCTCCTGCTGCGAAGAACCACCTATGAAACGTGCAAGAAACTCTAGAAAGCTTCCTAAAATACTACAGGCCCTTCCTCCATCCACAGGAAAAATGGTAATGTGAACTTATTTTATGTTTGTTACAGGTATGATCTTATTTTCCATGTTTTGTTGTATAAATTGAAAGCAATTGTACATGGGTTCAGTAATTGTTGCACCTGCCTATATATTTCTTTTCTTTATGAATCTGTAGGAGTCATTTTGTAAGGAGCCTCATTAGGTAGACTTAATCTTTGAACCAACTCAACCTAATGTGAAATACTTCTCATGGGAGGTATTCCCTTTGGCATATCATTTCTAGTACGGGTATCTTTGTAGCGGCAACCAAGAATGTACGCTCTTTATTCTGAGCCGACAACCAATCTATGTCATGTATTCTCTCACTTTGTTTGGGAACTATCACAATGTAGGGCTTCACAATCACTGCAAACTCATTCAACAATTGTTGAGTTTCCATCGGCACATAACTATTTTCCTTATCTTTTTGTAGCTTCTTTGGCATTATGGCCAAATATAATTTTGCCTATATTTCTTCCTTAAGAAATTATTTGGTTGAGCACAACATTACATGACCACTTTTGTTACCATTACACCCTGCATCACTATTGTTTGTTGCTGTTGTCTCCTCTTTTTCCATTTGCTCTACTATAATGTTGCCCATCTTTGCTGAATTCATATGTATTTTCCATACCATCATTCAACACCTTCCTATCAAACTACCAAGGTCTTCGGAATAATACATGAGATGCCCCCATCTCCGCCACATACATAATACTTGATCATTGAAGTTGTTGATCTGAAAACTCAACAAACAATACTCTTTCACAGTGACATGCCGACATTTCTATAACTATGAAACCCAATATGGATAGGGATAGGAGATGCACTTTAATTTTAGTGTATTGATCAACTCAGTCGACACCAAATTTTCTGTACTCCCAACTTCTATGATAAATTTTCATCATTTACCTAGAAGGCTAGAACCTGACATTTAGTTCTAAAAAATTTCCCTCTGTTTATGTACTTTTGTAGCCTTCCTTTTAGGTTTGAGTAACGCCATTTTGAAAAAATATTTTCACCCTCTTCATGCTGAAGTATTACAACATTTCATCCCATAGTTGATGCCTCACCTGCCCATGTGACATGAGTCCTGGCCTCATTCTTTCTTCCTAGATTGTTCTTCTATGGGAATTTAAATGCTTTCTACCTATCTACTCCATACTTGTAACAAGTAATGACATACTTATCCTTGCCTTTTATAAACTCTCTGCCTTTTCCACATAGTTCTCTCCTTAGGAAATTTGAATTCTTAATGCTTCAGCTTATCTCCCTTCGCTATAATGTCTCCTTACAACCTTTACTCTTACTTTGCTTCTAAATTTTTTCCTCTGCAATTCTACTGCTACTTCCTATTCAACTTTTCCTCTACCTTGGAAGCAATCTGATATGCTTCATCCATGATTTGGAAAGAGTGGGTACTCATCTCATCTTGAATCTAGACCTTAAATCCATTCACACACCTTTCTAAGCTTTGATACTGTGGCTCTTTTAGTCCTGATTTGGGAGTCATTTTGAAGAATTCTTTTGTATGCTCCCAGATAGATATCCATTTTTTATTCAAATTTTGTGCTTTCTCTGCATAAACTTTTCTCATAATCAACAAGAAAGAACTTGTCCTTGATTTTACTCACCATTTTCATCCAATTCTTAATCTTCTCCTGGTGCTTGTCCACTCTGCCATTTTTCACAACATTGCAGCATAGTGCAGGATACCCTTTCAACTTAGTTATTGTAAAACGAACTATATTGGGGTATTGGAAATTCTCATACTCAAAGTATCTATTGAGTTCACCTATCCAATGTATGAGCCTTTACTTTCAAACCTATTATAGCATGAAACTTCCACCCTTATATTACCTATATATTTCGAAAATGAGATCAAATGCTCAACTGGGTTCTTCCACCAAAAAATCCTCTGATTCTGAGTCTGCTATAGCTACAACATCTCCAATTTTTCTGGTTTCTAATTCTTCAATTGTCCTTCTCAATTCCTCCAATTCCTGGTTCCTCACATCTCTCCATGGCGGCATCCTTAAGATTTTTCTAAGCCTACGATACTACCATTCACAAGCCTTTCTTTTGACACTACCTCATTTCTCGTCTCTCAATAGACAAGAGAATAAATGAATCTCTTTCAGGTCTCCTTGCTACCACACTTGCACATGAATTGATATCATGGAACCCAACTAGCAAGAGAGAATTAGTTTTGATACTTCTGCAAATTCTCAACCAGAGATGAACTTTTCTTTGATCCCACTTGATGCACAAAACATTTTCTATAATTCTATGACTCAGTACAAAATTGTGACACTATTAGAGTGCAAAAACTATGGAAGTATCTTACTTAAGCAATCATAGTAAGCAAATGATATAGAACTAATTTTAAAGAATTAATAATGTAGAGAATAGGAAATAGAAGGAAATAGATAAAATCTAACTCTTTGTTGCAGAATATGTCAATTCAACAAGTGGATTAAAATCTAGAGGTCTTAGTCTCTCCATGATTCACAATATTCAGAGCAATGTGATCAGAATGGTAGAAAATCTTGGGCTTCCATGAGCACAAGCTGATATTCACTCTTCTCTATGCATATTTGGAGTTTAGCCTTCTCTTCTCTTGTTGCAAACTGCTGGAACACTTCATTTTTGTTGATTCAATAAGTCTGTAATTTGCTTCCAGGCTGTTCAATTCACATGGCAGCTCAACAATCTTTGAAACTCTTCACCTCCTCATGTGTTGTCTCTACAAATTCCTAGGGTAGATTTTGGTGGTGAATGTTACAATTTAGCTTTTAGATATTTTTCTTTTAGCATTTTTGTAGCATGTGGCCTCATTTTCTTACCAAGCTAAGTCATTAAGCAATACAAATTAAAAAATAAATACTTGATGCTAATTGCACGAACCGAAGGATGCCCTAGAGGTAGATTTAGAAAATATTTAGGCTGGAGTATCTCTGATTTTGGTGTGTTTTTTTCTCTAGTGGCACCCTCAACTTTGTAAAACTTAAAAATATTTAAAAAAAAAAAGACATGGAAAGGTAAACACTCTTTGCCAAGATTTTCTATATAGCCCAGGTTGAGCAACCACATATACATCACCAATTTTTTCTCTTTAGATTTGTAACTTAGAAGAGCTTTGTCTGACCACCTCCAGGTTGCTCCCAGAGTCACATAGGCAAGCCCTCTCAGTATCATCCTCTTTCTATAGTACATAATTAGTAATTTAATTAACCATAATAGTTTCTTGATCATGCAGGTATTTCAAATATATTTCCAATAAGCATAAAGCTTTCGTGTTAAACAACCAGGTCAAAAGACTTTAGACTATGATGCAAAAAATACAAAGAAACCACACCAACACTCAAAGAACAAACAAAGTCAAAACTCTAAAAAGTATAAATAGATATCTGATAAACTTCATTTCACCACAAAAATGTGCTTAACTAAAGAAAATTCTAATTATTCTTCTTTCAAGACAAATCTTTCAATGGTAGTGATGTGATAAACATACCCCTACACCTCGTGAACAATAAATGTGTATAAGTAGACCATCATAAGCCTCATTTTAAACATCATTATTATCATTTTATAAATAATTTTTATTAAATCAACAAGAAGCAAGCAACAATTGCATTCAGTTCCACTGAAGCAAAGTATATGGCAATTTCATATACTTATTATGAAGCTATCTAGATTTGCAACTTGATTGTAGATTCAACCAATCAGTTATTGAAGCCCAATATTGTCTCTTATGAGAATCAAAGTTACATCAAGATCTATGAAAATCCAATGTGTCATGACCATTTCAAACACATTGATATTCAATACAATTTTCTAAGATTCCAAGTTCATTAGGGAGTTGGTAGTGTTGGACCACATTTTGACAAAGTTGCATATGATTAATAGTTTGAAAAAGCTCCTACCAAAGGGGAAGTTTGACAAGTTGGGGGAGAATATTTGGTTATTGGAAAAAAAAAAATCTCAAGAGTGTTAGATTACCTAGTTGGTATGAGTTGGTCTCACCTCAGCCTTGAGAAGTTGAGCAGCACCAGGATTGCAGAGCTAGATTGTGGTACACTAGTCAGAAATATTCTTAAATACAACTAGAATCTTATAACAACACCTTCGAGGATAGATGAATTAGTTGTTGGGTCACACCCACCAAGTATGGCACAATAGTTGAGGAGATTAACACCATCATCTCAGGTGCATTCATGAGTGCATACTTATGGAATGAGGCACCTTCTAGAGAGGAGTTATATCTATTATGATAATGCACTACTCGAAAAGAAAAGCCTTGCATACAAGGCAAAGTTATGAGGGAGTTGCTCATGCTGAAGGGAGATGCACCACTAACGCTATCATTAGCCTATTTTCTAACAGCACCTTCTCTTAACTTATAAATGAAAAGGATGGGCACACTAGTTAGACATTTGTAGAAATAGATAATAAGAGTGAGTCTAGATTGTAGGTTGTAGTAGAAGATTTTTTGAGATGACAACTTGCTGTGAAATTCTTCTATTTGAGTAATAAAGACTTTTATGCAATTGTTGTTGGAGCCTGCTCTTTTTATCCTAAATTATTAGATTGCAGATTTATGTAGAGTGGGCCTAATATATTTGTTTTTTTAATCCACTGTACATGTTGTGTTTTCATTCTTGAATTTACATCCTTCAATTTATGCTTATACAAATCTGAAATTTTGATAGGAAGATACTAAATTTCAGTCATGCTGTTAGGATTTTTTAATTCTCTAAGGGTATTCTCTTTTTTTCAATAATATTTTCATATTTCTGCATCACAACTCATCTCTTCCATTTCATTCTACTATAATACAAAAATCATTTCTAGTATAGTTTAGTTTATATCTTCTTTTTACTTAATTGATTTTTTATTTTATTTTATAGGAGCAGTACTTAGCAATCTCAATTCACACTCCCTTTGTATTCACACTGTTGTATATGTGTGGTCGTTGGACATTATCTCATCTTTATATTATCTTTAAGTGCAGACTTTTGTATCACAATTCACATGTTAGAATTGACAATCATGAATCAACATGTTGCATTTTTGTGTTGTATGACCTTAATTTGTTGTTTCTAGTTAGTCTTGCAGCAAGTGTCTTCATAAACAACCCTACAACCATAATTCTGGCTAAGTAAAATAAAATTGTTGTGTCCAATGGCTGAAAATCATGAAAAATTAGATCTCAAAGATGAAGATAGTTCAATACAGAGAATGTGACTGAAATTCTCCAAAACAATACTTGTAGCCAAGTATTATATAATTTTTAGGGAAATCCAATAAAATCAATACAATTTTCTAGGGAAAAAATAATGTAGAAGCCAACACACATGGCCTTGGAAATTTTATAGTCGAATATTTTCCAAGATAAAGCTAGGAAAAATAACCTTTTCCCAACTGTAAATCTTTCATGTGCTGTAAATGTCATGAATTAAAAAGACACAGTAACAGGAAGTATGGAATTGGTTTGTTGACCTGTCATTTGAGTAAATACTAAGTGCCCCAGCAATATTCTTATGGGGCTAAGCCAAATGTCTACGTAATACTTATTGGCAACCACTACTCTTGATGCATTCACCCTTCAAAGGATTTATCATCACATGACTCCAATGGTTATTCTTGTTGAGCCTCTGCTCCCCTGAAATATTGATGGGTATACACAAACTATTAGATATTCTAATTTATATTAAGGATTCAGTGGAATATTGCAAGATCCAAAGATGGGCACAAGTTAGACAAGGAAACAATCTAAAAATCCTAGAAATGACAAAGTACAATGATAGTCAAAGGAATGACTGAGAAGAGAGATGGCAACAGTGGAGGCACAAGAATTTAACATCTACGGGACTATAGAAATATTAATGCCAATGCTAGAGAACAAGATCCTTTGAGGGCTCATTGGCTATAATATAGATGATGGTTGTCTCTGGATAAATAAGAAAGAGAGAGAGAGAGACCAGGTTCTAATAACAGATATCACCAGTCTCTATTTAAAATGGATGCCTAGACACCAAGACCTATCAAGGTGAGATGAATGCTATAAAATTAAATCATTGGTTGTAGAAAATAAAATTTAGAAGTTTACTTCATTGGGGTAGCATCGGATGTGCAAAAATGGCATTCCACATGTTCCCATGAAAACTTCTCCCCTTTGGTTGGCAGGACACTAGCCTACGATAAATTTTTCTCATCTTAGATACTCTACAAGTGATTGGAAAGAGGAGGTAAAAATGGTAATTTTTGGCAATTTTAATTTTAGGACATTTTAGTGGGGCATTGGCTGGTAGACAGTGAGATTACATTGAAATGTGGCTTTGTTGCAACACTGCAGAATTATCTAGGAAAAATTTTGTACAAAAATTGCAACTAGAGGCAGTTTTGGCCCTCACAGAACTGAAACAAGGAGACTCTGTATGTGGTTGTAACTGTTATATATGTATCACATTAATAGGGATATCAATCAACTAATGGATCACTAAGGTAATTACACCATTAGCCTAGACTAAAAGGGGGGCATATTTTTCAATGGTGATTCTAGAACTATATATTGACAAGACCTTGACAAAGGTTTTATTTGATTACATAGTTGTTATAGTTTTAAGGTCAAGTAATTAAGCTAAGAGTTGGCATAAATAGAACTGAAATAAATAAAGAAAGGTGTGAACATAAGTTTGAAATAGTCTCTAACTTGGTGTTGTGAAATGACTTTGTTTCATATAAAGATTAGGTGTTGTTCTTGTCATTAAAAAACCCTATATGAATTTACCTTGTCAACAGTTAGAGTTCTTTCCATTTGAAAACATACCTCATGTATGCATTGAATTGACACAATGATACAAATTACAGTGAAAAAACATAGTGATCCTACAGTTGTCAACATGTGATAGTAATTCTCACTGCAATCTCATTGTGCATAGGTAAAACAACTCAGGAAATATCAGTCTAGGAATTATTAGACTTATCATGCCTACGTATAGATCATTCTGACCTTCAAGTATTACCACTGAGCTTATACTGACCAAATCAAAATATCCATATCAGATAGATGTGATTGTTTTTCAAGCACAATTCACTTGAATAATATGAAATGTAGATTAAAATAATTTCTCCTAGGGTTTTCATGCTTTCCTATTAGTTGGATCAGGCTTGCACTAGTTCACATGGATTTCATCTAGAGTCAATGGGAGGACATCCTCGACAGTTCTGACAGCTCACCGAACTGCAGCCAAACAACAAGGTTTCAGTTTGCTGAAAGCTTTACTTAGAGAAGTTAGAACCTTACACCCCTCAGACTCGATAATAATCTCTTTATGTTTCTGTTATTATCTGATCCCTAAATATACCATCTCTCTGGGATGGATCCACAAGTCACACCAGAAGTCTAGAGAGTAATTTTGGTATTAAAATATAACCTCGGGAATGTTGTGTTCCTTGACATAGATAGATCTTGTATGTTTATGCAAACACACAATAGAAATAAAATACATAATTGACTATAATATTGAAAACTTAAATGAAGCAGAATGTTTTATGGTGAGTATGATGATGTGCAGATCTAAAATCTATTGTTCTGAGAGAGGTTGTGCTTGATAAGTTCCAATTCATGTTTCCTACCAACTTAGAATGAACAATACAAGATTGAAGTTTTTTGGCTTTCATACTATGAACTTTGCAACATGTAGAAATGCAAACTGTTGAGAATTATAGCTTGGGAAGCAATTTCTGCATAGGTTTGGTGTGAATGTGTGACTAGTTTGATACATTATTGAAAAGTAGTTCTATTAAAAGAGAAAGTAATTGTAATTTTTAATTTACTTTATTAAAAAAAGTGAAGTCTTATATTTAGCATACGAGTCTAAAAATTGTATCTCATTTCATGAATTAGACTAGGAGTAATTTCAAAATAGATTCTCAACTAAAAGTATAAGAATAGGTCATGGTAGAGATTTTCACCCATACTATCATGCTTGATCGGTCATGTAATCGAGAGAGAGCAGGGATTCAGCTGAGGCAAATCTCGACAACATGCAGCAGTCTATACAGGTGTTGCACAGTTCTGTACAGATGTATAGAGCAGTTCCATACAATCATATAAACAGGCTCTGTAGGCTTTCCAGCAGGCCATACAACAGTTTTATGCTGTTTCTGTTTTTTTCAGTGTACTTTCTCAAGCAAGCTGTACAAGCTTAGTTCAGGGTGTTATTTTGGTATTTATGTATTTTTTTACCTAGCAGCTTGTGGAGGTTTCCTTGCAAGTTCATTGAAAATTTGAAACTATTTTTATGCTTTGATATTTAATTTCAAGATATTTTGTGGTCAACGCTATGGTTTAATTTTGGCATTAATTAAATTTAGCAATCTACTCGTTTGATTGAGATCACAGAAACATTAGTCACCTACGGCTTGAAATTTTCACTTCAACCATCCTCAGGGTGAAAAGCCTATTCAAGCTTACATGGTTCAAATCCATAGTTATTATTACTTTGCATATTTCCCATTATATAGTTATGACGACTACCCCATCTATGGATACCATTCCAAGATTCACTGAAAATATCTTTAGCCTAATCTAATCTACCTACTTTGCAGAAATTGTCTACTAGCAAGGTGTAAGTATAAAAATTTGGCTTACAACCCTTACTTTTAATTATACTCAACCACTCCAGGGAAACTTTAATGCACAAAGTTTATGTATTAGAAAGGTAAATTTAGAAATTATTTCAGTTTTCATTTTGTGTTTTCAAGTTAGGTATTGTTTTGAAGTTTTCTAATTTCTAATTTTATTGCAATGTGGCAGACTGATCAGGGCAATACAGGAACAACCCTGAGACAGGATGATTGCGGAAAGGGACCATCAGAAGAACATGTAAAGTGCCAGCATTCCTCTATCCTCGGGTATTTTATTTATTTACATAATTGAAATAATATTAATTTTGTTCAAATATGCAAACACCTAGCCATGGTATGCCTGATGATTCTCTCTATGAGGAAGAGCTTTCTTCATCCCCATGTTCATTGTTGTTGCTGCGAAAAAATGTGCAAAAATAAATGTTGGAATTTGAGCGTTTGGTAGACGCTTCGCCTCAAACACCTGAAATAGCAATGTGGATAACACAACTTATGACCAAGCTAGAAACATGTAAGGTAATAATAAAAAATCAAAAGGATATTTTTTTTGTTTTGCATGAGATGAATTTTGATAGTTTGATTTTTAATTTTTAGATTAACTAAGCTAACAAAAAAATTCTTTTGTATGTAGCGTTATATGACACCCATTGCACCCGGTGTTGGTGGTAGTGGGACACAAGGGCAAGAGATTAATGAGCCACCCTCTCGTACACCTTCTATGCCTTTAGGTGGCAGCCGAAAAATGCACCCTGCCCAAGAGGACACCTAGCCAACCGCTGAACATGTTGGAAGTGATAGAGTCTGATATGGCCAACTATATTATTGCATTTCCTAGAGCTACACGTGTCAGCTCCACGGGGACCATTAATGGCATGTTGTTGGTGAATGATGAAGGTGTCCCTATAAAGCACGTGCAACTCCTAGATAAGTTTTAATATTTTAACTATTTCATGTACTCTATCTAAAACATATTTTATCATGATTTTTATTTTTAAATTAATGATAATATATTTTTTCTCTGTAGGAAAAAATGATTTCTACAGGTTTCTAGAGAGCCATGCGTTGGTAATGTTTGGCCCAACCATATGCAGAAGGTGGAATTCCTAGAATTCCAACCTGGAAAAAGAACTTCTAGATTATCTAGAAGCCCTTTTTGGGGTGGGCACATTTGCCAGAACAGTAGTGGCTCGGGTAGCTAGAAAATATTTGAAATATACCAAGGACACCTCTAGGACGCAATTGCAATTTAACCCTAGATACGAGCATCCTCTCACAGTTCCAGAGAGTGAGTGGAGAGCACTCATCCATGACGGAAAAGAGAAAAGGGCAAAGAAAGAATGAAAAATGCCAACTGGACCCGCAAGGTAAATTACAACCTTAATTCAATAGCTTTAATTTTCTCTATGTCTAAAATAAAAGTGTGCTACGTCATATCTGACTTCAATCTTTTGATAATAGGTTGCCTGACACCTCGAAGGCAACCAAAGCTAGGATTGGAAAAAAGGGCCATCACAAGCTAAGCCAGAGCGGCTACTTGAAATTAGCCGCAAGAATTGTAAGTAGCTTAACATCTTATAATTAATTGTATCGCCTTCCAACTTTTTTGTAATCCCATCAAATAACATTAAAAATACACAATCATATGTAATGTAGAGTGATTACTTTGGAACGGAAACTACAGCAGAGGATAAAAACATCACTTTCAATTCCGGCTATGAAGCCATAGTTGAATATCATAGAAGCTTGGGACAGGTCCCAAGATCCAGAATGCCTGATAAGGTAAAACATTAACCTTTCAATATGTTTGTTTTAGTCCATAAATTTAATGTCTAACAACTTTGTTTAAATTAGGGGAGAAACACTTTCAACGATTCTAATAACCCAGTTGTAGAGCAGTGTGTTGAGAGCGAAATATTGCCAGAAGAACATGTTCCTAACGTGCAACCTGATCATTGTAGTGGGGAACAGGCCGGCAATGCTACTATCAGCAATGACCATGACGGTAATTAATTTCCACTTATAATTTTTTCTAATTATACCTTGATGGTTGTCCTTATAATGTTTTTTGTTTAAATGACAGAGAATGTTGTACTTGAGGATCTTACCACCACAGAGGAAGACAGGGCAACAGTCCCAACGGTGACAACTAGTGCACTAGGTAAATAATCTCATTGCAATTTTTTTTTATTAATATTACCGAACTAGTTCAATGATATTTAAAAACTGACAATTAAAATTTAATATTATTTGTTTTTGTAGGCGATGCCCCATCACTGGATGAGACCAGACATCATGACTACGTAACTAGGTCAGCAGTGTAGGAAAGGCATGAAACAGGAGTAGAGCACGATGATGTTGATGATGTAGTTAGGAGCTTTAGAAGTAGGAAGAAGAAAAAGAAAATTTGATAATGTAAAATATTGTATTATTATAAGACAAACATTACCATACTTGGAACGTTTTTTGCGTTATATAAAAAAATCATTTATCATACTATTTTTATGTCAAGCACTAATTTCAATGTTTCCTTGCATACTTTTTGTTGCATTGTTTTTTTATTAGTTATTGAATATTTTTTTTATGCTCATGAAAGTAAAAAATGAAATATAGATTGGGTATTGGGGAATTGAGAGTGATGTGAGGGGGGGTGAGGGGCCATAAGAGCTTCCACCTTCACGTGGTTGGCTCTGTTTAGTAGAGAATAATTTATTGGAGTGATTTAATCTTGGAGCAAACCTCCCTCGATCCAGTGTAGCAACAAAAAAGTCACTGTTGACTTAGTTGCTACTCTTTCAGATCGTGGGAAGCTTGTTCCAAGTTCATGCGACTCCAATAAATTGTTCTTGAAACGAAGAGGAGCTTATTCAGGTATGTTTTGACATTTTCAACATATGTTCTAACATTATCATAAGAATGCATCTTAGAGTAAAAAATACTACATCCATTACTTTTATTTATTGTATAGATAATTATGGATTTTGAATGACTTGGCAGCACAGGTACAAATCCTCTTGCATCATGAGAAATACAACTTGTCAACCAGGGTCATGTCCAGGATATTTTTTCTTGTGCCCTTGACCAGGTTCGTAGTGTCACATTTTGTAAATTCCTTTACAATTCATAATTCAATATTAATCTTGTTCATGATTATTATCTAGGTTTTTTGTATGTGTTTTTTCATCTATTTGATTGTAAGCAACTCTGCATGTTTCCTGTTGTTCACTATGTTTTCTCCATTTACCACTCCCAGGATGAATCTGACTTTATTGTCCAATTTCAGCAAATAAAGCTTAAGGTTGTCCAATTGGACTTTCTTTCTCTTTTCATATAATTCAAGATGGATATGATAGAAGTGCTCCAAAACTTTCTTAGGGGTCTCATATTTATGATTGATTCCCTTTGAGCCAAAAAGATGCATGTTACTTGTACTGATTGTAGTAGTCAGTTTGAATTTCCTTAAAAGGCCCTCTTGAAGTGAAATCTTCATATTCTCTTCAGACAATGACACCTCTAAATGGACCCTGGTATCAATATTGTATTCCTTGTAGTCCCTTATGAATGGTTCTTTAATCTTATCATTCCCAGTCATCAATGCTTCCAGAAATTCCTTGAAATCCCGAGTCCACTTGCGAACATGCAACTCTATAATTCTTAATGTTGTCTCATTAATTTCCTCTATGATGCCACTAATCGTGTAAGACACACAATTATCCTTTATAGTTGTTCGTTCAATTGTACCCTTAAAACCCTTGTACCAAGGTGCCAAGCCAATGGTGTATTGTCCAGTGCTTCGGGATGTTGAAATGTCCCTTAATCCTAGGCCAACCATTATATCATAATAAAGTGATAAAAAATATACATATCGTAGTATAGGCTCAGATCATATCCGGATCCATAAGATTGTATAGTTTATATGAGGATAGTGTTTCCCTAATCTACATTATCTCATATTGGTCTTTTATAAAAAGTATGTTTCAGTGTTACTCTAGTGTATACTACAATGTCCATATTCATCATACAGGTTAAGGATAGAGTAATATCATACAATATTCTACCTAATAAATCATCTTGTATTTCAATAGCTAATGTGGACATAGGTGTAATGTAATCTCAATACTGAGATATGCTTGTTCCTGTTCTAGCTCGATATCATTGAATATGCTCTTTCTAGCTTTGATTAGTGAAAAGAGTTGGATTAGCTTAAGCTGAGTAATGTATTCACCCTTATCTCTCTTCTATGATTCCCATGTATTAGTTACAATGATAACAGTTATATGGAACTAAAAGCATATTGGTATATATAAGAGACTATATCGTACCTATGATGCCCATATTAAGCTTAGTAACTATCACTATATCACCTTACTTAAGCTAGTAGTAAGCTCTATTGAATATATAAGCTTATTGATTTCACTATGCTATTAGTACTAATGAATCAAGTCCATTGAATTAGTGACCAAGATTTTCTTGATGTAACTACACGTAATGGAATAACACATATTCGTATAAACATGATATCCTTAATACAGGTCTTAGATTACAGTGTCCAGGAACTCCATATTCAAGCTAAGCTCCTTGTTATGACATAATGATCTTTGTTTCCCTATTCATTTCATACCTTATTAACACTGACCGGAATCATAGTAATAAGTACATAGCCTTACTAGCTCTATGCCAACATGTGTATCTTATAAACCTTAAGTATAAACATAGTTTGATTGCTAATGTTTATATAATAGTTGATCTTGTATGTTTGGTTAATCTTAGCATTGATATGAGTGTACCATTACACAAGCCATAGTGAAATGCTCCCTTGTTCCTTCGTTCGGTCAGGTGCATCATGTCGTTTCGTTTGAGGGTGCCTGCCCAAACCTGTTTGGGTCGGGTTGTTTCAGTTGAGGGCACCCGCCCAAACACGTTCGGGAATGGTTCTTAGAGCAACCAAACCAGTAAAATTGAATAGATGTCTTGTTGCTGCATATTCACATATTGACAGTAAAGAGAGATTTCAGTTCATGAGCATGTGGCATGGGAACAAAACCTCTGTAATCCGTATGTGTGGGGTTAATTAACCCTATGCCTACAATGTTTACTGTTTGCATATCAGATTGTGCGGGGGTAGATAACTCATAGCCATATCACTTACGAAGGTTCCCCAAACTCTGCCCCTAATTTGGTTGATCTTGCTCAACTTGAAAATTTTGAATTTTCATTGATGATTGATTTTCCTCTGGCTCGAATGCAAAAGGAAGATGAATTTCATCTTTTTCCTCCATAATTTCCACATTCGGCATCTATTGTAGCTATTCATCTATGCTCATTTGGAATCACCAGAAGTTGTACTTTTTGTTTTGCAATGGATTCTTGATGTTGATCTTGAAGAGATTTTTCCTCCTCAAAAAACATATCCTGGTTGTAAGCATCGTTGTGGTATGTTGATATTCAGACGAAAACTACAACTTATAGCCCTTGATCTGCTAGTGGTTACCTTGATATTAACGATGGTGTATTCATACTCCTTCTGAATAACCAATAAAGGGTCAAGGAAATTGACCAATATGTTGTCAAGTTTTATCTTATCCATCTCTAGGGCAAGCTGCTTTTTGGCTAACTCCACTGCTTTTGATCTCAATTTTTCCAATTGCTTCCTTCTCTCATATGATACCTAAGCCTTTGCCTTTCTCTTCCCTTCTAATTCCATAATAGTGTCATAGTGATGCCAGCCAACTTCTTTGGAAAGCCTTCCTAACAGACAATACTTGTGACCTGGCTGAAACCTCAACACTTTTAGAGCATCTGGAATGACCATTCTCTTCTTCCAGTCATATGGTGGGGAAACCCCTTAAAAATCCCTTAGCCTAGAAAGTGCTGCAACACCATGCTTGGTTTTGTGTGGAATCATTCCTCTAATTTTCCAGTAGTCAAATCCTTCTCTTACTTTATTGTCATTTGCCCATACCTAACCAATGAGAGCACAAGAACACCTATTTCTATAAAAGCACCTATAAATTCTCTTACTTTATTGTCATTTTCCCATAACTAACCAATGAGAACACAAGAACACCTATTTATATAAAATCACCTATAATACTTTTGTGGTTTCACTAATATCCCTTTAGTTAGTGTGTGCACAGTAGCCTAGATCCTAAAGTGATTCCCGTACAATGATAATCCACTAGGTGTATTTGTTCTTAAAAAACTATGCATGGGTAAATGTCCCATTTATGGCCAAGTTCCACCAAAATGGTTCCCCCTACCTACCTAGTAACTACATTACATTTATTTCATGACAAGACTACCCTACAACCCACCAAATTTCTATCATATCCTTGACGTCAACAACAATTTGTTGTTCAAGATATAGCTAAGTTGGAACAAACTTAGATCTAGAGCTTAGAATATTTTTCTACCTTCTCCAAGTTTCTTAGATATCTGATCCTTCCCACTATCCTAGCTGGCCTACATTCGCTCGGCATGCTGCCCAGATTCGTTTGATGAAAGGGCATTCCTGGAAAGTTTGAATGATCATTTCCACAAGGGGCATCAACGAGGCCCAATCACATACCTTCTTTGAAGCACATCCAAGGTTGATATATTTATTTTAGCACCACATAAAATTTTTTTCCTTGGCTGGGCACATAGATTTCCAAAGCATTTTCCTCCACCACTTTAACTTTGCAGGGACTCGAACTTTAATCACTGTGATGTATCCAAGCTTGGGGAAATATTCACCAAAAGGAGAGGAACTCCATAGAAGCTTGTCCTCTTTGTCAGTTAATAAAATTTGACAATCATTCAGAGCATTTACATATGTATTCCATGATTCATGAAAAGCTGCTTCTAATCCCAGCTCCCCAGCAGTCATCCATATGTGTCTCCAATTGGTAGTTTTGGCCGGGTTATCAATGTGTGCAATTCTAAACCTAGTGTTGTTCTTTTGTTCAGTATATCAGTTATAAATCTACTAGGAATTAATTTCCAGGTGCTAGGTTCATAATTTAACACAAACAACATCACCCATATACTGGAAAACAACCCTGCAATGCTAGTATCTATTAATATTCATTCCTTTCCTTTGTGTTGGTCCAAAACTTAGGTGAAAAGAGATTATGTTGCACAATCTTCACAATCAAACCTGATTTCATGTCATCCACACATAACTGGTTGTGCATCAAAATATGGATATCTTCATGTTATAAAAATTGGTAATATTGTATTTGAATCCTGGTTCATACCGTTGTCTCTGTCAACAGCACTCAGTGTTTACAAACACCTGTTTTACATTATGTATTTTCCAAATAGTACCACTCTAGGCACAAAAACAAGGCAACAGTTAGCCTTAAAGGCATCGTCCCTGTCAGATGCAAATTAGGCTTAGGAGTGTTTCCTTCTTTTCTAGATTTAGCACAAATAATCCTCCTTCTGTGAGAGTAAATCAAATTAATCCCATGAACATTTCCCCTCTCTGCAAGAAAATCAATGACAAAGAATCTCACTTACAGTTCACTCTTTGCAAAAAAGAACAACGACATACAACTAATCATTTTTATTCATAACTTGCCAAGGAACTTATCCTTGAGAAGGCCATCAATTAGCATTGTCCACATCCCTTCGTCAGGGTTATGTCCACTTTGCAATGCATTGTCAAACAACCTTTCTGCTTCTTGCACCTTGCCTTATTTACAAAGTCTAGGAATCACATAATTGTACAAAGATAGTTGTGGTTCATAACCATTTTCAACCATTTTATCCAAAAGCTCCAGACAATAGATGCAGTTTCCCTATTTACAGTGCCCATTAATAAGAGCTGTATAAATTTCCTCATTGGGACAGGGGCCTCTCTCTAAAATATTTTTTATCAACTGGTCTACCTCAAGGAGTTTTCCTTATTTGCATAATCTTGCAATTAAGGAACTATAAGTATCTACAGTATGCTAATAATGCTTCTCCATCATTTTGTCAAGAAGCTTAAATGCAATAACATTGTTTATTTCGAGTGGCATTCCATCCAGGTCATGAATTTCATCCAAGTTATCAGGATCTAAACTACCTACTGCATCCTCATCAATAATCAAGTGTTCTTTTTGTATCTTGTTTTCTTGAACAATACCATTCATAAGCTCACAATAAGTTTGATAATTAGGTTGGAATCCTTCATTTATCATCTTACTTAATAGATCAAAAGCATGATCCACCCTTCCTGATTTGACGTTGCCATCAATCAATGATGTGTATGTTACTTGGTTAGGGAGTAAGCCTTTCTCCTTCATTTTATCAATGAACATTTCAGCCTCTTCCAGTTTTCCTTCCCTGCAAAGTCCATAGATCAGTGCACTGTAAGTGTAGACATTTGGAGAACAAACCTACTTTACCATTTTGTCTAATACTTTATATGCAAGATCAATGGCACCGGATCTACATAATCCATCAACAACTGCGGTATAAGTCACCAGGGAGGGAGCTAACCCTTCCCTCAACATCTTACCAAAGACATTATCTGCCTCAAGCACCTTGTTTTCTTTACAGGCTTGAGTTCTGATTTTTTATTTGGTCTTCTATCTAAAAATTTGAAGGTCAATGCTACAATGTGGGTATTTTGGTTTCTAGGATGATTCCTTCCCATGCTAGAGCAGGGCTATCCTTGGATTTTCCATCAAAGTTAGACTTGGGGAAATATCCATGTTTGTATAATCGGGTAAGATAGCCTATGAAATGAAGTTTATGTGAGCAAGATATTCTTGTCTAAATTTTCCCTTTGTAAACAATATATATACCTATATTACGAGATAAGGAGAGAAAGCAGGCTTGCAGAAGGGGCAATTTGATGTCATGATGGCTCTCTCCTTTTGTTTTTTTATTTACAATTTATGCTTGAAATTGCTCTAATTTTGAAGATCTTCAACCCATTGATTTTGATTTAAAATTTTATAATATTTTTAGGGTAACAGTGACTTTCAAAGATAGGTTAGTGTTGTCTTGAAAAAATGGGCCTCTTTGCAGACTAACTTTGCAGACTGACTTTTTAAAACGTCGGAATATTATGAATGGCAATGTGATAACTACAACTATCATCAAATTTTAGTTATATATCTAGGGGTGATTGTCAAATTCCAAGCCTGCCTTCTAATATGAATTTTAAACTAGCATGGGCTATCAAGTCAATTCATCTTGCAGCCATCCATTTTTTATCTGCATAATGTGAGCCTTTCTGGACCTTCTTGTCTTGTGCGTTTAAAATGTCTTATTGCATCCTAGTTACTGAGTTCTAATGACATTTCAAAATGGTGTTTCAACCTTTCCATCTTTCAATGTATCATATGTGGGCTTATTTGTTAGTGAAAATAAGTTATATTTGTATTGACTAAAGATATGTTATAGCTTAGAACCCCTACTTTGTCTACTTTGAGTAACCAGAAAATCATGATTATGCACTGCCAAAGAGGCATAGCATTGTCAAATGCCATCCTCGAGAAGGAAAAATGAACATATAAGAAATTTGAATAGATCAGCTTTGAAGGAATATTTATCTATATCTATATATCTATAAATAATATAAATAACATTGGGAAAAAACTGTTAGGAACATATATGAAATAATTTGTAAACAACAATTATTCAGTGAGGGCCTTGAAAAGATTCAATTTGCAATAATCAGGAAACAATAGGGAAAAATTGGCCAATCTTGGCACGCCAATAATGTTAAACTAAATAATTAAGATTATTTCGAAAAAATAATTTTGTTAATTGCATTGGGATTGATTTTATTAATTTTAGATTATTTCATATATGGTTTGTAACATTTAAACCAATTGCTTGTGACTATCCCCATGGAAACTCATAATTTCTACATTGATCAAGATGGTCTCAAGATCTGACAGTCTCTTACATGTTTTTGAATGCAGATATATTTGGGAAAGTTTCAAATGAGTGGGAGAATGTTGACATTGGTGTTTTTTTATGTGGTCCTAAAAGTTTAGAGACAAGCATAGCAAAGGAATGCAGGTCATACAACTTAAGAAACTTGAGAAACTCAAGAAACAGAGTTGTGTTTCATTTCAACAGTCATAGCCTTGATCTGTAATGAACTAATTATAGAGATATCACTATGACATAATGGCTCATTGTATTATGTTTACATAGGCTTCATATGCAATTATATAGCTTTCTTGCTATTAGTTTGGCCTATTTCATGAATTGACATGATTATGTAAGGCTCACTAAGGCCAAAAATGCCTAACACGACCTATACAAGTTAAAATATATATGATGTAATTATTGATTTGTAAATTAATATCTTTTCATATGAATTTTATATCTTTCCCAAAGGTTATTTGATAGTCTACAATAAATTACACAGACAATGACCCTAATGATTTATTAATCTATTTCTGTAATATTAATCTATTTTGGTTATAATCTATTAGGATTTTAACCGAAACAGGAGGACTGGCTCGACGACGGCGGGATGGAGCAGGTCGATCAACCGGAAACTGAGGGTGAAGGCCAAGAAGTCTTCGGGAAAGGCGCCTTGGGGGCGCAATGATGACGGGAAGAAGGAAACTGACAAGGGCAAACAGGGACAGAATCAAGTGAGGTCAAGGGCAGAAAATGTGCAGTGACAATTGATTTTAGAGTTTTTGCCAGGCGGTGTTAACCAGGCGCTTCTTCACTTAGGGTCAGTGTGTGGCGTGCGTTAATTTTAATTTTTAAACCCTTTCCATTTTGAGAGAAAGAAAATGTGTGCTGCATAACTGAAAATAAATCTGCAGAGAACAGTATATAATGCTGAAATAGCAGAAAAATAACAGCTACTATTGCATCGATTCAACCCAAGAAGGCGGGTCGCTCAAAACTAATGTAAAAAAGGGAAAAAAACTAGTCAAAACACACTCAAAAAGAGGACAATAGATCTAGGGTCAAAAGGGACAGCGATCTAAAGGATAAAGCTGCTGAAAAGAGGTGCAGATCACAGCCAAGAGACAGAGGCAAGGTGGCTGGAAAAAAGGGAAGAAATCGGAAAAAAGCGGAAAGGACAGGGAGGAGGTCCTAAAGAGAGGTCCAAAAAAAATGACAAGAGGTGATTTGAAAGGAGGGAAGGCTGATTTAAAGGGATCTGAGGAGGAGGTTCCAGATCTGAAAAAAGGAAGGCTGAAACTCTGAAAAACAGACGGCTGAAATAGCTAAAACTCTTCCACAAAAAGTGGAGGGTACTAAAGCCCTAGGGGGCTAGGTTCCCACTTAGATGAGGAAAGCAGAGCTTGGAACTTGAGTCGAGAAGGGAGATGAGATAGAGACTGGAAAGCCACGACCAGCTTTCCAAAACCCGGAAAAATTGCGGAAAAACCCTTTGAAAATTGGCCAGTCCACGAGGTTCGACTGTTTTACAGTCTGAGTCCTGAGAAAGAGGTAGAGAATTACCTTTGGAGTCAATTCGCAGGTTATGGGCCAAAAAGTGCGACCCCCCGTTCCGGTTGTCTCGGCGGCAGATTTTCAGAAAAGTTGTCGTCTCAGTTGCGGCTGGTGTCGCTTACCTACGCAATAGGGCCAGAAACACACGTAAGTTAGAAATTTTAATGTTTTAGGGGTTTTTTGTGAGAAAAACAACATAAAAATAGGGAAAATAAACAGCTGAAAAGAAACCCTAGGGTCTGAAGTAGCTGGATATGCAGGAATATGAAAAATGACAGCGGTCGTAATTTAAAACCCACGTGGAGTCGCCATTTGTTAGTATGAATCCTTTGTTGAAGTGTACGAAAAAGGACCACTTTAGCTACGCATAACTAATAGCCCTAACAACAAAAGTGGCTGCCAATATATTCAGATCTACGGTTAGTTGAACAAGAAAAAAGCTGCAAAACACCAGATCTATGCATGGAAAGACATTAAGCAGTAAAAACAAGGGTTTGCTCCATATACCAATAGACAAGACAAGAACAATTTTTGAAAGAATTTTTATATTAATCGGGCACCTGGGAGGAAAACAAGAAGGCGTATCCAATTCTCCTCGGTGGGATGGGTTCTTGGAAGTCCTCAGCACTTCAGATCTAAGATTTCTCTCTCTTGTTGGTGTAGAAAACCCAATGCAAAGAATAGAGCTCAATGGGAGCTCACACAACAAATGATGGAAAAATGGGACCAAGTGTATAGATCTAGAGTGATCTAATAGGCAACAAAAGGTGAAGAATGGTAGGAAAAACCCTCCTATTTATAACAAATATTGGGTCATTCTAGATCTTGGTGCATGGGTTAACCAGATCTAGATCCACTTTTTATGGAATATTTTATTATATTTGTTGGAGGGAAAAGGTGTTTGACTTGGGTCAAATCCCTTGATTTGTCAAAAATAAATAAATAAATGATTTATTTATCTTTTTAAGGAAGCGGTTAGAAGATGATCAAATAAATAATGATTTATTTAATTATTTGTGGGTGATTTGGTCATATTTAACAAGGAATATTATGTAAATAAGATTTAAATAATTATTCCTAGAAAATAATAAGATAAATAAAGGTTTATCTAATTAATTTCTTTGTTTTTGGGTTAAACATGATTGGGAATAATAATTAAATTATGGTTTAATTAATTATTCCATGAGGAAAATTAAACAAAATAGGTTTGTTTAATATTTCCTTTTGGGGTTTCCTGTTTAGACCATAAACAACCTAATAAATGTGGTTTCTTAAGTTATTTTACATAGTGAAAGGAATTTTACTTAGGGTAAAATTGGTCTTACATGGTGTACTTGGGTCCATCTAATGATAATAGGTTAGATGACCAAAAAATGGTGTAACAGTTATAATCTATTAGGATTTTAATCTTTAGGAAAGCCCAGCGGAAGCAAAAATGTATGTGGCATTGTCTCCAAATGGTATCCTTTTTCAAAGGTGACGTATTCAACATGATTTTTTGATAGGTGTACAGTGACAAGGTGTATCTTGGACTTATTGCTTGTTATCTAAAAACTTGTATGAATCTATGTTATAAAAAAATATTTTCTTTTGTACATGTTTCACTACATAAGAATGATGAGGATGGTTATTTTAGGGACTTCAATAAGAATGGAAAAAGGAAACTAGTCTTCTTGACTTCTAAATATTTTCGGGCTCTCCCCTGCAAAGCTTGTTTGACCAAGAGTGGCCTTTCTATGGGTCTTTGCCTCTCCTTTCCAAAGGCAGAAACAACGAAGCATATTTTTTAGGACTGTCCTTTTCAGGCTCTTGCTGGGCAGAGGTGCAATCTCAGTTGGCAAACATTCTTTAGGGGCATTTTCATTGGAGTGCATTCTTGTTGGGAGATTCCTGATGTGTGATTTGGGATTTGCTGATTAGTATTTTGCACTGTTTGTGAGTTTCTGTATCGTGTGTTCTTTGGGGACTCCACTGCAAATGTGTTAAAAAATGAGGTTACTTCTTTGAAAGAAAATGAATCCTAGACTTATAGAAGTGTTCAGCAATTATAGAAGCGTTCACTAATTATTTGAAAGCAAATGAATTTGTTGATCATATTTTCCAGATCTATATTTTCTTAAATCTATCATTTTTTACTGTAGGAATTATCATTTTTATGCTCTTCTCTTATCATAATATAGATGTGTTTCACCCATTATGCAAACATTAACGTTCATAATGTGTTTTTGGCTTATTATGAATAGTCATGTTCTTTTTAAGATTTTGTGCTTGTGTGTTAGACTTAAACCCAAAAAAAAAATCTCTATCTTACTCCCATTGCATGCAAGTGTTGGTTGTACCCATGTGGACAATAGGACGTCCCTTAATTGAATAGAATAAATCATGATTAAATATAGGGAATAAAAGATGTTTGTCAAAGGGAATGGATGGTGGGAGATCTCAACTGGTGATAGATGAAATATTTTAATGAGATTTTCTTCTTTGCTATGGGAAAGGATTACCTCATTTATTTTTTCATAGTTAAGTTCTAGTCACACCCAAGAATATATAGACTGCATCCATCCTAAGAAACTATAATGACCCCCTAACACAAACACAAATTTTGAGTTAGTTTGTAACAAGAATTTGACACATGCATATAATTCAAAGAGATAATATAGAGCATGATGTAGGTTCAAAGGTAACATACCCCCTAAGGCATAAATAAGACATGTATACAAACCTACACATGTTTATCCAGGATAAAGTGAAAGGTGCATACACACATATGCATAGTTTCAGAGGTAAGAATAGTATGTGCCTACAAATTGAAGCGCACAATAAGACTAATTCTTTTTATTTTCAAAAATCTCAAGAGTTGAAGTATTTTTCAATCTATAGTTTTGACATGATGAATCCAATGTGTTCAGCATATACACTAGTCATACAATTGTTTTTGTTATGGATTGAAGGGCTATGTCAATTACAATACAACAGTGGAAATTTTATAGTGCACTTGTTTAACACGTAAGCCAGAACCCAAATAAGATTTAATTTGCGCCCATAACTTATCGGGTCCGCTTACACACGTTAACACTTGAGAGCTATTCTCCTTGATCAAACAGCAGTCACAACCTTCTGCCAGATCTGACAGTAGTCGCATCCAAATAGGCTTGACAGTTAAAGGCTCCAAGGCATGCGAAATAAGTGGTTTTAAACCACCACATGTCATCTGCTGGGGTGTATCGTGCGAACTCCCCAAATTACCACCCACTCTCATAAGAGGTGTGATGAACCCATCTCCAGTGTTCCCAAACCACCTCACGGTTCCGATGTGACCATTGACTCAAGGTTCAGTCCGCTATTTTCCCAGTCACGATTTCTGCCATGCCTAACACGTTCAACCTTCTGCCGCCCGACTCGAACTAGAAAATTTTCCACACACGGATGCCGAAACACTGAATTTAACCAGAATGTGAGTTTCTCCTTACTTCAACATCATTTTAATTGATACACATACATAGTGTTCACAGTTCCTAATCCACCATTACCAAAACATCAAACCACTCTATGATATTGTATTAACATTGGATCGCCATCGATCCTCATAGTGATCGATGGTCGATCAACAACTTGTAATACTAAATTTAATTCATAAAACCAAACTATAAATAAATGATATTCAGGCACACAAATACACACAACAAATATTTCAATTATTTACAAAAACAAATACAGTCTAAGGCATCTCAGCCTTAGCCACAATTTCTCCTACGATTACATTGTGTCATGTCATATTCTATCACACAACACCCTCACTTATAAAGAATTTTCAAGATCGTGAATCATCTAAGATCCACGATTTCACTCCTTAAATCACTAAAAAACCCCTAAATCTCTCATGGAAGATAATTATGATTAATTTAAACCTCATAATTTCCAGCAATTCAATTATGGTTTAACCAACTTTGCCCCAATTTACAATCATTTTCCACGTTTTCCTTTTCATAGCTTCGGATTCTAATTTTAATGAAAATGCTCGGATGCTCCTGCATCAGACTTCTACTAGATATAGTATATCCAAATATTATAGTTTTGATTCTGTGGCATGTTTTTGAAGAGTTTGCATGTTTAAACGTTGAATGGAATGGTTTGCATACGATTTTTACTAGGTTATATATCTACAGTGTGCAATGCACCAGACCTCCAAAGAACCCAAGGGAAACCAAGTACAAAAAAGCCAAGGACGACAAGATTGTATCAAGGATAGGGTCTTGTGTTCAAAGTAAAGCAAGCAAGGTATCAAAGTTAAGCAAGTCCAGTTATGTAATTCATAGAGGGAGGAAAAACCTCGAAAGAGGATTTCATTTAAATCAACGATTCGTTCTTCCTTCTTTTATTATCTACGCAATACTGTTTTGTGTCTTGATCATTTTATATTTTTAGGTTCATAAATATGGTGATTTGAAAGAGCTTGAAGCACTCTTCAAAACATTATTAGGCCAAGATGTTAGAGCTACTAACTGAAACGAATTAGGTCCATCACCTTCAAATCCAAAAGACAACACAAATGTTATAACCATAGTTACATCATCCTTTAAAAGAATCAACATCCAAAAATAGGAGGTCGAGGGTATATTTATTTTTTTAAAATATTTTTATCAAAGCGTCGGAAGACCAATGCTTTAGACATCGGAAAAGAGACATTTTTTTAAAAAAATATTTTTACCATTTCCTCGGAAAAGTGATGCCTCGTACATGTCAGAAGTGCGACACCTTACCTTTTCTTTGACCTTGCGACGTTTGGCACGAGACGTCGGAAATGCGATGGTGCCAACATATTCGTCGGTCTTGCGACGTTTGGCACCAAACGTCAGAAATGCTACGTTGTTTAATTTTGTGTCGGTCTTACGACGTTTGGCACAAAACGTCGGAAATGCGGTGGTGCTAACATTTTTGTCATTCTTGCGATGTTTTGCACATAACATCAGCATTGCGACATTGTTTTAAAACCTTATAAATGTTGGAAATACGACAGTTCAGTATCATCGGAATACTGACAGTTGTGGCAACTCAGAAGACCGACGCTTACAAAACTTCAAAATAGCGACGAGTTGGAGAACGTCGGAAGAGCGACGAAAGTCTGGAATGTTGAAATAAGTGTCACTCTTCCGACGCTTTATTGAAGTGTCTGAATTGCGACGTAATGGCTAACCATGTTTTGCCCCACCTAATACTATCGCTCTTACGATGCCTATGTGTCAGCATAGTGATGAATTGGCCGTCGGAAATTGGGCCAAATGTGCTAGTGAGTAATTTACAGGGTAAGTTTCGTAGATCAAGAACCAAAGGTTAGCACTCACAAATATATCACAAATCAGTAGACCAGTATAATCACATGGTTAAAACCCTCAAAGAGGGAAATTGTCCACGACCTGAGCCAACATGGCCATTTCAGGTAATTTATTAATATATAAAGAAAAGTCACATATGTTTCTCTCATAAACGGTTACCGAAAAAATGACCCTCCATGCTCTTTAAATAGAGATCATGGACCAATCGGGTGTTAAACCACAAATCAAGTGTCATTAATACTGAGGAGAGAGATAACCATCAGATCACTACAAGTCATGACCGTCGGATTATAAGTTACAAAGGTACATGGTAAATAAACACACTTTACCTAACTCTACAATAGACTAAGTTATTCTTTACTATTTCCTATGTGTCAGAATATCCTAACATCCCCCCTTAAGAACAACTTGGGATAGGATTAAATGATTTACAAAAGTGACACAATAGGAGCCTATTTCTTATGTGTCAAAATATCTGAACACTTCATTGTTATTAATTTCTTCTAGTATCATGGGCGACCTGAAAATGGTTTCACATTAAACTCCCTCAATATAATCTTCTTGAGATCACTATTATCTGGCACATATATATTGTCGGTAAATCTGATCAATCCATCTACCGAGAGATGATAGTCCACATCCCACGCACATGTACCTGAAATTGTACCACTACATGGACCTATACCTATACATGCACCTATACTATGTTGTCACATGTGCATAAGCTCTTTATACCTATCAACCTACTAAGGTGCCTATAAAATCCAATTTTTCATGTCTGCCCTATAAGAACTCATAGCTGCAACGTGATTTACATGTATCCTCATGTTAAGAACATCCACAACCCTATTCTTTTTTTCCTTTGATAAAACTATTCTCAAAGTCAAACTCACTGACTGTGGCCAACCATATAGATTTCTTGGATTTCAAGTTTGACTGGTCAAACAAGTATATCAACCTAGTGTGATCAATCCTCAATACAAATCACCTACCAAGAAGATAGTGCCTCCACATCTTCAATGCATGAATGATAGCTACTAAATCAAGATCATGTGTCAGATAATTCTTCTCGTGATCGTTTTTTTTCGTGGCTCATAGCATACTAGTTATCCCCCCTACATAAGGGGTCCACGAAGCCCTCTTTTGCAAGCATATGTGCATGCCATAAATTATTTTTCTGAATCTAGAATCTTTAACACTAGATCATTTGTCAAGAACTACTTCAAAATTTGTTGCATATTCCTCTGTCCATTCAAATTTTGTACCTTTCCTTTGCAATGCTGTAATAGGATATGCGATATGGGAGAAGTTCCTAATGAATCTTCTAGAATAACCTATTAGCCCATTGAATGAGCTTACCTCATCGATGTTTCTAGGAGCTTCCCATTCCATGATATCTCTTATTTTCTCTAAATCCACTTCTATGCAATCCTTGGAGACCATATTCCAAAAGTAATGTAACAAATTACAAAAGAAATTACAATTACTAATATTTTCATACAAGTCTCTCAAAAATATCAATACTAATGCTAAATTCTCGGCATGATATTCCTCATTCTTGGAATATATCAAGATGTCATCAATGAATACAATAAAAAATGTTTATAGATAAGGAAGCAACAGAATATTCATCAAGCACATAAAGGTAGTTGGAGCATTAGTCAAGCCAAATGGAACTACAATAAACTCATAATTACCATACCTGGTTCGGAAATGTGTCTTATAAATATCCTCTTCCTTGGTTCATACCTGATGATATACAAATATCAAAGAAACCTTTGAGAACATTGTTGCTCCCTTAAACTGATCAATTAATTCATCAATCCTCACCAACAAATACTAGTTCTTGATGGTAACCTTGTTAAACTACTTGTAATCAATGCACAACCTGAGAGTACCATCCTTCTTCTTCACAAACAATATTGGTGCACCCCACTATGATACCATTTTCCAAATGTATCACTTCTAAACCATTTCCTTCAATTTCAACTTTAAATCTACCAACTCTGGAGAGCTCATTATGTACGGTGCCTTTCATGTTGGTGTTGCCCCTAGTACCAACTCAATGGAGAATTCCACTTCTCTATGAGGCAACAACTATGGTATCTCTACTAGAAACACATCCTAAAACTATTATAAGATTGGGTACCTACTGAATATCTCTGCATCCTCATCCTCCTTACCTTTACCATTAGAAATGTGCACTACAAATGACAGACACCCTTTTCTACGATTGCACTTTTCGTGCATGGTTGTCACAATCCTAATTGATGTTTCTTTCTTCTTACCCTGTAAGACATTCTATACTCCATTTTCATCCAAGCAGTCAATATTTTTTTCATAAAAATCCACTTTAGTCCTATGAAGATATAACCAATACATACCCAAAAGAATACTATATGACCCCAACTGTAATAGATTCATATGTGCCGATGTAGGCATAACATTCAAATCAAATGCACAAGCTCTTACCCAATGATGAACTATGTTCCTGGTACTTGTAGCCAACTGCACTAACCAAGATTATGAATGCACTTCTTTATTCAAAACACACTTATCCTACAAGTCAGGGTTAAAATAACTATAATTAGATATAGGGTCAATCAAAATAGAAAAACTTTATCACAAATATTATCGTTCATCTCAATGATAGATGTTTGATGATATTCCTTCCTATTATAGAGCGTTGCATAGATACGAGAAATTCTTTTCCCAACATCCCCAACAGTATGTGCCTCCATTTCACTATATATATAAGGCCTATCACACTGATACTATGGACAATATCTCTTTAGATACTCCTTACCACATATCCAACATTCCAAACATCTAGTATCATTGCCTCCAACCATCTAGTATCATTGCCTCTATTCTGCTATTTTAACTCATGTCCCTGTCTAATTGCATTGAACTTCTTATGTGGTGCAACATTATATTTCACTTCTTCATTCTGAGGCTTTTTTCTTTTCGACTTCCATTTACCTTTTCCATTATCTTTCCCTTTCCATCCTAGCTGAGATTTATCTTACGCTTTGACTTTTCATAGAAATTCTTTAATTTCCCAATAACTTCCTAAAGTGACTATTTTACAGAAATCAAACCTGTGGATAAATATGCTTTACCTAAGTGTGGTGGTTTACATAGAACAATAGTAAGAAATATATCTGACCTTTTCCTTAAAATGAATAGATAAAGGGAGGTAAACGAACTTGTAATATGTTCTCTTTTCCTCGCCTCCCTTCGTCGCTTTCGTCGCTCTCAATCCAACTTAACTTGCTTGATTAATACCTACAATGGGAAACAAAAGGCAGAAAAAAACATAAAGGAAATGTGATCTGTTCAAGTTAAAAAAATTGAATCAATTAAATTCATAAATACACATATAACATCATTGGCATGTGAATTAGGAAATGAAAAAATGTTTTTATTATGAAGTAGAAGGAATAGTACAACTAGTTGATCGATTAACTATCACTTATCCAGCTTGAGTCCCATCCTCATCATGTCCACCATCAACAATCCAGTAGTACCACATTACATGCAGACTACCTCCAAGAGCTGTGATCTCACCAACATAACTCTACTTAACACAAATTCTTGCTCTCTTGAGCACTATGACCAGTGCTTTATTTATAAGTAGATGAAGGTGGTTTGACATAAATGAATCATTTAATGGCTTTCCAAAAAATGGATGAAGAGGTTTTCTTGTTCATGGGAATAGGAGGATAAGAGGTTTAATTGCTCCATGGGTTCAGTTGTGGCTCATTTGCATTTACTTTTCAAATATTTCTGAAAACACCAAAAGAATCATAAATGTTAGATAATGTAAAAAAAATTATATACCGAAAAATAAATTTTGATCTATATGTTTGTGTATTAACATTATGTGCGGAGATGTGAAGGCGGGTCGAGTAATGCTTACTCGCGTGAAGAACAGTTCAAGAGTAGGGTCGATTGATGCATTTAGAACATTACATGCCACGGTGGAGTTAGGTGTCCCCACCTCCACTTGCCACGTCATACCTACCTTTATCACACATCACACATCACAAACTCAGGAGGAATGGCACTCATCAATATGTTATGAATGTAAAAATGCAAAGTGCAATAAGGGCCGGATGTGATGGAGCTCAGAACTATGAGCTAATATATTCCAATCGCACATCGTACATCGCAAGATCATGAGGAATGGAACTCATGAATATGTTATGAATGCCGAAATGCGAAATACGACAAGTTTTTATATCGTTGATTGCAATTTGTGATCGGCCCCACCTCCACTTGCCACATCATCCCTACCTTTATCGCACATCGCACATCACAAACTAAGGAGGAATGACGCTCATGAATATGTTATGAATGCCAAAATTTGAAATGTGATAAAGGGACGAACATGATAGTTTTCAAAGGAAAATTTGAATTTATTTAAAGTCTAGGATTATGTGCAGTTGCATTTTTTATGAACAAACGTGAATGTGGGTAGTGGACTCGGGTAAGTGACCCAAAATAGAGAAAATGTTATGAAACCAGCTCCAAAAATAGAAGAAAAGAGAGATCAATGCCTTAGAAATCAGCCACTTCGAGGGGGAAACGTCCAATACATTACATAAATGAAAAATTCTTGGATGATACAAATGACCAAAACCTCCTTCTAGATATAGGAGTCCATGGTCCCACAATATAATCCTAGCCGACCTAAGAATAACAATGTAAGGGCACAATAATAACAATATCGAGGTTACAGGGGTACAACAATAACAATAAGGGGGCTACACCAATAACAATAAGGGACTAAACTAGTAATATACGGACCTAACATGCCCCTCTCCTTCAGAAAAGTGTTGTCCTCAATGCTTGAGTAGCTCTTGGTGCTTCTGTATAAAATTCTCATCCTCCCATGTAGAATCTTCAGTGGGTAAGTTCTTCACTTGATGAGATACTCAGAAATTGATCAATTTTGTAGCTATCGAGTTCTTGTTTCTGTGACCACTTCAGGTTCCAATATGATTTTTCCTTCCTCATCAAGTTTTGGAAATATTGTTTGAACTGCAAGATTTTCACCTATAACTTTCTTTAAGCATGAAACATGGAAAACTGGATGCACTCACGAAGAAGCAGGAAGCTCCAATTTGTGTGCCATAGTACCAATCTCTTGCAACACCTTGTAAGGACCATAGTAATTTGGTGATAATTTATTATCCTTCTTAGCTTGCTTGAGGGAAATTTGTTTGTATGGTTGTACCCGTTAAAATACCCAGTCTCCTACATTAAAACTTCTCTCGCTGCGATGTTGATATGGCTATTGTTTCATTCAATTTTGTGCCAAATTTAGGTTATCCTTTAAGAGCTGGAGAACTTCTTGTTGATGCGCGATGTGATCCTCCACTGCTTTAACCTTAGAATTTTCTCTTAAAGATGATCTGATGGACGGTGGATGATATCCATAAATTCCATAAATGGGGTCATTTTTGCTGCAGTATGGAAGGAAGTGTTATACCACCATTCAGCGAGAGGTAACCACTTGACCCATTGTGTTTGTTTATCAGATACGAAACAACTAGGATATCCTTCCAAACATTTATTAACTATCTTAGTTTGACCATTGGATTGAGGATGATAAGATGAGTTATGATCTAATTGAGTACCCAAACAAGAAAAAAACTCCGTCCAAAAATTTCCAGTAAAAATGCGGTCTCTGTCGCTCACAATAACCTTTGAGTTTCCATGTAGCTTTTGAATTATGTTCATAAATGTAGTAGCAACTGTACTTGATTTAAATGGATGAGATAATGCACAAAAGTGTGCGTACTTGGTAATTCTATCAACTACCACCATGATGACACTCTTTCCTTCGGACTTAGGTAAACCTGTGATAAAATCCATCGAAATCTCCTCCCAATGTTGACTTGGAATGGATAAAGGTTGTAGAAGACCTTGGGTCTTAATTGTCTCAACTTTATTTTGCTAGAAGACCAAACATCCCGCCACAAAATTTTGAATATCATATTTAAGGCCATCCCAAAAAAAATATTTCTTCACCCTGTGGTAAGTTTTTAAAAATCCTGAGTGTCCTCCTAAAGGAAAAGTGTGCAATTCCAAAAGAATCTTTTGTTTTAGTTGGGAATTCTTACAAATATATAAGCGATATTTGTACCATAAGGAATCGTTTTTCCAACTAAGTGTATCAAATGTACTAATATCTTGCTACAACTTTTGAATGAGTGTCCACACTTCTTCATCCTTCTTCCATTCATCCCTTACTTTGGTTATCCAATCTGGTTGGATAATAGAAATGGCACAAAGTAATGCTTCCACCTCTTGATTCTTTCTTGAGAGTGCATCTGCAACAAAATTTAGCTTCCCCTTTTTCTATATTATTTCAAAGTCATAACCCAACATCTTTGTGACCCATTTTTGCTGCTCTTTTGAAGATAGTCTTTGTTCCAAAAAGTGTGTAAGACTATCATGATCATTTTTTACCTTGAAGTGTCTTCCCATTAGGTAAGGTCATCATTTCTTTAGTGCATGTAGTATTGCTAACATTTCCTTCTCATAAATAGCTTTCTGTAAATACTTTCCTTTGATTGGGTGACTTTCAAACACAATGGGTCTTCCTTCTTGCATTAAAACAATACCAATTCCATTTCCTGAGGCATCACATTCCACAATAAAGGTTTTTATGAAGTCTTGTGTAGCTAAGACTGGTGCTAGGCACATTGCCTCTTTAAGATGTTCAAAGGCCTTAGTTGCTTTAGGAGTCCATGAAAATGCATCTTTCTTCAATAATGTTGTTAGAGGTGTTGCTATTCTCCCATAATTCTTAACAAACTTGCGATAATACCCTGTTAACCCAAGAAATCCTCACAAATTCCTTATGGTTGTGGGGAATCTCCATTCCTTAATGGCTTTAATTTTGTTAGGGTCTACCTTAACACCCTCGTGAGATACAATATGACCCAGATATTCCACCTCTTGTACTCCGAAGAAACATTTGGATGTTTTTGCATATAATCGTTTCTCCTGCAATAGTTTTAGCACCTTGTCAACATGTTGAACATGATCCTTCCAGGACCTGTTGTAGATTAGTATATCATCAAAAAATAATAGCACAAATTTTCTAAGGAAGGGTTTGAAAATGGAATTCATCAACCCTTGAAATGTAGAAGGTGCATTGGTAATGCCAAAAGGCATGACCAAAAATTCATAATGACCCTCATGAGTTTGAAATGCTATTTTCGTAATATCTTCAGTCTTCATCCTAATTTGATGATATCTTGAACGAAGATCCAACTTGGTAAAATAAATTGCTCCATGTAATTCATCCAATAATTCATCAATAAAAGGAATGGGAAATTTATCTTTAATGGTGATCTTACTGAGATCCCTATAATCTGGACACATGCGCCATGATCCATCCTTCTTGTGCACCAATACTACTGGAGCAGAGAAATAACTTTGATTAGGTTGATTTATACCAACCTCTAACATTTCTGCAATCATACGTTCAATTTCACTTTTTTGGACATAAGGATATCTATAAGGCCTGATGTTTGAAGGAACACCTCCTGGAATCAAATTAATAGCATGATCATGATCACGAATAATTGGGAGTCCTTTGGGAGTTTCAAACAACTTGGAATGATTGTCCAAGACTATTTGGAGATCTTCAGAAATCAATGATTTTGATGTTGGAACTTCTAGTGAGCATAATTGTGCAATTACACCTCGTTGTTATTTCTTCAGAATATTTTTCATGACATTAGAGCTTATTATCTTTCCTGGCTTCCCCGCGATACCCCGTAAGTTGACTTCCTTTCCTTCTGAAAAAAAATTCCAGAAAATTTCTTGAAAATTAAAAGCTACCGTCCCCAAAGATTGTAACCATTGTACTCCTAGTACAACATTAGCACCTCCCATAGGAATGGAAAGCATTGGAATATTCAATACATATTCCCCCATGTTTAGCTTGATATTATGGCATTTTCCAGAGCAGTATACAGTTCCATGCTAATATTATGGAATTTTGAAGTCTAGGAGTAGCAAAACATCCATATTTATATATGTGAGTGGTAGGCTTACTTGTTTCCATAATTTTATATTCAATTTTTCTTTCCAACCTGAATGCCTTTTCCAATGAATCAGGTTCCCAAACGCGAACTTCATGGTTGATGTTATCCTTTAAATTCCCTATGAAGACATCAATTCCGTGTTCCTCTGGAATATCAGTTAACCTTATATTCAATTTTTGGAAGTCCTCAGTGTGCTCCACCACTGAACCCCTTTTGTTTTATATTTATCAATTGGCTAAACAAGGTGTTTATTTTTGTATCCTCATAATGTGTTATCATTTCCTCCATAAAAATTGACCAAGTGACACATTTTTTACGAGAGAAAAGCCATTGATACCATACAAATGTATTTTTTTTCTAAATGTAAAGTTGCAATGTGTACCTTTTGTGTGTTTTGCACATTGTTGAGATCGAAATATTGCTCCATGGATAGTATCCATGTTACGGTATCCTTGCCAACAAAATTCCTCATATCCATCTTTGGAATATGGTGGTTCTTCCATCCAACATTAGAGTTTATGAAATCATGATTAACATTTATTTTGTTCTCATCATGAGTTTCCTCTACTATCTTTTCACCATTAGGAAACATTTCTTTTATAAACTTTGCCAAACCTTTGATGTCTACTTTTAGATCATTCTTCATGTTTTTCATGTTGTCTTTCATTTTTTCATCGATCTTAGCTTCCATGTCATACATCTTAGCTTCCATGCCATCCATCTTAGCTTCCATGCCCACTTCCATGCCATCCATATTAGCTTCCAAACCATTCGTCTTAGCTTCCACGCCTTTCTTCAAAAAATCCATCTTAGTTTCCACACCTTTCTTCAAAATTTCCATTTAATTTTTTGTTTCTCTTTGTAATAGAAAAATTTGGTGCACTTTCTCTTGTAATTTTGATATCTCATGTTGTGTTTCTCTATCTTCATGAGTCATAGTATAACCTTCTGAAGGCTTAATGGGCATTGAATCCTTTTTAGGAGGAATTTTAGAACCCAATACTGATATCTATTCTTCAATATGCCCTTGGAATAAATCCAAACTATTTTTTTTTTCAAACCAGACTTATGTAATTCGAAAAAAATACGCACCTTTTTCTTGCTTTTGAGGAGCTCAATATTGAAACTGAATTATATCTGTGATTTTGGATCATAAATATCTAAAATTCGGCCCTAAAGTAGCCCTCTGAATATTATTTCAAATGCCACAGGTCTGACCTGATTTGGATTCTTCAAGAAAAATTTATGCCCAATCTACCACGATGACCTAATTATGGACTGGTTCACTAGACCGAACTTGTATGACTTGCCACGTGTCATTGTTTCCTCCTTTAGCTCTGAAATTGATATATCAAAAACTACAGTCTGTGTACCTACGTCCACTTTTAAAGAATCCAAATCCAGTGCTCAGAGAGAGAGTTATTTCATTTTTTCCACGGTCACCTCTTTAAGATGAAATTCGGGAGCCTGAAACAATCCTAAACTCCATAGATCATATCTCCAAAAAATTTGTGAACCAAGATCTGAAATTTCTACAAGAGGTTCCTCAAGAATTTGACTTCACACTGTAAATATTTCAGCTTCTGAAACTTCGTATATGAAAATTTATAGCGAAAATTCCACGATGGACTCTTTTAGTTGAAATTTGGGAGCCTGAAAAAACCCTAACTTCCCCAGATCATATCTCCGAAAATTTTGTGAAGAAAGATCTGAAATTTTTATAGCAGGTTCCTCAGGAATTTGGCTTTGTGCTGTAAACATTTAAGCTTTTGAACCTTTGTAGAAAAAAAATTATTGTGAAAATTCCACGATGACCTATTTGGAGCAGCGAAACCCTAGAATCCAAAGCTCTGATACCAAATGTTATGGAACCAGCTCCAAAAATAGAAGAAAAGAGAGATCAATGCCTTATAAATTAGCCAATTTGAGGGGGAAACCTCCAATAAATTACATAAATGAACAATTCTTGGATGATAAAAATGACCAAAACCTCCTTCTATATATAGGAGTCCATGGTCCCACAATATAATCCTAGCCAACCTAACAATAACAATGTAAGGGAAAAATAATGACAATATTTGGGTTATAGGGGTACAACAATAAAAATAAGGGGGCTAAAATAATAATAATAAGGGACTAAAATAGTAATATAGGGACCTAACAACAAAGGAGAAGAGAAGAAGCAACGTTGCGAGCACGAGCAGAAGAGGTAAAGTCGGGTAGAAGGAGACATGATAACATTGTTTGAAACATAGAGGCATAAGAAGAGTCGGGAAAAGGGAGCACATGGTGGAACTGTTGGAAATGCAACAGCTAGGTTAGGTCAGGCAAAGATGCGTTATCGCATAATTGTTTGAATATGACATCTGAAATAGAAAATACAAATATTGAACTCTAGAAGAAATGCAGTGCAAGGATGTCGTATCTATCAAGGAGACACGTCAACAAAAAATTAGATTCAACAAAAAGAATAATATTTCAAGTTTTAATTTTTTTTCTTTGTTTTTTAAGATCGAAGCTATAATGATGTCCTCAGTTGCAATGTAATAAGTATTTTTAAAATTTTAGGTAGTTGAAGTAGTTTCAAGAAGTTCTAGCATCTATGAACCGTTTTTGATGTATTTAAGTAAGATAGGAAGAAAGAAGAGGGTTTTCGAGTTTTGGACCTTCCGAAGACGAAAACATTGGTACTTATTTTTCTGATGGGTGAGTGAAATAAGAAGCAAATTTCCTGCAACTGTTGATGGTGATTCATGTTTCTTGTGTCATTTTATGTTGTTTCTTCCTTTAATGAAGTGAATTAAATAAGTAGTATGTCTCTTATTTACGTTTGTAAGTAAGATTTAAATGGCCTTAATAAATGCTCCTTCACTCCAACTCCTCTCCCTTCACAAATTCGCTCTAAAACTTAAAATTTATAGACTCTGTGTTTACAACATATTATTTTGAGTTTCCTCTCTCTACATGAATTCTCTCTGAAAATTAAAATTAATATATTTTGTGTTTATAGCATATTACGTTGAGTTTCCTATACAGTTCTTCTTTTCCATTCAGATATCAATAGTTAATGGCATTGTAGAGTATTTAATTATACTAGATTATTAAGGGTTTAAAAGAATTTGTTTCCAAAGGGATTCAACAAATACCACCTGATATAATTACTTTTGTGACACATTTTTAAAAAATGTCTTAAGCATTGATTACTACAGAAGATGAAATAACTGCATAAAAACACTTGCCTGTGTTTTCTAATTTTGCTGAAAATCTGAATGTAGAACATCTTGATGTTGTAATGAGACTTTTTGTTCAGTCTCTCTATGGAGAGGCTAGAAAGTGGTTTAATGGATTGCCAAATAATTCTATAAATACATGGGAAGAACTGGAAAATCAATTCACTCAAAGATGGGCAAATTTTATCAAAAGATTCAATAAATTGTATAACAGTTTGCCTGTAGAAATGAAGCCCCCTCCTTTTGGAGAAAATGTGGTTTTTTTGGGGGCTTTTGAAGCCAATTTTTGTTTCACACTTATAGAAAGGAGATCCCCTACACTATAAAATATACAGACAAATGCTTTATAACTTGAAGCTAATATGACTACAACTAGGAAGGCGAAAGGGAAACAACTAGTCCAAGAGAAGGGGAAAGAAAAAGAATAATCATCACAAGATCAAAGAAATGAAGATATGAAAAAGGTGATAAATATTTTTCAAATAATCTAGTTAAGATGGAATTGGAAAGTAAAAACTCCCAAAGAAAAATATAAAATAATTGAAGAGGATTTAACCCTCAATTCAAAAGACAACCCCTGCATAGTTTGTAGAGGGAAAAAAAAAGATCAAGACCAGGTTCAAGCACCATTGTATATAGAACCATCACCCAAAGAGTCATCAGAAGATGACCAAAAGGAATTTGAAGATAAAATATTTGCTATGTAGAAAAATGAAGAGGATGAAGAGGAAGATTTTGAAGGAGAATATACTAAAGCTGAAGTATCTTTTGCTGAAGATGAGATGAATGAATAATGTAAACAATTTGAAGATTTTATGCAGGATAAGTTGCAAAAAAAGTATAATTTGAGATCAAGGAAAAGATCAAGGCTACAAGAGTCTAAGGGTGAACAACAAGACCCTGACCCTCCTCCAATGGTGACTCCACAACAAAAGGACCCTGTAAAACAAGTCAATAATGGGAAGCAACCTGTAAATTCAGTTAATAGAATAGATGTGCATCAAGGTGAACCTTCCTAGAGAAAATCAATTGATACTAATATTTTGGAGAGAGTTGTTCCTGTACCCGAACAAGCAGAAAATTTTAGAAGGAGTGAAGAAGAACCCGAAAAGAATGTTAAACAAACTCATGCTTTCAGTGTGATGAAATATTTGGAGAAGGTAAAAATTTAGGTACCTCTTCTAGAATTAGATAAAATACCAGTCTACAAGAAAGAAATTTCAGAATTTATTAATATCACATAGATTGACGATATAAGTGACACTATGAACTTACAAGAAGAGAAGCTAGTGGTCACATTTGGTCCTCATGTAGAAGAAGCATATCCTTCTATTCCACCATTCTATATTTCTCTGTTGCTTCATGAATTTACTCTCCATAATTGTATGTTGGACTCATGTGCATCCCATAATCTTATGCCATTATCTGTTATGAAGGAACTAAACTTGCAGATTACCAAACATTACAGGGATATGTATTCATTTGATTCGAAAAGGGTGAAATGTATTGTGTTAATTAAATATTTAGTAGTTTCTTTGTCACAAATTCCAGCAAAGAGTATAGTAATGGATGTAGTTTTTGCTGACATTATAACCAAGTTTGGAATGCTCCTATCAAGATCTTGCGGAGCAAAGTTGGGAGGTGTTCTAAGACTATATTTCACTTATGCTATCATTCCCATTTTAAATGGGGAAGAAAGGAGATTGTAGAGGAAAACAAGTTTCGTGAAGACCACTACCAAGAAATATGTAGGAAATTCCCTTATTTATAGTTAAGAAACAGAAGATGTTTCATGTTTCATGCTGCATGAAGATGAAAAATTTGCTGAAGACACAAGGAAGTAGCGCTCTTAAGAAATTGTACATAATGAGCCGCATTCAAAGAAGGATTTGAAATGCTACTTTTATGGTGCCTACTCCAAGGATGGCACAAGAGTAGGATTCTTGTTGATATCACTAGAAGGTAACCTCATGCCTTTTTCTTTTAAATTAGAATTTGATTCAACAAACAATGTGGCTGAGTATGAGGCCTTAATCCTAATCCTTAAAGTTTCTAAACAGATGGGAGTTCAGTCTATTTTAATTTTTGGTGACTCTAAATTGATAATAAGATAGATTAAAAAACATTGTGAGACAAAGCATCTGAGATTAAGATCATACAAAAATGAATTTTAGGATCTGATAGAGAACTATTTTGAAACCTACAATCTTCAGTTCATTCCGAGGGAGGGGAATAGGTTGGCAGATTTGTTAGCAGTTGCAGCTAGTACCTTTAAGCCACCAATGAATCCAAGGTTAAGGTATCAGATTGAAATTAGACATAGACCCTCTATTCCTAACAATGTGAAACATTGGCAGGTGTTTCAAGATTATGAGAAGATAAATCATCTCTTGATAATGATTGGAAACTTTGAAGATTCTAAGATAGATCAAGAAGAATAATAGATAGAGTGGAAAGGAGAGATAAGAAACCTTAAGCAGTCAATAAGCGAGTAGGAGATTATCCAATTGAAAGATAACATATTCCCTAAAGGATTGGTTCCCCTTGAAATACTATTTTATTCTAATGATATTTTTGTTAATTCAAAGAAAATACATCAAGATGAAGAGATGTAACATTGTAATTTGGGAACTCATAAGGAGCCAAAAATGGTGAAATTATTCAAGGGTGTTCCCAAAAATTATAAAGAAAGATACATTGATATTTTTAAGAAGTATATGGATGTGTTTTCTTGGTCATATGAAGACTTGAAAACGTATGATAAAAGAATAATACAACATAATATCCCATTCAAAGAAGGAATTAAACCACACAGACAAAAGCTCAGAAAGATTAATCCATTATTGTTAGCTCCAATTAAAAAGGAAGTGAAGAAATTGCTGCAAGCAAAAATCATAGTTCCTCTCAGATATTCAGATTGGGTTTCTAATTTAGTTCCTGTGAGGAAGAAAAATGGAGATACAATATTGTGTGTATACTACAGGAATTTGAATAGAGAATCTCTAAAGGATAATTATCCTTTACCTAAGATGGATTATGTCTTACAAAATGTGATAGGATCTTATAGGATGTCCATGATTGACAGATTCTCTGGGTATAATCAGGGGGCAATGGATAAGGAAGATCAGAAAAAGACAACTTTAACAACCCCCTGGGGTACTTTTATGCATGCAAGAATGCCATTTGGTCTTATGAATGTAGGTGCGAGTTTTTAGAGGGCCATGGACATGGTGTTTGTAGGTGACAATTATGTGGTTATATATTTGGATGATGTAATGGTTTTCTTAGGGTCAGATGATGAACACCTGGAATATCTACAAAAATCTTTTGAAAAATGCAAGAAGTTTGTTCTGTCACTAAACCCCAAGAAATATTTTTTTTCCTCAGAAGAAGGGAAATTATTGGGCCACAAAGTTTCAAAACAAGGAGTGAAGATTGATCTAGCAAGGGTGGAAGAAATTCAAACAATTCCTTTACCCAAAAGTAAGAAACATATTCAAAGATTTTTGGGAAAATAAACTTTCTGAGAAGATTTGTACCAAACTATACTGAGATTGTGAGAAATATAACTGACATGTTGAAGAAAAATTCAGAAGTAAGAAGGGATAAATAAGCAAGAAAATAATTTTCCAGAATAAAAGAAGCACTCTAGGAAGCTCCTATTCTAATAAGTCCTGATTATTGAAAGGTATTTCAAATATTTCCATTTGCTTCTCCCACTACTATTGTTGTTGTGATATTGCATAAAAGTGAGGATAATAAGGAGAAGCCAGTGGAATTCTTCAACAAAGTTCTCATATGCTGAGCTCATATATAACATTTTGGATAAAAAAGTGTATGCATTGGTCAAAGCACTCAAAGCCTTCAGGAATTATGTGTTACAATCCCAAATAACTGCTTATGTACCTAATTCTACGGTTAAGGAAATGCTGGTTCAAAGTGAAGGAAAAAGAGGAAAATGAATAGCTAAAATCCAGGAGTATGATTTGGACATTAAACCCACTAAGTTAATTAAAGGACAAGGTTTAGCAAAGTTTCTAACAGAAACAATTTTTCAAGCATTGGGAATTAGCCTCCTGGCACTAGTAGATGGAGCTGACAATGAAGAAGGTCAGGATAATCCAAAAACAGGTATTCAATACAAATTTTTGTATTCAGATTGGTATAAAGATGTTGTTCATTACCTATGTTTCTTTTCTTGTCCATCTTCACTAAATAGAACCAAATACAGAGCTATCAAGATTAAATTCCAGCCATATGTCATAGTAGAAGGAAAGTTGTACTGGAAAGATTATGTTGGTATTTTGTTGTTGTGTTTAACTGAAGCTGAATCCATTGAGGTTATCAAGGAATATCATGAAAATATCTATGGAGGACATTATAGTTGGAAGGTCACAACACATAAAATCCTCAAGTCAGGTTTTTATTGGCCTACACTATTCGCTGATGTGTACAGACTGGTCAGAAGTTGTCAGAAGTGTCAATTGTTTGCAGAAAAGAAGAGACTTGCTCTGTACCTCTCATTCCAATATTCCTAGAAGAGCCTTTCAGGTAGTGGGGGTTGGAATTTATTTGAGAGATCAATCCACCATCAAGTGGGTAGTTCAAATGGATTCTAACTGCTACTTATTACTTCACAAAGTGGGTTGACGCAATCCCCACCAAGAAAGGAAATGACCAAGTGGTGATGAAGTTTCTGGAGGAGAGCATCTTCAGTAGGTTTGGCTGTCCAGTAAATATTGTAACTGATAATGCTTGGGTATTTAATTCTTCTTGATTCATTAATTTCTGCCAAACATATAATTTAATTTTGTCACATTCCACAGCCTACCATCCACAAGGGAATGGATTGGCAGAGTCTTCAAACAAGACATTAGTAAGGATTCTGAAGAAAACAATCACTGAAAATAAAAAATACTAGAGCTCAGGCATTGTTTCCTAGTCAATTGGCCAAACCAGTGATTGCTTTCCTTCAAGAAGCTCAGGAAGAACCTAATTCTCTGGTAAGAATAATGAATAAGGTGATTGAGTTAAATGAAAACAGAGACAAAGTTAGAGATAATTTGATTATTTATCAGGAAAAAATAGAGTCTATTTTTGACAGGAAGATGAAATATATCCTCTTTCATGTAGGAGATTTAGTACTGAGATGGGAGACTAGGAGGGAGGATAAAGGAAAGCATGGTAAGTTTGACCCTCTCTGGTATGGTCTGTAGAAAATTTCTGAAGCCAGATCAAACAATACTTTCATCCTAGAAGATTTAGATGGAGAATCTCTACAACTACCTGTGAATGGGCAGTATTTGAAGCATTATTTTGAGCATTAAAAGTTAGAATTCCACCATTGTAAATACCGTATTGCTCATTTTACATATGTCACAAAGAAATATTTGATTCCATGCCCAATGGATAAAGCACTAATATGTGGTTCTTAGTTTCATGTAAAAAATCACTATCCCCAGGTGGAGCCAGATGTTGCAGATCAATTGCATTTAATTTTGAAATATTTCTCAAAACACTAAAAAAACCAGATATGTTAAAAAATATAAAAAACTGTGTATACCGAAAAGTAATTTTTGATTTATATGTTGGTTTATTAACATTATGTGCGGAAATTTGAAGGCGGTTTGAGTCGTACTTATTCGCGTGTAGAACAGTTCAATAGTCAGGTTGATTGATGCATTCAGAACATTACATTCCAGGGTGGAGTCGGGTGTCCCCACCTCCCCTTGCCACGTCATCCCTACCTTTATCACACATTTCACATCGCAAGCACAGGAAGAATGGCACTCATGAATTTGTTATGAATGTTTAAAAGAGAAGTGCGACATGGGCTGGGTGCGATGCAGCTCAGAACTATGATTTAATATATTCCAATTTCACATCGCACATCACAAGATCAGGAGGAATGGCACTCATGAATATGTTATGAATTCAAAAATGTGAAATCCGACAAGGTTTTATATCTCCGATTGCGATTTGCAATCTGCCCCACCTCGACTTGTCACGTCATCCCTACCTTTCTCGCACATCGCAAGCTCAAGAGGAATGGCGCTCATTAATATGTTATGAATGCAAAAATGTGAAATGCGATAAAGGGACAGATGCGATAGTTTTGAAAGGAAAATTCAAATTTATTTAAAGTCTGGGATTATGTGCAATTGTGTTGTTTTATGAAGAAACGTGAATGCAGGGAATGGACTCGTGTAAGTGACCCAACGCAAAGAAAAGGAGAATAGAAGATGGAACGTTGCAGGCACAAGAAGAAGAGGTAGATTCAGGTAGAAGGAGACATGATAACATTGTTTTAAATGTAGAGGCATAGGCAGAGTCGGGAAAAGGCAGCACATGGTGGCACTGTTGGAAACGTAACAACTGGGTCAAGTCAGGAAAATATGTGTTATTGCAGAACTATTTGAATACCACATCAGAAACAAAAAAGAAAAATTTTTAACTTTGGAAAAAATGTAGGGCAATGATGTCCGATCTGTCAGGGATACACATCAACAACAAAACAGATTCAGCAAAAAGAATAATATTTCAAGCTTGAATTTGTTTCCTTTTTTTTAAGATCGAAGCTATATTGATGTTCTCAATTGCAATGTAATAATTAGTTTTAATAGTTTAGGTAGTCAAATCAGTTTTAAAAATTTCTAGCAGTTACAAACTATTTTTGATGTATTTAAGAAAGATAGAAAGAAAGAAGAGGGGTTCTGAGTTTTGGACCTCTAGAAGACTAAAATTTTGGTACTTCTTTTTCTGATGGGTGAATGAAATAAGCAGAAAGTTTCCTGCAACTGTTAATGGTGATTCGTATTTATTGTGTTATTTATGTCATTTGTTCCTTGAATGAAGTGAAGTAAAGAAGCAACCGGTCTCTAATTTATGTGTGTAAGTAAGATTTAAGTAGTCATAATAAGTTATCCTTCACCCCAACTCCTCTCCATTCACAAATTCTCTCTGAAAATTAAAATTAATAGATTTTGTGTTTACAACATATTATTTTGAGTTTCCTCTCTCTCCGTGAATTCTCTCTGGAACTTAAAAGTTATAGAAACGTGTTTACAACATATTACTTTGAGTTTCCTCGACAGTTCTTCTTTTCCATTTAGATATCAAAAGTTAATGGCATTATAAAGTCTTTAATTATACCATATTATTAAGGGTTTAAGACAATTAGTTTCCAAATGGATTGAACAAAGATCACCTGATATAATTAATTTTATGACACATTTTTAAAAAATGCCTTAAGCATTGATTCCTTTCCACAACCAAGGAATTGTCTCTTAAGAACCAAAAAGTTCCATATTCAAAGTTATCATATGAGGTGAAAGTTAGAACAACTTCTAGAAGCCACTAAAGGTGTTAGGCCCCTATATTACTAGTTTAGTCCCTTATTGTTATTGGTGTAGCCCACTTATTTTTATTGTTGTACCCCAGTAACCCAAATATTGTTATTATTGTACCCTTATATTGTCTTTTTTAGGTCGGCTAGGATTATATTCTGGGCCCATGGACTCATATATATAGAAGTAAGTTTTCGTCATTTTTATCATCCAAGAATTGCTCATTTATGTAATGTATTGGAGGTTGCCCCCTCAAAGTGGTTGATTTCTAAGGCGTTGATCTCTCTTTTCTTATATTTTTGAAGCTGGTTTCATAACATTTGGTATCAGAGCTTTGGATTCTAGGGTTTCATTACTCCAAACAGGTCATCGTGGTATTTTCGCAATAACATTTTTTCTACATAGGTGTTGGGGCCCTTGTTTTGGAAACCCATTTTGAATATTTTGAATTTTGAATATAGGAGGGATTTTTGGGTTGCTGCAAGATGACACATGGCAATCGCGACCATGTCGCAACTACGGCAAGCCGCGGAGCTATCGAGGTGGCGCAGAAGCAAGAGATAGCTGAAGAAAGCAGATGCATGAGGATATACAGCAGAAGAAAGAAAGCATAACACAGATAACAAGAGAGAAGTTGGAAGCAGCTGAAAGAAGAACAAAAAGAGGAACTAACAGTTGCGAAAGTGGGTGAATAAATAGCAGTCACTCGGCCGAAAAGAGGAGGAATGAAACAGGAGAAGGAATGCAGAGTGACTGAAGGAGATCGGCCAGGATATCTCTATAGTTCCTAGGGTTCTCTCATTTACCTCTTTGTTATGTAAGGCATCTGTATCAGACTATGAACTCTCCTTGTAGAAGCTATGTAACTATGGTTGTGGATGAAGATATCAATACAATTGTAGGTTGTTGTCCTATTGTGTAATTCATATGCATGCATGTTGGTTATGGTGATTTAAAATTTTATTTTCTTAATACCTGCTCGCTCTATGGATGCTCTTGCGTATCTACCTATGTTTATGAAATTAATTCAATGATAATAATGAGTTGCGGATCCTTCCTCTGCTATCGATCTATTCCCCTTTGGCATGTGGTTGCGGCACGCCTCGGGTGAGACTCTCTGCTCCCCAGAGTAGGGTGATAATGCCAGCGTGGTTATAGACTACAGGGGACTCCTTTGTTGGCCTCAGCCCCTGAACCTGGGTCTTGCTGACCTGTTTCCTCGCCAAAAAATGGTTCTGTTTCCGAGACCTGCATTTTATGAGGGGAACTAAATCATGGTATCGAGGATCTATGAAGGTGAAATATGGAGATGGTGGGATAACCATCTGGACCAGTTCGTTGATCAGCAAGCGGAGTTGACGAATCAAAAGGAAAGCGTGCTTAAGGATCTCATCCTTTTCTTAGATTCCACCAGTGATACTTACGAAATCCTCTCGGGGAAGTTCCTTAGTGACCTCTATAATTCGTTGCGGAGGTTACAGACGAAGGTACCTAGGGATAGCTCGCGAAAGATAAACCGCAAGTGGGTGCACGGGGATATGGTGGCTCTGCATTGGTTGGACAATGAATTGACCCGCGCAGTGGATTTTTGGGTAGATACCACTTTGAACGGGTATATTGTATATTTTTCCACAGAGTGCTACCAATCCTTCTCGAAGGCTGAGGCTATCTTCCGTTTCGAGTTAAGAGGGAAACTGCTCAAGGAGATTCCACTGTGGATCAAGGCCCTGATGGTGGATGAAGGGTTGGTGGAATTTCAAAATTCAAGCATGGAAGCGTAAGCCGCTAGTGCTGGGGGAAGGGCTGAAGGGACCAATGCTACATAAAGTGTGAAGAGGGGAGTGGGGATGGATGCTGAAGCCGCGAGAAGGTTAAGGGAGCGACGAGCACATCAGTGGGCACAGATTTCCTACAGGTGGCAAGAAAGGGTGATGCGGGAGTTAAGACGACTGGAAAATGACTGGAAGAATCAAGAGGAGGCGCCTCAGCGGATAGGGATTATGGACACTCCAACAGATACCCTGGAAAGAGAAGGGACCATTATGGGATTACGGTGGGTGCATGGGAGCCCGGCTAGAAGAAAATGAGAGAAGACGACTGATGAAGACGATGCAGGAGGGAAGCCTGAAGAAGGTTCCGATGGCGAATGGTACGTCGCAATGCAACGGTTGTTTCATGAGCAGATGGAATTCATCTTTCCAGGCAACCCTACTTTCAACAATTTGCATGGCAAGGATCCCTACCTTCCCCTGGTACTTTATCAACCTTTAAGTAATATTTTCGTTAAGTTACAAGCATTAAGTCAGTTGCACAGCAGTTCATTGTCGACGGCGACACACGTGACTAGCAGCATCACTAGTACTATTGCATTCCCCAGTGGAGAAATTACGCAACCGGGACCCAGAGGATCTATCCTATTCAACCCTCCGCAAGTAAATATGGCCGGGTCATTCACCCGGTATCTAGAATTCTCTGGTCGGGGCAACGATGATGTAGAACAACACTGGTATCTCTGCGAAGCCATTTGGAGGGCTCGCCAGATGCCAGATGCAGGGAAGCTAATAAAGTTCCAAACCACGCTCAGAGAGAGAGCTCTGCGGTGGTTTATCAAGTGGTCTGAGGCCCATCCTAATCCAATACTTGCAGATGTAAAGCGGGATTTTATTCGCGAATTCAAACTACCCCAGACGGACGAGCAAGGTCTGTCCGAGCTCTGGGAGATTAAGCAGAAAGAAAAAGAGACCACATGGGAGCTGATGAGGCAATTCAAGGATGCGATCGGGAAGCTTAGCTACCCGATCAATCCAAACCATCAGAGGGACTGGTTCATCAAGGCTTTTCTTCCCTTGACGTGAACCCCCCTCACACAGCAGAAGATTGACAACTTGCAGGATGCTTTAGAACAGACCATGAGGATAAAGGCCATGGTAGGCTACCCTCAATAATATCATGGGAGGCCGGCTCCGTGGGATCCTTCCTTAGTGGGACTACAGCATCAGATCGCTAGTCTGATAGAGAAGCTCAAGGAAATGCATCATATAAGACCAGCCAGGCCAAACGTTTGGTGCACTCACTGCCTGGTCAAAGGCCACGTCGCAACTAAATGTCCTAGGCTGCATGGCGCGGGTGTGGGATCCTCTGTTGCGGCAATACAGGGGGGTCCACCCATGGTAGGTGGTGCAGTAATGAGTCCGCAGGGGGTATACCCACCGCAATAGCCCTATGCGGAGTTCCCACCTCAACCAAACGTAACCGCCACGGAATACTGCGAGATTTACTGGACGATGTGACATCCACCTCGGATGTGCCCGATACTATAGAAGTACTCCACCATCCCAAATAATGTATACTGTGAGTTTTGTGTTTCTATGACCCATAACACTGAGCAGTACAGGGCTCTCGACGCACTTGCGGATCGATTGGACTGTCCCTCCTACAGGGTGAACGAGGCCCCCAGGGGAAGAGGCGACGGCATGCGCCGAGGTCGCACAAGAGGGCGCGGTCCGGTGAAATGTTACAACTATGACCAGGAGGGTCACGTGGCTCAGGAATGTCCCCTTCCCCGACATCCCTGGTGTTCCCAATGTCGTGTGAATGCCCATGCCACAGAGGACTGTCCAGAACTCATCAAGAAGTGGGAAGAATGGGCACGACAGAGGGCCACGAATTTGGTAAACTCCGAGCCGCGTAGAACCATGACTCCGGCCATGCAGAATGTAGAGATCGTCACGCGGGGCGGCAAGAAGATGGGAGAGGACGCTCATGGAAAGGAGTCAGACCAAGCTATTCGGCCCGCCTCCCTAAAACACCTGATCCTGCCAGACGCGTAGAAGCGGTACTTCTAGGAGGCTGTGGAGGCTTTTTCTCAACTGAAGGAAGCTGGGGGCCTTGAAGTACCCTCGAAGACTGGCTCCGGAGAATAGACTTCCCCTGCGACCTTGATTGAGGAATGGCTTCAGCTGTTCCTCAAGATTGTTGACGATGCTTTGATGCGGGACCAGCTCAAGTGTACCCTGCAAGATGCACTGCAGGGGAGTACAGGGCCGAGAGACCTGGGGGACACAGCACCCCAGTATGTGCAGCGCGTCAAACAAAACAAGCGACGAACAGGAAAAGAGTTCCGGCTGAACACGCAGGTTGCGGGATTCTAGATCAGCGACACCATGCTTGATTTGGGGTCCGACGTCAACATCCTGCCACGGAAAACGTGGGAGGCTCTTGGACGGCCATGGCTGACCTATTCGCCAATCCAACTCAGAATGGCAAACCAGTATTGTATTGTGCCAATTGGACTACTCGAAGGCATCGAAGTCGACATTGCAGGGGTGAAGACTTACACAGATTTTGAGGTTATTGATATAATGGGGGACAAGGATCCTTACCCCGCCCTGTTAGGAATCTATTGGGATTTTGAGAATTATGCCATCATCGACCTCAAAAATGAGCTAATGATCTTCGAAGATGGAGAGGTCCGAGTCACTCAACCCCTCGACCCGTATCAAGGCCTGCGATATACAGAAACTGTGGACAACCAGGTGGACGTGCAGATAATGGACCACCTTTACCAAATGACTGCAGGGAAAAGGGAGTACTATATTAACCCGACCACAACAGGTTCTCTCAAATGGTGCAGTGTCCAGAGCTCGGAGCCAGGCTTGGAGCTCGCCTGGGAAGACTGGCAGCAGGGCGGGTACGAGACCAGTTCTGTTTCGGGGAAAATCACCCTAGAGGTTTGTTGGGTCTAAACCTCCACAGCGCAGGGCATGCTATTCAGAAGGACTCACCCACAACCATACTTGAATGCAAAAAACTAGTTAACAACGATAGCAGAACTCACCCGTAGTCCTACCTTCGATGTAGATCCCGCGGGGTCCAAACCCCTAACAACTCTCCTTCCGCCTTCAACCGGGAAAACAAGAAAGAACGTGCACGGAAACCTAGTTGTACAACATATATTTCTCCTAAACATTAGTGAAATCCATGTGAAACATTATATAAACCATAATAAATGCTTAAATGATAATCTTTACACACATATAAGTAAACATTAACACACAAGTTCAGGAACAAGATGGTTCTTCATTATCACGAACAGCATGTACAGTAGTAAAAGTGGAGAGATCACCTGAATCCTTCCACGATCTTCGAGCAGACCATCGTCCGGATTCGTCTCGCCCTTGCCTCGCTAAGATACTTTCAATATTTGTGCACTCGAGATGGCATATAAATGGATGAACATCTCTAGGAAACAAGGGTTTCCTGTATAAATCTGGGAAAGTGCAGGAGGCACGGGGAATCAGACTTGAACTGGGATTCCAGTAGAGTATAATGTCTATAAAATATCTCTCTCCCTTAGGCCATGCACATGAGGGGGCTTTTATACTCCCTCAAAGTAGTTTCAATCAGTTAGAAACAGTTGGCCACGTGCTGGGGTGGTTCAACTACTAGAGTAACCATCAACCCAGCCCGAAAATAGGGATTTTTTATATATTTTTTAACGATTTTAATGGCATACATGGAAAAGTACATATGGACTCACGTATACAAGCGGAAAAGTCTGGGCATAACCGCGTATGGGAATTTTAACACTGTTTTTTAGTGAATTTTGTTCAAGTCTGTAGGAATGGGTGCCCAAAGCCATAAAGACAATCATGAATCACATGAGGGTGAAAAATGATGCTATAACAGATGCCCCCTAATATATGAGGTTAGAAGGGGTACATGATGGCCGAAATGTATTATGCACATAGAAAGAACTTCGTAAGGACAAGAGAGGACTTCACCAGATTTCAGGCTACCAAAAACCAATGAAAGAAAACAGAGAGTCAACTCATGCTGAGGCGGGCATACCCATGCTCAGTCAAAAATACATCATATGGAAAGTACTGAATAGATCCAACATGCATACAAGTATAGCTGAACTGAAAGTACACAATGAATCATCTGAGCATGGCCCGGAAATATAAGTCTGAATCAATGTCCAAGTATCACATATAGAAAGCTGATCAATGATGCTGCAACTGGATGTCTGATCATATAAGTAACTGAATCTCCAAATACCAAATCATAAGGGGTGGAACTCAAGGTACAATCACACAACTCGGGAGCTAACATATAGAATGCTGTTGTACTGAACTGCAACATATAAGGGTGAACGATATCATTGGCAGAAACTGAATGGACTGTCAAAAGTGAACTGAAAGATACTGACGCAACTCGAGGTCTTCACCGATCTCGACGGCACAATTATACACAATGGGAATAAATGAGCTGAAGTCGACCATGTGAGAAATCATTGGATTACCAGTCAATGATGAATACCGTTTAACCAACGCGAGACAACCCACCATTAATGAAAATGAGTGTCAAGGTGCCCTAGTACAATCTAACAAGTGCGAATAAATGAGTTGAAGTCGAACACTTGAAAGAATATACCAATCAGGAGGCAATGATGAATCCCCACTGTCAATAGCGAAGAGTCTGCCACTGATGACTGCAAACCCTAAGGTACTGAAAAAAAGAATCTAGACCTTATTCCCAGAGCAATGAGTCGGAGTCGATGGGAAAATATCTGCTGGAAGGAAGGCATTAAGGCATCCCACATCAGTCCAACATGAGTGTAACCTGCAGGCCAAGATTTGGAAGGAATCGGACGAAGTAGAGTAACGAAACCAAACCGAAGTACATTTCTGACATGCACAAGATGAAGCTAGCGCATGGAAGAAACCCTCTGAACCAACCAATAATGAAAGCTGACACAGAGGCGAGAAATCCACCGATAGGGTCAAATGGAAATCAAGGTACTGCACGAATCCCAAGTGTGATAATGTATGCTGACGTCGAACACAGGGGAAACCACTCAGTCAAAGACCCATAATGATGATCAAATGCTGAGCACAAGGTCACCTATCAATGATGGAAATAGGGCCAGGGTGCGGCTCTAGGTTTGCTCTCAGAGCAATGTGTCGTAGTCGATAAGAGACAAACCCGCCAGCAAGAAGTCAATGGAGACCTTCTCAAACCAGCACGAGCAGAAGACCAAAACATCTGATGTGATAGAACAAGATACCGACAAGACCGGGAAGGCCAACTGAATAATGAGTCAAGAGACACCACAAAATGGCCGACTCTGGTTAAACTTCCCTTGAACAAAAGCATGACTCGTGATGACCATGGTAGTAAAAGTGACATTGTATAAGTCTATTATGCAGGAGGCAGAACAAACTCTCCATATGATTGGAAGAGATAACCAACCGGGGGAGAAATGACAAGTGAAACAAGGTAAAGGCTGAACCTAGGTCAAAACTAAAACCATCCCAAATGGAGGAAATATATATAAGTGTATATGATTTGTTCAAGGGCAACAAACTGACACTGTACTGCCATCAAATTATGAAGTTACATCCCGTTCCCGCTCTTTTTTTATATTTTATATTTTTGTCTTTTTCATATAATAAGCCTGAAAAGTAATAAAATAATGCTATGGTACAATGGATAGAACGAGTATCAAGAAACAGATGCACTAGTTCCTAGGATTGGAACGATTCTATGCTTAATGCAAGGTGGCGGAAACTGGTAAGCGATACTCAGAGGAATGTTCCATCCATGGGTAAAAAGGTGTCAAGTCGCGATAGCTAAGTGCATGCAATGGTTTAACTTGTACAGATAGACAAGGTCAAAATTGGGCTTAAACATGGAGTCCAAATGAAGCCGGCTAAAGGCCAGGATAAACAAGTTTCCAATATGCAATGCAGTAATACAACTCAACAACACCAGGGAGCCTCTAGGGTAAAAGCCAGAAAAATGATAATGAAGAAGAAGAAGAATGAAGCTTCAACACATAAGTCATGCCGGGACTAAAGAGGACTCCCAAGCCTACATAAAACGCAGCATGGGCAACAAGTGATAGCAAGGAACTAACTAGGAAGCCCATGTAAAGGAAGGCTCTACCACCAAGTCATGATTAAATAATCGGCGAGTGAAATGGGTGTAATACTCATGACCTGATGGGATTGACCCTATGGCAAGTGATCAGAATGGAGGCTAGTATGCAAAATGCAACGGAAAGTGGATTCCCTAACCTATATGCTAGTGAAGATCATATACCTGCCATGATGGGTCAGCATTCATGGATCAAAAACTGGAAAAAATCTCTAATTCGTCAAAATGTACTTGAAAATATACCAATCTGGGCACTTCCAAGCATCCGGGTTATGCAACTTAAGTTAGATTGAAAAAATAATCATAACAAATTTTTGCGAAAATTTTCAATTTTTTGGGCATAAATAGACAAATTACCTCATATTTGGTTCATTATTACATTGCTGATTTGGAAAAAAGTGCTCTGGAGAAAAAAGCTTCTTTCGTCAAAACAGGAGCAACCGACCGTCAAATTCCACCGAATATATCAGGTTAGCTCTTAATTCATCCTTGCTATTCATTTTGTCCATTCATAAGTTAAAAATTAGGAATTTTCACTGTTAAATCTCTTGCTAAAAATCACGAGTTTGCGCATACGTGGGTTTGTAATGACCAAGTCGCGTATACACGCGACTGTGCACAAATGAAGTCACATATGCGCAACCCAAAAATCAAGAATGCGTAGCTAATGAATGGATTATTGAAATTTGACAGGATGACCATATCATGGAGAGAGCACGAACACAGTGCTATTGACAATGAAGTCATGCAGAATCCAGCATCACTAAATATTCTTCAGAATTGTGGATTACTCAAGTTTTTCAAAATGCCAAATATGAAGAGCAATGTCCGGTTACTCGAAATTCTTGTGAACTATTGGGAACTGGAACAGGACTGCTTTATGATAGATCAGATGCCTGTACGCATTGAAGTGGAAGACATATATTTTATCACTGGACTCTCCCGGAGGGGGGAGCTAGTAGACTTGCACGGTAAGCCTTTGGGAGGGCTAAACGTGGAAGATTACGTCCACATGTACTGCGTAGAGGGTTCCAAGAAAGTTGGAACTCAAATTGCAATCAAAGATTTAAGGGATTTGCACATGAAAATACTCCTTTTCAACATTGGCAGGGTGGCAGGATCTGCTTCCCTACACCAGGCATCCAGGACGCAAATGAGCATAGCAGTGGAATTCTTAACTCATGTATATGATTGGTGCACAGCCCTACTGATGAACATGAAGCAGAAATTGACCTCTATCCGCCAAGTAAAGACAAAACATTTTGGATATGGTACAATTTTGATGACATTCTTCTTTGAGAAGATTCCAGTACTAAGACCCAGAGTGATCTCTACCATCAGCAGCCCGAGAGACCCAAGAATTTCCTGCTGGGCAGACATGATGAAGAGATTGGGGGGAAGTGAAGTTCCCGAGACCACATGGGATGATGAGTTCTTCCAATGGTGGAGAGAGCAAATCATCGCGGTGGATGACTATCCCTATGCCGGGATGGACTTTCGTGGTGATCCAGATCTTGTCCTTCCACCAAGCGCAGCATGGGGTACAGTCGGTAAGCTTACAATTTTTTGAATTATATAATTTTTTGGATTTTTTCAATATGTATGAAAAAATGTAAAAATAAAACATGTTTTTGATTGGATTCAAATGACTTACAATTTTAAAATTATCATGAAACAGATTTTGGACCAGTTCGACCTGAGGGATACCCACGACATAAGAATCGCAGAGGCGAAGCGGATATAGTAGATCCAGACAGAACCCTCCAGGCTGTACAGAGGAACTTGGAGGGATTAACCAGCCAAGTACCTATGGCTGCAGTGGAAGACCTACCTGAAGCCATCCAGAGGCAGGTGGTAGGAGTACCCCATGACTGGGTACGTTTATTCTGCCGTGTTTCCACTGCGATCGTGTTCTATAGGAACACAACTTCTGGGCAGGGACCATAGTAGTAGATAGATATGATGTATCAGATGACTGTATATTTTTTGATACTGAACATGATCAGGCATAAGCCCAAGTTTTGTATGACTTATGGATCCAAATTTTTGTATAGTTTTGAACACTCTGATGATATATATACAGCGATGTTTGATGTGATGTAACAAATGTATGAAAATGTATGATGTTTTTGATGATTAAATTTTATTGTATGGAATGATTAATATGCCAATCAATTGCTTGATTAGCTAATGATTCTGCCAACCAATTGTCAGCCCACGGAATATGAATGAAAGTTAAAAATTGAAATGATCTTTGTAACAAACGTACCCTCAAGAACAACCGGAGTAAAAATGGATCTCGTACCCGATAAGTATTGTTTAACTATGACACCACCAGCTGAGAGTCCAAGAAAACTACCAACGAATAAACACCCAAAGATATTGCCTCCGAGAGTAGATAAACAACTACAGTGTATTCTGCTATATTATTGGAAGCAGGACCAATGCAGACCCCTCTTGATACTAACAGCTGACCGGATGGATAATGAAGCACCCAAGCCGCGGAAGCTAAGTTCCGGGTGTGTCTACTAGCACCATCAGCGAAACTAAAATGACTATGACATCCAACACAACCTGCCAAAGCAGATCAAAAACATTACCATCCCATCAAAGATCGAAAAAACAATCAGATATGTACAAAGAAAAAATACTATATACAAAAGTAACATGCCAGGCCAAAGCCTAGGCATAATACTTCTTCAAATAGAGCCCATTTCTAGGCTCCGGCAACTCGTTCCCTTCAAAATCAACCAAGGTATATGCTCCTTTCTTAAGGACTTTTTTAATGATAAAGGGGCCATACCACATAGACTTAAATTTTCCTGCCCCCAGGGCATCTTTTTCTTGGGCATAGACCAAAACAAGGTCACCTTCTGAAAAAACCCTAGGTTTGACCGCCTTATCGTACTGAGCTTTAACTCGGTTTTTATGCGCTTCATTCATCGTGGCGGCATCCCGACGCTTCTCATCGAGATGTTCCAGATGAAGGAGCCGTTCTTCAAGACTAGAAGTGTCAAGAAGAAGTTCAACAGCTAACTTAAGAGAAGGAATCTCACATTCAATGGGAAATACGGATTCCAACCCATGCACTAGCTGAAACGGAGTAAAGCCAGTTGCAGTTTTCACTGACGTCCTGTATGCCCAAAGCGCAGGATATAGCATAATATGCCAGTTGGATCCAGCCTTATCAATTGTCCTTTGAAGAATTGTCTTCAAGGATTTATTCACGGCTTCCACTTGCCCATTGGCTTGAGGATAATACGGAGATGAATGCTCCTGCCGGAAACCTAATTTTAGAGCCAATTCAGCCATCATGCTATTCTGAAAATGACTGCCATGATCAGTGACAATCTCTCTAGGAATACCGAAACGAGCAATAACCTGGTTGAAAAGAAAAAGAGCTGCAGTCTCACCATCATTCCCAAAAGTAGGCATAGCCTCGACCCACTTCGTAAAGTAGTCTACTGCTACAATAATGTACTTGTGACCTTTAGTCGAAGGCGGGTTACAAGTAGTATAATCAATACCCCACTTTGTAAAGGGACCGATGGTAATGACTGGAAAAAGCAGAGCTGGATGAGCGTGCATTTTTCGAGTATAAACTTGACACGGATGACACTTTTTGACCGACTCCATACAATCCTTGAAAATCGAAGGCCAAAATTACCCAGCCCGCAAAATCTTTTGGGCTATAGCAAGCCCAGATAAATGACCACCACAAGCTCCATTGTGGCAATCATTCAAAACAACCTCAGCTTCTTCGAGAGTTAAGCAACGTCTCAGGATTGAATCAACCCCTCAACGGTATAAAGCATAACCAATAATCAAGTAATTCTTAGCCAAGTGACGCAACTTACGACACTTATCCTTCGAAAAAGTAGAGGGAAACTTCGCAGTCTGAAGATACACAATGATATCTCCATACCAAGGATCCTGTGAAGAGATAAGAAATAAATGTTCATCCGGGAAGGATTCGTCATAAATCATTTCTTTCCCACAGGGCAACTCGGAGATCAATTCCGCGAAAACTAATGATTTCTTGGACTTGGAAAACATAAACTCAAGATCAAATTCCTGCAAAATCACAATTCATCTATTGTATTTGCCCCTAATAACTCGTCTACTGAGGACAAACTGAAATGGATTGGCTGTTGCCAAAACATAATTTTTTCATAGAATAATGTAATGCCGGAGTCGCTGCACAGCATGAACAACTGCCAAAGCTAACTTTTCTATCGGAGTGTACCAGAGTTCAGGTCCTACCAAGCCTCGACTAAGATAGTAAATAACATGCTCTACAAGAGCATCATCCTCCTGAACCAGAACCATACCAATAGTAGATTCTACTGCTGCCAGATACAAAAGGAAATCCCTGCTATAATCAGGTGGACTCAATAAAGGAGCAGAGGTCAATGCTTTTTTCAAAGCATCGAATGAGCATTGAGCGAATTCATCCCAAAGAAATGGAACTCCCTTCTTCAACAATCTCATAAATCCCTTGGTAGCTTCAGCATAATTTACAATAAATCTCTGAAGAAAATTAGACTTTCCTTGTAGACTTTGAAGTTGACGAACAGAGGACGGGGGAGGCAACCGAAGTATTGCCTCAACCTTGAAGGGATCTACCCTAATCCCTTCCCTAGACATAATGAATCCCAATGACCGACCGGATGTAACCGCGAAAACGCACTTGTTCGGATTCAACCTAATCTTATAGAAATGACATCGTTCAAATATTTGACGGAGGTGAGCAGGATGATCCATTCTCTTTCGAGAATGAGCAGCTAAATCATCCAAATACGCCTCGATAATATTTTTGATGTCGTGGAAGGCATATGACATGGCCCGTTGAAACGTGGCCCCAGAATTTTTAAGACCAAAAGGCATCTTCTTGTATGCAAAAGTACCCCAGGGAAAAATAAAGGCAGTCTTATGTTGATCTTCAGGACGGATAGTAATCTGATTATATCTGGAGAAACCGTCCATGAAGGAGAAAATCTCATTACCGGCACACTCGTCAATGATCTGATCGATAAATGGTGTGGGGTAATTATCTTTAGGACATGCTTTATTGAGGTCTCTGAAATCAATGAAAACTCGAATTGTTCCTTGTTTTTTATCTACGGGAACAGGTTTTGAAACCCATTCAGTCAAAGGAACAGGCAAAATGAATCTCGCCTTAAGCAACTTCTCCACCTTAGCTTTGATAGCTGCTGCCTTCCTAGGATTGACCGGACGAAGTTTTTGCCTCATAGGCTTAGCGTTTTCGTAAGTCTTGATCTCATGCTAGAAAATAGATGGATCTATACCAGGCATTTCCTCATAAGACCAAGCGAATACATCCCTATACGCTTTAAAGAGCTCGGTGTAAATCTGAATCTCTTCATGGGAACATTCAGCTCCGATGAAGACATTCTCAATAATATTGGGATCCCTGGAAATGTTCACCGGGATAGTAGGAGAAATCACAGCCATGTTCCCTTCAGCATAAACCTGTGTTGGTGCTAAAGGGTTTAGGACTGGGTGAACAGGACCAGGAGACGGAGGACTTGGAAAACTCGTTTCAACTTTTCTCAAATCAGGTAAAAAGTAAGACCGATGATGCAAATCATCCCATGGTCTATCTATACCAGTCATAGCTTCCAGGATGGCCTCTTCAGATGGAAGAGTGGTATCAAGGTAATCCTGGGCAGAAGAAGAACTAAGTGCCCAAGCCGGAGCCACATCTCCATCCAACTCTTCCGGTGAGAGAGGAGCTGGGATGGATTCTGCAGAGTCAACAATAGACTGATAAGCAATCTCAGCTGCAGATATTGGAAATTCCATTCCACCCACTTGACCTTCCGCTAATGTGGCTGTAGGGGAAGGTAAGGTCCAAGGGTCCGAAAAATAATGAGTTATGAAGAACTCTCTTCGAAGAGGAGCCTTGGAGGATGAAATTGCATTAATATGAACTGTAGGAGGAGGAATATCGAAAGTACCTATCAAGGAAGAATACATTCCAACCCCTAAATTCTCAACAGGCGCCCTAGTATTATCCAACTTTGGAACAGATGAGTCAGTAGACGCATTCGGGTCTACAGGAGGACAGTCTAGTTGGTCCACTATAACAATCCTCCCTTCGTGATGGAAACAAATAATCCGAAATAATGAGGATGCAATGGCATCCATCTCATAAATCCAGTTTCTCCCCAACAGAAGGTTGTAGTCCAAGCTTGCATCAACTACCTCAACCTCTATATTCATAGTTTTTCCCCCAACACAGATAGGCAAAGCTGGGACAATACCATGCGGTCTGTGAGAATGACCATCAAACACAGTCAGAAGAGTGGTAGATGGAACAGATTTGGGAGATCCAATCGTCTTCCAACATGTGAGAGACATCACGCATGTGGAAGCACCCTCATCAACAACCGTCCGAAAGATATTTCACTTCCGGTACGATGATTTAATATGAAAAGCCATATGATGGGGGAGTCTCTTCTTAAAATTAGTCATATCAAATGTAATCAGAAGAGAATTTTTTGGATCAATATCCCCAATGGCAGTGAGCAAGGCACTGCGCTAAGCCGGACAAGACTGGAGCACCTCTAAAGCTGACATAGCACAAGGAATCTGCGCAAGATCTTCCACAATAGAGTAGTTCTGGGCAGCCCTAGTGTTTGGATTAATCGTCGAACGCTTAGTGGATGCTTTGGGCATCCGAGGCATAGGCTCAACAGTAGGCCTTGTAATGTGAAGCGTCTCAGTAGCATCAGGAGCATCCTTAGCTTTCGAAGACTCTTCTCCACCATAATCATGGGATCTCGTAGCGACATCCACGTGAGCACTCATCATGAATATGTTCGATGGAATTTCCCCTTCCTGGGTGCCCCCAGAGGAAGCCCCAGGATTTTGATTCGCGCCAACAGCTAGTTGTTGCCCTTAGGGAAAAGGGTTTGTTAACACAGCCTAGGAATTAGAAGAACCCTGCTGAGCTAACAAGCACTGCGCATCCTGAATTTTAGGGCAAAGGTGCGTAAGATGGTCTCCAGCACACAAATTGCATGGAAACTTCACTTTCTTTTTATCCTTTTGACCCTCACCAACATGCTCGTTGGTTTTACTCACATTACCCTTCCCATTCTTACCCTTTTTCTTATTATTTTGTCCCTTCTTCTTCCCTTCGGATTGTTGATTTCCTTTGGGATCGGAAGTTTGGACAGCATTTATTGACAAATATTGGGAAGGCGATGACTCAGCAGGCACAGCCTGACTAGAAGGAGCAGATTGGAAAGACAACTGCTGCAATTGAGTAAGTAGGCTAGCTGCACCACTATTGATCGACCCAATAAGTCCATCACCATGAGGTCCAGGCTTAGTTTTGGATAAATCTAATTTGGAGCGAGGAGCATTGGGAAAATATTTATGAAGGACTCCAGACTGAGAATATATCAGTTCCAACTGCTGGGCCCTAAAAATGGCCTGCTCCTTAGAAAATACCCCAGACAGGGATACATCCTTCTAAATATCTGACTGCAGAGATTTTAGAAACCATTCCAAAAGGAATTCCCCTGGAATATGAGCTTTAATAAGCCTCTTCCTTCTCCTCCATTCCTGAATATGGTCAGAAATGTGGGTTGCGTCGTCTTGCTTAAAATTAGCTAGGAGTTCAGTCCCGGCATCATATCGGACAGGCAACTGGAAATGGTTTAGAAATGTAACAGCCAGTTCTCCAAATGTAGCAAAACTTCCCCTAGTTAGCTCAATATACCATTTTGCAGCGTTTCCAGTTAGGGTGCGTTGAAACAATCTCAACCTAATCGAATCATCGATCAGGGAGTTCGAAGAACACCATAAATGGAAGGTGGTGATGTGGTCAACCGGATCCTTGCCATTCTTGCCTTCAAACTTTGGAATGTCTGAAGGAAGTTTGGTCGGGACCGGAGGCCACCCCGGACTATAACGGATCGGATCATTAGTCAATTTCGAAAGATCTGGCAAGTTTAACGTTGCCAGAAAAGGTAAACGAGGCAGAGCCTGAGGATTCTATCTTTGATAGGATGAATTCCCAACATTATGAAAAGAATACCCTGGATTTGATGAGGCACCAGGTTGCCAGAAAGAACCCGTAGAAAAAGGAGAAGAACCTCCTCCCAACGCAGAGTTACCAAAGACCGGACCAGTTCCCCCGACTGAAGTATGAAATGAAGAGGAAATCCCCTGATAGGGGTTCCAGGCATTAGAAAGAGGGGAAAAGTTCTGATAAGCACTCGACGAAGGGAAAGAAGCATTCCCTTGGTGACCAGCGTAAAACTGATTCCCTACCCCCGCCGTAGTGAATACAGGGTTCCAACTTGTAAAAGTAGTCGAATTCTGACCTCCAGACCAAGGGTTGAAACTCTGGGTCTGAGAAGTAAACAGAAAGGACCCTAAAGAAGGATTCAAACTAGGAATATGCCTAGTTCAGAATGGGAACCATTGAAAAGAAGCTAATCCACTAGCCATGGAAGACATGGGTGTAGATCCAGCTGCAGCAGTGGAAAAGGAAAAAGAAGGAATCCCACTAGTGGGCATTCCAAAATAGAAGGGACCAGATTGGGAAGCATGTTCTTGGGTGAAACCAGAGCCAAACACAGTAGCACTAGAAGCAATCGAAGATATAGCAATGGTGCCCCCTCCTTCAACAGAAGCAGGAGTCTGAATGCCTGCAGTACTCACAGCAAAAGCCGTGTTCCCAGTCGTGGCCATCGAAAGGTATGTATAATACGGAGGATCTTCCGGTATCTCTGACTCAGGTCCGATGTTTTCAAAAATGAACGGATAATCAGGAAGAAGAGGAGATGGAAGTGACACAGAGGGTTTAGGTACTTCCTCTATTTGAACTTCTTCTTCCTGCGGAAATAAAACTCGCGAGGTGAGCGGATCGCTCCTCTCGGAACCAACACTAGAATCAGCTACGAAACCTTCAGACCCTTGTGGAGGATCTCTCTCCACTGCATCAGACACCACAGGGTGATACTCACCTGCTAAACTACTCCTACGCCTTCTTGAAGAAGGCTCTGAACTCTCGGGAGATAACCCCCGGATTCTCCTCGATCGACGAGGCGCTTGATCAGCCACTTTAACAAATTTTAATTAGACTTAAAAAGTATAAAGCTAGGCAAGCTAGGAGCAAAGAGCACTCACTACAAAAAATAATCCTTGACATACAATCAAGCAAACAGCCTTCAGGTATTTCCGCTCCGGGTGATTAGGACCAGACACCAAAATACAAGAAAGCGAAGTATAGGACCTCCCGAAAGTAGTCTGGGATAATTACGGCCCAGGCCTACTAGCGAAGGTAATAGAAACAGTTACGCCGACCTCCTAATGATAGCCATTGCCGACACAAGTACCCAAGCTTCGCAAGGGCACCCCCTAGAAGTACTGCTAAAAGTGATACGACGTCTGCCTCAGGTACCACGGGTATTCCCCCCCGCAGTCACCTATGTGGAACCTAGGAGTGGCAACTATGGGCACCAATCCGTGTCAGAATCTGGGCGGAACGGTCTTGAGGTCAGATTCAGTAAATCAGAGAGGGGGTATCTCTCTTCTCAGCCTTCACTTCCCCTCGCGCTTGAATCTCTGGAGGAGAGCTTTCCCGGTCCACCTAACGGAGTTGGATTTCGCTCAATTAATCAACTTCTATGTTTTTTTTTAGCGGCCTTGGAGAGTTAACTCTCCACTCACCTAATCCAAGGCCCTACAACCTAGCGAGTTGGTGTATGACACTTAAAAAACTTGCTAGTTGCTTTTAAATTATATCGCTTATTTTAATTGGCTGTTATGTTAAGTCAAAGGGATACGGAAATGAAACTTGTGGTGTTTTGACGCAGAAAAGAAATTAATAAAAACCAAACTACATGCAAATGCATTAATTGTCTTTCGATGAAAAACAACTTCTACACAGGTTCTACGAGACTAAAAATTTTGTTTTTATTTTCAGATAACAAACTTCATACTCACAAAAACTATGAAAATGACTAAATGCTTAAGTGCACCTGATGCAAATCACTAAGAGCATGCAAATTCTAAGATGCAAAATCTACTAAAGAAGAGAGAAATTTCCCAAAGATCCTTCAGTTTTATCTCTTTTTGGTTGTCCAAAAAGCTCGTTCCCAAAATCAGAAACTCTTAATATAAAGACACCAAAACGCTTGAAACAAGAGGAAGAAACCAATGACAATTCCTTTCCAAAATCAAGTCAAAAACCAAAAGCAAGAAAACTCAACAAAGCTTCAATAGATATAACAAAACGAAAACAAAAATGCAAAACAAAAGCAAATGACAAAAATGTTTTTTGAGCTTTTGATTTTTATAAAAAGGAAGAGCTCGAAAAGACCAAGAAAAACTATCAAATCCCAAGCCAAACAACTCCGAATTTCAAGCAAAAACTTCAAAAATGCTCCAAATCTTATAGGGCTAGCTAGTAGCAAGATTTATATGAGCACAAGAAGACAAGAAACTCAATCACTCAGCCTAGAAGAATAGTACAACCATGCAGCAAACAAAAACTTCAAAGAACCCAGAAAGACTCTTCAAAAATTGCAGCAAGAGCTAGTCAACTGAACTCAAGAAAACCAACCAAGAGATGGGAAAAAATCAAAGTGCAAAGCAAGACACAAAGGTAGGAAAGAGTAAATGAGCAAAGGCTCTCTATTCTGATAAAGCAGAATAGCCAAGAATCCCCAGAAAGAGATCTTGGTACTCGAACTAGAAATGCCAGCACAAGAAACAAGATTTTCCAGAAAGCTAGTTTTCAACCAAACAAGAGAGAGAAAATACCAAATACCACTTTCAACACAATCCAGAGGACACAAAGACACTGCAGGAATAGGTCTCCACAGTCAGACAAGACTAAAAAGCCAAGAAACCTAAAATTTCAAAATTGACCCAGATATACGCAACTTTACAGTTTTGAAACAAGCGTGCATACGCGACCGTGCTAAAGGAAACCCGCATATACGCGACTCCCTTTAACAAAAACTGCATGTATACGCATCTGCGTGCAGACAAACCTGCGTATACAAAGGTAAATAATGAAAAATGAAAAGGATCAAGCCTGGATAAGAAACCAGGACTTCAGTCTGCCTGACAAAGAGTTAACTGGACTAGAAATAAAAGTTAAAGCTATTGGAAACCTATCAAACCGCTGAAACCACCCAACAGGGGAATCACAAGAATGTGGTCCCCAGTGGAGTCGCCAGTTCTGTTTCGGGGAAAATCACCCTAGAGGTTTGTTGGGTCTAAACCTCCACAGAGCAGGGCATGCTATTCAGAAGGACTCACACACAACCATACTTGAATGCAAAAAAATAGTTAACAACGATAACAGAACTCAACTGTAGTCCTACGTTCGATGTAGATCCCGCGGGGTCCAAACCCCCAGCAACTCTCCTTCCACCTTCAACCTAGAAAACAAGAAAGAACGTGCACGAAAACCTAGTTGTACATCATATATTTCTCCTAAACGTTAGTGCAATCCATGTGAAACATTATATAAACCATAATAAATGCTTAAATGATAATCTTTACACACATATAAGTAAACATTAACACACGAGTTCAGGAACAAGATGGTTATTCATTATCATGAACAACATGTACAGTAGTAAAAGTGGAGAGATCACCTGAATCCTTCCACGATCTTCGAGCAGACCGTCATCTGGATTCGTCCCGCCCTTGCCTCGCGAAGATACTTTCAATATTTGTGCACTCAAGATGGCATATAAATGGATGAACATCTCTAGGAAACAAGGGTTTCCTGTATAAATCTGGGAAAGTGCAGGAGGCACGGGGAATCAGACTTGAACTGGGATTCCAACAGAGTATAATGTCTATAAAATTTCTCTCTCCCTTAGGCCATGCACATGAGGGGGCTTTTATACTCCCTCAAAGTAGTTTCAATCAGTTGGAAACAGTTGGCCACGTGCTGGGGTGGTTGAACTACTGGAGTAACCATCAACACAGCCCGAAAATAGGGATTTTTTATATATTTTTTAATGATTTTAATGGCATACGCGGAAAAGTACATATGGACTCGCGTATACACGCGGAAAAGTCTGGGCATAACCGCGTATGGGAATTTTAACACTGTTTTTTAGTGAATTTTGTTCAAGTCTGTAGGAATGGGTACCCAAATCCATAAAGACAATCATGACTCACATGAGGGTGAAAAATGATGCTATAACAAGTACGCGGAGATGTGCCGCCATTGCTCGAGTCTGTTGGATTGGTGCTGAGTTCCAAGCATATCCCACCCTGTCAAACATGCAGGCTGTCAATACCTTTATTGCAAAGGTGGAAGACACATTTCCAGAAGGCCGCAGAATACCACTTTTGGACGTTGCACTACATTCAACATCAGCAAGGTGGTGGAGGAACCACCGCAACACCTTGTCGCGGTGGAGTTGTGTGGCGACGGCATTGCGGGCACGGTTCAAAGAAGACGAAGGCCCTCGAAGCAGGCACAAGTACGAAGGGATTTTCGATCCGCAGGACCACCCGAAGAGCTGTGAGGAACAGTGGCAATGCCTGGGATACCCACAAGAGCTATGGGTCCATCGGTTCATCCACTCCCTGGATACCATTCCCCAGGCCTGGTACTTAGATGAAGAACGGAAATGAGGAACCAGCTCCTGGCAGGAAGTCGCGACCAAGTTTGTTCGGTGCTTCTCATTCGAGGGGGAGACAGAGCTGGTGTCCCAGGCACTACAAGCTATCAAGGGGGTATTGTTTCTCCGCGACTACTGAGAGGGGGGGGGGGTGAATCAGTATTTACTGCATATTCAATTCTTTCACTTTTTCCTGCTTCTAAAATGCATACGCTACTTTCCTGAACCAGACTTGCGTATATACGCGGATACCCTTTACGAAACTCGCGTATACACAGATATCTATTTATGTCATTAATTCTTCACTTAAATCATTCCTTCATTTATTCATGAGATGTTCAATAGGCAGTAAACATGTGTAGTAAGAACAGAATAAATCATCACACAAATCATCACACATGAACACCAGGATTTTTTAGGTGGAAACCCAAGTCGGGAGAAAACCACCGCTGCAGTTGCTCAGCCTTCAATATTTTATTATAGAGAAAACATCTTACAACATATGTGCTGGCGCAGACTTGACCAGCACGCAGGCACCCACCTGCGCTCGTTTACCAGCCTCTCCTGGAAGGGAGCTCCAACCCCCCGACTCGTTTACCAGCCTCTCCTGGAAGGGAGCTACGACCCCCTGATCTCGTTTACCAGCCTCTCCTGGAAGGGAGCTACGACCCCCTGACTGAAGGCTACAACCCTCAGCACCTCTATGGACCACGTTTCATCAATTTTCACACTGGATCCAACAACTTCAATATAACAACACTTGCAGGCCACATTTCATCATATTTTCATACTGGACCCTTTCCATACTTTTAAGCACAAACATACATCACCAACAGATACATATCAACACAGATCAGATAGCAGAAACACAGCAGAACAGATCAGATGTTTCATACCCCTTGCTTCAGCAAACCCTAGTTTGCATACGCGCTTTTACTTCACTGATGTCGCGTATATACGCGCTTCCGTCCACACAAACCAGCGTATACCTCAGTGTATATTTTATTGCGCATACGCGCTTTCTCTTCGCTGAAGCCGCGTATATACGCGCTTCCTCCGTGGCGAAGTAGCGTATAGATATTCAATCATTACAGAGCAGCATACTTCATCAGATCAGATATTCAGTTCAGATCTACCCTTTTGCTTCAGACAGATGTTCGCCTAGATGCTCGCCTCATCACAGATCTAAGCCTTCCATAATCAGATCTAGCAAATACAAGAGCAATTCAGATCTAGATCCCCTTCTTCATCATTGGTGAATCATACATTCAGATTTATCATTCAAGTGTAACCCTTTCCATTCAGATATACTTCAGAGAGAAGTATTCATTCAAGCTCAGACATCTTGCACCCACACTCATAATTTGCACAATGAAATTCTTCTCCTTATATATGTTTATCCTTTTTCAATACCATGAGCCCCTTTTTCAATACCATGGGCCAAAATAATACCATGAGCCCAAAACAACCTGGACGGGGTCAATTAGGCGGATCATTACCCAATACCATGGGTCAATACTATGGTGGTTACCCTTGGTTTTGCACTTTTTGAGCGCTTTAGCCCATACGCGACTTGGCACGTTCTTTTCCGCGTGCATACGTGACTTCCCCTAGGCCAATCCGCGTATACCAAGAGACATACTCTTTTTCATCATACTTTGAGTACATTCTGAAATCCTTTCTTCATAGCCTTCTGTACACACTGTAGAAACATCATATTTTCTTTATCAGGAACACATTCTCTTAAGCACAACTTCATCAAGTAAGTTTTCATCATCTTCATCAAGTGGGTTGCCTTTCAAGGACAACACTCAACAACATATCACATCAGATTTTCATCATTTACCAAGTCCATCAAGACAATAATAGCTTCATCAAGTGTATTTCCATCAAGGACAACACATGCCAACAATATTATGTCTTCATCTTCATTTAGTGGGTTGCCATCAAGGACGACACTCTGCATCATATTTCCAACAATCTCCCCCTTTGGACTTGATGGCAACCACGATGGTGTTTGGTTACCATAGCAGATAGATACCATGTCACTCTCCCAAATATTTGACATCATTATCTTCTCTTCATTCAAACAACATGTCACTCTCCCCCTTTGACATCAAGGGCAAAGAGCGGATCAAAAACCAACACTCTCCCCCTTCTGTGGAAGAAACATTCTGCAGATCTGATATGTGCTGAAGTGGCCGAACTCCCCCTGAGTTAATGCTGAATCTTCAAACATATTTGTCAATGAAGTACATGACTCTATGAACTTCCTATCACCAAAGACTCATACTTACATCCAATATCCAACCAAGTGGATTTACATATAAGACTCAAGTACCCAACCAAGTGGGTTTACACATTTCAATTCAGCTACCCAACCAAGTGGGTTTACAAAATTTTGACTCAGCTACCCAACCAAGTGGGTTTACAAAAATGACAAGTCCTTACATGACTGAATATTACAATTTTACAACATGAGTCTCAACAAGACCTTTTCATCAAACTACAAATACAACTTTTAAGACCAACACCAGAAAGTCCTCAAGAAAGAGAACATATTTTCAGAACCATCATAATGCCAACACTGCATTATACTCAGCAAAGCTAATGCTCCCCATGAATCTGTGCAACCAAGCAATCTTTCCAAAATACTAAGGCTCCCCCTTAGTTTGTGCATCCTGAAAAATTCCACCAACAAATCATCAAGGCATCTTCATCAAAACATTAGAAACAGATTTATGAGAACTGGATCACCACCAGAGGTACCAAACAGTATCAGAGATACCAAACAGCACTGCAGCTATGCTGAAGAGAGCTGAACCAATAAAAAATTGTCAGCAATCAGTCATACGCGGTTTTCTGTGCATAAACTCGCGTACATACGCGACTGTGTTTCAGGAAACCCGCGTATCCCAAGCCATCTTCTAAATTTAACCAGATCTGATCCCTTGTGAGAAAAAGGCAGTGTTCAGCTTCTTTTGAATGCTTCTCTGGACTACAAATAGATAGAACAGTACAGTTGTGTCTTCAAGCGTCATCCAACGGTTGTAGCATAAGCACATTAGTAACCAAGCCTTCAGATTATTTGTAGCATCAATACAATCTTTCCAAGAGAGATTATCATATCAGAATAGCATCTTCACATCAGAGTCAAGCAATCATCCATGTGGTCCACTATCACCATGATCTTCAAGATTTAACATGAAGTAACATATGAAGGCAAAAGATCTCAACCATAGTAACAATGACATCCAAGTCATCCATGTGTGAGCACACAAATATACTTATCAGCAATCAGGGCTCAAATTCTCATCATAATAATCCATGTACCAAGTCTTCATCATTTGAGCATGAGTATCATAAAGACCAAAGAATAAGCAATCATATTGCCAACAATGCAATCATTAGTATTCAACCTGCTGCTCCCCCTAAACCAGTGCTTTTTCTTAACTTGTGCAATCTGAAACGCCTTCAACAGTAAGTTATTAGCAACAATCTCTGCATGGGCTGCTCTTATCTCCGAATTATAGGACTTTCATCTCAACAATGAATACTCTTCATCAACAAGTAGACAGGACTCATCCATAAACTTCAACATAGGAAACCAAGTATCATATCATCATAAACATGAGTATAACCAGAATAATGCTAACAGTACAATCATTAGCAGTCAGACTGATACTCCCCCTGGACCTCTGCTCCAGATCTTCAACTATCAGATAAATTTTCTCATTATCAATGCATACGCGGCTGTGTCAGCTGGAACTCACGTGTATACGCGACTTTGTTTCATAGAACCCGCGTATGGAAAGTGAAGCATAGAAAATTTTCATCTTCCTTCATTTCTTCCTGAGCTTGTACCTCCTGTACCTGTCTTTTCCACATCAGATGCGCTGTCAGAAGTAAACATAACCAGTATAATCAAATAAACCATGAGAGTCATCATGCATTGCTCCCTTTGTGACGATACATTACTAGAACTCATAATGTATCTCACATCATTCTTGCAGTCAATCAGAGAAGTAAGCTTCAGAAGCGAATGACTGCAGTAGGGTCTGAATTCCCTACGTTTCTGATCGGTCCTCCTTCTTCTTCCAGATTTGTTTGAACTTTCTATCTGTGTGCTGGAAGTTATCTACTTTCCCAGATCTGTTCATCCTGCATTCTTTTTCTACATGTCCATACTTGTTACAAGCATAACATCGCATGTGGCCAGAGAAATAAACATAAGAATCATGATGAGTATTTCTAATCTTCCTCCTTTTACAATCAGCTGCTCTATGTCCATACTTGTTACATGAAAAAAAATATCCCTTGAAGAAACCAGAGTACCTTTCTATGTAGGAATTGTTTGATTGAGGCTGAAATGATCTGCTCTTGCAATTTTCTGCAACATGCCCATAATTATGACATTTAAAACATTCAACGTTCTTGAATGAATTCTTTTGAGAATTCATGATTGTTGGTTGAGCTTTTGTCTCTTTCAACACTTCAGGTTTTGCATTGACATCCTCTGAATTTTTGGCACTTCCTTGTGAGCTAGATTCTCCTTTAACAGTTTCATGGAAACCAAGACCATGTTTGATAGCAGGAGACCTTTGATTACTCAAAATATTGTCCAAAATGTTAGTACTATAATGAAACCTCAAAAGTTTAACCTTTTCTTCTAATTTACCTTTGAGAATATTTACCTCAACCTCCAAGGCTTGACATTGCTTTGTCATGCTTTCTTCTTTTCTTCTTCCATCTTCAACTTGATCCTTCGGATTTAGAATCTCTTCTTTCAACCAATCTTCATTTCCTTCACAAGTTTGTTGCAGCTCTTCATTCTTCTTGTTTGATTTTTCCAGATCTTCTTTGAGAGAGATGATTTCTGCTTCAAGGCCTTCCTTTTCAAATGATTGTAGAGGTTCCTTATTTTTCTTACTTGATGCTTCTAAATCTTCCTGAAGACAAATGATTGCAGCTTCAAGTCCTTCATTCTTCTTGCTTGATTTTTCAAGATCTGCTTCTAGATCTTTAATTAGATTGGATGCATAAGTATGAAACCTTTGATACTTGTCCACCTGTCCATTCAGCATTTCTATTTGATCTTTCATTTGTGAGATCATCTCTTTGTAGATAGTTTCTTGATTATTATATGAACTTTGCAGTTCTTCAACTTTAATCTTGAGAGCTTCTTCTAGATCCACAATTTTACTTTCACTATCTTTACTATTGTTTGCACAAAGAAGAGTATTACACGTGGCCTTCTCCTTTTTCTTCTTTGCCATGAGTGCTTGTAGATCTTCGTCAGAATCTGTTTCATCTTCTTCAATTTTTGCTATACATGATTTCTGAGATATCTCCTTTCCTCGAGTAACCTTCTTCTTTTGCTTCTTAGCCATGAGCACTTTGAGATCTTGGTCAGAATCTTCTTCATCTTCACTGGACACTTCATCATCATCTTCTTTTGCATAATAACTCTTTCTCTTTTCAAATTGTTTCCCTTTACCATGCTTTTCTCTATAAGGACATTTAGCAGCATAATGACCAACCTTTCCACACTCAAAACATTTGAAGGGAAGCTTACCTTTGAATCTTCCAGTGCCTAGTTGGAGCTTTCTCACGAAATTCGCTTCTTCTTCATCGGATATATAGCTGGATTCTTTGACAACTTCCTTTTCCTTTCCTTTTTTAGATGCCTTAAAAGCAGCTTCTCTTATTTGAGAAGGACCTCCTTGTCTCATTTCAAAAGCAGTCAGAGTACCATGTAATTGAACAATAGTAAGCGTTTGCAGATCTTGCCTTTCTTCAATAGCTGAAACTTTAGAGTCAAATCTTGAAGTCAAGGATCTTAAGACTTTTTCTACCAGAGTAGTATCAATTATGGTTTCACCCAAATTTCTCATCCGATTTACAATATCATCTAGACGAAGAAAGAAACTGGCAACACTTTCATCACTATGCATCTTCAAATTTTCATATTCAATTCTAAGAGTTTGGAGTGTTGCACTTTTTACCTTTGTGTCTCCTTCATAGCTTAGAATGATTTTGTCCCATATTTCTTTTGCTGAATGTAGCTGCATCACTTTAGCAAATTCTGATTCGGACATGCTTCCCAATAAGACATTCACTGCTTTGGCATTGGTTTCATACTTCTTCCTTTCTGCTGCATCGGTAGGAATACTTGCAGGGTATTGATAACCTTCTTCCACGATTGCCCATACATCTGCACCAAGACTTTGCAGATATGCTTTTGTACGTACCTTCCAGAAGATCAGATTGCTTCCATTGAATAGAGGTGGCTTTATAGACATTACTCCTTCTTGACTTCCCATTGCGACGGATCTCCTTTAAGCGATCAAGCTTCTGCACAAGGACCTCGCTCTGAAACCAATTGTTGGGAAAAATACTGAGAGGGGGGGGGGTGAATCAGTATTTACTGCATATTCAATTCTTTCACTTTTTCCTGCTTCTAAAATGAATACGCTACTTTCCTGAACCAGACTTGCGTATATACGCGGATACCCTTTACGAAACTCACGTATACACAGATATCTATTTATGTCATTAATTCTTCACTTAAATCATTCCTTCATTTATTCATCAGATATTCAATAAGCAGTAAACATGTGCAGTAAGAACAGAATAAATCATCACACAAAGCATCACACATGAACACCGGGATTTTTAGGTGGAAACCCAAGTCGGGAGAAAACCACCGCTACAGTTGCTCAGCCTTCAATATTTTATTATAGAGAAAACATCTTACAACATATGTGCTGGCGCAGACTTGACCAGCACGCAGGCACCCACCTGCGCTCGTTTACCAGCCTCTCCTGGAAGGGAGCTCAACCCCCTGACTCGTTTACCGGCTGCTTTCACGGGAAGACTACGACCCCACAGTCTCGTTTACCGGCCTCTCTGGAAGGAGGCTTCTAGCCCCCAGTGAAGGCTCCCCAGCCTCGGCCTCTATAGACCACGTTTATCAATTTTCATTGGATCCTGCTTCAATGAGAGCAACACTTGGGCCACAATTAAAGCTATATTAGGACTAAACCCTTCTTCATGCTTTTAAACAATGTTCACATCATCAAGACCCGCCCCGATTAGACAACCAGTTGGATGTGCGTAATTTGATAAGAACACTCATTGAATGTTCACCCCCACCAACCCAGCAAACCTAGTTTTCTGCTTTCCTTCGAGTGATATCCCGCGAGCAGGGGTGCCCCTTTCGTCCACCCTATTTGGTTTAGCCTTTTCTCGGTGTATATTTCATTGCGCACCACAACTTCCATAATGGCTTCGCGGCCACATCCGCACTTCCTCCAGCGGAAAAGTAGTGATATATATCTTCAATCATTACAGAGCAGCATACTTCATCAGATCAGATATTCAGTTCAGATCTACCCTTTTGCTTCAGACAGATGTTAGCCTAGATGCTCGCCTCATCACAGATCTAAGCCTTCCATCATCAGATCTAGCAAATACAAGTGCAATTCAGATCTAGATCCCCTTCTTCATCATTGGTGCATCATACATTCAGATTTGTCATTCAAGTGTAACCCTTTCCATTCAGATATACTTCAAAGAGAAGTATTCATTCAAGCTCAGACATCTTGCACCCCACACTCATGATTTGCACAATGAATTTCTTCTCCTTATATAGGTTTTCCTTTTTCAATACCATGAGCCCCTTTTTCAATACCATGGGCCAAAACAATACCATGAGCCCAAAACTACCTGGACGGGGTCAATTAGGCGGATCATTACCCAATACCATGGGTCAATACTATGGTGGTTACCCTTGGTTTTGCACTTTTTGAGCGCTTTAGCCCATACGCGACTTGGCACGTTCTTTTCCGCGTGCATACGCGACTTCCCCTAGGCCAATCCGCGTATACCAAGAGACATACTATTTTTCATCATACTTTGAGTACATTCTGAAATCCTTTCTTCATAGCCTTCTGTACACACTGTAGAAACATCATATTTTCTTTATTAGGAACACATTCTCTTAAGCACAACTTCATCAAGTAAGTTTTCATCATCTTCATCAAGTGGGTTGCCTTTCAAGGACAACACTCAACAACATATCACATCAGATTTTCATCATTTACCAAGTCCATCAAGCCAATAATAGCTTCATCAAGTGTATTTCCATCAAGGACAACACATGCCAACAATATTATTTCTTCATCTTCATTTAGTGGGTTGCCATCAAGGACAACACTCTGCATCATATTTCCAACAACCCATAGCCCGATGGGGGCACGTCTGCATCATGGCCTGAGGCCAGGCGCGAGTTGGCTTGCCAACGGATTGATGGTGACCTGGACGATGACAGTCTGGAGGACCTCAGGCACCTGTATTTCGAAGATAAGGAAGGCGAGCAGAACCTCAATGATGCACCGACCACTGAAGGCATCCATTTACAGCCACTGAAGACCGAGAAGTTAAACATCGGTACGGAGGAGAAGCCTAAGCTGGCTACAGTGGGCGACTACTAGGACGAAGAGACAACAAAGGAAATTTTCAGCCTCCTCCAGGGATACGAAGACTTGTTCCCTTCGTCGGTGGCAGATCTGAAGGGCATCAAGGGTGACCTCGGCGAAATGCACATTATGCTGAAACCGGATGCCAGGCCCATAAAGCATCAACCCTATCAGCTGAACCCACAGGTCAAAGAAAAGGTCAATATGGAGATTGACAAGATTTTGGCTGCAGGTCTCATCTTTCCAGTGGAAGAAGCAGAGTGGGTGAGTCCTATCGTCATTCAGAATAAGAAGGAAAAGGTGGAGATATGTGTCTGTGTCGATTACAGAAGTCTGAACAATGCCTGCATCCATGATCCGTTTCCCACTCCTTTTAGCGATGAAGTCTTGGATCATGTTGCGGGAAATGAAGCTTATTCCTTCACGGATGGTTTTTCAGGTTACCATCAGGTGCGCATTGCAGAAGAGGACAAGCCAAAAATGACATTCACCACCGAATGGGGATCGTTCGCATACCACATAATGTCGTTTGGCTTGAAAAACACTCCGGCCGTGTTTTCCCGGATTGTCATCGCTTCTTTCTGGGAGTATATCCACAAGTTCCTGGAAGTATACATGGACGATTGGACTGTCTACAGTATGCTAAAGAAACACGCCATCCTGTTGTGTATTATGCTTGATCGGTGCCGCCAGTTGTAAATTTCCTTAAACTTGAAGAAATGTATTTTTGCAGTTCCTTTCGGCATGTTGTTGGGACACGTGGTATGCAAGCAAGGGGTCTACGTCGGCCCTGCTAAGGTCACAGTGATAGTCCACATGGAAGCCCCTGAAACAGTGAAGCAGTTGCGTGCACTTCTTGGGCACACAGGATATTATAGGCGGTTTATCTGAAATTATGCCAAGATCACTTCCCCTTTAGAAAAGATACTGTGGAAGTCTGAAGTATTCCAGTGGATGGAGGAGTGTCGGGTGACCCTCAACACTCTGAAAGAAAAGCTGGCAACGACACCTATTCTGTTTCACCCAGATTGGGATAAGCAGTTCCATGTGCATATCGATGCATCCAGTATTGCACTTGGGGCTGTCTTGGCGCAACTCGGGGAGACGACAGTTGACCACCTAGTCTACTTCCCAGCCGCAAGTTGTCTAATGTAGAGAAGAATTAAACCATGACCGAGCGGGAGGCCCTAGAAATGGTGTATTCACTCCAGAAATTCTGCCACTACCTTCTAGGAGGAAAATTTAAGTTCTTCATAGACCACTCTGCATTGAAATAGTTGGTGAACAAGCCTATTTTGGAAGGACGGATGTATCGCTGGCTTCTACTTTTCCAGGAATTCATGTTTGAGGTGATTTTCAAGCCCGGGCAGTTGAATGTCGGGCCCGATCATTTATCCAGGTTGGAGACGGGGGATAACGACGGCTCTCTCAACGATCAGTAGCCGGATGCTGACCTTTTCCGAGTCGAAGTTGTCCTGGATTACTTGGCCGACATTGCCACCTATCTGACCACGGGGCAGTACCCTCAGCACTACACCCTACTCCAGAAACGCCACTTGGTCATCCGAGCTGCCGAATACTAATTAATTTCAGGGCAGCTATACAACTGGGGCCTCGATGAGGTTCTGCGAAGGTGCGTTCTTGACCACGAGTGCGACACTGTGATGTGGGAGTGCCACAGTGGTGTTGCAGGAGGGAATGTTGGGGAAAAACCCACTGCGAGGAAGGTACTCCAGGCTGGCCTCTGGTGGTCGACGGTCCGTGCAGACTGTAAGACATTTTTTCGGCAATGCGATGTCTGTCAGCGAACGGGGAGGCCCTCTCACAGGGACGAGCTTCCGTTACACCCAATGCATGTGTTGCGGCTATTTGAGAAATGGGTCATCGACTTTGTGGGTCCTATAGCCTCGGTCGCCAGACATTCCAAGGCCCGATACATCATTACCACAACCGAATACCTCACCCGATAGGCCGAGGCAGTGGCGGTACGAGACTGCACGGCGGATACAGCAGCATGGTTTATCTTTGAGAACATCATCAGCAGGTTTGGCTTCCCACGAAGTTTAACCAGCGATCAAGGGACGCATTTCATTAATGACACGATCAAGTCGTTGTTGGACACATTTATGATTCAGCATCACAAAAGCAGCCCGTACCACCCGCAGGCCAATGGTACTGTTGAAGCGTTTAATAAAATTCTTGAAAAGGGGTTAACAAAGATCTGTAACGCCCAGCGGGATGACTGGGATGAACGGCAACCAGCTGCGCTCTGGGCCTACCGGACTACGGTGAAGCGCTTGACCAATCAGACACCATTCCAGTTGGTGTATGGTCAGGAAGCTGTGATCCCCACCGATTTCACGGTACCAAGTCTCTTAATGGCCACGTCTCTCAAGTTCTCGGAAGAAGCATCGCTCTAGGGGCGCGTACATGAATTACAGGAACTGGACGAAGCCCGGTTCCTGGCTGAATTTCACTAGAAGGTTCAAAAGGATAGGCAGAAAGTGTGGCATGATCGCCACATCAAGAAAAAAGCATTCCAGGTTGGCGGCAAGGTCCTTTTATACGACAGCAAGTTCCAGAAGTTCCCAGGAAAGTTGCAGATGCACTGGTTAGGACCTTACTTTGTCATTGAGATTAGAGAGTCCGGCGTCGTTCGTTTGGCTCAGCTGGACGGTACTGTTTTACCGGGATGGGTGAATGGCGCACGCCTGAAACCCTACCAGGAGTAAGTTTCTTCCAACATTCATCAATAACTCTCGCAACCGAGAGCACCCGTAGAGTAGCGTAGTCGAATAACTCTCCCACAACTGGGATGACCATAGGTAGTGTTTTCCGTTCCTGCATCCTTTGTCAATAATCGCTCTGTTGCAGGACCACACCGCAACCAAATGTGGTCGGGGAGGGGCGCGTCCAGCGTGTCATACGCGGAGGCTTCATAAATGTGTCAATGTCAGTCCAGGTCATGTCATTCAGTACTTCTGTCAGTCCGTAGGATCGTCTAGATTTGCATCATAAATTACCATAATTGGAAGTAACCTTGCCATAATCATTTTTCCATCATCCGCAGTTACCTCAGCCGTCACGTCCGCCCATTTCCGTATGCCACCATCAGCAACTGTCATAATACCCATTGGAACGTGATTGATCGCATGATTATCGTAGAAAATAATGCCAGCAGGAATTAACTCGTTAAGGGGTCTCATCAACTCCACTCGTGCCAGGTGATGACATAACTTGCATGAACACCAAAAGCACGAGAATGCCAGACCAGTTCGAATTAGCAAGTGCAGCAGCACCAGAGCAGTTGAAGTCTCAAAATGCACAGAACCAAGAGAGGAGACCAAGGCGAATTCTATAGGTCTATCAGTTCCGAGCAAAAATGCCGAAGGCCATCCCAGCCGTCACTGAACCAGAGCTCGACAGCTGAATCCACAAGACCGAGTCCCTGGTCGGGAAATATGATAACGCAGCCTTGATCGATGCCAACCTTTCAGACGCTGCCGAATTCCCGTCCCTTCATTGGCAGGTGTATATGGAGCACTACTACACCCCAGCTGGCAACTCAGCCAACCGAATGTTACCAGAGTTTAGGGGCCTTCAGCAGTCGTCCCTGATGAACTTAAGAAATCTTCCGTTCTTTGGGACCAGAGGACCAGCTCTCGAGTGCACACGCTTCCTCCTCAGTCGCATTCAGAATGGGTCCTTGTGGCTGAACAAGTAAATTCCCATTCATGCTGAGGATATTCATCGCCTCACAGGGCTTTCGCTGAATGGCGTAGACGTCTCGAATGCCTATCAGACCTCCTCCAAGCGCGCACCAAAAACGGGAGACGCGGACCTCTATGTCAAATATGGAACCCGCCGGGGGGGGAAAGGAGCCAAGATAGACCTCATCAATAAGCCTGAGATTCGATTCACTTGCTACCTCATTGCCAGCAAGACAATGAGGCACTACACCAAGGGAAAATGCACCCTGGACACTATCTCCATTGCGGAGCACTGTGTCCAGGGCACCAAGCTGAATTAGTGCTCCTTCTTGTTAAAAGAACTATTTGATGCGTGTGAGGAGAACTATAAGCACGCTACTAGTTTTATTTATGGATACTTGATCGTCGCTTTTTCCATGTGGAAATGGCACACTCCCCTCATCCGGTTCCCAACGAAGATTCCCGAGGGCCAGCCCCTCGCGATGAAGTTTACTCTGTGGAAGGTGTCAGCCGACCCCAACACTAAACAGGTGAATGCAAAGGCATTCCGGTCCTGGTACGGGCTAATGACGGATGTGGTGGCCAGTCAGCAACGGGTGCCCAGGAACCTGTTGGATGAGTATAGCGAGCAAGTGTGGTTTGGGGTAAGTGACATGCATACTTACCTCCGACCCACTTGTGTTTCGGAAGACACCTTCTGCATGACGTCGTTGAAGTTCCAGCTAGACGATGCCACCTTCCACCGCGAAGTCTGTTCGTGGCCGGGGGTCATGAGGCACACCCGCGACGGGATCCCCAGGTACAACTTTGAGCAAATGTTGCCATGGCAACAGCCTGCCGAGATGGATGCGGCAGCGCTACCACAGGAACTCCCCAAACCACTCGTCCCGGTCATCTGCCACTTCAACACACAGGTACGAAATTTCAATGTGGTGGCCCAGGTTATTTATAGCGGTGCTTCTTCGTTCCCTTCATTTTATGAGTTTCATCTCACTCGCTCCACTTCGCACTCCCGTACCGCTCCTCTCACCTCCCCCATCCCCACTATCCTGTTTACCTCTGCTAGTCCAATCACGACCCCGATGGGTGAGAAAAGTAAGCCTACGGATCAACCAGACGCCCCTCAAGCCAAAAGGGCCCGCACCGCCGAGGAAAATCTGGTGGTGGACCTCACTGCTAATGATCCACCACTGCCCCCAAGCACAGGGGTCCTGATTCAAGAAGAACCCATTATTGACCCATTCGAGTTCATCAATATTCGCCTTCCACATCCCTCTGTTGCACCGTCCACCGCTCCATCCACTGTTCATCCGTCTGCCACTTCATCCGCCCCATCTAATTCATCTGCTACCGTGTCCGACGCCATCATCCGGGAACTCTTGGGTGGGGACCGCGGGGCCGAGGTTGAATCTAGTACTGCCGTAGTCATCCCACCGGTCGACCCAGTGGTAGAACCCCACATTTCTCTTCCTGATATATTCACACAGCAGACCCACATTGTGTCTAACTCTGCTGAGGCTCAGCCTGAGCCAACGGTCCCTCCACAACCGGGCCATAGTGATCAACAACAACGGCTGGATCTGCCACCATCCCCTCCCGAGCATTCTAATCGATCAGTTGCCAGTGGGCAACCCTTACAGGAAACAATGCCGAAGCCGGGCGCTTCAGGGACTGCCAACTTCGAGACCTGGGGTACATCTCAGCTGTACTTATTTATTCAAAGGGTGGCCCAGCAAGCCAAAAGACTTCATTCGGACCTCCAGCAGCGGTGTGACAAGCAGCAACAACAAATTGTCGTGCTTACTGAACAGCGCGACCATCTCAAAACAGCATAGGAGCAGCTAGAAGGATAGATCAGCAATGTCACTCAGGTGTTTTCCGAACTATGGCCGAATGTCGAGGCCCATTACCCTCAGCTACCTCTCGATGTCACGACGACCAACCTCGTCACGCAGGCTTTCCATCTCTAGCTTGTATACAACGACCTACACGGGGAGAATCAGGAGCTTCACGCAGCGTTGGCCGCACGGTCAGCGCTACCCGACCCCGGGATTGTATATTTCGCATAGGTTGTAGCTAAGTAGGGCTAGGCCGCTCAAATGTAGGCGACCCTTAACTCTACAGCGCGTAAGGCTTACGACCTCCTGAAAGTCTGCGAGAGTGTTCACTAGCCCTTGCAGTCAAAACACAGCCCATTTCCGCGTAGCTGCAATAGGTTTCAAGGGAAATTTAGGAGACCACGGACCCCGCGCAGTTGGACCAACTATATGCCCAGGAGGACGAGCTTGAGGTCCAGATTCAGCAAACTGAGGCCAACTCAGTGATGGTGAAGCAGGTAATTTGTGAACTCCGTCCGCCCATTCAATCAAGTGCCAGATCAATGCAACAGCTAGCTGCCGAGGTCGAGAACCAGCTTACCACGGTGTTCGGGGCTGTCCCAGCACACATAGAGGAGGCCGCTGCCACCAAGATTGCTAAAGAAACGGATTCACTGATGCAAGGGTGGCAAGAAGCTGTGTCGGCCTTCACTGAGGTTAGAGCTACAACGTTCCGCAGAGTCCCAGAGTTGGGGACCTTGTTTGAGCAACCGGCAGAAGGTGCACAGTGAGAACAGAAACAAGCTGATGGTGCACAACGAGAACAGGCACAATGTGAAGGCATGCAGGGTGAGCAGGGCATAGGATCAAGAGGGGAAATGGAGATAGAGATTGTTACTTTTGATTGACTCGGGGACGAGTCAAGAAACTGTGGTTGGGGCCTGTTGGGGCCCTTGTTTTGGAAACCCATTTTGAATATTTTGAGTTTTGAATATAGGAGGGCTTTTTGGGTTGCGCCAAGATGACACATGGCAATCGCGACCAAGTCACAACTACAGAAAGCCGCAGAGCTATCGAGGTGGCGCAGAAGCAAGAGATAGCTGAAGAAAGCAGATGCATGAGGATATACAGCAGAAGACAGAAAGCGAAACACAAAGATAACAAGAGAGAAGCTGGAAGCAGCTGAAAGAAGAAATAAAAAAGAGGAACTAACAGTTGCGAAAGTGGGTGAATAAATAGCAGTCACCCGGCCGAAAAGAGGAGGAATGAAAAAGGAGAAGGAATGCAGAGCGACTGAAGGAGATCAGCCAGGATATCTCTGTACTTCCTAGGGTTCTCTCATTTACCTCTCTGTTATGTAAGGCATCTGTATCAGACTATGAGCTCTCCTTGCAGAAGTTATGTAACTATGGTTGTGGATGAAGATATAAATACAATTGCAGGTTACTGTCCTATTGTGTAATTCATATGCATGCATGTTGGTTATGGTGATTTAAAATTTTATTTGCTTAATACCTGCTCGCTCTATGGATGCTCTTGCGTATCTACCTATGTTTATGCAATTAATTCAATGATAATAATGAGTTGCGGATCCTTCCTTTGCTACCGATCTATTCCCCTTCGGCATGTGGTTGCGGCATGCCTCGGGTGAGACTCTCTACTCCCCGGAGTAGGGTGATAATTCCGACGTGGTTCTAGACTACAGCAGACTCCTTTGTTGGCCTCATCCCTTGAACCTGGGTCTTGCCGACTTGTTTCCTCGCCAACAATAGGTTCAGATGCCGAAATTTGTACAACACAAAGCCAAAATCATGAGGACCCTCCTGTAAAAATTTCAGATCTTGGTACGAAATATTTTTAGAGATATGATCTGGGACAGTTAGGGTTTTTACAGGCTCCCGAATTTAAACTAGAACAGGTCATTGTAGCATGTTGGCTATAACTTTTGTATACGAAGTTTCAGAAGCTGAAATTTGTACAGTATGAAGCTGAAATCCTAAGGAACCTCTTGTAAAATATTTAGGTCTTGGTTCAATTCTTTTTTGGATATATGACCTGTGGAAGATAGGATTGTATCAAGCACCTGAATTTCATCACAAAGAGGTGACCATGGGAAAAACAGCATAACTCTCTCTCTGAGCCTTGGATTGGGATTTGGTAAAAATTGGCTGCAATCACACGAACTGTATTTTTTGATATATCTATTTCAGAGCCGAAGGAGGAAACAGTGAGATGTGGCAAGTCATACAAGTTTTCTCTACTGAACCATTACATAATTAGGGCATCATGGGATATTGGGCATAACTTTGCCTTGAAGAATCCAAATCAGGTCAGACTTGTGGCATTCAAAAGAAAATTTAGAGGGCTACTTCTAGGCTGAATTTCAGATATTGAATATCCAAAATCACAGAGATAATTCAGTTTCAATATCGAGATCCTCAAAATCAAGAAAAAGGTGTGTATTTGTTTCGAATTACATAAGTCTCGTTTGAAAAAAAATAGTTTGAATTTATTCTAAGGGAATATTGAAGAATAGATATCAGTATTGGGTTCTAAAATGCCCCTTAAAAATAATTCAACGCCCATTAATCCTTCAAAATTCTCTACTATGACTCATGAAGATGAAGAAACACAACATGAAATATCAAAATTACAAGAGCAAGTGCACCAAATTTCGCTATCGCAAAGAGCAACAAAAAATGAAATGGAAGTTTTGAAGAAAGGCGTGGTAACTAAGATGGATGGTTTGAAGAAAGGCATGGAAGTTTTTATTACCTAAATCTACCTCAGGCTGAAGAAAGGCGAGTCTAGGGTAACATCAAACCACTCTCAGTCTGGTAGCTAGCCCTACCAGATCAGGAGAGGGCTCTCTCCGGGTCAATATCAGCAAAGATAATCAATAAGGCTTGAGATGACTTGAAATAAAAGTTGATTTTAAGCTAGGTATATAAGTAAAATATTTTTATTTGATTTTTGGGGTTTTTTTGGAATGAAATGGAAAGCCAGTTTTGGGTCGGGGGATGAGGCCAAGTTTTGCAGAGTTCTGAATGGGGCAAGGAAGGCAATTGTTTTGATGCTTGGATTAAATGAATGGATAGTTCAGACCGGTGAGGAGATGAAGAGGGCAAGAGGCTTTCAAGAATCCTCTTCAAACAGATGAAAACATGGAAAATTAACAAAACTCAAGGTGAAGCAAAGCAATCTAATGTATTCCACCTTTATTACTTGCTTGTTTAACTTGAGAAGAAAGGAGAAGGAAAATGATACACATGAAACTTCAGTAAACTTACAATCACAGAGAGAAACACACCATCAAAACATGGAGCCACATGGATCCAAAAGAGTGCTGCAAACCTTGGTCTATTCCTTTACCAAAATGCAGAGATGAAATGTACAATGAAGCTCCAAGCAATCCCAAGTGTCCAACCTCTGTCAATGACTGAAAAATTACAAGATATAAGCAACCAACAACTCATCCCAGCCTCTAGGGGTCGATATCACAATTCTAGGATCTTTTTCAACAAGATCTAAACTAAGAAATGGAAAATAGGCAGTGGAACAGCTTGCCTCTATAAGATAGGAAACTGATTCATTCAGTTACAATTCACTTTTTGGTGAATGAATCTACTTACATGAGTGAAAATTACTCAAAATTACATCAAAACCATGAAATTACATCAAGTTACATCAGGAGTTTCACATTTGGAGATAAAAAGTCAAACTGGACAAAACTAGGTGAAAATATGAATTGCTGAGTGAAAAAGGAGCCAAAATTCCCAATGCGCCACGCCTGAAATCTCTATGCGTCACGCCACTTTGGAGCTGATTTTGAGGGCCTTCTTGGAGTCCAAATTGAGTGCAGGATAGCTCGTTGGAAATATTTTCCTGTATAATTTCGACCCCAAGTGGAATTTCTGAATTTGGTTTCCATTTTCCCCTCCAAAAATCAAATCTCCCAACACTGCTTCCTGTGTGTCCAAAAGTGGCAGAAAGGCCATTTTTAAGGTGTTTTTGACCCTTCAGGCAACCCGAAAATTGTCAAAATCCTTAGGTAATGGGTAGGCATCCATAAATTTTGATGAGAAATCCAGAAATAGAAATTTTTATTCAAGAAGAGCTGCCAATTATAAGCGCGCGCCAAGTGGCGCTACGCGTAGGGCGGGAAAATCTGTGTTAAGGCCAAAAAATTCAAAATTGACAAAAAGTTTCCAAAATTTCTTGAAATTTGGGCTGAATTTCCACCATCAAGTGCTATGATGAGCCAAAGAAGCTTCAGCCAAAATTTGGAGTTTGTCATACTTTTTACGCCGCCTTAATGCCTTCTTGGTGCATGCAATTCAGTTGTAGAGTCACTGTCTCGGTCATAACATGTATCAGTGTCTGCCTCCATGATGTCCAAGGTCAATGCAAGGTCTATGTTGTCTTGTATGAGAATTTGGTGTTTTTGATTGGATTTCCAAATATGTGTCACATGGGAGGGAATATGGAGGAATGGGGTAATGAAAGTGATGGGCTATAATCAAGTGAAATTGTCAGTTTGAAAACTGTGTTGGGACAACCACTTAACTTTTTTGGGATAACTTGGGATTTGAGGGAAATTCACAAATGATATGGGGAAAATGGGAATAGGATAGGGATAATTGAATTTAGGGATGTAAGGTGAAATGGGAAAAGGGGACTGTGGTGAGCAAACGAACAGTGAGGAGGGGAAAAACAAAAGGGAAGTGGAAATGTTTGACACCCAAAACCAATCTTAAAACCCTAGGAGAAATTTTTCAACAAGATGATAGGGTTTAAGTTTTGACATTCAAATTCTCATAATCCATGTCCAAACATTTGTAAATAGAAAATATAAGTTCACATGAACTTACTTGGACAAATAGACCAAGTGATTTGGAATTTTTTAGAAGCAATGACAAAAATTCGTGTTTGGGCCCAATGCGCTGCACAGTCAGCTCAGTGGACCGCGCCCCTCTGATGTGTCGTGCTAGTGTAATTTTTACACTGCAGCGGCCAGCCCAATGTGCCACGCCTGCCCAATGCGTCGCACCGGCTGCCCAATACGCCGTGCACCCAACTTTGCCATGTTTTACCTCCAAGCTTCTTCCTTCACTCCTCACACCTCTTCTTTTGGCTCATTACTATCTTTGGCATGCAAATGAAACTTTGAGCAATGAAAATATCTTTTATGCCAAAGGTTTCAATTTTTTTTTTTTGAAAACCCACTTTGTAATGTTTGTAAAACTTGATATTTTCAAGAAACTCTGTATTGTTTCCTTTGTGCTTTTGACTGAATAATGAGCTTATGTCTGTCTTGCAGGGGAATGAATGGCATGGAGCTTTTGGAAAAGGTGACCAGGGCTGCGAATGGAGCCCTATTACAACTGAAAAACTTAAACATTACATTGCATTTGTTACAAAAGGATAAAATAGACAATTTTTCTTCAAAACAGAGTTTTGAAGAAAAATCATTATCAAGCATTATGATGATGAAATTTTTGGAGTGAAACCTTATTTGAAGCTTCCTCATGTGCCTGCTAGCCATTATTAGGCATTTTGAGACCTGATTGATAAAACCCTAGACCTAATGAGACTAAAAACCCGAAAATGACTCGTTTCCAACCAAGAGACCAAAAATGACTGTACATGATTTTAATGAACAAGAATAAGCCAACAGGTACAAGACATGAGGGATATGAGTGACAAGACCCTACCGTCAGATGATCCATGCTCCTAATGGAATGCATCTAACTGAACTGAATGAGACACCTAAGATGAAATGCAACAAAAGAGATTTTGATCTCTGATGGAGGGATGAAGATACCGACTCTAAAATTGGATCCAATGGGGATGGTAGCTCCTTGGAGGTGCCAAGAACTATAGATCTTTGGGAGAGCAGACAATGCCTTCATCCATTGGGCTATGGAATCAAAAACTCAAGCTAAAATGCATGACTGAAAACTGATGACTTGACGACACAAATTGACTCTCACTCAAGTAAAAAATGACTCGATACTTAAACACAACTGACAAACTAGAAAATATGCTCAAAATGAAGATTATTCATCAAAACCTACTCTAACAGTTTCATTCATCACCTGATCAAGTGAAATGGAACAACCAATGCAACCAAGTGAGTATTTCGGCTACTGTTTGAATTCTCCGCAAGTGCTCGCTTATGAAAAACAAGAGAGAACTACTGAAAGGTAACTCCCATGAAAACTTGTGAACAGATCCGTTGAATACTATGGATTCTATATCTGCCTCCAAAAACACTGCATAAGGATCTTGAAATTCATGCACACTGGGACTTAGCTCATCCAATGGATTACTTTTCTTCTCCTCATACCATGAATGCAAACATTGTTTTGAGCTTTGTGACAAGACGCCTGCTAAAAATGACAAAGAGACCGGCTGCCAGATCGAGTTTGTATCAGTACACGTTTCAAGCTCACATATAGTAAATGGAGAAAGACTTTGACTGCAGACATCATCCAACACATCAGCTATTGGATCATGAAAAACTTGAAAATAATTTTGCAACCCATTTTCTATTGTTTCCGATGAGATTACATGATTTTCTACAACTCCGTCAATTTGAACACTACCAGTAATTTACCTTCCAAAAAATTTAAATGATCCCAAAAATAAAAATGGTAGCGTATTTATCTATATCATTTGATTGTATCTCATGCCTTCCAAGTATTCCATCTAGAATTTGACAATCTAATGGTATCTTAAGCCGTAAGAGCGGATAAGGAGAAATCTCGAACAAGGTTTTCATTGCCCTCAAGATGGTCTAGATCAAGACTTGTCGACAGTTGATTTCTGATTACATGGAAGTTGTTTCTGATGAAATGAAACAAATCAAAACAAGAAGGCAAAGATCCTTCACTTACTTCAAAATTTGCTGCACTTTCCTCATCACTATCATAGCTGATATGCATCGGTTGATCACTGTACTCGAGCTGCTGAAAGTGAACTTCCTCCTTCCATAAACTAGCTGTTGATTTGTCTACAAGATTAGCTTCTGTTTGGAGAACATAATCATCATCATACTGATAAAACTGAGGCAAATCATCAGTATAAAACACATCATCAAGCATACATGTCATATCAACAGCTCTCTCTTCTCCAAGATGATCTATAAAACAATCATTATCAGATCTATGACAACTGGGATAAGAAACAAAATTTTTTGGATCAGCAACTTGTTCTTCTTCAATCAGCGAGCCATGGGCTTGAACATTATACTCATTCTTTGTGATGATCCTCTGCATCATATCTTCCACTGCACTTACCAAAATGTCAAGCTTAACCTCTAGAGATTTTGATTTCTCCGGATCTATGTTTTTCATCTCTTCTTCCTTCAACCTTGCCCTTCGGATCCGCAAATGAGCCTCTACATTTACTGCACTGTTCTACATCTCTTCAAGTGTTGCAAGATTCTTTTCTCTCAGCTGAAACTTCATTTCCGGATCAAAGGCACCCGGGTAGTGCAAGAGAGTGGATCCAAGAGGAGGCCTTATATCAACTGGCATCGAATAATAAACTTAGTTAAATCTGGCAGAAAAATGTTGTATTGTCTCCCCTGGCAGTCTTTTCAGCTGGTTATACTGTTCTATAATCAAGAAAGGGTTCTGTTTGATCACCCACCTGTCGAGGAAAACTTTGACGAACTGCTGGAAATCTGAGATGCTCGCATCATGTAGGGTTTTGAACCAACTCTTGACTTTGCCTTGCAAAGAAAGAGCAAAAAGCCTAATACTGACATCCTCTTCATCAAATTCAAAAAGGTCAAGAAAAGACTCAAAATTCAGAACATGTCTCTCAGTGGTGATGTTGTCGCGTTCACCATCAAATATTGGTAGATATAGGTCATGATTTTTAGGGAAAGCATGGGATATAGGAGGTAAAATCAAAGGCTTGTATCGATCTGGAATTTTACAAGGTATAGGGGTATGTACAAATGCTGCAGAATCAGTCTTGGTCTCTTGAGGTTCATCAGTTTGAAGATGGTCATCGCAAGATTCGGAAGAGAGGTCTTGATCAAGCTCAAAAGCATGCAAATATTTGGCATTTACAATCTTCAAAGGGAAAGAGTCAACTGCAGGCCGAGGGTATTTTCTCAATTACAATATACTTTGCACAGCCTTCTTGATATTCTCGGGAAAAGAGAAGAAATAATTTATGACAAAGAACAAAATGTCTTGGATGAAATTCCAACTTGAATACCTGATCTTTAAATATTGTCCTTTCATCCTCCAGTGAAGTCCTTGGATCTGATCTCGAAAATGATTTAGAGTCGCCAGGTGAATGATTTCAGCCTTGCGGTGTCTAATCATTGTCCACCATCAACAATCAGATCTGAACTTGATTACATCTTATTGAGGAAACCAGATGTTCAGTTCATAAACTAGACCGGAGATTCACTGAAGCAGCATTCATCTACTTTCGCTAATGCAAAGCAAGAGCGTTTCGAAGGCTACCTGGCTAACTTCAGGCTCCATCTGTAGTTTATAAATCAAACAAAAAAAAATTCGTCCCCTGTATGGTCACCACTATGTTATTACCTAAATCTACCTCAGGCTGAAGAAAGGCAGAGTCTAGGGTAACATCAAACCACGCTCAGTCTGGTAGCTAGCCCTACCAGATCAGGAAAGGGCTCTCTCCGGGTCAATCTCAGCAAATATAATCAATAAGGCTTGAGATGACTTGAAATAAAAGTTGATTTTAGGCTAGGTATATAATTAAAAGAGTTTGATTTGATTTTGGGGGTTTGTTGGAATCAAATGGAAAGGCAGTTTTGGGTCCGGGGATGAGGACTAGTCTTGCAAAGTTCTGAATGGGGCAAGGAAGGAAATTGTTTTGATGCTTGAATTAAATGAATGGATAGTTCAGACCGGTGAGGAGCTGAATAGGGAAAGACACTTTCAAGAATCCTCTTCAAACAGATGAAAACATGGAAAATTAAACAAAACTCAAGGCGGAGCAAAGCAATCTAATGAATTCCACCTTTATTATTTGTCTGTTTAACTTGAGAAGAAAGGAGAAGGAAAATGATACACATGAAACTTCAGTAAACTTACAATCACAGAGAGAAACACACCATCAAAACATGGAGCCACATGGATCCCAAAGAGTGCCGCAAAACTTGGTCTATTCCTTTGCCAAAATGCAGAGATGAAATGTACAATGAAGCTCCAAGCAATCCCAAGTGTCCAACCTCTGTCAATGACTGAAAAATTACAAGATATAAGAAACCAAAAACTCATCCCAGCCTCTAGGGGTCGAGCTCACAATTCTAGGAGCTGTTTCAACAAGATCTAAACTAAGAACTGGAAAATAGGCAGTGGAACAGCTTGCCTCTATAAGATAGGAAACTGATTCATTCAGTTACAATTCACTTTTTGGTGAATGAATCTACTTACATGAATGAAAATTAGTAAAAATTACATTAAAACCATGAAATTACATCAAGTTACATCATGAGTTTCACATTTGGAGATAAAAATTCAAACTGGCCAAAACTAGGCAAAAATCTGAATTGCTGAGTGAAAAAGGAGCCAAAATTCCCAATGTGCCGCGCCTGAAATCTCTATGCATTGTGCCACTTTGGAGATGATTTTGAGGGCCTTCCCGAAGTCCAAATTGAGTGCAGAATAGCTCGTTGGAAAGCTCTTCCTATCTACTTTCCAACACAAGTGGAATTTATGAATTTGGTTTCTATTTTCCTCTCAAAAAATCAAATCGTCCAACACTTCTTCCTGTGTGTCCAAAAAGTGGCAGAAAGGCCATTTTTAAGGTGTTTTTGACCCTTCAGGCAACCCAAAACTTGTCAAAATCCTTAGGTAATGGTAAGGCATGCATAAATTTTTATGAGAAATAAAAAAATACAAATTTTTCTTCAAGAGGATCTGCAAATTATAAGCGCACGCCAAGTGGCGCTATGCGTCGGGCAGGAAAATCTGTGTTAAGGCCAAAAAATTCAAAATTGACAAAAAGTTTCCTAAATTTCTTGAAATTTGGGCTGAATTTCCACCATCAAGTGCTATGCTAAGCCAAAGAAGCTTCAACCAAAATTTGGAGTTTGTCATACTTTTTACGTCGCCTTAATACCTTCTTGGTGCATGCAATTCACTTGTAGAGTCACTGTCTCGGTCATAAGATGTATCAGTATCTGCCTCCATGATGTCCAAGGTTAATGCAAGGTCTATGTTGTATTGTATGAGAATTTGGTTTTTTTTATTGGATCGCCAAATATGTGTCACATGGGAGGGAATATGGAGGAATGGGGTAATGAAAGTGATGGGCTATAATCAAGTGAAATTGTCAGTTTGAAAACTGCGTGTTGGGACAACCACTTAACTTTTTTCGGATAACTTGGGATTTGAGGGAAATTCACAAATGATATGGGGACAATGGGAATAGGATAGGGATAATTGAATTTAGGGATGTAAGGTGAAATGGGAAAAGGGGACTGTGGTGAGCAAACGAACAGTGAGGAGGGGAAAAACAAAAGGGAAGTGGAAATGTTTGACACCCAAAACCAATCTTAAAACCCTAGGAGAAATTTTTAAACAAGATTGTAGGGTTTAAGTTTTGACATTCAAATTCTCATAATCCATGTCCAAACATTTGTAAATAGCAAATATAAGTTCACATGAACTTACTTGGACAAATAGACCAAGTGACTTGGAATTTTTTAGAAGCAATGACAAAAATTCGTGTTCCGGCCCAATGCGCCGCACAGTCAGCTCAGTGCGTCGCGCCCCTCTGATGCGTCATGCCAGTGTAATTTTTACACAGCGGCAGCTAGCCCAATGCGCCGCGCCTGCTCAGTGCATCGCGCCGACTGCCCAATGCGCCGCGCACCCAACTTTGCCCAGTTTTACCTCCAAGCTTCTTCCTTCACTCCTCACACCTCTTCTTTTGGCTCATTGTTGTCTTTGTCATGCAAATGAAACTTTGAACAATGAAAATATCTTTTATGACAAAGGTTTCAAATTTTTTTTTTTGAAAACCCACTTTGTAATGTTTGTAAAACTTGACATTTTCAAGAAACTCTGTATTATTTCCTTTGTGCTTTTGACTGAATAATGAGCTTATGTTTGTCTTGCAGGGGAATGAATGGCATGGAGATTTTGGCAAAGGCGACCAGGGCTATGAATGGAGCACTATTACAACTGAAAAACTTAAACATTACATTGCATTTGTTACAAAAGGATAAAATAGACAATTTCTCTTCAAAATAGAATTTTGAAGAAAAATCATTATCAATCATTATGATGATGAAATTTTTGGAGTGAAACCTTATTTGAAGCTTCCTAATGTGCCTACTGGACCTTATTAGGAATTTTGAGACCTGATTGATAAAACCCTAGACCTAATGAGACTAAAAACCCTAAAATGACTCTTTTCCAACCAAGAGACCAAAAATGACTGTACATGATTTTAATGAACAAGAATAGGCCAGCAGGTACAAGACATGAGGGATATGAGTGACAAGACCCTATCGTCGGATGATCCATGCTCCTAATGGAATGTAGTTGACTAAACTGAATGAGACACCTAATATGAAATGCAACAAAAGAGATTTTGATCTCTGACGGAGGGATGAAGATACCGACTCTAACAGAAGTTAAGATGAATGGTTTGGAAGCTAAGATAAATGGTTTGGAAGCTAAGATGGATGGCATGAAAGTGGGAATGGAAGCTAATATGGATGACATGGAAGCTAATATCGATGAAAAAATGAAAGACAACATGGAAAACATGAAGAATGATATAAAAGTATACATCGAAGGTTTGGAAAATTTGATACAAGAAATGTTTATGTAATATTACCAAATTTTCACATCATATTTGGAATATTAGAGTCCTTGATTTTCTTAATTAATTAAGTAAATAAAAGGGTGGAGGGACCCACAATCCTCAATAAGAATAAATATCCACTTTGTGTGTGTGAATGTGGATTAATCTAGACTAGATCTACAAAAAGAGGTAGTTGATGTAAGTGTCACAATGTGAATGGATATTGGAGATCATGTATCATTTAATGAGAGATCACAGAGGGTTGATTTGAATAACTAAGATCTTGAAGATGTCAAACAAAGGGTCATTGAGAATTAATGATCAAGTGGTGGAGGATCATGTGCAAATGAAGCACACATGATGGAGGAGGCGTACATTGCACCTAGACTGTTTGGTTGATTTGGTCAAACAATGCTGTCCCACTTGGAGGATCTTGTCCACATGAGACAACGCAGTTGAGATTAGGGCCAAGGATTAGGATGACTCAATCATTATAAAGGAGATGAAGGAAAAGGTAAAAGGTATCTTGGATTATTTTGATGTATGATCCTTTAGATCTGGAATTATCAAGTGACATTCCACTGCATTCTTGGGTTGTTTAGCAGAGATTGCAGGTGTTGCTTAGCATAGGGTGTTCCCGGGCAAGAATCCATTTTCTTTCTTTGAGTGATCTCTAAGGAAGAGGTTTCTACTTCATGATACATCAAGATTTAAGTGCCATTTCCTTTTTCTACTTTCTACAGAACATTCATATTCAGAAAACTGCAGTTTTCTGAAGATCAGTTTGGAAGGTGGAAGTTGTCTTCAGTACTTCAGCTAGAGAACAAGGTGAGGGATTATTCCCATCACTTGGGCTTATATTTAAACACTCCTAGAGCCACATTTCAGATCTGGCATCAGGCCAAAATTTATTGACCTCCTAGTAGCATTATTCTTCTCAAGAATAACGCTGTCCATATTGCAGATCTGAAGGGAGGAAGGATGTTGCTAGTATTTCAGCTAGAAATCCTATGAGGGATCATCCCCTCACATTACCATCAGTCTCACCATCAGCATGGAGTTTATTGTAGCATATTTCAGCAGGCATAAGGCCTCTCTTTCCCTCACAGCGCATTTTTCAGAGGCAGTTGTGTTGCAACAGCTGCAATCATCTTTTGGAGGATTGAGAAGCTATATCTAGAGCTTCTAGCTCATAGATCTGAGGAAGGGATCAGCCCTTCAAGCATAGCTCTGATCTGAGCACATATTTCAGCCATATATTCTTCAGATCTAGCTTCAGATCTATATTTCCCAGTAGATCAAGGATCAAATCCTAGGGAGGTGATTTTCCAAAGTTGCGGATCTGGAAAATCTTTTCTGGGTTATCTTGGGAATCCATCACATTGGCCAGATCTTGAATCTTGGCATCATCAGAGATCTAGTTTTGAGTAGATATGCATTTCTCTTTTCAGCTTGCAACTCCATGTTTATATTTTGCTGAAGAGACAATGCAGTATTTGCTGCAGAGCCTCAACAATTACGATGTACTTTCTTCACACATGTTTTCAGGGTGATCGTAGCTCATCCTTTTGGCTAGATCTACCTATATCTTGTACTTGTGTAACTGATTCATCTCCAATATAATAAAATGGCTCAGCTCTTTTTGCATATTTTGATTTGTACTTAGATTTATTATTTATCTTGCTGTAAGTTCTTATATTGTGTGAAGTTTGGGTGCATACTCCCTCTTGGGATATTACAGTGGTATCAGAGCATGATCTTTGGCTCAGCTTGTGGACACTTCATCTTTTTACATTGAAAGAAGAAAAAATAGATGAGATCTATCATGGAGTATGTGAGATCTATCACTCCTTTCTTCAGATCCATGCAAGATCTCTCTAAGGAGGTCAATCAAATGAAGGAGGAAGAATAGAGAGAAGATCCAAGAAGAAAATCTAATGAGGAAATCACTTCCTATCAGTAGCAAAGAAGACCAGAGAATCCTAGATCTCCTCATAGATCCACTATGCCCACTTTCTTTGAAGAAGGTGAGAGGTATAGGAGTAAAGAAAGGCATGAAATTGAGACTCATGAGACTCTCAGTCTATATCTTGAAGAGTAAAAATCACAGTCTAGAGCTTTCAAGGAGAAGCTAACTCTCCAACAATTCTTCCAGTTTAGAGAAGAAAGAGGATCCTATAGCAACAATAGAAGGGAGAGGTATAATATATTATATTTGCCTACATTTTATGAATCTTCCTCAAGAAATGTCAAGGCTTGGAGGAGGGAGTTAGATGCATTTTTCAAGCTACATCCTGTGGCTGAAGAGGGGGTTGTTCAAATTGCAGCACTTAGTCTCTTAGATAAAGCAGAAGATTAGTGGTTTGGGCACATAGAGCATGCAAAGGTGACTAAGTACTCATATTTCTTTCACAATTTGAGAAATAATTTTGATGTGGAGAAGATAGAGTTGTGCTACAAATGGGCATCTCCCAAGGAAACCAAGGAGAATGTCAATCTTGTCACTTTGGAGAAGAGGTCACTACTTTCACCACCTGCTGCAGAAGTACTTATATCTAGAGAAGAGACACTTGCATCCTTGCAAAGTAGTCTTGAGCTCTTGACTTATGGATTCCCATGCATGGATTAGGATATGAATGAGGAAGAGGAGGAGTATACCAGCGTTCATACACTCAAAGAAGAGAGGCCATCATTCTTACCAGCAGTTGGAGATACTATTGTCCTGATTGGAGGAACTCTTGCATTCTATCAAGAGGTTCCCACATATCAGTTGATCCAACGTATGCATATAATTTCAGCACATATTATTTCAAGGTCAATGCATAACCAAGGATTAGAACAAAATTTTGATTCGAAGCAGAGACATATCACAACACAGAGGACCCTTAATCTAATCAAGGAGAAGACTGAAAACTATCCCTGTTCATCATTGTTGTGTTGCATTTAACCCCTTGAGTTGAGATGTAGAGTTTCAAAAAATGGGATTATCATTATCGTATGTACAATGGCTGATTATGAGATCAATATTGTGCCTTACTTTGAGACAATATATGTATTACCCTACAGATCTACAGTGTTGTCACTAAGTAGCTGTGACAAAGGAAGGGATTCATCATTCTTGGAGCATTCTAGAGGTAGCTTCACTCATGAAGAAATGGAAGCAAAGAAGATAAAAGGTAGACATCTTGAAATGAGAAAACTTTTCTCCCTTCTAGATGACCCTTTCTCAATGAGCCTCTCACTGCTCAAAGAGAAAATTCTACTTGCATTAAATGCAAAACTTCTTTGGTTTTGGAGGGCCTTGGATGGAGAGAGAATCTCATTAAGAGATCTCATTAGAGATGTATTTCAACATTTCATGAAATGCAAAAGTATTCAACAGTTTGGGAAGGATGGAATTATATAAAGGGAGGATGCCATGATTATGCAGAACCTCATTCATCATCCCCATGGGAGTGAATGGGTAAGGATGATAATCAATGGGTTGCAAATCCACTTGCAGATTTGTATGGGCCAGCATGCTTCGTTACATTGGTTGCCATTGGGATATTTATGTCACCCTACAAAGGCACCTATTTTTCTGATCCATGCCTTGAAAAACATGTATGAAATGAAGAAGGAGGCATGGTTGTGCTGGCTGCTCTAGGGTAAGTATGGATAGCACCCAATAACTCATCATTTTCTGAATGATGCCTTTTTTTTCAATGATAAATTGCAGCAAGGAAAGGCATGTTCATTTTGTTTCACTTGAGAGAGTTTGGCCACCACACGACATCCCCTATTTCTATGTGTTTTGTATTGTGTAAAACTTGGCATAATGATCTCATGATGTGCATTGATGATTTTTCTTTGTATTGGGCTGATGTGAAATCTCATATGTCCATTAGTATGCTTTTGCTTCATGATGCACATGAGGAGGAGAGAAAGCAGCAAGATCTCTTGTTGCTTGGATTTCTCTTGGGGGAGTTTGGCTTGTCCATCTTACATGGAGGAGATGGAGGATGGCAGCAAAGGGCCTTACTACGGTGGTTATTGTTAGGAGAATATGGTTTGACATATTTTTCCACCCATATTACTTCTTCCCTTCTTCTTTTGCATAACGTTGGAATGATGAAGTTTGGATCCAACAGGGCCAACAGGGCTAAGTATGAGAGCATTTTAGTGCTCAATATTAAACATGGGATGAAGATATTTATTGTGTAATGGAGCTCTTTATTTGTGAAGAGAACCACCTTATTGTATGCACCTCATGTATTGATGATGATGTTGGACATCATATGGTTGTCACTTGGCACTTCATGATGGAAGGAGGACATCTAACCAAACAATTGGTAGTCATTCTTTATGTTTTTAAAATACAACTTTGGAACCAAACATACATAACCTATTGCAGCAAATGGAGGAATCCTTTCTTATGTGGATGCCATATGGAGGGGAATAGATGTACTTGCATCTACTTTTGGAGTTGCTTGAGGACAAGCAACATTTTTCCCGTGGGACTGTAATATTCCCAAATTTTCACATCATATTTGGAATAATAGAGTCCTTGATTTTCTTAATGAATTAAGTAAATAAAAGGGTGGAGGGACCCACAATTCTCAATAAGAATAAATATCCACTTTGTGTGTCTGAATGTGGATTAATCTAGACTAGATCTTCAAAAAGAGGTAGTTGAGAAACTACTAATGTGAATGAGATTGGAGATCATGTCTCATTTAATAAGAGAGATCATGGAGGGTTGATTTAGTCAACTAAGATATTGAAGATGTCAAACAAAGGGTCATTGAGCATTAATGATCAAGTGGTGGAGGATCATGTGCAAATGAAGCAAACATGATGGAGGAGGTGTACATTACACCTAGACTATTTGGTTGATTTGGTCAAACAAAGTTGTCCCACTTGGAGGATCTTGTCCACATGAGACAGCGCAGTTGAGATTAGGGCCAAGGCTTGGGATGGCTCAATAATTATAAAGGAGATGAAGTAAAGGGTAAAAGGTATCTTGTATTATGTTGATGTATGATCTTTTAGATCTGGAATTGTCAAGTGACATTCCACTGCATTCTTGGGATGTTTAGCAGAGATTGCAGGTGTTGTTTGGCATAGGGTGTTCCCAGGCGGGAATCCCTCCTATTTCTTTGAGTGATATCTAAGAAAGAGTTTTATACTTCATGATACATCAGGATTTAAGTGACATTTCCTTTTTCTACTTTCTGCAGAACATTCATATTTAGAAAACTACAGTTTTCTGAAGATCAGTTTGGAAGGTGGAAGTTGTCTTCAGTGCTTCAGCTGGAGAACAAGGTGAGGGATTATTCCCATCACTTGGGCTTATATTTCAGCACTCCTAGAGCCAAATTGTAGATCTGGCATCAGGCCAAAATTTATTGACCTCCTAGCAGCAGTATTCTTCTCAATAATAATGCTATCCATATTGCAGATCTGAAAGGAGGAAAGAAGTTGCTAGTATTTCAGCTAGCAATCCTGTGAGGGATCATCCCTGTTGGGGTCCTATGTTTTGATAGTTTGGAAAATAAAAATACAAGGAAAAATCAAACCATTATTTAGTGTTCTAGGATATATTCCTCCTATTGTCAGAGAGGGCTCTCTCAAATTTATTTTTTTTGCAAAGGTTTATCTTGTTTGCTTAGAGCATTAAATTTTAGACTAGTTATTAAGTGCAAGTGTTTGTTTGTTTGTTTGTTTGAAAGACATAAGAAAACATGAAAGGTCTAGGAAAGATAGATAGAAAGTGGAAATGGTAGATTCATTGGGTAATGGAGTCAAGAAGAGGTTATTACAACTTATCAATGGATATGGGATATCAGAGGGAAAATCTAACTTGGCCACAAAATCCTTCGGTTTTTGGAATAAGATGGACATTAATGGTTTAGAAAGAGAGTTTGAATTCTCAACAAAGGGAATTTGAAAACATAACTTGAACAATAAAGAGGTATTTTATAGACAGTGCTAACCATAAATTCTACAAACCACACTTTAAGCAAACAATGACTTCAAAACAACTTTTAAAATGAAATCTAAGATTCGGGAGCACATCCTATTTCCTCAAAGATTTTATTTCAAATGACTTAGAAAACATAAAAGAGTCACTGATAATTTCAATCATAGAAGAGGGAACACCTAAAAACATCTATGATCACTACTATAAAGACCTTCAAAACAATTGTTCAAGCAAGGACAAAGGGCATGATCAAAAGAGACCTCCTTGGCTAACTTAAGACAATGGTGCTTCGAAGGGAGACTTCAAAAATAGCTTTCAAGTGATAGCAGACAAGCAGGGAAAACCATAAATCATGCTGAAACCAACTATTTGAGCTATTATAGAAATAAACAAGCATGAGGACTAAAGAGAGAGATTAAAGACTCTAAAATACCTCAGCAGAAGAAAACATAAAATAGTGAAGGATAAACAGGTTTAAGGTGCTTCCAGGAGTCATTTCTTAGCCTAAAAATTTCATCCTACTGTAGTAAGCATTTATGGAACAAAATGAAAACAAGAGAAAACATTAAATAGTTCAGAATACTTCACCAAAAACCAAGCTCATGGATCCAATGATAGAGCCTTCTCAAGAAAAAGCACGCAACAACATCATCAGGCTTCCAAGACTTCAATTTCTTCCTCAACTTCAGACAGACTATGTATTATTTCAGAGAGTTTCAGTATTACAACTAGTGAAAAATCAACCAACAAATTCTCATCTTCTTCAGAAGTACTTATATAAGAAATGAGGAGGTGGAAGAGTTTAGGATTGAAATGCAATAAATGCTACACTAAATGCAACTCCTAGCCTTGAAAACAATGCAAGGCCTAAGGCAGCAGAGCATTTAATTATGATTCTCTTTCATGTACTTTGTTTCTGCTATTTTTAGGCTAAATGGGCAACAAGATTGACTTCGAGGCTTACTTATCCCTTACAATAACTTTTCTGATAGTTTTAGAATTTGCTCTTTCTTTGGTAATAACTTTTCAGGTGTCTTTATGCAAATATCTTCTATTTAAGAAATAAGTAGGCATTCTCTTGATTTATTTAGGCTGCAGGTGGCTTTTGGTAGCGGGAGAGGATTCAATTAGCCTCTGATGTGGCAGTGGAGGCTTCTCAGACTAATAGATTTCCTTGTTTCGTCCTAAAACACCTTTAATTTACTTTAGTTTTGTGTTTTAGGCCTAATTTGGCTTAATCTTCATCTTCAGGTCTTCATACTCTGCTGACTGTGGATCAGGCATTTGATTTTCTGATTTTATGCCTTAATCCTCTTAAAAACTCTGAATTTAACTTTAAACCCTGATACTCTTTAATATTATATCCTCAATGTGGATTTTATTCAATAAATGGTCTCTGACTGTGTCTTTCAGATGTGTTGCAGGTGCGCGAAGGGTTTTCATAATATTACCAATGTTCATGAGACATGGAAAAAATGGTTGTTCGAACCCTGTATATTCATGTTCTTCATTTGATAGTGGCCTGGGGGATCGTCATCTCCGGCCTTTGATTTCCTTTTAAAACAATGGAAAAACCATTAAAACCTACACAAACAAACAAAAATTATAAAAAATCCTACGGGGATAGGTTCAAAATGCTTTGGATTTTAGGTTAGATCATGACCGTTGGATGAAATCCACCAACGGCGAGGATTTCTCACTGGGGTCAGATGGGGAGGCGGTTGGACAAACGGTGGTGGAGTTTAAGTCTGAGTCGTTGGATCAGATTGATCAACGGTTGAGATCAATCAGGATTTTACAATGTGGGAGGGGTAACATTATAATAAAATGGGAGAAAATGCAAATAAAATGGGAGAAAACCTTTGGCGGAAGTAACAAAGGGCTTGATGAAATTTGGGGTTTTGGAACGATTCTGGGCCATTAGATTAGATTAGCCAACAGAGATCAATGGTGGATCTTCACCGAATGATTTACACAGCAGGGTTTATGAAATAAAAAATGGATTCAGGTTTGATCTGGACCATTATATTTATGAATTAACGGATGGCCCAGATCTGATCGCAAGCTTGCGAATTGGCGGAGGAGAGAGGAAGGCACACAACAAAACTTGCAATGTGATTACGCGCGGACCATTAGATCTTAGAGAGATCAACGGGCAGGATGAAATGATGGGTTTTAATGTCGGTGGGCCATGGTGAAGGGCGATTAATCTAGGCCGTCAGTTCTTGTGGATTCGATGGTCCAGATTGAATCACATGCTTTTAATCAAAGAAGGGAAAGGGGAAACACCATGAAGAAATGTTGCGATGCGATTGCGTAAGAGCTGTCGATCTTAGAACTAAATCGACGGTGGAGATTAAGTCATGAAGGCCAAGGGCGGAAATGCGGGCTTTGGAACGGAGCGATGGGGATCATCGGATCTGGGCATAGTAGAGAAGATCAATGGTCGAGAATTGATCCCGGGATCGCATCGGCGGGGAGAAAGAACCAAGGGAAAATTAAAAACTTGCGATGTGATTTAGCGCCAGCCGTCAGATCTGGGAGTAAGATCGACGGTGGAGATTTAATTAGAGGGGTGATGGAGGAAGATTATGGAAACATTGTGACTTTAGCGCTGGCCGTTGGATTTATAAAAATCAACGGCAGAGATTGGATCTGGGGTTGAAAGGAGAAAACGCATTGCATCGGGGATTTTTAGAATAAAAAAGGGAAAATGTTAATAGAAAATCTAATTTGCGATTTGCGATTGGGCCTTAGTGCTGGTTGGGGCTCTGGGTTTTATGCAGGAAAAAGGAGTTGGGGCTAAAGCCAAATGGGCTTAAAGCCTTAATGCAATAAGACTATTTTTTAGGATTTTCTAAGGATTTTCAGAGGATTTTGGGGTTCCAATAAGAGTGAAAAAGGGATTTTAAACCTTATAAATTGATTTTACAAGGCTTTAAAGGGAAATTCGAAGGAATGAGAGGCAAATGGAAGGGTTTATGGATGAAGTGAAGAAGGAAAATGGAGAAGTGAAAATGAGGGAAAAAAGAGGCCTCTTGAGCAGTTTTTTCTCTTAGTAGACAACAGATTTTTCAGGTTTATGAGGGAAACAGCTGTGAATATTAACTAAAATATTAGTTATCTTCATAAAAACTTCAAGGATGATAGGTTCTCAAAGGGGAATTATCTCTTGGAGTTTGTGAAAAACAAAATTAGCCACTTTTTGGTATAATGGAATTTATTAGTGGCTAACAGTGGCTCCACTTGGGGAAGACAGTTGGTTCTTTAGGTGTCTAGAACCTCAGTTGTAAATATTTGGCTTTCATTAAACAGTGCCTTAATCCATTGGGCAGCAACCTTTCTTTTTGATGATCTTTGTAGCAATTTAGAACAATGGAATTATGTCAAAACAACAAGTCTACCTACCCATTCCTAATAATCCTAACATTTCTTCTTCTTTTCAGTGTGCATTTAGACTGGCCAACTCTCTTCAAAAACATTTAATTCTTTTGAAAAAAAAAGAACTAATATAATTCTAATCTTATTCCTCCATGAACTCAATTTAACAGTTGAGTTCATAAGTTTCTCTACCTAACTACTATCCGTTAGGATTACACTGTCTAACAGATTTTTTATTCTCTAAATTCTAAAACAAGAAATTCAATGGCAGACAAGTCAGGATTGAACAGTCTAATGTGTTGCTGATCTATGGCATATAAACAAGTTGCACATAGACTAAAATTGGTAGAAAACTTAAAACAGAATGCGAAGGCTTAAGACCTGAAAATTTAAAAACCTCCTTCATTGTTTCTTCAGCTCTGTTTTTAAATTTGTTTGAGCTATCTATCTTTCTTTCCTGGTTCAAGTTTTGGGCATATTATAACCATTTTTATTTTAATATCAAAGGTTCAGGATTTGAGCATGTTTAAACCTTCTTTCTTCTAACCTAATCTACCTTACTGATAAGCCAACATTGGGCTGTTTGGCTGATCTAATTCACTAACCTATCAGCAGTAAATTGAAAGCTAATTAGTCATGATTAGGCTGTATGACTAACTAGAATTGTGTTTTTTAGGAGTGGCATTTGAGCTTGCACACTTTTAGCCTTTGTTTCTCTTTTTGGTATGGGGTTGTGCCTTTCTTATTTTGACAATTTGCCCTCTTTTCTCTTTTCTATTGTTTTTTGTATTTTTCTTTTACTTTCAAGACAAAAATCAACAACTAACTAAATGCTCAAAGCTAAGCTTTATTTGATATTCCTATCTAACCTAATATAACTTGGAATATTTACATGTTTTTAGCTGATGAACTCTCTTTTCCAGTATAACCAATCCAGTAAATGATTCCATGATTGGTCCTTATTCATCTCTTTGGGCAGGCTGGACAAACAGGGCCACTCCCATTCTTTTTATTTTTTAGCAGCAGTGCTAAATAATCTTCTTGCCTTTGGTAATGCACTTCTCCTAATAATCTTTATCCCTTCTGTAAATTTCTTCAAGAAGTGAGCATATGGATCTTGAAGTAACACCTGGTTAAGAGTATTGGGAAGACATGGTTCTACCAGGATTATCTCTTCTTTCTCCACTGGATCAAAGTAAATATTTTCTTGAGAAAGGAAAGCTTCCTCATCTTCATTATTATCTGAACTAGAGGATTCATCATATATTGCAGTGTTGTATTCTTATAGTCCTGGTATGCTATGATTCAGTGGACTGTATTCTGTGAAGATATCATCATGTTCTTGATCAGGGGTATTTTTTATTACCTCAATCCTCTCAAGAGAAGGCCCCTTATCTTCATCCTGCTCAAAAAATTCCTTTTCCTTTTTAATCTCAACCTTAGAACTAATAGATTGTTGATTCCCAATTATGTGAAAGATATTTCTAATGGATTGGATTGGTTGATTGCTGCTTTCAAGTTGATGATAATGAAATTCATGACCACAATCCATTGTTGGTTGCCCTGCATGATTAGTTTCTGTTTGGAGCTCATCATCATCATCAGATTGATCAGAAGTTGAAAAATAATTAGTATACACAATTTCACCAATAAAACATATTGGGTTATCAGTTTGTTTCTCTTTGAGCTTTTCTATAATTGTATTTTCTGATTCAAGGCAACAAGTTTCAGTAAGTAGATGAGCATAAGTGTTTTTTTCAAATGAAGGTTTGGAGGTTGGCTATCTGTTCAACATTAGATCAATCTCTTCTTCTGTTAAGAGAGAAGGAATTTTCTTTTTTCTTAGGACATATGTACAATAGTATTCTTTCTCTTGTGTTGGCTGATTTTGAGGCTTGATGTCATCTTGATCCTCTTCTAAGGGATCTTCATTTTTGTTTGCAAGGGAACTTTGAGGGTTCTCTTCTTTTTCCTGTTCTACCTCAGTTTTAAACAACTCCAAATGATTTTTGTGACAGTTATTTAGAATATGGGATTCAGGAGTTGTTTCTAATAGATTATCAGGATGCCATTCTTCTTTAATAATCTGAAATGAGTCATGACATAAAGGTAGAGACACTGGTTGTTTTGTCTCTTCTCCTATTTCAGATTTTGTGGGTTCAAGATGGCTTATGTTTTCCTCAAGGCACTGCTCACTATTATTTTTTGTAATTTGGTCATGAAGTTCTCTTAATAGCATTTTACAAGATGTAGGTAGATAATCAGGAATTTCCTGAAAACCTTCTTCATTTCTTTCTTTTTAGTTTTGTTCATCATACATATCTTGTAGTGTTTGAGTTTGTTCTTGATTTGAAAGAAGCATAGGTTGCTCTAGATCATCAATATTTAAATTAGCCTCGTACCTTTCAATTCTCTTCGCAAGCATGTACACCATCTTTTCCATCATGATCAGTAGTTTTTCTTTATTGTTTTCTCTATAATCTTTCTCACCTTCTTCTATAAAGTATTGATCATCATCTATATATTGCTCATTGTCTAGGTCTTGTAGTGGTTGAGTTTGTGTTTGATCTGGGAAAATCATAGGTTGCTCTGGATAATCAACATCTATATCATCCTCATGAATTTCCAATCTTTTATCAAGTATGTACGCTATTTTCCCAATTAGGTTCAATAATTTGTTTAGTTTAGCTTCTCTGTCCATACTTGGATCCATGTTTGTAATAAAGAGGTCACTGTATCTTTATAACCAATTCAAAGTCCTTTAACAGTGGAGTCATTAGGTCCTTTGGAAGGTGTGGAGTTGCTAGGTGGAAGATTTTGAACTTTTTTGTCCACCAATAGCATGATTTGGTTCGCTCAATGCATTCCCAAAGGAGTTTACAAAGACTGGAAGGGTAATAGGCCTTCTGGAGGCCAGTGGAGTCACCAGGTGGAAATTTTTAGCTATTTTGGAGGTAAAATGTTTTATGGTCCACCACCATGTTTATGATGAAGCCAATCTGAAATATTTTTGGGTTTTTCTGAGTTTCTATGGTTGTTTGAAAGACTAATGAGTTTATAAGAGCTTGCTAGGCGACTATGAACTCAGTGTCCCACCGTGATCGCCATTATGTTGGGGTCCTGTGTTTTGATAGTTTGGAAAATAAAAAGACAAGGCAACATCAAACCATTCTTTAGAGTTCCAGGATCTAGTCCTCCTATTCTCAAAGAGGGCTCTCTCAAATTTATTTGTTTTGCAAAGGTTTATCTTGTTTTCTTAGAGCATTGGATTTTAGACTAGTTATTAAGTGCAAGTGTTTATTTGTTTGTTTGGTTGAAAGACATAAGAAAACATGAAAGGTCTAGGAAAGATAGATAGAAAGGGGAAATGGTAGATTCATTGGGTAATGGAGTCAATAACAGGTTATTACAAACTTATCAATGGATATGGGATATCAGAGGGAAAATCTAACTTGGCCACAGGATCCTTTGGTTTTTGGAATAAGATGGACATTAATGGTTTAGAAAGAGAGTTTGAATTCTCAAAAAAGGGAATTTGAAAACATAACTTGAACAATAAAGAGGTATTTGATAGACAAGGCTAACCATAAATTCAACAAACCACACTTTAAGCAAATAATGACTTCAAAACAAATTTTAAAATGAAATCTAAGATTCAGGAGCACATCCTATTTCCTCAAAGATTTTATTTCAAATGACTTAGAAAACATAAAATAGTCACTGATAATTGCAATCATAGAAGATGGAACACCTAAAAACATCTATGATCATAACTATAAAGACCTTCAAAACAATTTTTCAAGAAAGGACAAAGGACATGACCAAAACAGACCTCCTTGGATAACTTAAGACAATGGTGCTTCAAAGGGAGACTTCAAAAATAGCTTTCAAGTGATAGCAGACAAGCAGGGAAAACCATAAATCATGTTGAAACCAACTACTTGAGCTATTATAGAAATAAACAAGCATGAGGACTAAAGAGAGAGATTAAAGACTCTAAAATACCTCAGCAGAAGAAAACATAAAACGGTGAAGGATAAACAGGTCTAAGGTGTTTCCAGGAGTCATATCTTAGCCTAAAACTTTCATCCTGCTATAGTAAGCATTTATGGAACAAAATGAAAACAGGAGAAAACATTAAACAGTTCAGAATACTTCACCAACAGCCAAGCTCATGGATCCAATGATAGAGCCTTCTCAAGAACAAGCACGCAACAACATCATCAAGATTCCAAGACTTCAATTTCTTCCTCAACTTCAGACAGACTATGTATTATTTTAGAGAGTTTCAGTATTACAACTAGTGAACAATCAGCCAAAAAATTCTCATCTTCTTCAGAAGTACTTATAGAAGAAATGAGGAGGTGGAAGAGTTTAGGATTGAAATGCAGTAAATTATACACTAAATGCAACTCCTAGCCTTGAAAACCATGCAAGGCCTAAGTCAGGAGAGCATTGAATTATGATTCTCTTTCATGCACTCTGTTTCTGCTATTTTTAGGCTAAATGGGCAAAAAGATTGACTTCGACGCTTACTTATCCCTTACAATAACTTCCCTAACAGTTTCAAATTTTTTTATTTCTTTGGTAATAACTTTTCAGGTGTCTTTATGCAAATATCTTCTGTTTAAGCAATAAGTAGGCCTTCTCTTGATTTATTTAAGCTGCAGGTGGATTTTGGTAGCTGGAGAGGATTCAATTAGCCTCTGATGTGGCAATGGAGGCTTCTCGGACTGATAGATTTCCTTGTTTCATCCTAAAACACCTTTAATTTACTTTAGTTCTGTGTTTTAGGCCTAATTTGTCTTAATCTTCATCTTCGGGTCTTCATACTCTGCTGACTATGGATCAGGAATTTGATTTTATGATTTTATGCCTTAATCCTCTTAAAAACTCTGATTTGAATTTTAAACCCTGATACTCTTTCATATTCTATCCTCAATGCTGATTTTCTTCAATAAATGGTCTCTGACTGTGTCTTTCAGCTGTTTTGTAGGTGTGCAAAGGGTTTTCATAATATTACCAATGTTCATGAGACATGGTAAAAATGGTTGTTCGAACCCTTTATATTCATGTTATTCATTTGATAGTGGCCTGGGGGATCGTCATCACTGGCCTTTTATTTCCTTTTAAAACAACGGAAAAACCATTAAAACTTGCACAAACAAACAAAAATTATAAAAAATCATGCAGGGATAGGTTTAAACTTCTTTGGATTTTAGGTTAGATCGTGACCGTTGGATGAAATCCACCAACGGCGAGGATTGATCGCTGGGGTCAGATGGGGAGGCGGTTGGACAAACGGTGGTGGATATTAAGTTTGATCCATTGGATCATATTGATCACCGGTTGATATCAACTGGGATTTTATAATGTGGGAGGGGTAACACTATAATAAAATGGGAGAAAATGCAAAAAAAATGGGATAAAACCTTTGGCGGAAGTAACAAAGGGCTTAATGAAATTTGGGGTTTCGGAACGATTCTGGGCCGTTGGATTAGATTAGCCAACAGAGATCAATGGTGGATCTTCACCAAAAAATTTACACAGTGGGGTTTATGAAATAACAAATGGATTCGGGTTTGATCTGGATCGTTAGATTTATGAAACGGATGGCCCAGATCTGATCGCAAGCTCGCGAATCGGCGGAGGAGAGAGGAAGGCACACAAAAAAACTTGCGATGTGATTACACATGGACCGTTAGATCTTAGAGAGATCAACAGTCAGGATGAAAGGATGGGTTTTAATTTCGGAGGGCCATGGCAGAGGGAAATTAATTTGGGCCGTCGGTTCTTGTGGATTCGATGGTCTAGATTGAATCGCAGGCTTTCAATCGGAGAAGGGAAAGGGGAAACACCATGAAGAAATGTTGCGATGCGATTGAGTAAGAGCCGTCGATCTTAGAACTAAATCGACAGTGGAGATTAAGTCATGAAGGCCAAAGGTGGAAATGCGGGCTTTGGAATGGAGCGATGGGATCGTCGGATCTGGGCATAGTAGAGAAGATCAACGGTCGAGAATTGATTTTTGGATTGCATCAGCGGGGAGAAAGAACCAAGGTAAAATTAAAAACTTGTGATGAAATTTAGCGCCAGGCGTCAGATATGGGAGTAAGATCGATAGTGGAGATTTAATCAGAGGGGTGATGGAGGAAGATTATGGGCGCGATGTGACTTTAGCGCTGGCCATTGGATTTATAAAAATCAATGACGGAGATTGGATCCGGGGTTGAAAGGAGAAAACTCATCGCATCGGTGATTTTTAGAATAACAAAGGGAAAACGTTAATAGAAAATCTGATTTGCGATTTGTGATTTTTCCTTAGCGCTATTCGCGGCTCCGGGTTTTATGTGGGAAAAAGGAGCTGGGGCTAAAGCCAAAGGGGCTTAAAGCCTTAATGTAATAAGACTGTTTTTTAGGATTTTTTAGGGATTTTCAGAGGATTTTGGGGGTTCCAATAAGAGTGAAAAGGGGATTTTAAACCTTATAAATGGAGTTTACAAGGATTTAAAGGTAAATTCGAAGGAATGAGAGGAAAATGGAAGGGTTTATGGATGAAGTGAAGAAGGAAAATGGAGAAGTGAAAATGAGGGAAAAAGAGGCCTCTTGAGCAGTTTTTTCTCTTAGTAGACAGCAGATTTTTCAGGTTTGTGATGGAAACAGTAGTGAAAATTAAATAAAATATTAGTTATCTTAATAAAAACTTCAAGGATGATAGGTTCTAAAAGGGGAATTATCTCTTGGAGTTTGTGAAGAAAAAAATTAGCCACTTTTTGGTATAACGGAATTTATCAGTGGCTAACAATCCCCTCACATTGCCATCAGTCTCACCATCAGCCTAGAGTTTATTGCAGCATATTTCAGTAGGAAGAAGGCATCTCTTTCCCTCACAGTGCAGTTTTCATATGCAGTTGTTTTGCAGCAGCTGCAATCATCTTTTTGAGGATTGAGAAGCTAGATCTAGAGCTTCTAGCTCATAGATTTAAGGAAGGGATCAGCCCTTCAAGCATAGATCTGATCTAAGCACATATTTCAGCCATATATTCTTCATGTCTAGCTTTATATCTGTCTTTCCCAGCATATCAAGGATCAAATCCTAGGGAGGTGATTTTCCAAAGTTGCAGATCTGGAAAATCCTTCCTGGGTTATCTTGGGAATCCATCACATTATCCAGATCTTGAATCTTGGCATCATCAGAGCTCCAATTTTGAGTAGATCTGCATTTCTCTTTTCAGCCTGCAGCTCCATGTTTATATTATGCTGAAGAGGCAGCACATTATTTGCTGCAGAGCCTCAACAGTTACGTTGTACCTGCTTCACACATGTTTTCAGGGTGATCCTAGCTCATCTTTTTGGCTAGATCTACCTATATCTTGTACTTGTGTAACTGATTCATCTCCAATATCATAAAATGTCTCAGCTCTTTCTTCATATTCTAATTTTTACTTAGATTTATTTCTTATCTTGCTGTAAGTTCTTATATTGTGTGAAGTATTGCTGCATTCTCCCTTTTGGGATATTACAGTTTCCTAATGGAAAAAAGATAGTAGAGGAAACTCATGATGAGAAAAAAATAAATGTTAATCGTGATTTCATAAACTCTAATGTTGGATGGAAGAACCACCATATTCCAAAGATGGATATGAGGAATTTTGATGGAAACGTGTTGGAAGAATACTGAGAAGGGGGGGTGAATCAGTATTCTTGGGCTAAAATTTTTTTATTTTCTTTTTCTTAGAACCTTATGTTACAACACTGCAATCAGCATGTATGTTCAGATATCTTATTGTGTCTTTGCTTAGGAAATTGCATCAGATAAGCATTAAGCATAAAAAAAAATAACATAACAAACCATAAACCATACATAACACATATGAACACCAGGATTTATGGTGGAAACCCAATTCGGGAGAAAACCACCGCTGCTGTAATCTCAGTCTTCAATATTTATTATAGTGAAAACTTCTTACAATATATGGTGGGGCAGACTTATACCAACACGCAAGCACCCACCTGTAGAAGGCTACAACCTTCTCTCGTTTACCAGCTACTACTAGAAGGGAGCTACAGCCCCCTTTCTGAAGTCTTCGACCCTTAGCACTACTGCAGACCACATTTCATCAATTTCTTATATCCTTACATAATTTCTTCATTATTTCGTCCGTCATTCAAACTAGAGATTTATGAAGGTCAGATCACTCTATCCATTGGTGCATCATAGTTTCAGATTTTTCAATTAAGACCAGAGCTCGCCCATCCAGATATTCCTTAGAGAAATTGTTCATTCGCCACCTTTTCAATTACACCGCCCGTTCTTTAATTTTCTTCTCCTTATATAGTTTTCCCTTTATTAAAACCATGGGTTAAAAACCATTTAACCGCTAATGGTATTATTTTTACAATATTTTCATTAGTTTGGCCCACGGGGTTTTTATTTCCGTTTAATTTATTTATCAATTGATAAATAAATATATTTACAACGTTTTAATCCCTCATGTTTAACCCTTCGGATTTTATAATCAATATCCGACGCTTTCAGATAGTTTAATATTTCACTAAACCTTTGACCCCTGGCCCACATATGTGCCCCCACCGTACCAAAATAAACTTCATGCAAGTCCATCGCCCGATCACCGTTAGATCACAAGCCTCCAAGATCAACGACACATATGCATATCGCTCAACCTCCGATGCCGAACGTTAAGGTGCGATGGTCCGCCGTACCCGTGTTAATCTCCGCGCACCTTCAAAAAATGACAACCATCCGATGACCCCTTCCCAGATCAACGACGCTCAATTATATCGCTGGGCATCCTAGGTCGAAGTATAACGCGCGATGGCGCACGGTGAAAAGTGGTTTTGTGAAGTCGTACAGGGACGTGTGTCGAGCATTCTATGGAATCGCTCCTCACCAAAAAATACCACTTGCCCGATGAGAGCGGTGTGATAAAAACCAAAAAATGCTGTTATTGTTCCTCCTTCTTCACTCAGGGTTCCACTTCCCCTGCTTGATTATTGTAAATTGACTTATTTACTGCTTGCGCTCTTTATCAACAGATTAATCCATCATTTTGTTTATTTGAGGCTTGACACCATTTCGATGCAATCTTCGTAACATCCATAAGAAATTTACACCAGATTCCTTTGTGACCTTAAATTTATCATTCCGCCTCTTCATGCTCCATTCTGGTTCCATAAGCACCAATGTACAGTTTCCATACAATGTTTTATTGTTCCAGACAATTTTCAACATATCTCTTCTTTTGCTTGTTTCTGCTCCTTGACCGATACTTCCTCTGTTCTTTTGATCAACCAATACTTCCTCTGTTCTTTTGATCAGATTCTCCTTTGTAGCCAATGCCTTTGCCATCAATGACAATATTCCAACAATCTCCCCCTTTGGCATTGATGGCAATATGCTTCCTCCGTAATACTCTTTCTCTATTTATCTTCTAGAATCCCTTCTTTGCTTTGTTCTCCCCCTTTGACATCAATGAGAAAGGTTTGATCGAGATCCTTTGTACCGACAATACCATGCTCCCCCTGAGATCATGTTGCATCATCAAACAACAGTTCATCCTTTTCATATGACCAATGCTCCCCCTGAACCTGTGCATTCAGAGATGCCTAACAGCATCTCTTAACCAATTTAATCTTCTGTGTTTAAGTAGACCTGATCCTCTACATGGAAGAGACTACTCCCAGTTTTTGTCTGAGATATTCGAATGCTTCCCTGGGTAGAGGTTTGGTAAATATATCAGCTACTTGTTCTTTGGAGGAAACATACTCCAATTTCACCTTTTGTTCAAGCACTTGTTCACGTAAGAAGTGATATTTAATGAGAATGTGCTTAGTCTTGGAATGCATAACAGGATTCTTTGAAATACTGATAGAACTTGTATTATCACACATAATGGAGATAGGAGGTGAGCATTTGATTTGAAAATCTTGTAGAGTTTGCATCATCCAGAGAAGTTGAGTGCAAAATGATGCAGCGGCCACATATTTTGCTTCTGCTGTAGAGAAGGCAATGGAGCTTTGCTTCTTGCTGAACCAAGATACTAACCGAGGCCCCATATAGAATGCACCACCACTAGTGCTTTTCCGATCACCAACACTTCCAGCCCAATCTGCATCAGTGTATGCATAAAGAGTAAGGTCAGCATTCTTTGGATACCATAGTCCAAAGTCTTGAGTTCCTTGTAGATATTTGAATATTATTTTTACATCCTGAAGATGAGACTCTTTTGGATTAGCTTGGAATTGTCCAATAATCCTGACTGCATGCATGATGTCTAGTCTGGTCCCAGTGAGATAAAGTAGACTTCCTATCATAGATCTGTATTTAGGTTGATTCACCGTAGGGGAATCATCATTAGAACTGAGATTACATCCGGTTATCATTGGTGTACTTATAGGTTTGCAGTCTTCCATGCCATAATTCTTCAGGATTTGCTTGAGATATTTTTCTTGTGACAAGAATATGCCATCTGTTGCTTGTTGCACTTGCAAGCCAAGAAATAATGTTAGTTCCCCAAGCAAAGACATTTCAAATTCTTGTTGCATATCAGAAGCAAATTTCTGACTCATAGACTCTTTATTACTTCCAAAAATGATATCATCAACATATACAACCACAATCAATAGTTTGTCATTTTCAGTTTTTGTGTATAAGTTGCTATCAGCAGACCCTTTTAAAAATCCTTGTTGATGAAGATATTTGTCAAGACGATAGTACCATGCCCTTGGAGCTTGTTTGAGACCATATAGAGCCTTTTTAAGTCTACAAACAATTTTTTCATCATTTCCCAAAATGACTCCTTATGGTTGTTCTATATAAACTTCTTCTTCTAGATCACCATTGAGAAATGCAGATTTAACGTCCATTTGATAAACTTTGATTTGTTGGAAGCTTGAAAAAGAAAGAAACATTCTTATGGCTTCAAGTCTGGCTACAGGAGCAAAGGTTTCTTAAAATTCTATACCTTCTTGTTGAGCATACCCTTTACACACAAGTCTGGCTTTATTTCTTATAACATCCCCATTCTCATTTAACTTGTTTTTGAATATCCATTTAGTTCCAATTTTTGTCATGAGGCCTTGGTACTAATTCTCAAGTGTGATTCTTTTCAATTTGATCAAGCTCTTCATTCATGGCTTGAATCCAACATTCATCTTTTCTAGCTTGACTGACACTGTGAGGTTCAATAGTGGACAGAAATGCCAGATTGCTAGAAGATCCCACAAGAGTCCTTCTTGTTTGTACACCTGATCCCTTTTCTCCCAAAATTTGAGATTCTGGATGATTCTTTTGAACATATCTAGATGGAGCCTTTTCACACAAATCCTCTTCAGATTCTTCACTAGGTGCACTGTTTGTATCATCATTATTTGATGTAGAATGATATGTGTCATCATCATCTTCATCTGTTGTTTTATTTTCTTCTTTTGGAGCTACAGGAGACTCATCAATAACAACATCAATACATTCAACAATCTTTCGAAGTCTTTTATTGTAACATTTATATGCCTTACTCCTAGAGGAGTAACCAAGAAATATTCCTTCATTTGCTCTGGGTTCAAACTTGCCAAGTTTTTCATCATTATTCTTGATAAAACATTTGCTCCCAAAAATTCTAAAATGCTTTATAGTGGGAGGATTACCATACCAGAGTTCATATGGAGTTTTATCACTATTTACATGAACATGTAATTTGTTGAGAATGTTTGCTGCAGTATGTGCTGCTTCTCCCCAAAATGTGTCAGGTGTTCCAGAATCATCAAGCATAGCTCTAGCCATTTGTTGAATTGTTCTGTTCATTCTTTCTGCAACACCATTCTGTTGTGGAGTACCAGCTACAGAGAACTGTCTTTTTATGCCATGTTGTTCACAGAATTCAAGAAATACATTGGATGTATATTCTCCTCCTCGATCAGATCTGAGACACTTGATTTTTAGATCTAATTCATTCTCAACTAATTCTTTAAAGATCTTAAATTTCTCAAATGCTTCATATTTGTATTTAAGCAGACCAATCCAACACATTCTAGAGAAATCATCAATGAATAAGATATAGTATTCTTCACCACGTGGTGACTTTTTCTTCATAGGTCCACATATGTCTGTATGGATGAGTTCAAGAGGCTTACTTGATGATCCTTCCTTGGCGTTAAATTGTACCCTGGTTTGCTTGCCGAATTGGCAAGATTTGCATATGATATTTTCAGGTAGAGTAATGTTGGGAAGATCACGAACAGCTTTAAGTCTGCTAGATTTGTTGATTTGAGAGAAGCTCGGATGCCCCACCCTTCTATGCCATAGCCAATTTTCTGAAGATTTACTCAAATAACATTGTTCTTTGGGGTTCTTCAATATATACAGATTGTTTGGAGTTCTTTTTCCTTTTATAATTGCTTTACCTGTATCAAGATCACGTACCACACATTCTTTTGAACTAAAGACAACTTCAGTTCCTTGATCACACATTTGACTTACACTTAACAAGTTATGCTTTAATCCATCCACATACATGAATTCATTAGCTTTCACCTTTTCTTTTAGAAAATTAGACCCTTTTCCCTTAATGACCGCAGGAGTATCATTCCCAAACGTAACATTTTTTTGTTTTTCTAGAGCACTATATGCATGAAGTTTGTCTTTATCACCTGTCATGTGTCTTGAGCATCCACTATCAATGCACCATTTTTTTTCCTCATCTTATGCAAATAATGCTATGCCACAATTTTCAACTTGTAATTCCTTCTTTTTCCATACTTTGGAGGTTGAAGGTACATGTTCTTTTTGCTGAACTTTGCTCCTGCATTCAGATTCTTCATGGCCAAAGTTATTGCAATAAGCACATTCAACTTCATTTTTAAGAGGAGAAAAGTTGTTATAATTATTCTTCTTTGTTTCAATATCAATCCTTTTCTTTCTTGCTTCCCTTGTCATGATGGTTTTATAAGAAACACATTGAAAAACTTTATGACCAAAATTGTGACATGAGAAACATTGTCCATTGAAGAAGAAATTTCTATGATCATGAAATCTTCTATAAGAATATACTTGTTGATTAGTGTTTCTTTGAAAAACATTCCTGTTAGTGTTCTTTGAATAGAGATGATCATGCTTTATCTGTAAAGATTTTTTATTCCCTTGCTGAGTGTCAGCATGTTGTAGACCAGCTGTAACAGCTTTTAGATAATTTGGTGCTGAAACCTGAGAAGATTCTCTGATATATCCAAGACCTGTCTTTATAAGAGGAGAACGTTGTACCTTGATAATCTCATCTAATGTTTCAGATCCTTTAGCAAATCTAAGATTCAGAATTTTTACTTTCTCAACTTCTTTTCTTAGACTTACTACCTCACACTCTAATTTCTCATTGTGCTTCTCCTTTTCTTCAAGCTGATTTTTCAGAGTTTCTATGATTATTTTACTTTCTTCTAAGTAAGTCTTGAGTTTAATGTTTTCATCAAGAAAATCACTGTCTGCTAGAGCATCCACAAAAGTGTCTTTTTCTTCTCTAGATTATTTTTTAAATGCCATGAGAAGTCTAAGGTCTTGTTCACATTCTTCCTCACTATCAGATAACCCATCACTATCTTCATGAGTGTAGTAACTCTTTCTAGTGCTAAAACGATTCTTATTCCTTTTTTCTACTTCCTTCCCCTTTTTATGTGTTTCTTTATCAGGACACTTAGCAGCATAATGACCAACTCTTCCACAATCAAAACATTTGAAAGGAAGCTTACCTCTGAACCGTCCTGTGCCAAGTTGAAGTTTCCTTACAAAGTTTATCTCATCTTCTTCTGAGATATATCCTGATCCTTCTGTTTTTTGTACTTCCTTCCCTTTTGTAGAAGTTCTAAAGACTGCTTCTTTGACTTCAGAGGGTCCTCCTCTTCTCATTTCATATGCAGTTAGTATGCCATGAAGTTGCACCACAGTAAGATTTTGAAGATCCTGCTTTTCTTCAAGGGTAGAATCTTTTGACTCAAATTTTGTTGTTAGTGATCTTAAGACTTTCTCAACCAAGGCAGATTCGGTTATTGTTTCTCCCAGATTTCTCATATGATTTACAATATCATCAAGTCATAAAAAGAAATTTGCAATGCTTTCTTCATTATCCATTTTTAGATTCTCATATTGAATTCTAAGATTTTGGAGTTTAGCACTTTTTACCTTCGCATCACCTTCATAACTGAGAATGATTTTGTCCCGTATTGTCTTGGCTGTATTCAACTGCATGACTTTGACAAATTCTGATTCAGTTAGACTTCCCAATAGAGCATTAACTGCCTTTGCATTCATTTCATAATTCTTTCTTTTCGTCGGATCTGTTCATACTGCAGCTGGATATTTATATCTTTGTTCAAAAATTGCCCATACCTCTACTCCCAGAGACTGAAGATAGGATCTCATCCTTTTTTTCCAAAAGATTAAATTGTTTCTGTTAAAGAGCGGAGGCCTGATAGATGCTATTCCATCTTGATTGCTCATCTTGCTTGATCTTCCTTCTAGCGGCTAAGCTTTTTCAAAAGGACCTTGCTCTGATTCCAATTGTTGGAAGAATACTGAGAAGGGGGGGTGAATCAGTATTCTTGGGCTAAAAAATTTTTCTTTTCTTTTGCTTCGAACCTTATGTTACAGCACTGCAATCAGCATGTATGTTCAGATATCTTATTGTGTCTTTATTTAGGACATTGCATCATATAAGCATTAAGCATAAACAAGAATAACATAACAAACCATCAACCATACATAACACATATGAACACTAGGATTTATGGTGGAAACCCAATTCGGGAGAAAAACACCGCTGCTGTAATCTCAGTCTTCAATATTTATTATAGTGAAAACTTCTTACAATATATGCTGGTGCAGACTTATACCAGCACGCAGGCACCCACCTGCAGAAGGATACAACCTTCTCTCGTTTACCAGCTACCACTGGAAGGGAGCTACAACCCCCTTCTGAAGTCTTCGACCCTCAGCACTACTGCAGACCACATTTCGTCAATTTCTTATATCCTTACATAAGTTCTTCATTATTTCGTCCGTCATTTAAACCAGAGATTTATCAACGTTAGATCACTCTATCCATGGGTGCATCATAGTTTCATATTTTTCAGTTAAGACCAGAGCTTGCCCATCCAGATATTCCTTAGAGAAATTTTTCATTCGCCACCTTTCCAATTACACTACCCGTTCTTTAATTTTCTTCTCCTTATATAGTTTTCCCTTTATTAAAATCATGGGTTAAAAACCATTTAACCGCTAATGGTATTATTTTTACAATATTTTCATTAGTCTGGCCCACGGAGTTTTTATTTCCTTTTAATTTATTTATCAATTGATAAATAAATATATTTACAACGTTTTAATCCCTTACGTTTAACCCTTCGGATTTTATAACCAATATCTGACGCTTTCACATAGTTTAATATTTCACTAAACCTTTGACCCCTGGCCCACATATGCGCCCCCACCGTACCAAAATAAACTTCGCGCAAGTCCATCGCCCGATCACCGTTATATCACGAGCCTCCAAGATCAACGGCACATATGCATATCGCTCGACCTCTGATGCCGAACATTAACGTGCGATGGTCCGCCGTACCTGTGTTAATCTCCGTGCACCTTCAACAAATGACGACTGTCCGATGACCCCTTCCCAGATCAACAACGCTCAATGATATTGCTGGGCATCCTGGGTCGAAGTATAATGCGCAGTGGCGCACGGTGAAAAGTGGTTTTGTGAAGTCGTACAGGGACGCATGTCGAGCATTCTATGGAATCTCTCCTCACCAGGAAATACCACTTGCCCGATGAGAACGGTGCGATAAAAACCGGAAACTGCCGTTATTTTTCCTCCTTCTTCGCTCAGGGTTCCACTTCCCCTGCTTGATTATTGTAAATTGACTTATTTACTGCTTGTTCTCTTTATCAACAGATTAACCCATCATTTTGTTTATTTGAGGCTTGACACCAGTTCGATGCAATATTCGTAACATCCATAATATATAACACAAGAAATTTACACCAGATTACTTTGTGACCTTAAATTCGGCATTCCGCCTCTTCATGCTCCATTCTGGTTCCATAAGCACCAATGTACATTTTCCATACGATGTTTTATTGTTCCAGGCAATTTTCAACATATCTCTTCTTTTGCTTGTTTCTGCTCCTTGACCGATACTTCCTCTGTTCTTTTGATCAACCGATACTTCCTTTGTTCTTTTGATCAGATGCTCCTTTGTAGCCAATGCCTTTGCCATCAATGACAATATTCCAACAAAACCATCCCGTAACATGGATACTACAGATGGAGCAATATTTTGATCTCAATAACATGGAAAACACACAAAAGGTATGCGTTGCAACTTTAAATTTAGAAAAAAATACATTTGTATGGTATCAATGGATTTGATCCCGTAAAAAAAATTTCACTTGGTCAATTTTTATGGAGGAAATGATAAGACATTATGAGGATACAACAAGCAACACCTTCTTTAGCCAATTGATAAATCTCAAACAAAAGGGTTCAGTAGTGGAGCACATTGAGGACTTCCAAAAATTGAATATAAGGGTAACTGATAGTCCAGAGGAACACAGGATTGATGTCTCCACAAGGACTTTAAAGGATAACATAAAACATGAAATTCGCGTTTGGGAGCCTGATTCATTGGAAAATGCATTCAGGTTGGCAATAAAAATTGAATGTAAAATTATGGTGATAAGGAAGCCTACCACTTGTTAGTGTCCCGTGATTTGGAAGATTGGTATACCAAATGACAGGGTAACATGGAACCAGTCTTTGGAGTCCTACGACCTAGCCTTCCTAGACTCAGAGAGGGATCTGTCTATTGGGTGCAACAGATGTGTTCTTTTTGCTTTAGGGTTTTTATTTTAGGCTAGTTGTTAAGTGTAGGGTTTGTTGATTGTTTTGGTTGGGTAAGATGGTCAAGTGGAATAGGTGGAGTGAGAGGTCTTTGATCATTGGGCTATGGAGTCAATGAAATTCATGAGTGTCTCAATGATGAATAAGAGTGTGTTGCAGGGCCAATTTAGCAAGGTAAATGGATCCTTACGGTAATGTGTGAGGTGGAGCGAACATCAAGTTTGGGAAAAACCAGGAGGTCTTAAATACATATAGTTAAAAGCTATAACTCATGAGGTAGGGAAAACCATTAAGCTCAATGAAAAATACTTAAACTGATAAATATCCAAGATAAACATTCCAGTGAAACATAGAAAGCATAAGAGCTTCTAACTTTAGTAAATTCACCTTCAGAATTTGGGAAAACATATAAGATAGCAAAAATAACTCAATCTATGAAGAGGGAACTCCTAAAAATCATATATCAAGCTAAAAATAACTCTGAAACAAGTTGATAGACATGGAAAAAGGGCAAGATTGAACGAGACCTCTTTGACTTAACCTAGCAAACAATATTCCAAAGAGAGGTTTCAAGACAGAGTTTGGACAGTTTCAAGTAAGCAAGGCTTGCCGTGAATCATACTTGTAAACTAGCATGCTAATCCATACATGAAACAAAACAATTTTAGGTGGACCTAAGGAGAAATCAAGAATTCCTTAAGATTACCTAAACAGAGGAAAACATCAAGGCTATAACAAACAAGAGGACTGAGGTGCCTCAAAGATCATGTCTCAACCTATACTTTTCTAATTTATAGCAACCAAGAAGGATGAAACATAATGATAACAAGAAAACATAAACAAGTTAACAATACATCACCATTCACCAAGCTAAGGAATCCTGTAAACAAACTTCTCCATCATCAATCCAAGCAAGCCATTCATCAACTTCACAAAACCAATTTCTTCTCCAAGATTATAAAAACCATGTATTTCTCTCCAAGTTCATCAAAATAAAACCAAATACATGAGGGCCTCATGCTCTATTTATGGAGAAAATGAGGACTAAAACCCTAAATATGGTAGGAAAATGTCAAATTCAACCATAAATGTCTTTCATGGCCAAGAGACCATGCAAGGCCCAAGGCACATAATATCCTAAGAAATAAATGCCATAATAACTATTTGAACCTAATTCTATAGTGTTTTTCCTCAAAAAACTAAAAAATATCATTTTACAATAAATGATTGTGTTTTGTTGACTTTTGGTCCAAAACACACTTAGACAGTCTCTGTGCGCAATGCCTCTTCAGCAGAAAATAGGGTATTTTGTGACTAAGTTTTGGCCCCCTTCCCGATGATGGATTTGGCACCGTGATGGCTCGTTGGAAAGATTGGTGAGTCTAATTTTCAAAAAAAAAATATTTTTCCTGAATGAGTGCCATTTTCCTATCTAAAACTCCATTCACTCGACACTCCTCTGTGCGCAACACCTCTTCCAACAAAAAATAGGCTTTGTGCTAGCCAAGTTTTGGACCACTTCCTGATGTTGGATTTTACTCCGTGATGGCTCATTGGAAAGATTTTCAAGTTTTATTTCTAGATATACCTTTTTTTTTCTAAATGAGTACCATTTTCCCCTCCAAAAAATAATTTTCCCAACATTGCTCTATGTGCAACACCTTGCCTAAAAATGAGGTAGAATGGTCAAAATTTAGGTGTTTTTTGACATTTTGGGGGGCCAAAACTGCTCCAAATGGTCTAAAATTTTGTGAGAAGACTGTTGATGATGAGGGGAATCTAAAAATTTCAATTTTTCAAGCTGAGGATGCATGATATTTTTTCGCAGTGCCAAGGGTGTTGCACATAGAGGCCTCAAAATTTCAAAAAGACAAAATCTTGTTCAAATTTGCTCAAAATTGGTGGAGTGGTCCCTCAAGAAGTATTGGACACTTTTTGAGAAGCCTCAGCCAAAATTCCAAGGCTATGATGCTCCTTTACCTCTTTTAGGGTTTGGACCTCATGGGGGGCTTCCTTCAGTTTGGCACAAACAAGCTTATGTTTCTTGGCATAATACTTTGTCATCTTTCTTTATAGCCCAAAGCCTTCATTTTCCTTCATCAGCTTGGCCTCTAGGTGTATACTTGCCATCTCAAGCCTTGGATTTGATGCGGCTGGCAAGGTCCCTTGCCTTTTGGAGGCAGGAAACTATTGCCTTGGCCCTCTTTGGTATGTGCATGAAAGAGGTGTGATGGTAGTTTTGGTAGGGTTTTCATCATGGCTGGCAAGCTTCTTCATTTCTACCATGATCTTTATCAATCATCCCATGCTCAGTTTGATCATTGTCCTTTTGGCTTTTAACACCATCATCATCACTAACTTCCTCACTGCCTTCTAGGCTGTCACTTTGGCCTTTAAATTGATCACTAGCCCCGACACTTGCTTTACTTAGGCTTTGTTCTTCATTAGGGTCCCCTTCTTCATCACTTCCTGGACTGCCATTAGCTTGATTGTTATCATGAGGCTGATTAATGTCACGACTGTCATGACTATCTTCTTTGAAGCTCTGTCTCATCATGGTCCTCATCAATTTCACCTTGGTCATTACTTTGCCCATAATTTGCATCATTTTTTTCTTCATTTTGGTCTGAATTATTGGTAGTATTACCATCACTACCTTCCTCCAAGTGTTCATTGTTCTTGTCTTCACCATTGCTGTGTTCATTTCCTTCTTCTTCATCAACATTATCCTCCTACTCTTCTTCATTAATCTCTGTCTCTGCCCCATTATTTTCATCATCCCCACCATAATATTCTTGTTCATCATTGCTACTGTCACCCCTTGTCTATCATTACCACTGTTATCCCCTTTTTCAACTTGTGCAGGAGTCTAGGGAAAATTAGAGGAGGAAATGACTAAATTTGACCATTTTTTGGCAATTCTGGCCAAACTTCTCTTATGCATAGCACTAGTGCCTGTGCACAGTGCCGGTCTGTCTGTGCATAGTGCAGTGTTTTTTAACATTGTCTCTTTCCCCTTGTGCGCAATGCCAGTTCGTCTGTGCGCAGCGCCGAGAAATGTTTGCCCAGAAATGGCCCAAAACCCCTAAATTTTCACCTTGAAGCTTATTTTTCCTTTGCAAGTGCCAAATGAGTTTAAAATGACATTAAAAAACCTTTATACCCTATGAGGAAAATAAATAAAAATTTCAAAACCCACTTTACTTATGTTTTCCACCTTTTCGCCATTTGACTGATGCTTTTTATCTTTGCAGGGTCTTGAAATCTTTTTCAAGGCACTTTTTCTTCTTTTGTGGTGATGGCCGACTGAATGACATAGATGCCCTTTTCATCATTTTTATATTTGAAAATTTTAAGAAGTTTCCTTTGGCATGTATTCAACAAACTGAAAATCATGTCTCTATATCCCTTTTGGCATTATTGATTGCTGGTGACCTAAAGAATGTTCCTTTACCTCTTCACTTTTTAGGTAGTAACACATCTGTTTTGACAAAAAGTTTCAAGAAAATCAGACCATGTCATGGGTTTACTTGGCCACTTTTGGTTTTCTGCAGGTTCCTATAGTATATTTTCCTTTGATCCCTTAGTGCCTTTTTGGAGTGTGATACCTCATTTTCTGAATAGTAACCTCATGTTTCAACTTGATTTCTCTCTTTGATACTCAACCCTATGCTTGCCTTATTTTTCTTACTTTTAAGACCTTTGAATATATTTAGGAAGTTGGCCTCTTAAATTGATATCCATTTCCATTTTCTCCCTTTGGTGCAGTGAACTGATGCTGCTTTGAAAAACCCTAAAGGGTATCTTGGATGTTCTTTGATTGCCATCTACTTGTTTATGAAGGAGGACTTATCATCTTCACTTGAAATTTTTGATCCATCTTCCCAAACTCTTAAGTTTTAGGGATGTTCAATTTATGCAAGAGCCTGGGGAAAATTTGAGGAGGAAAAGACTGATTTTGACCAATTTGTGGCAATTCTAGCGAAACTTCTCCCGTGCGTAGTGCCACTCTGTCTGTGCGCAGCGCCAATGTGCAGAGGGCATTTGGATGCCTTCCTGGTGTCGGAATGAGCTCCGTGATAGCTCGTTGGAAATATTGTTGAGTCTAATTTTAGAAAATCCTTTTGGTTTACCTTGGGTTTCCATTTACCTATCCAAAAACTGATTTTCCCAACACTGGTCAAAAAGTGTTGAATGATGGTACAAAAATGCAGAGTGCTGGTGCAGACAACTTTTGGAGGCCTTCCTTAACTTCAAATTTAGCTCATGATATCTCATTGGAAATCTCTTAAAGTATAGTTATCTTTTGACTCATCAAGAAAGTCATCTAGACAATCTAGCTATGACAAAAACTAATTTTCCCAAGGTCACTCCAGTAGTGTAGAAATTCTCCTCGAACACCTGTATTTTTGATATTTCTCCCAAACCATAATACCTGTGTAAAAACTAAAGGAATTTTTTTCTTCTTGGCATTATGATGGAAAAACACCTATCTCACATTTTCCAAATTCGTCTATGTTTGGTTAGAAAAATATTTTTAAGCAAAATTGGCCCTAGGTGTGGCAAATGACTAGGCCCTTGTAATGAATTCTTGGAAAATGATGGAGGCATGATGTTTATGAGATGGTATGGCTTCATGATTACTGATATGACCTACCATATGGATCTTCTCCTCTTATGACTCTTTTCCATAGAAAACCCTAGCTTAGTTGGAACAGGAAATTAGGGTTTGGTGTAGGGGATTTAGGATCTCCTTGTAGTGGGAGGGGAATGAAGGGGTTAAGGGTTGTCTAAATTCTTGGGGAAATTTTGGGGGATAGGGATAGATTTTAGGGAGTAGGGAAAAGTGGAATTTCAATGATTGAGTGAGGGGAAGGGGTCCAAAAGGGAAAAACACATGCCTAGTCCTAAAAAGTGTCAAATTGTGGCAATAGACTAGGTTTTGTAGAAAAATGATGAATTTGAGGGATAGGAGTGATGGGAAGTGTTTATGAAGGTATACTAAAGATAGGAGGAGGTTTAAGAGCATCAATATACTACCTTTTTTATGTTTAACCATGGAGGTCATGAAACAAGAAAAAATGCCCTTAAAAGCCCTAGATGGACAATGGAGGAGTTAGGCAAAACAAAATAGAGGGCTAAGGCCAAAGGCGACACAACAAAGACAAACTGAGTGACATGAGACAATGATAGGTGTTCTGGGATGGTTGAGCTGAGATTGACATGATGGGATGACGAAATAGTGAAAAAATTATCTTAAGGATAATGAAGGTAGTGAGATTTCTAGAACTCACAATGTTCATGAACTTTGTTTCTAGAAATCTAGAACCGATACTTAGTCATCTTCAGATAGTGAGAATTATGGATGAATAATAGTGGCTCCACTTCGGGAGGGAAACTCCTTTTCAGGAGGTGTCCAGAACTTTCAAATCTCTGGCTTAATGGAGACCAATGCCTCATTCATTGGGTAGATTTTTCTTTCTTTTCATTTGTTGATGTTCTTTTGAAGCTATGATCTCACAATCTGAAAAGACATGTTTTCTTTAACTTCTTTCCCACCTACCGATATTACTTGGCCTAACATTTTTTATTCACTTGGGTGCACTTGGACTGGCAAACCCTTAACATCATTTTATTTTGAAATCATAAAAGGTTATCTATTTCTACCCTTATTACTTCCAAGTGTTCAGATTATGCTAATGAACTCTCTTATTCTCAACCTAGTCTAATCATTTGTCAAGATTAAGTTGTTTGAAAAACTTTATTCTCTATTCTACTGACATGAAATTCGAAACATGATCAAACTAGGATTAGGCAATCTGATTTTCCATGGTCTATGGCATTCGGACAAGCTGCACACACACATTATTTTTGTATAATGAAAAACTAGAAAACATGAGGGCTATGATTCAGAATTTTTTAGGCATCCCTATCTTTTCTCTTTGGTTCATATTTGAGCATGGAGAACCAGTACCTTTTCTTCCTAATCTATTCCTACTGAAAATTCATGTTTAGATGCTTTGACAAGTTCTCTTTCACTAACCTATCGGCAATAAATTGAAAACATGTTCAACCATGATTAGGCTAGATGAATGAACAAGAATTTTTGTCACAAGTAGTTGCATTTAGGCTTGCACACTTTTAGCATTACTATTTTTTGGGTATGGGGTTGTACCTCTTTTTCAAATCTTCCCTCTCTTTATACTTTTCTTTGTTTTTTTTTTTTTTTGTTTTTCAAAACAATCTAGAACTAAAAATATTCTCAAAAGGCTGAGCTTATTTTGCATACCTATCTATCCTAATATAACATATACATGATATACATTCAACTGGTGAACTCTCTTTTCCAACACAATCAATCAAGAAGATGATTCCATGAGGGATCTTGGTTCAATTTTTTGAGGGTTTTGACAAAATCAAAAGGCGACTCCCACCTCACTTGTGTTTGAACAGTAGTGCCTAAAATTTTCTTTAATCCTTTCATGAAACTGTTCCTAACATATTTGACTCCTTCTTCAATTGTCTTTAGCAAATCAGCAAAGGGATATTGAAACAATACCTAAATGTGAAGATCAGGAACATAAACTTGATCCAGGACTGTTTCTTCCTCCACTTGGCTGAGCTTAGGACTCCTTTGGGAAAGAAAACTTTCCTCTTCCTCATGATCATCTGAACTGGTAGACTCATCATATATTTCCATGTCGTCCTCTAGCAAACCTGATTGAATAGAGCCATAGTTGTTCTCTTTCTCTTGTGAAGGCTAGACATAGGGCTGAATGTGTTTTTTGTTGTTAAAATAAATACCAAAAGATTGATGACTTCTGATTGTATTAAGGTTGTCTTTAACGAACTGAAAGGAAGTAAAACAAAGAGATAAAGACTCTTCCCCTCCTCCCAAAATTTCTGCACCTTGTTCTTCACTGTCATAGCTGAGTGGTATTTGCTGATCACTGTATTGGAGCTATTGAAAATGACTGTCTTTGTCCCACAAACTAATCACTTATTGTCTGTAGTGTTATCTTGAGTCTGAAGAACATAATCATCATCATATTGATCATATTTGAGCAGCTTATTCATAGGAGGGATGTCATCCATTATACACACTTGATCAACAGATTATTCCATCATATTAAAAGGAGAGTATTCATGGCCAATAGCTTTTCTTTTAGCAATCTGAAATGACTCGAAGCACAAGGGTAGGGACTCAAGAGGTGTTGGCTCATCTTCCATTTATGGTTTTGTAATCCAAAAAGTCATAGCAAGATTATTTGAGGGGAGAACTTCTGGATTTGAAAAAGGGTTTTTATTATCCATTTCCTCCCTTACTGATTCTTTAGAGCATTCTACCTTGTTTCTATTTTCAATTTACTTGTAATACTCTCTTAATAGTGAAGCACAAGATGTAGGAAGGCATATAGTACTTACTTGAAAACTTTCCGCATCTTCTTCTTTGCAACCTTGGTCATCCAATATGTTTTGATAGCTATCTTTGCATTGAAATGATTGATTTGGTTCTTCCCAAGAAAATGGTACTAGCTGCTTTGAATAGTCAGCACCAACCTCAACCTTGTACTCTTCCTCTTTCCTGCTAAGTATATGCATCGTTTTTTTTATTGTATCTGTCAACATCTTTAGCTTTACCTCTGAAGAATTCAGTTTCTCTTGAGCTGCTTTGTCCTTCCTTATTTCTTCTAACTTTTACTCTCTTCCTAGTATGTTGAATTCCATAGCAATTTCCATATTCTTCATTTCTTCCAGGTTTGAGGGGTCTTTTTCTCTTATCTAGAATTCCATCTCTAGGTCAAAAGTACTTGGGTAGTGCAAGAGAGCCCACCTTGAAGGTGGCTTTATATTAGCAGGTATTGCATTGTATACCTTGTTGAACCTAGCTGAAAAGTCTTGTACTTCCTCCCCTGGTTGTCTTTTTAAATGCTTTTATTCCTCTATGATGAGAACTTCATTTCCCATGATCACCCACCTATCTAGGAAGACTTGAGTGAATTGATGAAAATTGATAATGCTTGCAGCTAGAAGGTATTTAAACCAACTCTTAATTTTTCCTTGTAATGATAAGGCAAACATTCTAATACACACATCATCTTCTTCTATTTAAAAAAGGTCAAGTAAATTCTCAAGATTTTGAATGTGTTCTTCAACGGTGAATTTTGAGCTTTCTCCATCTAATCTGGGTAGTTTATTTTCAAGATTTGCAGGGAGGGCTTGGAATATAGGAGGTGAAATCAGAGGTTTGTATCTTTTTGGGACATTTGTGGGTATAGGTAGTGTAAAAATATATTTATGAATATTTTAGGTTTCAGTAAGAGCATGAAAGGTAGCATGAGGCTTATGTTTCACTAGGTTTTCCACAGGTGTATCTGGGGTAAGCACATGTGTATAAGTCTGTTCATGGTTTGAAATTTGAGGCTTAGATTTTCGAGGCTTGAGATATTCCCAATGATCAATGTAGATCTCATCATTGTATGCTTGATGAGGCTTAAAGTAGGATAGAACATAGTTATAGATAAAAATAATAATTTCTTGAATCCACCTTAGGCCTGAATGCTCTTCCTTTCTAGGATGATTGGTCATGTTTCAGGTTCTTCCTCCAGTGGAGTCTTCAGGTCTATTGAGAGTTGTGGAGTCGCCAGGTGGATGATTTCAAATATTTTAAGGCAGATTTTTGTCCACCATCAGCAAATAAATACCAATCTAAGGATGTTTGTGGGTTTCCCGAGGTCTTAAGAATGTCTAAGATGTAACTAACTCAGAAGGTCCCACCGTGACCGCCAGAATGTTAGTGTGGCGATGAGGTCACGATAAATCAATAGATATTGTGTAAGAAGGGTTTTTGAAGTCCTAAGAAATACTTAGATTGTTACTAACTCAAAAGGTCCCACCGTGATCACCAAAATGTTAGTGTGGCGATGAGGTGGAGATAAATCAATAGATATTGTGTAAGAAGGGTTTCTGAAGTCCTAAGGAATACTTAGATTGTTACTAACTCAAAAGGTCCCAGCATGATCGCCAGAATGTTAATGTCTTTTGATTTGGCAGATTGGTATACCAAATGATAGGGTAACATGGAACCAGTCTTTGGAGTCCTAGGACCTAGCCTTCCCGGACTCAGAGAGGGATCTCTCTATTGGGTGCAAAGGATGTGTTATTTTTTCTTTAGGGTTTTCATTTTAGGCTAGTTTCTAAGTGTAGGGTTTGTTGATTGTTTTGGTTGGGTAAGATGTTCAAGTGGAATAGGTGGAGTGACAGGTATTTGAATCATTGGGCTATGGAGTCAATGAAAGTCATGAGTGTCTCAATGATGAGTAAGAGTGTGTTGTAGGGCCAATTTAGCAAGGTAAATGGATCCTTAAGGTAATGTGTGAGGTGGAGTGAACATCAAGTTTGGGAAAAACCAGGAGGTCTTAAATACATATAGTTAAAAGCTATAACTCATGAGGTAGGAAAAATATTTAGGCTCAATGAACAATACTTAAACTGATAAATATCCAAGATAAACATTCCAGTGAAACATAGAAATCATAAGAGCTTCTAACTTTAGTAAACTCACCTTCAGAATTTTGGAAAACATACAAGATAACACAAATAACTCAATCTATGAAGAGGGAACTCCTAAACATCATATATCAAGCTATAAATAACTCTGAAACAAGTTGATAGACATGGAAAAAGGGCAAGATCGAACGAGACCTCTTTGACTTAACCTAGCAAACAATATTCCAAAGAGAGGTTTCAAGACAAAGTTTGGACAGTTTCAAGTAAGCAGGGCATGCCATGAATCATACTTGTAAACTAGCATACTAATCCATACATCAAACAAAAAAAATTGAGGTGGACCTAATGAGAAATCAAGAATTCCTTAAGATGACTGAAACAGAGGAAAACATCTAGGCTATAACAAACCAGAGGACTGAGGTGCCTCAATGGCATGTATCAACCTATACTTTTCTGATTTATAGCAACCAAGAAGGATGAAACATAATGATAACAAGAAAACATAAACAAGTTAAGAACACATCACCATTCACCAAGCTAAGGAATCCCGCAAACAAACTTCTCCATCATCAATCCAAGAAAGCCATTCATCAACTTCACAAAACCAATTTCTTCTCCAAGCTCATAGAAATCATGTATTGCTCTCCAAGTTCATGAAAATCCAACCAAATACATGAGGGCCTCTTGCTCTATTTATGGAGCAAAGGAGGACTAAAACCCTATATATGGTAGGAAAATGTCAAATTCAACCATAAATGTCATTTATGGCCAAGAGACCATGCAAGGCCCAAGGCACATAATATCCTAAGAAATAAATGCCATAATAACTATTTGCATCTAATTCTAGAATTTTTTGCCTCAAAAAACTCAAAAATATCATTTCACAATAAATGAGTGTGTTTTGTTGACTTTTGGTCCAAAACACACTTAGACAGTCTCTATGTGCAGCGCCTCTTCAACAGAAAATAGGGTCTTTTGTGACTAAGTTTTGGCCCCCTTCCCGATGCTGGATTTGGCTCCGTGATGGCTCATTGGAAAGCATGATGAGTCTAATTTCTATAAATTCTTGATTTTTCCTGAATGAGTGCAATTTTCCTATCCAAAAATCCATTCTCCCAACACTTCTCTATGTGCAACACCTCTTCCAACAGAAAATAGTCTCTGCTGTAGCCAAGTTTCGGACCACTTCCCGATGTCAGATATTTCTCCGTGATGGCTCGTTGGAAATATTGTGAAGTTGGATTTCTAGACATACCTTTTTTTTCCTAAATTAGTTCCATTTTTCTATCCAAAAATTCATTTTCCCAACACTACTCTGTGCGCAACACCTTGCTTGACAATGAGGCAGAATGGTAAAAATTTAGGTGTTTTTTGACCTTTTGGGGGTTCAAAACTACTCCAAATGGTCTAAAATTTTGTGAGAAGACTATTGATGATGAGAGGAATCCAAAAATTTCAAGTTTTCAAGCTGAGGATGCATGATATTTGTGCGCCGCACCAAGGGTGCTGTGCACAGAGGCCTCATGGGGGGCTTCCTTCAGTTCAGCACAAACAAGCTTGTGTCTCTTGGCATAAAAAAATTTCATCTTTATTTGTAGCCCCAAGCCTTCATTTTCCTTAATAAAATTGGCGTATAGGTGTATACTTTCCCTCTCAAGCCTTGGATTTCATGCAGCTAGCAAGGTCCCTTGCCTTTTGAAGGCAGGAAACTTTTGCCTTGGCCCTCATTCGTATCTGCATGAAAGAGGTTTGATGGTAGTTATGGTAGGGTTTTCATCATGGCTATGAACATTGGGGTTGTCATTAGCTTCTTCATTTCTACCATTATCTTTATCAATCATCCCATGCTCAGTTTGATCATTGTCCTTTTGGATTTTAACACCATCATCATCACTAACTTCCTCACTACCTTCTAGGCTGTCACTTTGGCCATTAAATTGATCACTACCCCCGACGCTTGCTTTTATTAGGCTTTGTTCTTCATTAGGGTCCCCTTCTTGATCACTTCCTAGAATGTAATCACCTTGATTGTTATCATGATCCTGATTAATGTCACGACTGTCATGACTGTTTTCATGACAGTCATGACTATCTTCTTTTCTGCTCTGTCTCATCATGATCCTCATCAGTTTCAACTTGGTCATTACTTTTCTCATCATTTGCATAATTTTTTTCTTCATTTTGGGCTGAATTATTGGTATTATTACCATCACTTCCTTCCTCCAAGTGTTCACTGTTCTTGTCTTCACCATTGTTGTGTTCATTTCCTTCTTCCTCATCAACATTATCCTCCTGCTCTTCTTCATTAATCTCTGTCTCTGCACCACTGTTCTCATCATCCCCACCATAATATTATTGTTAATAATTGTTATTTTCACCCCTTCTCTATCATTGCCACTGTTATCCCCTTTTTCAACTTGTGCAGGAGTCTGGGGAAAATTAGAGGAGGAAAGGACTACATTTGACCATTTTTTTGAAATTCTGGCCAAACTTCTCCTGTGCGCAACGCCAGTGCCTCTGCATAGTGCCCATCTTTCTGTGCATAGCGCAGTGTTATTTAACACTATCTCTTTCCCCCTGTGTGCATCACCAGTCCTTTTGTGCGCAGTGCCACCGCCTGTGCGCAACGCAGAGAAATTTTTGCCCAGAAATGGCCTGAAAACCCTAAATTTTCTCCCTAGAGCTTATTTTTCCTTTGCAAGTGCCAAATGAGTTTAAAATGACATTGAAACACCTTTATACCATTTGAGGAAAATAAATTAAAGTTTCAAAACCCACTTTACTTATGTTTTCCACCTTTTTTCCATTTCACTGATGCTTTTTATCTTTGCAGGGTCTTGAAAGCTTTTTCAAGGCACTTTTTCTTCTTTTGTGGTGATGGTTGGTTGAATTACATAGATGCCCTTTTCATCATTTTTATCTTTGAAAATGTTAAGTTGCCTTTGGCATGTATTATACAAACTTAAAATCCTGTCTCTGTATCCCTTTTGGCATTATTGATTGCTAGTGACCTGAAGAATGTTTCTTTACCTCTTCACTTTTTAGGTAGTAACACATCTATTTTGACAAAAAGTTTCAAGAAAATCAGACCACATCATGGGTTTACTTGGCCACTTCTATTTTTCTGCAGGTGCCTAGAATATATTTTCCTTTGATCCCTTAGTGTCTTTTTGGAGTGTGATACCTCATTTTTTGAACAATAACCTCATGTTTCAACTTGATTTCTCTCTTTGATACTCAACCCTATGCTTGCCTTCTTTTGCTTACTTTGAAGACCTTTGACTGTATTTGAGAAGTTAGCCTCTCAAATTGATATCTATTTCCATTTTCTCCCTTTGGTGCAGTGAAGTGATGCTGCTTTGACAAACCCTAAAGGGTAGCTTGGATGTTCTTTGAATGCCATCTACTTGTTTATGAAGGAGGACTTATCATCTTCACTTGACCTTTTTGTTCCATATTCCCAAACTCTTAGGTCTTAGGGCTGTTCAACTTGTGCAGGAGCCTGGGGTAAATTTGAGGAGGAAAAGACTGATTTTGACCAATTTTTGGCAATTCTGGCCAAACTTCTCCTGTGCGCAGCACCACTCCATCTATGTGCAGCGCCAATTTGCAGAGGGCAATTGGATGCCTTCCCGGTGTCGAAATGAGTTCCAGGATAGATAATTGGTATGATTTTTGGGTCTAATTTCCAAAACTTCTTTTGGGTTTACCTTTGGTGTCCATTTACCTATCCAAAAACTAATTTTCCCAACACTGGGCAAAAAGTGTTGAATGATGTTGGAAAAATGCAGAATGTTGGTGTAGACAACGTTTGGAGGCCTTCATTAACTTCAAATTTAGCTCAAGATAGCTCATTGGAAATATCTTCAAGTATAGTTGTCGTTTGTCTCATCAAGCAAGTCATTTGGACAATCGAGCTGTGAGAAATCCTAATTTTCCTAAGGTCACTCCAGTAGTGCAGAAATTCTCCTAGGACACTTGTATTTTTGATATTGATCCCAAACCATGATATCTGTGTAAAAAGGGAAGGATATTTTTCTTCTTCATCTTATGATGGACAAAAAAATCTCTCACTGTTGCCAAATTCATCTATGTTTGGTCAGAAACATATTTTTAAGCAAAATTGGCCCTAGGTGTGGCAAATGACTAGGCCCTTGGAATGAATTCTTGGAAAATGATGGAGGCATGATGTTTATGAGTTGGTATGGCTTCATGATTGCTGATATGACCTACCATATGGATCTTCTGCTCTTATGCCTCTTTTCCATAGAAAACCCTAGTTTAGTTGGAAGAGGAAATTAGGGTTTGGTGTAGGAGATTTAGGACCGCCTTGTAGAGGGAGGGGAATGAAGGGGTTAAGGGTTGTATAAATTCTTGAGGAAATTTTGGGCGATAGGGATAAATTTTAGGGAGTAGGGGAAAGTGGAATTTCAAGGATTGAGTGAGGGGAAGGGGTCCAAAAGGGAAAAACACAGGCCTAGTCCTAAAAAGTGTCAAATTGTGGCAATAGACTAGGTTTTGTAGAAAAATGATGAATTTGAGTGATAGGAGTGATGGGAAGTATTTATGAAGGTATATTAAGGATAGTAGGAGGTGTACGAGCATCAAGATACAATCCTGGTTGATGTTTAACCATGGAGGTCATGAAACCAAGAAAAAATTCCCTTAAAAGCCCTAGATGGACAATGGAGGAGTTAGGCAAAAAAAAATAGAGGGATGAGGCCAAAGGTGACACAAAAAAGACAAACTAAGTGACATGAGCCTATCATGGGTCTTCTGGGATGGGTGAGCTGAGCTTGACATGATGGGATGACGAAATAGTGAAAAAATTATCTTAAGGATAATGAAGGTAGTGAGATTTCTAGAACTCACAATGTTCATGAACTTTGTTTCTAGAAATCTAGAACCGATACTTAGTCATCTTCAGATAGTGAGAATTATGGATGAATAACACCACTCACATATATAAATATGGAAGTGTTGCTACTTGTAGACTTCCACAACCTACAAGGTTGACACCACACAATTGGAAGAAAAAAGATCAAAAGGGTTTTGCTACAGTTGTGATAGCAAATACACTAAAGTTAATAAGTGTGATAAGAAGAAATTATTTTACATATATTGTGAAGAGGAAGAATAAAATGAACAAGAATCTTCAAAAGAAGAGGATATACACTAGGAACCGACCCTAGAAGAGGAAGAAATGAGTCAGACAATATCGTGTAATGCATTGGTAGGAATTACCACTCCTCAAACTCTGAAGATAGAAGGACATACCAAGAAGAAAGGGGTAATAGTGTTGATTGATTCAGGTAGTACCCATAATTTTATTCATTGTAAGGTAGCCAAGGAATTGAATTATTTCCTATACCCAACACCAGAATGTCAAGTGATGGTTGAAAATGGAGGATCTATAAATTGCTTTGGAAAATGCCATGATATCAAGCTAACCATGGGGAAGAATATATTGAATAGTCCAATGCTTTCCATTCCTGTGGGAGGTGTTGATGTTGTACTAGGAGTATAATGGTTACAATCTTTGGGGATGGTATCCTTTAATTTTCAAGAAATTTTCTTGAATTTTTTTTTTAGAAAGAAAGGAAGTCGAATTACGGAGTATCACAGGGAAGATGGAAAAGATAATAAGCTCTAATGTCATGAAAAATCTTTTGAAAAAATAAAAATGAGGCGTAACTGCACAATTATGCTCACTAGAAGTTCCAACATCAAAATCATCTATTTCTGCAGATTTCCAAAAAGTCTTATACAATCATTCAAAGGTGTTTGAAACTCCCAAAGGACTCCCACCTATTCGTGATCATGATCATGTTATTAATTTGATTCCAGGAAGTGTTACTCCAAACATCATGCCTTATAGATATCCTTATGTCCAAAAGAGCGAAATTGAACATATGATTGCAGAAATGTTAGAGGCTGGTATAATTCAACCTAGTCAAAGTTCTTTCTCTGCTATAGTAGTATTGGTGCACAAGAAGGATGGATCATGGCACATGTGTCTAGATTATAGGGAGCTTAATAAGCTCAAAATTAAAGATAAATTTCCCATTCCTGTGATTGATGAATTATTAGATGAATTACATGGAGCAATTTTTTTTACCAAGTTGTATCTTCGTTCAGGATATCATCAAATTAGAATGAAGACTGAAGATATTCCAAAAATAACATTTTGAACTCATGAGGGTCATTACGAATTTTTGGTCATGCCTTTTGGCCTTACCAATGCACCTTCTACATTTCAAGGGTTGATGAATTCCATTTTCAAACCCTTCCTTAGAAAATTTGTGCTAGTATTTTTTGATGATATACTAATCTACAACAGGTCTTGGAAGGATCATATTCAACATGTTGATAGGGTTCTCAAACTATTGCAGGAGAAACAATTATATGCAAAAACATCAAAATGTTTCTTTGGAGTACAAGAGGTGAAATAACTGAGTCATATTGTATCTCACGAGGGTGTTAAGGTAGACCCTAACAAAATTAAAGCCATTAAGGAATGGAAAGTTCCCAGAACCATAAAGCAGTTGCAAGGATTTCTTGGGTTAGCAGGTTCTTATCGCAAGTTTGTTAAGAATTATGGGAGAATAGTAGCACCTCTAACAACATTATTGAAGAAAGATGCATTTTCATGGACTCCTAAAGGAACTAAGGCCTTTGAACATCTTAAACAGGCAATGTGCCTAGCACCGGTCTTAGCTACGCCAGACTTCACAAAAACCTTTATTGTGGAATGTGATGCCTCAGCAAATGGAATTGGTGCTGTTTTAATGCAAGAAGGAAGAGCCATTGGTTTTTAAAGTCTTCCAATCAAAGGAAAGTATTTACAGAAAGATATTTATGAAAAGGAAATGTTAGCAATACTACATGCACTAAAGAAATTGTGACCTTACCTAACGGGAAAACACTTCAAGGTAAAAACTGATTATGATAGTCTTAAAATTTTTTTGGAACAAAGACTATCTTCATAAGAGTAGAAAAAATGGGTCACAAAGATGTTGGGTTATTACTTTGAAATAATCTACAAACAAGGGAAGCTAAATGTTGTTGCAGATGCACTCTCAAGAAATAATGAAGAGGTGGAAGCATTGCTTTGTGCCATTTCTATTATCCAACCAGATTGGATAACCGAAGTAAGGGATTAATGGAAGAAGGATGAAGAAGTGTGGACATTCATTCAAAAGTTGCAGCAAGATCCTAGTACATATGATACATTTAGTTGGAAAAATGATTCCTTATGGTACAAAGATCGCGTATATCTTTGTAAGAATTCCCAACTAAAACAAAATATGCTTTTGGAATTGCACACTTCTCCTTTAGGACGACACTCAGGATTTTTAAAAACTTACCACATGGTGAAGAAAGAATTTTTTTTGGATGGCCTTAAATATGATATTCAAAATTTTGTGGTGAAATGTTTGGTTTGCCAGCAAAATAAAGTTGAGGCAATTAAGACCCCGGGTCTTCTACAACCTTTCTCCATTCCAAGTAAGCGTTGGGAGGAGATTTCAATGGATTTTATCATAGGTTTACCTAAGTCCGAAGGAAAGAGTGTCATCATGGTGGTAGTTGATAGACTCACCAAGTATGCACACTTTTTTGCATTATCTCATCCATTTAAAGAAAGTATAGTTGCTACTACATTTATGGACACAATTCAAAAGCTACATGGAAACCCAAAGGTTATTGTGAGCGACAAAGATCCCATTTTTACTGGAAATTTTTAGACGAAGTTATTTTTTATTTCGGTACTCAATTAGCTCATAGCTCATCTTACCATCCTCAATCCGGTGGTCAAACTGAGATAGTGAATAAATGTTTGGAAGGATATCTTCGTTGTTTTGTATCTGATAAAAAAACAAAATGGGTCAATTGGTTACCTCACGCTGAATGGCGGTATAACACTTCCTTCGATACTGTAGCAAAAATGACCCCATTTATGGCACTTTATGAATATTATCCATCGTCCATCACATCATCTTTAAGAGAAAATTCTAAGGTTCAAGCTGTGGAAGATCACATCAAGCATCAACAAGAAATTCTCCAACTCTTAAAGGACCACCTAAATTTGGCACAAAATAAAATGAAACAATAGGCAAATCAACATTGCAGCGAGAGAAGTTTTGATGTAGGAGACTGGGTATTTTTACAGCTACAACCATACAAAAAATGTCCCTCAAGCAAGCTAAGAAGGATAATAAATTATCGCAAAAATACTATGGTCCTTACAAGGTGTTGCAAAAGATTTGTACTATGGTATACAAATTGGAGCTTCTTGCTTCTTCGCGAGTGCATCTAGTTCTCCATGTTTCATGCTTAAAGAAGGTTATAGGTGAAAATATTCCAGTTCAAACAATATTGCCAAAACTTGATGAGGAAGGAAAAATCATATTGGAACCTGAAGCGGTCATGGAAACAAGAACTCAACAGCTACGAAATCGATCAATTTCAGAGTATCTCACCAAGTGGAAGAACTTACCCACTGAATATTCTACATGGGCGGATGAGAATTTTATACAGAAGTACCTAGAGCTACTCAAGCGTTAAGGAAAACACTTTTTTGAATGGAGAGGGGCATGTTAGGTCCCTATATTACTATTTTAGTTCCTTATTGTTATTAGTGTAGCCCCCTTATTGTTATTGTTGTACCGCTATAACCCCAATATTGTTATTATTGTGCCCTTACATTGTTATTGTTAGGTTGGCTAGGATTATATTGTGGGCCCATGGACTCCTATATATAGAAGGAGGTTTTGGTCATTTGTGTCATCTAATAATTGTTCATTTATGTAATGTATTGGAGGTTGCCCCCTCGAAGTGGCTAATTTCTAAGGCGTTGATCTCTCTTTTCTTCTATTTTTGGAGCTGGTTTCATAACAAAAGGTTGGGAAGATTCCTAGAATCCAATGAACAATTCAATCCTAGTCGATCAACGATTTTTAAAGTGGGCCTAGATCCTTTGCAACATAGCCTTTCATTGGAGTAGATGCTTTACAAAGAAGTTACAACTGTCTAGGGGTGTGTTGATGGCTCAATGGGGCACTTCAACTGGCATCTAAGAAATGAAACTTTCATGAAGGAAAACCACCAATGGAATGACTTGTTTAGGGCATGTAACAACTAATTTAGAGTATGATAAAATGTAACAGATATTGATCTGTGTTTTGGTATAATGCCCAAATTGACATGTTACAGCTTCCCCTTAAAGCATGAAGTCAAAAATGATAATGTTGAGTGGTTTTCTTTACGACGTGATGAGGAGGAACTGAGGCAGACGACGACCTACATCAATTAAAATACATTACATCATGATATTTGTTCATCTTGGAAATAAATTGCTGAGGGAAGCATATCCCATACTTAGCACATAAACCATCAAAAGATCATAAAGTTGTCTATAGATATAGACACATGATAAATGACAATCTGAATAATGACCATCATATGGATGATTTGGTACTACTCCTAAAATTACAACCTGAATGGATGAAACTAGATCTAGGGTATTATATCTCGTTCACTTAATCACTTAAAGTATGAGTCTAACCATGCGAATATGTGATCTAAAGTCGAATATGGGAAGACACCGTTTGATTACCAGCCAATGATGTGAGTCATTAACAGACACGAGAGAAACCACCGTTGATGATAATGGCTCTCAAGGTACTGCAGTACATTCTACATGGTGTGAATAGATGATTTGATGTCAAACACCATACAAATTATTTTGGTTGAAGGCCTATGATTTTGACCTGTCGTCAGAAGCGAGAAACCTATCGTTGATGTAAGAAAGCTCCAAGGTGATGAGAGGTTGTTTCTAAGTCAACTTCTTTGATGATGAGATGATGTCGATAGGAAGTGACTCTTCACAAGAGGGCATTGTTTCTTCCCCCATCAATGACAAGAAACAAGAGTAATGATTCTGGAGACAAAATGTGACTAATGAAGCAATGTCAGGGATGGAAGTCATGAAATGAAGGTTTATGATTATTTCAAAAGATGAGGAATAACTGAATGAATTCTCTTGAACAAATCGACGAAACTGAATGAATTGGCAACATTTGACCCAAATTGGAACTGATGGATGGTGTGATAGACCGTCAAGCATATTACCCAACCCAAAAATAATGGAGATGAAGTGAATGATTTTCATGTTCAAGAGAAAATTGATACCATAAAGTGTTTTATCCCCTTCTAATTTTCCAATTTTCACTAGACATTAATGACCAGTACCTCTTTATTTTTTAACAAGCTTGAGGAGGATAACATATGCTTGATGTATAATTCCACCCTTTGGGTGAATCCATTGCTATTTGATGCTTTAACGAGTCTAGCAGAGGTGAATTTCAACCTTGTCATGATGGAAAATTCTGTCACTATTTGATGCTTTAACGAGTCTACTGATAGTGAAAAATCGGTCTGTTTTCATGTTTAGAGAGTTTGAAAAAGGGACTAAAAGAAAACTCCACAAGTTATTTTTCGTATAATAATTCCTCAAATCCGAAAAAACACAAAATAATCACTGAGAGAACCTCCTAGCCATTTTCAACTAGGGTTTTTCCTTTTTCGTAAACATAATCTATCTGAGTCTGGAAAAGGGTTAAACTTATATTGAGTAGATGTCATTTCAATTCCTTTAACGAGCTCGAAAGGACAAGTGCTGGACAATATTTTCATATTCTGAGAGTCCAAAAAGAGTTGAAAGAGAAATCTAAGGGGGTTCCTTTTTCATGTTTAACAAATCTCGAAAACGAGATAAAAGTGTTCATTGAGTTCCTTTTTCATGTTTAACAAAGCTAGAAAAAGAGATAAAAGTATGCTTTGTGGTCAAAATTGCATTTCACGATCATGCATGACTAACTTACTGTAATCAACTGTAAACTTGCTCAAAGAACCATCAAATGGATTAAAAAAACCTATTAAAATAGCAAAATATGGGTAAAAACCATATTCATTTCATTAAATATGCAGAAATTAATAAAAAAGAGTGTTAATTTCTTAACCAAGTCATTTTCACCATTTCACCTTTACCATTTGAATTTTAGTGCTCTGAGCCTGTTTTACCCCCAAACTTCAACGAATGATTGTGACAAATTCTTTTGATCATTTCTTGTGATGTATAGACCAGGTAGAATATCTTACACTCCTCTTTCTATTGGTTGCATTCTTGTTCAGTTTCATGCACATTTTTTAGGGTTTTGGGGCTCCTAGGGTAAATATACAATTCCCTACGACCAATGCACCCTTGGATATTGAAAATTGCATTGAAGAGAGGCTGGAAAGAGGCCCAGTTCCTCTACAACACTCTGTCTTCCAATCAGGGGTGTGTTGGGCGCAATTCAGAAACTTGCATCTTGTTTTCTACCCAAAAAATATCCAATTTTTTGCTTGGAATGGATCCTAACTAAGCCTATGGTGTGATTTCAGAATTTGATCAGATCAGAATTTCGATTACATGGAGATAAAGAGAACATGAACAAAAATACATGGTTTTACTAAATCATCTTGGCACTGTGATAGCCCTTAGAGACTGTGGGTTGCTCAAGTATTTCAGATTGTCAAGGATGAGGCAACACATGGAACTATTGTAGTTCTTGATCCATTCATGGGACCCAGAACTATAGGCATTTCACATTGGGGAAAAATTTCTCCCAATATTGGTTGATGAAATTTACTTTCTTAAAGGTTTTTGGAGATGTGGTGCCCCCATTTCCCTTGCGGGCTCCATCCCTAGAGCTGAAACAGTGAAGGACCACATCCGATAGTTTTGTCGACAAGGAACTGAGCATAGAAAAGATGGAAAGATAAATATCAAATATGTATGTAATATGCCTTTGAAAATGCTCCGATTCACTATCGCAAAGCTAGCTGGAAACATGAAACTACATGTCGCGAAAAATTCATACATGCAGTATGCGCTTGAGTGTCTCGAGCCAACCGTGTTCAACTGGGCTGAAGCAATACTCCTTTAGATGAAAGAACAGTTGACCAAGGTAAAAAGTGGAAAGACCAAAAATTTCAGCTATGGGTCGATCTTGATCACTTTTGTTTTGGAACAAGTTCCATTGATGCAGCCACAACATGTGACATTTGGATTAGTTGGTCCTAGAGATCCACGGATGCATCAGTGGGTCGATCTGATGGCTAGACATGTTGGTCAGTCATCAATCTCGTTTTCCACTGCATTCCTGAGTTGGATTAGAAGACATAATATATTCATATAGGAGCATCCATATTTAGGGATGGATTTCTGTGGATATTCAGATTTTATTTTACCAGTTGGCTCTCAATGGGGTGCTACAGTTAAAATGTTGACTATGTTTCTGATTTTTGGGGGTTTTTTACATATTTTTGTTTTTTTTAATGTTTCCAAGACTAAACTAAATATGTTTTATGTATGAATATGTAGGTATCATTCGACCAGTTGTTTGTGCACAGCAGGTGGGAGAACCAACAAAGAGGACTGTTGGGAGAGCAATCCTTTGGGATTTGGATTTAGCCGAGACTCCTGCTGAGTTGCAGAAGCATGCAGAGGGATTAAGCCTTGGGATACCAGATGCCCAGTTTAAGGAGTTACTTATGAGGCTGCATCACCATACCATTGTTGTGCCTAGCTGTTGAATGAGGCTATTGCACATGATATCCCAAGCAGTGACCTTCTATCATGAGCATCACTAGGTTTACTTAGATTATGCTATGTCTGTATACATTTTGAGGTCAAATTACCAATGTGTCTTGGACACAATTTTTGTAAAAAAATTGATATAAATATATTTCACTTTTAGTGTTTTTCTATGATTATGTGAAATCCTCTTCAATTGTATGATGTGAATTGAAAATCTATCTTTACATATGTAGGAAATTTCTATTTAACACAAAATTCACCAATGAATGAACCAAAGTGTTAAAGTTTCTAGAAATATGTTGATATTGAATGTAATCAAAATGTCTTTCCAAAATATGAACTCTAAGAAACATGTGATGAATTGCTAGATTACAGACATTATAGACACCAATAAGTTGGAGTACGACAAGTTGTGAGTCTAGCTTGATGATGATGCGACAAACACCAAGTGAAATGGCATCACAGAGTAGTTCAATCAACCCATTATACTCAGTGATATTGTTGGTCGATTGACCAACACAAATCCATTGGAAACTCACTAACTCGCCACTTGGAGCAAATATGGCCCATGCTGCATAGGATAAATTTTGAGTACTACGACTAGCACCATCAGCATATCCAACAAATTTTTCTGAATATTCTGACATCTGCAAAAAATTAAAATTAGATTACTAACCACATGAAAAAATCTAAAATACACACTACTGCACACATGCAATCAAAGCATATAATACAGTGTTCACTATGTAAAATCAAGCATAGTAACATTTAAGATACAACCCATTTGAAGGTTGCGACAGTGGAATCCCATCATAATATACCAACTCGTAGGCACCCTAAGCCAGAATGTGCTTAGCAATGTATGGGTCATGCCATAATGGTTCAAATTCCCCTGTTCCTACCTTATTGGCTCCCTGATCATAAAGCAAGACCAGGTCTCCTTCCAAGAAGGTGTGAGGCTTGACATTGTAGTCATATTGCACCTTGATTAGTCTCTTATGCACTTTGTTGGCTAGTTCGGCTTCACGACACATTTCATCTAGATGGATGAGATCTAAAAGACGTGCCTCTTCTTCACAAGTGTCAGGTAGTAGGTCAATCATGAGTTTCAATGATGGTATTTCACATTGTATCGGTAATATAGATTCTACACCATAAACCAACTGAAAGGGAGTGAATCTAGTCACATTTCTCACTGAGGGTCGATATTCCCACAAAGCTGAGTACAGGATCAAATTCCAATTTCATTTATGAACCCCAATAATGTGTTGAATCATGCACTTAATAATCTTGTTGATAGCTTCAATGTGTCCATTAGCTTGCAGATAATAAGGGGTAGAAATTTCATGTGACACTCATAACTTGGAAGTCAACTCATCCATCATGTGATTGCGAAAATGTTTTCCATGATCCATGACTCTAGCTTGCGGTACACCAAGCCATATAACCACATGGTTAAAAAAGAACAATGCAGTTCTCTCTCTCATGTTTTTGAATTTAGGCATCGCCTTGGCCCGCTTGGTAAAATAGTAAACGATGACAATAATAGACCCATGCCCCCTAGCCGAGCAGGGGTTACATGTCATGAAGTCAATGCCCCATTTTTCAAATGGTCCAACAACAAAGACATGATTCATTAGTGCTAGCGGCAAGTGGGTTTTATGATCAAATATATGTCAGGCATGACAAATTATAACTGTAGTAATGCAGTCGCGAAATATGGTAGGCCAGAAGTAACCAACGTGGGGAATCTTCTGCGTGATAGCATAACCAGAAAAAATGTCCAAAACATGCACCAGAATGGAAATCATTTAGAAATTTTTTGGCTTCCTCATGTGTGAGGCACCTACATAATATCATATCAACACCACGACGATAAAGTGTATCACCGACGATAAGATAACCTTTGGGTTGGTATCGAATACGTCGTTGTTGTGAGCGAGAGGTATTGGGATGAAAAGTTTGGGTCTAGAGATAGATGATGAAATCTCCATACCACGTGTCAGATGACTCGATAAAAAATAAAGACTCATCCAAAATTGATGGTTTCGTCATAGGATCGGTGCTACTCGAAGGAAAGTCACAAATAAGCTCAACAAACACCAAAGACTTATTTGAGCTAGATTTGATGAATTCCAAATAAAATTCCTACAAAATGATGATCCATTTTGAATATTTACCCCCCGGTAATTAACGTGACAAAATTTCTGTCATAGGGTTGCATTCCAAAATGAAAATGGTCTTTCGGAGCAGGATATAATGGCAAAATATTTGTACATCTTGAACGGCTGCCAAAGAGATATTCTCAATGTATGTGTACTTAAATTCCATATCTTTGAGATTGCAACTCAAATAATATATCGGATGTTCAATCACATATTCTTCTTCGACTTAAACCATAGCGATGGTTGTATCTATAGCGACGTGTAATATTCCAAAATTTGCATCCAGCAAATTGGAATATTGATTTTTTGCTGATTTCACTTTGGAGATGAATAAATGGGTAAGGAGGCCCATACATTTCAGAAATAAGAATAAAATCCCTCAACTTGTGAAAGGGGATCATAATGCTAGCTAGATTTTACACTTTCATGTGTGAACAGGGACAAATGCATGTGGACAAGGTCAAGTTTGACCAAGTCAACATCGCTGGAAGGAGAGGAAGAGATCATCCATAGAGACAACACAATGTAAGTGGGAGGAAGATTCCATGGTGAAGGAAACCCTAATGAGTGGGGCCCAAGGCAAGAAGGCTCAAACATGTTTAAAAGGAGAGCAAGGCATCCATAGAAATACCACTTATGAATGATATTTTGATGCGTATGCTTAGACTATTCTGCTTTCTTCAACTGTTTAGTTGAGATTGCTGTGCTGCTTAGCACAAGGCATCCTGTTTAGGAATTCCTTCTCCTTTCTTGAGAGGCCTCTTGAAGGAGCTTTTACTGAATTTCTCCACATCCAAGCTTTATTCCAAGCATCCTCCTTCAGCTACAGCATTATTTCTGCAGTAGTATAACGTTGTGTTGTAGGGTGTTGCAGTGGGGGTTCACAACACCACTTCCTACACTCATTTTTCAAAGGAGGGAACCTCCATTCCTTTGGGAGATCAGTAAGGAATATCTTGGAAAAGAATTTCATATCTTGGAAATTTTCCAAAGTACTCCCATCACCTACAGTGCATTCCCTTGCAAGAACTGTGTCATTTCTTGCAAAGTTGCAGTGACAGGGTTAAATTCCTTATTTTTGAGCTTGTTTCTTAGGGAAAGGGCCAACCCTTCTCTCGGAAAGATTGTAAGAAGGATTTCCCTTCATTTCTTGTATTATTCAGTTTTATGCATACATAGCTTCAGTTAGACTGTGTTTTTCAAATCCATATCTACAGATCTAACACATTTTACATTGTGCTTTCATGAAACCCTTGCTGGGTTATTTTCATAATGTGTAAAAACGGCTAGATCCCTAATTTTATTCATAATTTAAGAAAATAAACTCCAGATATGATGTTTTTACCATATTACATCTGAAACCCTAATGAGTTTGTGCATGCCTTAGAAATTCCTTTATAGCTTAAGTCATGGGATTTCGGTGTTTTTAAGCCATATCGGGATCGGGAGATCTGTTTAACTTGGCTAGAGTGATTTGTTTTTTACCCCTTTATATATGTGACATGTATAATGTATTAAACAAGGGATATAAGTCCCATTTCTCACATTTATAGCGTAATTCCCTGAAAATAACATTTTTGGGACACATATTGCTGCATTTCTCCACTTTGGGATAAAATAGTAGGACATATTTCTTGCTGATGTACATGTAATTGATGGATATGTGTTCTATACAAATTTTATGAGTTATTTCTCATTTATATTCCAGTATTGTGCTTATGCATTGCTGCATCCCCATTTTGGGATATTACAGTGGTATCAGAGCATGATCTTTGGCTCAGCCTGTGTGTTTCATCCATTATGCTATAATAAAACAAAGAGAAGAAGTAGATCAGAATGATGGAGAGGATGAGACTTATCTCATCACTTTTTAGATCAAGGAAGAACCTCTCCAAGGAGGTTATGCAGATGAAGGAGAAGAGATGCAGTGGAACTCCTAGAGGGTTTCACGAAGGGGAAGGGCCATGCACTTCCTATTATCGAAGAGGAGAAGACAAGAAGCATGAAGGACACTTGGAATCTGAAATTATAAGTGAATAATTTTCTAAATAAAAATATAAACCTAGAGCCTTCAAGGAGACTCTAGCTTTACCACAGTTCATTCAGCTGGCGGAAGAAAGGAGGCCCTACAGTAATGGGATGATGAAAGGCAATAGATTCCTATTGTCCACTTTTGATGGATCACTCACATGTGCAGCAAAGGCTTGGGTGATGAAGCTAGAATAATTTTTCCTACTACATCCAGTAGTAGAGAAAGAGGCTGTAGAAGTTTCAGTGCTGCACCTTGAAGGTGAAGCAAACACTTGGTGGTTCAGCTATTTGAGCCATGCAAGAGTAATTACTCTTGCTAAGTTTTCTCAAAGGTTTATCATGAAATTTGGCAAAGGGAGGGAGAATCCCTCACCACCAATGGAAGAGGCATGTACTAGTGTTGTTACAACCATGGAGGAGGAACCTTCATCTTCAGCAGTTTGGGAAGCCAACACATTTTAGGAAGGAACTCTTGCAGCCCTACAAGATTCTTCCAAATTTCACCAAGGTATGCCTAAGTTTCCATCTTTAATCATTTTAGAAAATATTCTTGAGGGATATACATCATTGCATGCTTCTGATTTAGAGCAACAGAATTTCACTGCGTTGTAGAAGAGAAGGAGTGAAGAAAAGAGGACCCATTCCTTATGGGAGCATTCAAATGGCAGCTTCGTTCTTGAAGCAATAGAGGAAGAAGTGATAGATGGTAGACATATTGAGATGAGAAATACTTTCTCCTTTCTAGATGACACTTTCTCAATGAGAATCTCATAGCTCAAAGATAAACTTCTACCAGCAGCAGATCCAGAACCTTGTTGGTTTTGAAAGGCCATTGATGAAAAGAAGGTCGCATGGAGAGATCTTATGGGAGGTGCACTTCAACACATCATGAAGTTCAAATTTCTTCAATATTTTGAGGAGTATTTTCCCTCATCACACTTGGATATTTATGTATTCAATATGATCATTGGTGTGATATATTTTCTAGGAGGTCTCCAAGGAGTTGCATTTCAACATCCCATGAAATGCAATGGGAAAAATATGATATGGGGGGATGGTAGTCTTCTTTGGAGGAGTACCAATATGGAGAATGGTAGGAGACATCCGCAGGGGGATGAATGGATGTGGATGGAGAGCAAGAAGCTAGAAAAATACTTGCAAATCTATGATACTAGGCAGCAGGAGGCTTGGCTGTGTTAGCTACTCTTGAAGGAGTTTGGCCATCATATGACATATCCTCTTTCAAAGGGTATGTGGGTGGAGGAAGTCTGGCATGATACTTGCATCATTAGGCAACAAGGAGTATGGATACATTGTGTTGATATGACATTATTCATATCAAACATCATGTTTTCACCTCATGATTTGTATGATGGAGGTATGAGGGGGCAGCAAAAACTTTTGTTGCTTTGGGTGTTCTTGGGAGAGCAAGGGCAGATTTTCTCTCATATTTTGCATGATGTTGCAGGAGTAGGAGATGGAACTATCATAGTGAAAAGGTTTTACTCGTTGGCCTTGGATGATCAGGAGGTACTTCCACCTTGGAAGGAACTTCCTCTATGTAGCAGAATTATGGGAGATGTCTTTGACAATGAGCATGTCAAATAATGGAGCTATGAGTTAGAAGGAGCCTATTTGCATAGGCCAACAACGCTGTCACTTTGGAGCTTGGACTTGTTGATGGAGTGTCCCCAGGATCACTTCACATTTGATGCACTTGGTGGACAAGGAGGAGGTGAGAATGATGAAGTAGTGGATGAAAACATCTATTATAGTGATATGATCCTCTTAGCTTAGATTTCCAAGGATAAGGAAAATGATCCCCATGCAGCATATGATTCATTTCTCTTCATGAGAGTATGTCATACCACTATGGAGAGATTTTTTATGGATCCTATCATCATATTAGTTTCAGTACATGGTAAGAATCTTGCTTTTGTAATTATTGATTGTCTAACATAGTATTTACATACTCTTACCATTTCTATTCAGTGCATTGCTCCACAAGAGAGCAAGCGTTTCGTTGAGCTCCATGGTCAACATTGGGCGAAATTGTGTGATGGAGACAACCATCTTTTATATGGCCTTGGGAAAGTTTTTTATCATTTCATGTATGTTCAATTGATGTACCCAAACATTTAATATTCATTAGTAGATGTGATGACATACTTAATTAACCATATATCAAGAAACAACTTGCCATTTCCTTTTCTGAAGCAGCAGTTTGGAAAACTATGCTATGACTACTTGGGAAACTGTTTGTACCTTCTAGCACCACATGAAACCTTTAATATTTCCCTCATTTTGATGTTGATCATGATTTCATTTGCTGATATTATTCTTATCTTTATTGGGAGCATGATTTGGAGAGAAACGCATGGGTTGGATGTGTCCTTTGGGGAAGAGGATTCCCACACTTTTTGCATTACATTATCTAAAGGGAGCATGGGAGATGATATGTCCACCATAGTAGAACACTTGTCCCTTTATGAGGTGCACCATAAGTTTTATTGGATACCATATGATTATCAAGTACTATTCATCATAAATAGTATGGTTTGGGCCAGCTTGATTCACAACGTTAGAGAGGAGATCTTTGGAGATCTATTCTTCATTTTGCCACTTGAGGGAAATATTATTGCAGCCCAATATTAGTAGATACTCCCCACTTATCATAAGTGGATAGTAGGATAGCATGGGGTAGGCTACTTTGTATACCATGTTCAGATTTCCAGCCCACCTACTTGGTAGGAGCCAAAGGTGGAGGAGAATTTTCAGGAGTTTCCTTATGGAGAGGTAACTCATTTTGTATGGATGATAGCTTGGGGATGGAGGATCCACATGGGAATGATGATTCCCAATACATTTCAAACTCCATGCCTTGAGATAACCTCTAGAAAACACCTAGTTTCATCCTTGAGTATTTCACCTTCTCATGATGATGGCCATTTGGGATGCTCACCAAATGCTAGCTTGTATGCTTGGGAGGGGCACTATGGGGACTTATTGTTGAGACATCATTATATTCCTTGGAGTTCATCATATGAGGATGCTACAGGAGGAGGGGATACTCTTCAGTTCTATCCTTGCAGTTGCTTGAGGACAAGCAAAATTTGGGAGGGGAGGACTGTAATATTCCAAAATTTGCATGCAGCAAATTGGAATATTGATTTTTGTTGATTTCACTTAGGAGATGAATAAATGGGTAAGGAGGCCCATACATTTCATAAATAAGAATAAAATCCCTTAACATGTGAAAGGGGATAATAATTATAGTTGGATTTTACACTCTCATATGTGAACAGGGACAAATGCATGTGGACAAGGTCAAGTTTGACCAAGTCGACAGTGTTGGAATGAGAGGAAGAGATCATCCATAGAGACAATGCAATGCAAGTAGGAGGAAGATTCCTTGGTGAAGGAAACCCTAATGAGTGGGGCCAAAGGCAATAAGGCTCACAAATTTTTGAAAGGAGAGAAAGGCAGCCATAGCAAGACAGCTTATGAATGATATTTTGATGTGTCTGCTTAGACTATTCTGCTTTCTTTAACTGTTTAGCTGAGATTTCTATGCTACTTAGCACAAGGCATTCCTGTTTAGGAATTCCTTCTCCTTTCTTAAGAGGCCTCCTAAAGGAGTTTGTAATGAATTTCTCCACATCTAGGCTTGATGCCAAGCATCCTCCTTCAGCTACAATGTTATTTCTGCAACAATATAATGTTGTGTTGTAGGGTGTTGCAGTGGGGGCTCACAACACCATTTCCTGCACTCATTTTTCAAAGGAGGGAGCCTCCATTCCTTTGGGAGATTAGTAAGGAAGATCTTGGAGAAGAATTTCATATCTTGGAACTTTTCCAAAGCACTCCCATCACCTACAGCATAGTCCCTTGCAGGAACTGCGTCATTTCTTGCAGAGTTGCACTGACAGGGTTAAATTCCTTGTTTTTGAGCTTGTTTCTTAGGGAAAGGGCCAACCCTTATCCCAAAAATCTTGTAAGAAGGATTTACCATAATTTATTGGATTATTAAACTTTATTCATACATAGCTTCAGTTAGACTACATTTTTCAGATCCAGATCTGCAGATCTAACATATTGTACATTGTGCTTTCATGAAACCCTTGTCGGGTTATTTTCAGAATGTGTAAAAAGAGCTAGATCCATAAATTTCTTCATGATTTGAGAAAATAAAATTGAGATCTGATGTTTTTACCATATTACATCTTAAACCATCATAAAATGATGCTGTGCATGCCTTAGAAATTCCTTTATAGATTAATTGATGGGATTTCAGTGGTTTTAAGCCATATCAGGATTGGGAGATCTGTTTAACTTGGCTAGAGTGATAATTTTTTGCTCCCTTTCTGTATGTGAGATGTATAATGTATGAAAAAAGGTATCCAAGTCCATTTCTCACAGTTATATCATAATTCCTTGAAAATAACGTTTTTGGGACACATATTGCTGCATTTCCCCACTTTGGGATAAAATAGTGGGACATATTTCTTGCTGCTGTACATGTAATTAATGTATATGTGTTATATACACATTTTATGAGTTATTTATCATTTTTTTTCTAGTATTGTGCTTATGCATTGTTGCATCCCCATTTTTGGATATTACACGGTGAGATACAAGAAATAGTCACTCTGATTATTTGGAGGATAGATTAATGATGCTCAGATTAGGGTATCTTTAAGAACACCAAAGGAAGCTTGCAAAACCTCATCCCAATGGAAGGGAACCCCATTTTTCAAGAGTCGAGTAAATATTTTAGCCATTTTTGCATAGTTAGGAATCAACGTCCTTATAAATTTAGCCTTCCCTTCGAGTCTCTGGAACTGAAAGAGATTGGAAGGAGTAGGAAAGTCAAGAATGGCCTGGACCATTAATGGATTAAGCCGAATCTCATATTTTGACATGAAAAATCCAAGAAAATTACCATAACTAACACCAAGAAAACATTTTTGTGGATTGAGATGTATTTTATAGTGATGGCATCTTAAAAAGATCACTCTCAGATGTAGCGGGTGGCCAGCCCATTTCCCTGAATGTGCAGGTAAGTCGTATAGATATGGTTGAAATATGCGCTTAATGTCATGAAAATCATAATTCATTTCCCTCTGGAATGTTTCCCCAAGATTATTTAAACCAAAAGGTAGCTTGCGATAAGCAAATGTGCCCCAAGGACAAATAAAAGTAGTTTTATATTGGTCCTCTAGGAAAATATTAATCTGATTGTAACAAGAGAATCCTTCCATGAAAGAAAATATTTCACATCTGGAACATTGATCAATAATTTGGTCTATAAAGGGAGTGGAATAGTTTTCTTTTAGACAAGCATGATTAACATCCCAATAATTTACACACACTCTAATTTTCCCCTGTTTCTTCATGACAGGTAAAATGTTAGAAACCAAATCAATAAGCGGAACAGGGTAAATGAATATAGTATGAAAAAAAATTTCAACCTCTACTTTAATGGAAACATATTTATTAGGGTGAATAGGACTAAGGGGCTGTCACAACAACTTAACATCAGGATACATTTTAATCTCATGTTCAACAATGTTGGAGTTGATATCTAGCATCTCCTCATATGACCAAGCAAATACATCTTAGAATTCACGAAAAAGAGCGTGGTAAGTGTCAAGTTCAGATGGAGAACAAGACACACCATCATGAATGTTTTCTATAATACCTGGTCTGGTTGAAATATCGATAGAAATCATTTCTTCGATATTTGGTGGGTTTTTCTCAAAATCGATGACGTGGAAAGGAATAGAATTCGTCAAGATATCAACGATAGTATGGTGATATACTTCAGATGGATTATCTTCACTGTAATCTGGAATATGGGATCATTGATGTGATGATTCCCATGGTTCTTCTTATGGCATCGTGGATTACATAATGATATCATCAATTGAGAATACGCATGAAAATGGATCAAAAAAAGTACCAAAATGCAAATAACGATCAACCAAAATGGTCAACGACAAAGCATTTGGATTGGCCGCATAAGCCAAGAAAATTGATTTCTATGCTAGCTCAATTTTACTTAGCAGCATGATTTCATATAGCCTAAATACTTCAAAATCATTAGGAATATTCCTTAAGTCTTATGAAGTGGAAGATATCATATAACAGGTCTCTATACGTGTGATTTCCGCCGATGTCGTAGGAAACGGTAAAAAAAAGGTTCCCATTAGGGAATGATCCTTAAAGAGTCTTACACCAATGTTATGAAGAGAAGGTGGGGGTCCATGAACAAACACAATGCTTCCATTTTCCTGTGAACCAGAGGCAAAGAAAGAGAGTTTATCAATGGTTATGATACTTCCTTTATGGGGGAAGATGATCATACAAAACTAAGTGGATACTACCGTAGCCATAGCATAAACCCACAGTCTTCCAAGTAATATATTCTAGTCAAGGGGTCTGTCAATGACCTCAACTTCAATAATAACTATTTTCCCCCCTATTTCTACTTGCAAGTTACTAAGTATTACACAAGGCTTATATGTCCAATTGTCAAAAGATTTCAACTTCGTAGGTGATTGTGACCAATTCGGAGAGCCAAGAGAATTCCAACAACTAATTGACATGATACAAGTAGATGTGCCTTCATCAATGATAGTGCAATGAATGAGGAGATTCAAGACATGTACTTGAATCAAGAATGATAACTATGTTGGTAATTGTGGCACATAGCCCACGTTATTAAAGACTACAAGATTTGAATCTATCAGATCGATTCCACAAATCGCGAACAACAAAGCCTTCTTCATGAGAGACAATTCTAAAAAACCTCAACCATTGACATAGTATAAGGTGACTAAGCCAGATCTTATACTACATTATAATTTTGAGTTGCACGAGCTCAAGGGTTGAATGTCTATTTGTGAAATACTCCCTTTAGTGGCTTTATTGTTAACTCTAGAAATATAGGCGATAGAGCCGAGTCAAATGAGGTCGAAGTCAAAGTGGTAGGTTGATCTGTAGCCTAACCATTAGACGATGACAACATATTACAATGATATTTACTTTGATTTGACACTCAAACATCATTTTTTGGCTTAGTTTCAGATAGCATAAGCGCTTGCAAACTAGAAGCAGGATCTGTAGCAACCATATGTGTTTCCAGGTTCAGAAAAGTATTTTTTAACACTGCAGATGTGACAGAATTCTTAAGAAGATATGGGACTTCTGAGAAGTGAGGACAATCTTGCACAAAATTCTCCTCATTACATATCAAGAAAGGGTAACGAGGTTTCCGAAAATAACCGTATGAATCAGATGATTTCTCCTACGGGGGTGAATTTGATTCAATCTTATCTTTCCCCTTGTTCCTATTTCCAGGTTTCTTGTCACTTTTTCCTTTGTCAGATGACATGACATGGATTTGAGTAGAAGACGCAAGATCATATGCAATAGGGTTTTGATTTGAAACAACAAGTGTATGACCAGATAATTGACTTGATGTTGGAGTGCTAGCAGAACCAATCATGAATGTCCTCACAAGATGGAGCAGGAGGAACAATAAAATTTGGTTGCGGTGCATTTGGAATATTTTCATAGAGCATGCAAGATTGAGTGAAAATCAAATTCAGATACTGGGAATGAGAAATTACTTTCTCTTCAATGACAACACCACCTTTGGCCACATCATCGGTAATAGATGGCAACAAGGACTTAATAATCCACTCAGCTAAAAGTTGATCAAGAACAAATGTTTTAACCATTCGATGACGACGATGAGGAAAAAAATTTATATGATCTAATATATGATTAGCAGTCATCCATTTAAAGCTGGTCAAAAGTTCTGTTCCAGTTTCATATCTGATGGGTAACTAGAAGTGGGTTAAAAAAGTAGTGGCTAAAGCTGTAAAGTTATCAAACGAATGTTGTGGTAATTCAATATACCACTTTGTAGCAGGACCAGTAAGCATTCAGTGGAAAAGATGCAATCTAACAGAATCATCATTTAAGGAATTATATGAACACCATAAATGGTAAGTCATGACATGCATAGAGGGGTCTTCTCCAAAATTTCCATTGAATTATGGAATGTCCGAGGGTAATTTATGAGGAATCACTGAGCACCAAGGTAAATAATGAATGGGATCATTTGTAAGACGATTTAAATAAGGTAACTCTAACATTGCAACAAATGGAAATTGTTGATTAAGGTTAGGTTGAGCATAAACAAGATAATATGGAATCACCTGAACAATAGGCCTTTGCATACCAATGGATGGATTTTGTTGCTCGTAACACAAATAGGGGTAGGCTTGCTCACCATGACCTAGATAAGATTAATACTCTGGGAATGGTTGTTGTGGTTGCCATGGTATCTAGTAAAACAGTTTCCTGAAAGGATAATAGACCTGATTATGAATCAACAGGGCCAGTAGAAGCCCGTGACAAAGGTAAACTAGCATGTGGTTGCGAAATTATTGATACAGATGATTTTCAAATACCAGCCTGGGAAGACGGAGTCTGTAGACCCGAAAATTCAAGGTTAGGGGTAGAAGAACCCGCTTGAGCAAACTAACCAATAGCCATAGAAGAAATAATAGGCGTAGTAGGCATAGAAACAATAGGTTGAAATGGTTGATATTGATACATAATCATTTGCGGCTGAACAGGAAAAGTAGGATGACATTAGAAAAAATGAATTCCAGCATATGATTGAACTAAATACGACTGAGTAATACCATATGGACCAAACTTCTGTGGCCCCCCAGCATATGGAGTATAAGGATATTTCACATACTTCCATATGATGGGTATCCAATAGATATCGGATAAGATGGATGGTAATTTGATGGACCTACCTAATATTGAGGATCAGGTCATTCAGTACTTGTAAGGGATGAACTGGATAGAATTATACATGATGACATGGGCAAAGTCCATGGACTAGAGGAGACACCAGAGTAGGTTCCGTTTAAAGCCTGGTAACCCAGTGGGACGGACAAACCACCATAAAGATGAGACTCTGGTGTCATTGAAAAAACCGAAGATGAAGCAACAGTAGATGTTGTTGCAATTGTAACATATGGTACAGTCTAGGATGCTATCTCTACCATGGATAAATAACCCAACAAATACTCTAACGAATCTATGGGAACTTGAGAGTGAAAAGGATCAACAGAAGTAGAGTAGGTCAAAGGAGGAAAATACTGATATAAATGAAGCCCAGAACCAAAATGAGTGGGATTTGAAGGGGTGTTCTCTTCCTGAAGTTATTCCTCTATCGAAATCACACCAGGTGGAAGCACTTCACTGTCAAGCTAGAGATAAATTTCAGGCGGTAAAATTTGTGGTAAATAGGAAGAATCGACGGTTACGGATGACTGAGGATCAGACAGTTGCACCGGAACAACTTCTTTTTGTTAGAATTCAGGATCAAGAGGTTATGGTAAAAGAACAATGGGTTCTGGATTGACTTGCAGTTGAACAAGCTTAGGTTCTAGATTTACCATTTAATTGGATTGAATTTTAGTGTCCTCAGGTAACTGTGACAGTTCTGTCTCGACAATAGCAAATAAATTGGGACTATTCCAAACAACTTGAGACTCGGTACTCAAAGGATCATATGTATCTGGTATATCAGATGATGTAGCACCAAGAGTTCCATAGATACCGGACTTGGTAGGAAGAGCACACCTTCGTCTACTAGGTGTAGCTTCTAGCGGTAATAGAGGTTTATTTTCTGTCCTATGCAAACGATGGGGAAAGGGTTGATCTTCTTCCATGATCGTTGATTGATTTTATACAAAAAAAAAAAACAAGAGGGTGATGCTAGGAAAACGTTTTACCAAGCAATTGTGAACTACAATAGACCACCCCAGTAAACCAAGGATTTATGTACGTGCACACAATCTCCCCAAATTTTGTGCTTGGTGTATCATAGTTACAAGGCAGCTGAATCAGTTACATATGGATAGTAATCAACCTAAATTTGTCCTCCCAAATATTCGCAAAGGTATGTGGAGGCCCAATCTGTATTAGCGCTCAATTGCGAAACCGCACAGCGAGAGAATCCCCTTATACTTTTGTACTAGAACACCGCTTGATATACCCGAAAGTACGTGGACGAGTTCCGATATACTTACATACGTGGAATGAGCTATCACAGTCGGAATGTATCGCAGACAATTAAGGACAGCTGGTATGTTTAACTATGCCAGAACGTGTCTTCTAGCCTAGACCTCTAAATGTTATCGGTAATGTTATAATGCTTCTTTATATAAATTCAAATAAATTTTATGTTGATCTTGCTTATCAGTTTTTCTTTTAGGTTCATTGTGAGATGTATTGAACATTCCTATAATGAAATTAGAATGATAAGCATTCGTTTCAAATTGGTTTTCGACAATGAAAAACTAGCTACAATGGATAGAGAAATGAGATTGTATGCAATCAACAATGAGCACATCTAAATGAAATTTCCCTAAACTATTCCTAAGCAGCACTCACAATCCCTATATGAAAATTCATGTTTTTCTTTTGAATTTTTTTTAGGTTTAGATGAACGAAAAATAAACTAATGCACAAACAATCACTGAAAACTTTTAAGAGAAATGAAGAGTGAAACGAGAATTCCTCTTTTTGAAAATAATGAATTGATCAAATGTAAAATTTAACTGTGGAACTATTCGACAATGATAAAGAAAATAAAAAGAAACATTGATCAAAAAAATCCAAACTGAGGAAATAAGAGTAGAGGAAAACTGGTCTCTAGAGGGAATCAATCACTCAAAACTTCAGCAAGAAAGACACTGACATGAATTGGAAAAATAAAAAATATGATATATTTTTGTTGGTCACAGGGGCAACACACCCCTGAGTGGTAGACAATGTGTTGCAGATCACTGTCCCTAAGCCAACAGTGCTATGCAGAGCACTGTGTCAACACCAACAATTCATTGGTGCTAGAGGACTCTTTGAAAAAGCAATCAAACACACTACTTTTGCTAAGACATATTCAAATGACTGAAATTAGGCAGGTAAAATCTACTAGATGTTGATGGACAAGGAAAAAACCAGCAAGGGTGATCTGTCAATGCCCATAATGGTCACCAATTTGTTTTATGGAAATCAAACCTACAGATAAATATGCTTTCCCTAAGTGTGGTGGTTCACATAGAACAAAAGAAAGAAAGATATCTGACATTTTCCTTAAAATTAATAGATAAAGGGAGTAAAACCTACTTGTAATAGTTTCTCTTTTCCTTGCCTCCCTTCATCACTTTCGTCGCTCTTAATCCAACTTAACTCATGTGATTGATACCTGCAATGGAAAATAGAAGACAGATAAAAAAAAAACTAAAGGCAATATGATATATTCAAGTTAAAAAAATTCAATCGATTAAATTCATAAATACACATATAACGTCATTGACACGTGCATTAGGAAAGGAACACATGTATTTATTATGATGTAGAAGGAAGAGTACAACTAGTTGATCGATTCGCTATCACTCATCCATCTTGAGTCCCATTGTCATCAAATCCAACATCAACAATCTAGCAACATCAAAGTACATGAGCAATACCTTCAAGAGTTGTGATCTCACCATCATAACTCTACTTAAAACAAATTTTTGCTCTCTTGTGCATTATGATCAGTACTCTATTTATAAGTAGATGAAGGTAGTTTGACATAAATGAATCATTGAATGGATTTCCTAAAAATGGATGAAGAGGTTTCCTTGTTCATGGGAATAGTAGGATAAGAATTTTAATAGCTCCATGGGTTCCATATTCAAAGCTATTAGATGAGGTGAAAGCTGGAACAATTTCTAGAAGCCACTAGAGGCTAGGAATATTCTCGAAATCAAATGAACATTTCGCTCCCAGTTGATCAATGCACTCTAAAGTGGACCTAGATCCTCTGCAATGCAACCTTTAATGGGAGTAGATGCTCTGCAAAGCAATTACAGTTGTCTAGGGGTGCGTTGATGGCTCAATGGGGCACCTCAACTCACATCTAAGCAGTGAAACTTTCATGAAGAAAAACCACCAATAGAATGACTTGTTTAGGGCATGTAGCAACTATTTTAGAGTACTATAGACCCTAATAGATACTGATATTTTTTTTGGGATGATGCCCAAATTGACCTGTAACAATGACCAAGGCTCATCATACTCAATTTGATCTCTAAATACTAATGGAATTCCACTCACAAATCTATGAAATTTAGTATTTTCATCCTTAAGATATGGTAAATACCTCTATAAATCCAAGAAATTGGTTGTATATTCATCATCTATCATTGATCCCATCATTAGCTCTTAAAATTCTTTGGATTTACTGTCGTGGTACCTTTCTGACAAGTACTTATTCCTGAAAAGTATTTTGAATTCATCCCAACTCAACTCCTCTGTCATGATGTCTCTAACTGACTTTACATCTTCCCACCAGATACTTGCTTTACCTTTTAGGCTGCAAATAGCTACACTTTACTTCATATTATCTGTGTAATTATGAAACTCAAAGAATTTATCCATCCCAAGTAGGCAAGCCCTTGCATCTTCTAGCTTCTTCAAATATCCATTGAAGGTAGGGGGATTAGCTTTCTTAAACTCACCTGGAAAGTATCCCTTGTCACTTCTCCTATAATAGTGATAACGATGACGATCATAATTCCTATCATAACTGGAACTAAAATAGTACGTATGTCCATCACCTCTCCTATCTGGAGTATCCAAGAACCTACCATATCTGATCCTCTCATCTCTATCTGACTTGTGACTGTTGGAAATGTTGTCATTGATGGCAAAGAAGGCAGTAAAAATAGAGACAGGCAGAGGCATAGGAAGCGAATATAGAGCCAGAACCATTATCAGAAGCAGAGGCAGAGCGATAGAAGCAGCAGAGGCAGAGGCAGAGTCGTTATTCCGGGAATCATTATTTGTGATGGATACACTGTTCTAACGTATGAATTGATGTCAAGTCTGGCTATGGAATACAATTCGAACCCTGTGTTTGTATGGGTGATAATAATACAATGGAGATGATTGGAGCACTTCTAAGCTTAATTTGTAAGTTGGTCCGTGCTAACTAAGTCATCGAGAATTGGTTGGAATCTATTCCCGTTCTCATTGTTTAGCCTGCGGAGGAACCATGAACGAAGCCGTGTATTGACTGGAGCGAGCGCGAAAGGGAGACACCTTGTTTGACGTGAAACTATGTGATGGAGTGTAATGAATGAAATACAAGTGGACGGACCCTGACGTGTCAAAGGGGGGTGGAACCATGAAAGGATGGAACCTTGCGAGAGGAATAGTGACGCGGTTTGGAGTGAGCAGTAAAGGCCAGAAGCGGATTTCATCGCACCAAATTTCGTTGGCAATTGGTAATTGAGGAGGGGGGAGCAATTCCATAGAGGTGTTGACGTGTGTCAATGCGGGACCCAACGAAACCACCGTCTAAAGTGCGTCATCGCACGTTATAGTTCGTACCAAGACGTCGAGCGATATTGTGATGAGTCGTTGATTTGGGAAGGGGCCATCGAACGGTGATCGCACATTGCACTTGGCCGAAGTTTAATAAAGGAGACCAAATCATATAGACAATGATCGACGGTGTAGATTCATTGCAGGTGGGGCCCGGAGCCAAGATTTATTATACGGTTATGTGTTTAAAACAGAGCATTGGATTTAATATAAAGTGCGAAGGGTTATAACTTTAGTCCTAAGATTCGGAGATATATATATATATATATATATATATATTATGAGGAAACCATGAGCATATAAGAATTTATTTATGTTAATATATATCGAATGTTGATGCGTTGGGGTTTAAGCCAAAGTCAAGGATACTATGCAGCATTTCGAAACACTGGGTAGAAAAATTTACAATATATTGGTATATTATGCTGTGAGCTAATATTACAGTTGTTCTAAATCAAGCATATAAGTGCGAAGGCCCGAAAAGTTGGAGATGCATGGATATATGCATAGAAAGAAAAATATGGTTAAGTACTAAATTGAGTGCAGGTAATTTTATGTGCAAGTAAGTTTTAATTATTTAAATTGCCAGCCCAGAAAATGGAGTATTGAAATTGCCCAGATCAACAGTTGGATTGAGTACAAATTTGCAGTATCCATTTTATATGCACACAGAAAGAGGAAGTATGAGGCCCGACAGAGGTAAGACGAAATTTGCAGAGTTGAAGAGATGTACAACAAAAGGATTCAAAAGTGCGGTAAACAGGTGAAATATACAGATGACAGTAAACAAAGAGAATGCAAAACAGTTTCTTAACAACAGTAGAAAAAGAAAAAATCCTGTAAAGCCAAAGTTCAAAAGAAGAGCTGAGTGAAATTAAAATGTGTAACTGAAAATGTAAATATTTTTGTTTATATTTTTTGTGATGCAAAGGCAAGTATCCTAAGGAAAATAAAAATCCCACTGTAGCATGGAAATTTGTACATATTGTTATAATTTTAAAAATTGAGTTGGATAAAGGAATAAGAAGACAGAAGCCAAAGAGTCATGATTGTTCACTCCAAATTCCTTGTGAAATACAAACAGTCATGTGAGAATCTCTATATATAATATCAATTTGATATGCACAAGAGTTGTTAGAGAGAGCAAATATAGAGAAGGCAGAGTATAGAAGTGTAAGGCAGAGAAGATTAAGAAAAGAGGAGCAGAAAGAGAAGCTACAGAATAGAGGTTATATCTGAGGTAAATCAGCAAACATTCAGTTTGATAAATTGAGGAAGTTGGAGCTTCCCTATCAAGTTGCAGCTTGATGGCTATCGGTTGTAGCTGACCGAGGTTGGAGCCTCCTGTAGGTTGGTGCCTGCAGAAAATTGAAGGGAGTTGGTGCTTCCTTGCAAGTTCTAGCTTGCAGAATTTAGGTAGGAGCCTCCTGTAGGTTGGTGCCTGCAGAAAAAAAGTGGTGAGAGGGAGTTGGAGCTTGTCTTTGCATCACAACAATAATAGGATGTGGTTTTCTCCCTTTATGGGTTTCCACTTATATCTGGTGTCTCTATGCATGATGTTTATGTGTTGATCTGATTTATATCATCTGCTTAATACCTACTGCTCTCATATTAAGTCTATTTTTATATCATATTAATACTTGCTGCTCACATTCTAAGATTACTCATATTTTAAGTTGGACATGAAATGAAAGTGTAAATAAGTTTTAATGAAAAGTTGCAAAATTCCATGAATATGTTAAACTGATTCACCCCCCCCCCCCTCTCAGTTTAACTAAGGATTCAACAAGTAGTATCAGAGTAGGTTCCTTAGTACCAGTCTAACAGCTGAAAGGAGATCCTAGGTTCCCAGGATGGCTAGTAAAGAAGGATGCTCAACCAACAAAGCCCCTTTCCTCACTGGTGAAAATTATGCTTTCTGGAAAATCAAAATGAGGACATACATAATGTCTCTAGGAATAGAAGTCTGGGCTGCAGTGGAATTAGGATATGCCCCAAAGGCAACTGACACAGAGAAAGAAACAAAACAATATTTTGTGGCTAACGCAAAAGCCATGAATGCCATCTTGAATGGATTATGTGAAGCAGAGTTTATTAAAGTAATGTACAAAGACTCTACCAAAGAAATATGGGATACTCTTGAGAACATACATGAGGGAGACAAGAAAGTAAACACTGCCAAACTTCAAGTCTATAGAGCCCAGTTTGAGAACTTAAAATGATTGATGATGAAGACATTACCAGTTTCTTCCTGAAAGCTGCAGAAATTATTAACAATACGAAAGCTCTTGGGGAAAAAATGCCAGAAAGTATAATTGTGCAAAATATTCTAAGATCTCTTCCATCCAGGTTTAATCCAAAGGTGCCTGCAATAGAAGAAAAAGTTGATTGGGAGACCTTGACCATGAACCAGCTACTTGGAAATCTAACAGCCTATGAAATGAGGCTCCCACAGAAGAAGCCAAGTATGAGGGAAGCAGCCTTTAGAACAGAAAAGAAGAAAGAAGAAGAGGGAGATATATGCTCTTGCTCGGATGAAGAGGAAGCAAAGTTTGTCAAGAAATTGGATAGAGGCTCAGGTAAATACAAAGGTAAACTCCCCTTCAAATGCTTTAACTGTGGAAGAGTGGGACACTATGCTGCTAAGTGTTCTCACAAGAAAGTAAGGAATCAGGATCAAGAGTCAGAGAAAAATAAATCAAAGAACTGGCAGAAAGGAAATAATTTCAGCAGAAAATCCTTCTATGCTCAACAAGACAGCAGTACATCTGAAGATTCAGATGAATCCTTAAATGAAGAAGGAACCTTTGAATTCTTATTGATGGCCATAGAAAAACTTGAAGGTCTCCTTCTAGAAGATGAAGAAGAAGAAGGTGAAGTCGACCTTGAGGGGGAGCTAAGAAGTGCTCTAGAAGAGATTGATAGACTCAAGCTGAAATGCAGAAAAAAAAAGGAAATTCTCCTCAAGTATGTACGAGAAGAACAGAATTCAGAAGTCCTTAAGAAGCTAAAGATAGAGCTTGAAGAAGCCAAGAAGATAGAGGACATGTTACTTAAGCAAATCAAAGAAAAAACTCAAGAACAAGAAAAGTTGGAAGAAGAAGTAGTATGTCTCAGCAAGAAACTAGAAAATGCTCAAAGGAAAGTGGTTATAAACTCTTCTCAAACAACAAGCTCTAGTAAGTTGAATGAAATTCTGGTTGCTCAAAGATCCCCTATGATAAAGGCTGGAATAGGCTATGAAGGAGAATCAAGTAAAGGAAAAGAAAAGGTTGACAGAGAGATTACTTTTGTAAAAGAAAAGAAGAATGATGAAGCAGCTCAAACAATTCCTACAAAAGAAGAAATCTGTAATAAGGAAGACAGAGATCAGAAGAAACCTCTAGTAGCAAAGAATGCAATAAATACTAAGACCCTTGAGTATGTAAAATTTGGAAACCATCAAAGGAGATTCTTCCATCCTATGAAGAATGCCACCTGTTATGCTTGCCACAAGCTGGTACACATTGCTGCATATTGTCATGCAAGGAGGAGTAATTCAAACTAGCAAACGATGCAAACATTGAAGAGACTGCATCAAGCAAACAAATGGAAGAGACAACCTTACATCAGGTATGCAAATAGCTTCTATGGTTACTGCTTTTATTGTAAGGAATTTAGTCATAAAATCATTGAGTGTAGAAAGTATGGACAAAGATTGATGTTTAACACCTCAAGGAGATTTATGAATCAAAGAAATTCTGTTCATACTAATAATTCTACAAAAATTATGATCAAATGTTGTGTATGCAATCAAGTTGGACATATACCTTCCAAATTTCCTCTAAGAAGATATAGTTCATCTCCTCACAAAAGATACCAGACAAAAGCGTGCCTCCAGTGGATAAAGAAGGAGAATAAATGTGACTTGGCTCTAACTGCTCAAGACCTGAAAATCTAGTGGTACCTGGACAGTGGCTGCTCAAAACACATGACTGGAGACAAAAGAAAGTTTATAACTCTTGATGAAAAGAAATCTGGCAATGTTACTTTTGGCAATGATAAATCAGGTAAGATCAAGGGAAAAGGCTCAGTCAGCATAGAAAATGGCAAAGGAAAGGCCCAAGATGTACTATTTGTAGATGGGCTGAAAGAAAATTTACTGAGTGTCAGCCAGATGTGTGACAAAGGCTGTGAAGTTCTTTTTAGAGCACATGATTGTGAAGTCAGATCAAGCACAACCGGAAAGACTCTACTCAAAGGTGTCCAAACAGAGAGTAATGTGTACATAGTGAAAGAGGAGGATGAAGCCTGCCATCTTAGAAAACTTGAGGAGTCATGGTTATGGCATAGGAGATTGGGACATCTCAGCTTCGACCATATCATCAGACTGAGTAAGAAGAAAGCTATCAGAGATATGCCAGAAATAAAAACGCCTTCAAATACCATATGCAAATCTTGTCAATTGGGGAAACAGACTCACACATATTTTAAATCTAAAGATGAGCTATCAACAAGAAGACCACTCCAGCTTGTGCACATGGACCTGTGTGGACCTGCTAGAACTAAGACACCAAGTGGAGAATCCTACTTCATGCTGATAATAAATTATTTCTCCAGAATGACATGGGTTGCTTTTCTCAAGAACAAATCAGAAGCACTGGACAAAATTTAAAATATTCAAAGCATTAGCAGAAATTCAAACTGGATGCAAACTAAAATCTATCAGATCAGACAGAGGAGGTGAATTCACATATTATGACTTTGCAGACCTATGTAATGAGCATGGGATAAAGCAACAATTTACTATTGCAGGAACACCTCAACAGAATGGAGTAGCAGAGAGACAAAACAGGTCTGTACAAAAAATGGCCAGAGCTATGATGCAAGAGAGTAACATTACTCAAACCTTTTGGGTAGAAGCTGTACACACAGCAGTACATATTCTAAAAAAATCTCATTTAAGACCTAACAGTGACAAGACACCTTATGAGCTATGGCATGGTAAACCTGCATCAATCAAGCACTTTAGAGTCTTTGGCAGCAAGTGCTACATAAAGAATAATGATGAAAATCTTGGAAAATATGAGGCAAGAGCAGATGAAGGGATATTTCTAGGATATGCTTCCAAAAGTAAAGGGTACAGGTGCTACAACAAGACCCTTCGGAAAATGGTAGAAAGTATTGATGTGAGATTTGATGAATAACTTCCAAACAATACACGAAATATAGACTGCTGCAGTCCATCAGACAACCATGAAGAACAAAACCAAGATGATGAGGAAACAAGCAAGACAATAGAAGATATAGAGCTGAGTTCTAAAGCTCCCTCAAGATATACTCAGAAGAACCATCCTAAAGATAAGATCATTGGAGACAAGAGAGTAGGGGTCCAAACACGAAGGCAGCTAACAGAACAAACTGAATAGGTATACATAGCCATACTATCACAAATAGAGCCAAAGAAATTTGAAGAAGCCAGCAAGGACAAGTCTTGGGTAAAAGCAATGAATGAAGAATTGGACCAAATTGAAAAGAACAATACCTGGGAACTAGTCCCTAGATCAATTGAGAAAAATATCATTGGCTCAAAATGGGTATTCAAAAATAAAATGAATGAGGAAGGACAGGTAATCAGGAATAAAGCCAGACTTGTCTGCAAAGGATACTCACAAATTGAAGGACTTGATTACGATGAAACATTTGCCCCTGTAGCCAAAATGGAAGCTATCAGAATGTTCCTGGCATTTGCATGCTATCAAAACTTCAAAGTATATCATATGGATGTAAAACTTGCATTTTTGAATGGAGACTTAGAAGAAGTCTACATGGAACAACTAGAAGGCTTCTCATTGACAGACAGAGGAGACTATGTGTGCAGACTGAAGAAGGCCCTATATGGAATGAAACAGGCTCCTCGTGCTTGGTACTCAAGACTGGATAAGTATTTGCAAAAACAAGGCTTTAAAAGAGGTGGAGTAGATAGCAATCTATACATAAAAGCCCATGAAGATGAACTCCTGATTGTTGTAGTATATGTTGATGACATTATGTTTGGAAGCAACAGAGAAGAACTAGCAAAAGGGTTTGCTGATGAGATGAAAATAGAGTTTGAGATGTCTATGATTGGAGAACTCACTTTCTATTTAGGACTTCAAATTCAGCAAAAGAACACAGGTACATTCATCTCACAAGAAAAATACTTAAAGGAAATGCTGAAAAAGTTCAAAATGGAGGACTGCAAACCTGTGTCAACTCCCATGACCACAGGTTGCAAGGTATGTGCTGATGATGGGTCTGCTAATATAGATAAAAAACTCTACAGATCCATGATTGGAAGTCTATTGTATCTGACTGCATCAAGACCAGACATCATGCTAGCAGTAGGACTAGTGGCTAGATATCAAGCAGCACCTAAACAAAATCACCTTCTTGCAGTCAAAAGAATATTCAGATATCTACAAGGAACATCACAATATGGACTTTGGTATCCTAAAGGAAAAAGCTTCACCTTGACAGCATACACAGATGCAGATTGGGCCAGCTGTGTGGATGACAGGAAGAGTACAAGTGGAGGTGCATTCTATCTAGGAGAAAGTCTGGTGGCATGGTTAAGCAAGAAACAAACATCTATCTCCCTATCTACAGCAGAAGCAGAATATATTGCAGCAGCAGCATGTTGTACACAAGTCATGTGGATGAAACAAACTCTACAAGACATGAAGGTAAGCATTGATGAACCTATCTCAATTAAATGTGATAATACAAGTGCTATAAGTATATCTAAAAATCCTGTGCTTCACTAAAAAACTAAGCATATCCCAATCAAGTATCATTTTCTCCGAGAACAAGTGGCTCAGAAGATAGTAAAGCTGGAATATGTACCAACAAAAGAACAGACAGCTGATATATTTACCAAACTGCTTGCCAAAGAACCATTTGAATATTTGAGAGATAGACTAGGGGTAGTATCTGTAGATACTACTCTCTGATATGAAAAGAAAGCACAGTTTCAGGGGGAGAACAGAAACGAAAATATCATTCTCAGGGGGAGATCAACCAGCAAGGGAAGCATGAAAACAGGTCCTCAGGATCAAAGGGATTATGGCAATAATACATTCAGCATAAAAGAATCAATAAAAAGGCAAAAGGGTCAGTGGTGCAGCAAAAGAGTGGTGAACCCGAAGTAAAACCGATGTGTATCTCATCCAAAGTTTGGAGCAGCAACGTACAAAGTCAGGAAATTTTAGAGAGAGGAAGTGCATGAAATATTGAAAAAGGATAAATACACAGCATCAAAGAATAAAAGCTTCACTAAGAATTCGAACCCCTTTGCCATTGATGTCAAAGGGGGAGGAAGAGTAAGCAACAGAAGGAAGAGCATGCAAAGAGCAAGCAACAGGAGGAAGAGCAGGAAAACATAGAAAGTGTATTGCCATCAATGCCAAAGGGGGAGACTGTTGGAAATGTTGTCATTGATGGCAAAGAAAGCAGCAAAAACAGAGACAGGCAGAGGCAGAGGAAGCGAATATAGAGCCAGAACTGTTATCAGAAGCAGAGGCAGAGCGACAGAAGCAGCAGAGACAGAGGCAGAGTCGTTATTCCGGGAATCATTATTTGTGATGGATACACTGTTCTAACGTATGAATTGATGTCAAGTCTGGCTATGGACTAAAATTTGAACCCTGTGTTTGTATGGGTGATAATAATACAATGGAGATGATTGGAGCGCTTCTAAGCTTAATTTGCAGGTTGGTCCGTGCTAACTAAGCCGTCGAGAATTTGTTGGAATCGATTCTCGTTCTCATTGTTTAGCCTGCGAAGGAACGAAGCCGTGTATTGACTGGAGCGAGCGCGAAAGGGAGACACGTTGTTTGACGTGAAACTATGTGACAGAGTGTAATGAATGAAATACAAGTGGACGGAACCTGACGTGTCAAAGGGGAGTGGAACCATGAAAGGATGGAACCTTGCGAGAGGAACAGTGACGCGGTTTGGAGTGAGCAGTAAAGGCTGGAAGCAGATTTTATCGCACCACCTTTCATCAGCAAGCGGTAATTGAGGAGGGGGGAGCGATTCCATAGAGGTGTTGACGCATGGAAAAGCGGGACCCAACGAAACCACCGTCTAAAGTGCGCCATCGCACGTTATAGTTCGTACGAAGACGTCGAGCGATATTGTGACGAGCCGTTGATTTGGGAAGGGGCCATCGAACGGTGATCGCATGCTGGACTTGCCCGAAGTTTAATAAAAGAGCCCGGATCATATCGACAACGATCGACGGTGTAGATTCATTGCAGGTGGGGTCCGGAGCCAAGATTTATTATACGGTTATGTGTTTAAAACAGAGCGTTGGATTTAATATAAAGTGCGAAGGATTATAACTTTAGTCCTAAGGTTCGGAGATATATATATATATATATATATATATATATATATATATATATATATATATATATACATATATATATATATTATGAGGAAACCATGAGCATATAAGAATTTATTTATGTCAATATATATCGAATGTTGATGCATTGGGGTTTAAGCCAAAGTCAAGGATACTATGTAGCATTTCGAAACACTGGGTAAAAAAAATTTACAATATATTGGTATATTATGCCGTGAGCTAATATTATAGTTGTTCTAAATCAAGAATATAAGTGCAAAGGCTCGAAAAGTTGGAGATGCATGGTTATATGCATAGAAAGAAAAATTGGGTTAAGTACTAAATTGAGTGTAGGTAATTTTATGTGCAAGTAAATTTTAATTATTTAATTTTCTAGCCCAGAAAATGGAGTATTGAAATTTCCCAGATCGACAGTTGGATTGAGTACAAATTTGTTGTATCCATTTCATATGCACACAGAAAAAGGAAGTATGAGGCCTGACAGAGGTAAACGAAATTTGTAGAGTTGAAGAGATGTACAGCAAAGGGATTCAAAAGTGCAGTGAACAGGTGAAATATACAGATGACAGTAAACAAAGAGAATGCAGAACAGTTTCTTAACAGCAGTAGAAAAAGACAAAATCCAGTAAAGCCAAAGTTCAGAAGAAGAGCTGAGTGATATTGAAATGTGTAACTGAAAATGTAAATATTTTTTTGTTGTTTATATTGTTTGTGATGCAAAGGCAAGTATCCTAAGGAAAAGACAAAATCCCACTGTAGCATGGAAATTTGTACATATTGTAGTAATTTTAAAAATGAGTTGGATAAAGGAATAAGAAGACAAAAGCCAAAGAGTCATGACTGTTCACTCCAAATTCTTTATGAAATACAAACAGTCATGTGAGGAACTCTATATATAATATCACATTGATATGCACAAGAGAGGTTAGAGAGAGAAAATATAGAGAAGATAGAGTATAGAAGTGTAAGGCAGAGAAGATTAAGAAAAGAAGAGCAAAAAGAGAAGCTACAGAACAGAGCTGATAGCTGAGGTGAATCAGCAAACATTTAGTTTGAAAAATTGAGGAAGTTGGAGCTTCCCTATCAAGTTGCAGCTTGATAGCTGTCAGTTGTAGCTGACTGAGGTTGGAGCCTCCTGTAGGTTGGTGCCTGCAGAAAATTGAAGGGAGTTGGTGTTTCCTTGCAAGTTGTAGCTTGCAGAATTGAGGTAGGAGCCTCCTGTAGGTTGGTGCCTGCAGAAAAACAGTGGTGAGAGGGAGTTGGAGCTTGCCTTTGCATCACAACAATAATAAGATGTGGTTTTCTACCTTTATGGGTTTCAATTTATATTTGGTGTCTCTGTGCATGATGTTTATGTGTTGATCTGATTTATATCATCTTCTTAATACCTGCTGCTCTCATATTAAGTCTACTGTTATATCATATTAATACTTGCTGCTCACATTCTAAGATTACTCATATTTTAAGTTGGACATGAAATGAAAGTGTAAATAAGTTTTAATGAAAAGTTGCAAAAGTCTATGAATATGTTAAACTGATTCACCCCCTCCCTCTTAGTTTAACTAAGGATTCAACAGTGACCACCATGATACCTACTTCCATATGCCCCATTAGTCCTATCCTCATGTCCATAGTTGATCCAGAGTGGCCCCTCTCTCTACAATTCTGAACAAAATCTGAATATTTATTGCATTGAATTCTGTGTGTTTCACCTGTTCTTGCATGATTATATCATTATCTACTTTGCACCTCCTTATTTCTTCCTTCAAACTCCTCAATGTGCCTACTAATTTAGAAGAGTGCCCAACACCATGCTGCACATATGATTTATAGGGAAAATCTATTTTGTCTATCATCTTGATAGTCATCTTAATCTCCTCCTACAATGCTTACTATGTCAACTAAACCAAATCATAAACAAGCCATCATACCTCAGTGTCATTAGGGGAGGATATGTAGTCTGCAAGGCCAACCGTATTAGAACAATACATACAGTACACACACACACACACACACACACACACACACAAATATATAACTAATTAAGTCAACATATAATCATAATTTCAACCATTATCTTGTTAGCATGCGAGATGCCAAAACCATAACACCAACTAGGAACAATCCATGTATAAAAACATATGTATGACATGCACACATACACATTACATACAAACATTAATATGCATAACTAGTGCATAACTGACTTAATTTCACAACAATTACATTCAATAATGACACCATCAACTTTCACATGGTGACTCCACTACAATCATGACCAACACCATACATATGCAACAAGCAGATGGGCCATAAGTATAATTAACATGTATGTAACCAATATGAATTCATGAACAATAGACTGCCCTTCCATTCCAAGGGGCGAACCATGCTCTGATACCACTCTGTAACACACTCCTCCCAAATCTACCCAAGTAACTGACCAACTGGGGAAAAAATGTGACCAAAGGCTACTATGAGCTGATTCAACTCCCCATGTATAGTTAAGGAAGTGGAACCAACACATCACAACCAATCTAACCTTTTACACATACTACAAAACCTCCAAGAGTTAACCCACCCTTCTAGGTGACCAACCCCTAAGGGAACTCAACATTTCAAGAAATTAAACCCCCAATCCTTCCCTTGCGAATGCTTCCATGTGACTAAGAGCCCCGGTCACTCCCATGAGCATGCGTGAGTGTGAATGTAACCTCTTAATGCCAGTTCTATGCCAATGACTACACGATTTAAGGCTAATTTCTCAGGTTAGGACCCACTCACTGCCCCATAAATCCATAAAACTTCCAAAAATGAAAATTAACATTGGAACAATGATACATATTAAAATACTTGAACAAGGAATTGAATGGACTCGTACTAAACATGACATTAATTTCATCAAACATGTCACAAATATGCATTCTACAGGTCATAATAATAGATCTGAGCATAGGGGCCTCATACTTATCTAAGAATATCTAAGAAGCATTGATGCCTTATCACATTAGCTGCATTATCATCTATTAGGTAATATATTCATTTATCATTCATTTAAAAATAAAAACATGATGAAAACCATACATCATCACTGTAATAAAACATACTCATAACTAGCATAAAAACAACAGAAATAATAAGGATACAACAACCATAAATTTCTCATATGAACCAGTACATTTTCACATAAAATACCAAGGAAAGGAACTCTTATTATTGGATGAAAAACATGACTTGGTATGGGACTTCCACATTCCACCTGACCATATATTGGATGAGCCAAATCTCTCTTTAGCTAATTAGCCCTATGCCCTATTCCAAGCATGAAAGTGGGACTAAAAACCAAAGAAATCATCCAGGGGTTCCCGAGGCTAAACCACCTCACACTCATCTATAGTAACAGACTTTACCATAATATCCACTAGGTCACTGGCCATAAAAAAGAATGGATGCATTTATATATCTCCACCAAAACCGTGACTAATTTTTCCGTCTCAACCTCTCGGCGTTACCGTTGTATCCCACCATTACCATTCAAAGCATTCCTAGGCCTATGATGTATCGACCCTCTAGGGTTTACCATGTATCCCACCCACAATTCCAAGGCCAAATAAAGGGTACTCACCACTAATATTTACTGTTTATCCTGCCATTCACGTGTCAAGTGATTCCTAGGCTCAATTGCGGTGTTCACTTCTAGGATTTACTGTTTATCCCATCTCATGATTCCTAGGCCTTGTGAATAATCCTGAGACAACCCAACTTAGCTTCGAGTCAATCCGACAATGAAGCTCAACCAAATACAAGAGATCCCCATCAAACCATGTCTATTCGGAAATGGAAAGCAAAGGATGAAGAACATTGTCACACTTGGAAAAATGCATGGCAATGACAACAAGAGAACCGATAACACACATGCATAACCATGCATGCCAAATATAGCAAGGAATTCATACACGAAAATAGATACCTTCAAGTAATCGTGTTGTATTTTTTTGATCCCACTCTTCCTTGCTTGATATCTTCTTTCCTCTTTTCATTTTTTTATTTTATCGATCCAATGGTGAGGCGATCCAAGAAAAGTCTAAGTGTCCAAGAGTGAGAGAGAGAGAGAATAGAGAGAGAGATCCAAAATTGAACTGAAAAAAAGCTACCAACTGATCCTCAGAAGCCTTTTTATTAATGCGGCTTGTATCTTCTTCATTTTCCATCATTTTCCTTCATTTTCCTTTTCATATGAAACCTGTGACCTTTCACCTTACTTTTCTTCTAATTTCCATTATTTTCATAAATAAAATTCCAATTAATTCCACTTCGCCTTTCCAAAGCCTTTTCCATTTTGTTTTCCAATTTCCTTAGACATAATAAACCAAATGAACACCCACACTAGGATGAATTTTCCCAAGCTTTATCTTGGAATAAGTGTCCCATAACCATGGTTATTATTTTTCCTTTATTACCTTCTTTTTTACATGAAATTTTTATGAGGGTTTTCACGATAGACAAAACCTCTATGTCTTATCTCCTAGGACATTGACATTATTATTTATTCCTATAACTTTATTTTTTATTTTTCCTATGCCCACCAGAATTAATTTGACAATTTTTAGCTTTAAATAACACATCATAACCTTGGTCACACATCTGAGATACACTAAGTAAAGTATGCTTCATACCATCAGACATATGAGACACACTAAGTAAATTATGATTCATACCATCAAAAAATAACACATCCTTGGTTTTACCTCTTCCATTAGATAAGATAGAAACTCCCTTTTGTTGGGTGTGGAGCCTGATTATCTTGTTTACTTTGTATCACAGCATTGGACCCCTGTACCATAAAAGGGGCGGCAACGCCGCCCGTAATTAATCGCTGCCATGGGGGGTCCAGGGGGGGGCGGCAGTGCTTTTCGGAGCCCCCCCCTGGCGGGAGTTTTCAGGGGCAGCACCCCCAAAGCTAAAAATAGATGTAAAATTGCCTTGTAAAAGTATAGTAATTTCTAGTCAATCTGGGCCATTCATTAGGCAAATGATCTGATGGTAGAAGTTATGTTTAGATTAGGGTTTTTTTCCCTAGAAGGCAACCCCTCAATTTTATGAGGGTATTGTATTGTGGCTGTGTATTGTATGTGTATTCTCGGAGCGAGAAACAGAGAGGGAGACTGATTGCTCTGTAATATTTGATTTTCTAACAACTGGTATCAAAGCCAAAGGTATATTTGGCTAATAAACTCACAGGAAAGAAGGGTTCCTAGTTCGAGTGGGAGCAATGGTAGACGATGGTAAGTTTAGGGTCGAGAAATTTAACGGCAAAAACTTTCCGCTGTGGAAGATGCAGATGGAAGATTATCTGTATCAGAAAGATCTATACCTACCATTGAGTGGAAAAACAAAGAAGCCGACGGCCATGACAGACGCGGAATGGAACATTCTCGATAGAAAGGCACTCGGAACAATACAGTTGTTCCTTGTGGCATCAGTCACCTTCAACATTTCAAAGGAAACAACAGCAGAGGGTTTGATGCAGACATTGGAGAAACTATATGAAAAACCCTCAGCCTCAAACAAGGTATTTCTTACGAAACGATTATTTAATATGAAGATGTTGGAAGGTGGATCTGTTGCAGACCATTTAAATGATTTTAATACAGTTACCAGTCAGTTAAGTTCTCTAGGGGTAAACTTTGATGATGAAGTTAGAGCTCTGTTATTCTTGTGCTCATTTCCAGAGAGTTGGAATGATTTAGTAATTGCCATTAGTAACTCTGTCTCTGGATCTAGTACTTTAAAGTTTGATGATGTTGTTGGTGCTATCCTTAGGGAGGAAATGCGACGGAAAAGCTCCGGTGAGACATCAGGTAATGCTTTGAGTGCAGAGTCTAGGGGAAGAAGAATGGAAAGAGGAAAGAGCTCGGGATATCGCAGTAAATCAAGGAAAGGCAGATCCAAGTCTAGATCAGGGATAGTGTGCTGGAATTGCGAAAAGAAAGGACACCTAAAGAAAGACTGTAGATCTCGGAAGGGAAAAGAAGGAGACACACAGCAAGAAAACAATCATGAAGCAAATGTGACAGGTGATGTGTTACAAGATGCTTTGATTCTTTCTTTCGAAAATGTTACCGATTCTTGGGTTGTAGATTCAGGGGCTTCATTCCATGCCACACCTGATAAGAAATATTTTCATGACTATGTTCAAGGAGATTTTGGACAAGTTAGTTTGGGTGATGATAAACCCTGTAAAATTGTTGGAATGGGTAAAGTTCTTGTAAAACAAAATAATGGAAACCAATGGCTACTACAGGAGGTAAGGCATGTTCCGGTATCCCATTAAATCTCGATGTATTTGATACTTTCCAAGAAATGGAAAGCTTTGGTTGAGATTGAGGCGAGGAAAGATGTGAAGTGTCTCGTATCAGAAAATGGAGGTGAATATTGCGTAAAGAGTTTGATAGGTACCGTTCGTAGCATGGAATTCGCAGAGAGAAGATGTCACGTCTCAAGCAATGCTACAAGAAAACAAAATGAAAGAAATGAACAAAAAATAATCAGAGCGGTAAGGTGTGTTGAGATTTATGCAGATTGTTTTACAATTTTGGGCAGATGTTGTAGATAATGTTGTTTATCTAATAAACAGAGGGCCTTCAAGTTCCTTGGATGGTGGTATTCCAGAGGAAGCATGGACAGGTAAAAAGGTAAACTACTCTTTTTTAAAGCCTTTTGGTTGTGAGGCCTTTGTCCATATTAATAAAGAAAACAGAACAAAGCTTGAGGAAAAAATCAAAGAAATGTACCTTTATTGGATATGGTGCTAATGATTTTGGTTATCGCTTATATGATTATGAAAATCACAAAATCATTAGGAGCAGAGATGTAATATTCAATGAAAAGGTCTTGTATAAGAATCAATTGCAGGAAAAGAAACAGGAAAAAGAAAGCAAGGAATACGCGGTTCTTGATGAGATATCTGAAAAAGTAAAGGTGCCTGAAAATAATAATAATCAACAACCATAGCAGTAGCAACCACCACAACAGCAACAGGCACCTCAAACACCTGAAAGTGGTGTTAGAAGATCTACCAGGATAAGTAGACCCCCTGAACGATACTCTCCTTCATTATATTATTTATTGCTGACTGATTCTGGTGAACCTGAATGTTATGAAGAAGCAATGTAGGTTGAAAGCAGGAAGAAGTGGGATCTAGCCATGGAAGAAGAGATGGACTCCTTAATGCATAACCAGACTTTGGAATTAGTCAAGTTTCCTGCAGGTAAAACTACATTGCAGAATAAATGGGTTTACAGGCTGAAGGAAGAAGATGGAGGAAAACAGAGGTACAAAGCTATACTTGTGGTGAAGGGGTTTGCACAAAAGAAAGGTATTGATTTTGATGAAATATTTTCTCCTGTTGTTAAGATGAATTCAATCAGAACTATCTTAAGTCTTGTAGTAGCAGAAGATTTACATCTTGAACAGTTAGATGTAAAGACAACATTTCTCCATGGAGATTTGGAGGAAGAGATATACATGCAGCAACCAGAAGGATATGAGGTAAAAGGGAAAGAAAAATTGGTGTCCAAGTTAAAGAAGAGCTTGTATGGCTTAAAACAGGCTCCAAGGCAGTGGTATCTAAAATTTGACAAGTTTATGTCTGAGCAAGGTTATACTAGATGTCACTCTGATCATTGTGTTTATCTGAAAAGGAAAAATGATGGCAGCTATATTATATTGTTATTGTATGTAGATGACATGCTTGTTGCAGGGTCTAACATGAAGGAAATAAATGTGCTCAAAAGAAAATTGGCAAATTCATTTGCAATGAAGGATTTGGGAGCTGCAAAACAAATCCTTGGTATGAGGATAACTAGAGACAGGAAAAATCGCAAATTAACACTGTCTCAGAATGAGCACATAGAGAAGGTGTTGAAAAGATTTAATATGCAGAATCCAAAACCAGTTAGTACACCTTTTGCTAGTCATTTCAAACTTAGTAAGGAGATGCGCCCCAAGACCCAAGAAGAAATTGAATATATGTCTAAAGTTCCATATGCATCAGCAGTTGGAAGCTTAATGTACGCAATGGTCTGCACAAGGCCCGATATTGCACATGCAGTGGGAGTTGTAAGAAGATACATGAATAATCCAGGAAAAGAACATTGGATGGCAGTAAAATGGATTCTCAAATATTTGAGAGGTACCACAAATCAAGCATTATGCTTTGGTGGTTCAAACATTGCTCTACAGGGATATGTTGATGCAGATATGGTAGGTGACAGAGATAACAGGAGGAGCACTACAGATATGTATTTACTGTAGGTGGAACAACTTTCAGTTGGGTTTCAAAAATCCAAAGTGTTGTTGCACTTTCAACAACAGAAGCTGAGTATGTTGCTGCTACAGAGGCTAGTAAAGAAATGATTTGGTTACAAAGTTTTATGGATGAATTGGGTAAGAAGCATGATATGGGCACACTATACAGTGATAGCCAAAGTGTTATTCATCTTGCAAAGAACTCAACATTTCATTCCAGGACTAAACACATACATCTCAAGTACCATTTCATACGGTCAGTATTGGAAGATGGAGAGTTGAAGCTGGAAAAGATACACACTAGTCAGAATCTTGCAGATATGCTAACAAAAGTTGTAACCAGAGAGAAACTGAGAACATGCTCAGTTTCAATTGGTCTTCAAGGATGACGATTAAGATGAGAAATAGCCAGGTCAAAAGAGGAGTCATTTTCTAGCAAATGAAGTAGCGGTGGAGTTTCTACAATCAGTCTCCAAGTGGGAGATTGTTGGGTGTGGAGCCTGATTATCTTGTTTACTTTGTATCACAGCATTGGACCCCTGTACCTTAAAAGGGGCGGCAAAGCCGCCCGTAATTAATCATTGCCATGGGGGGTCCAGGGGGGGGTGGCAGCGCTTTTCGGAGCCCCCCCTTGGCGGGGGTTTTCGGGGGCAGCACCCCCGAAGCTAAAAACAGATGTAAAATTGCCTTGTAAAAGTATAGTAATTTCTAGTCAATCTGGGCCGTTCATTAGGCAAATGATCTGACGGTAGAAGTTATGTTTAGATTAGGGTTTTTTGCCCGAGAAGGCAACCCCTCGCTTTTATGAGGGTATTGTATTGTGGCTGTGTATTGTATGTGTATTCTCGGAGCGAGAAACAGAGAGGGAGACTGATTGCTCTGTAATATTTAATTTTCTAACACCTTTCCTATAATATTATTAGGTGGATTATTTCCAAAGGTCACATTACCTTTCTCAACTAGTTTCCATGATAGAAACTTACTCTAGTCTTTTGTCATGTCCCTCAAACAACCATTATCCACATACCAATGAATACAATCATTTTAAGCATATAGAACAATATTACAGTTCTTGTGCTTTCATTTTCCCTATAAAATTTGGGTTCCTATATTTTTTTATTGATAATTAGATTATGCCTTTTATTCCTAAGTCTACAATTAGTTGATATATGCTCAAAACTATGACAAACATAACATTGAATGAAATTTTTCAAAGGAGAGAATGGATTGTTGTACCTGGATTTTCTCGTCCTTTATTTAATAGATTGATTACATGGCCAATAATTTCTTCTTTATGTCCTGAGATGTCATTGTGATAGAGTAACCCTGCAAATTGTTGCATTATTCCCATAATTTGTATCAATAAAATAGTAGCTGGGAAAATTTTCTTCATACATAGGATAAAATTGTGTTTTGAAATCTTGTTGAGATGCCATCTAATGAATTCATTTTTCCTCTCCTGTTTTGATTTTCCCTTGTTGTGTGGGATTTTATCTATTGCTTTAATTTCCCCTCTTATTTTGTTATTATAATTAGTATTTTCTTGCAAAATAGGTTACATTGAAACATCTCTGGTTGTTGTGATGTCTCCATTTTTTATTTCTTGCACAAAGGTAATTTTTTTCTTTCCCTTTATTTAAGACATTAAGATAAACTAGACCTCTAATACAAGGATACTATATGTAATTCAAGGAGATAATTTAAACTTTCATTCACTTTTGCAAATCTCTCATTGAAGCACAATTGAGTTTTTTATTTTTCAACCTCTTTTCTCAGAGAAATAATTTCTCGTTCAAGCCTTTCATAAGATTCACTTTTATCACTAAGATTCCAATTTCGAGTTTCTTGAATATCCTTACCTTGTTTGAATTTCAAGAGAAAAGGTTCAATGTCTTCAACATTTTCCTTCATCAATAACTATTTCTATGTTTTATTATTCTTTCTCAGGCTTTGTACCTCATTAAGAGCCCTAACCAACTCTCCCTCTAAATCAACATGAACCTCTCCTTCATCTGAATTAATATCGTCTACTTCCATATTATATATTTCCATGATCATAAATTAGTTTGGACTTTTATTATCTCCGTTTTCATCAAAATATTGGCTACTTTCACTTTCGTAAGAGTTAGCATCTTAGGTATATAGGATTTATTTTTCACCTTCTTTATTTCCTTTGGTAATTTTATAAACTTATTTATAGGTTCATCTTATTTCTTACTATTTTCAGGACACTTTGAAGCATAGTGACCAACTTTACCCCTATTAAATAACTTAAAAGGTGGCCTACCTTTATACATTTGTGAGCCTCTCTTGACCTTTAATATAAACCTAGCTTCCTCTTCATATAATTCATAAAACAAATCACCGTGTTCTTCCTTAGAATTCTTATATTCTTTGACGGTTGACTCCTTTGTTGTTGGATTCTCATTAAAAATTATCATCTCATAGGTAGTAAGAGTACCAAGTAGTTTATCTAGGGCGAGACTATTCATATTTTCCACCTCCTCATTGGCTAAAACTTTGGCACTAAATCAATCATGAAAATATCTAAACACCTTTTGAACTAATATATACTCTTTTAACTCTTCATCAAGATGTCTTATAGTATTCACAATGTCATCAACGGTAAGAAAGTATTTAGAAATATATGCATCATCATGCATCTTCAAATACTCAAATTGCATTATAAAACTTTAATTTTTTTCTTGTTTTACCTTGTTGTCACGTTCATATCAACTACTTAACTTGTCTCAAATAAATTTCAAGCAGAGCAATCCATGACCTTAAATAGTTCTAATTTAGGTAGGCTAGGAAGTATGTCATTTATATATTTGTCATTACATGTAAATTTAATCTTCTAATATTTAGTAATCAGGTATTGGGGTTTTTAATATTCTTCTTCCACTATATCACATACATCTACTCCAAGTGATTGAATATAGGTTTTCATCCTAACTTTCCAAAACACATAGTTTGTTCCATTGAACATAAATTTCCTATTGGTGTATCCTAATTCATGGTTTGGCATGGTCCCTGGTAGTTTTTCGAGTTTTTATACAAATCCCAACATAACCTGGAAGCTCTGATACCATGATAGAAACTTACTCTTGTCTTTTGTCATGTCCCTCAAACAACCATTATCCACATACCAATGAATACAATCATTTTAAGCATATAGAACAACATTACAGTTCTTGTGCTTTCTTTTTCCCTATAAAATTTGGGTTCCTATATTTTTTTCTTGATAATTAGATTATGCCTTTTATTCCTAAGTCTACAATTAGTTGATATATGCTCAAAATTCTGACAAACATAACATTGAATGAAATTTTTCAAAGGAGAGAATGGATTGTTGTACCTGGATTTTCTCGTCCTTTGTTTAATAGATTGATTACTTGGCCAATAATTTCTTCTTTATTCCTGAGATGTCGTTGTGATAGAGTAACCCTGCAAATTGTTGTGTTATTCCCATAATTTGTATCAGTAAAATAGTAGCTGGGAAAATTTTCTTCATACACAGGAGAAAATTGTGTTTTGAAATCTTGTTGAGATGCCATCTAATGAATTCATTTTTCCTCTCCTGTTTTGATTCTTCCTTGTTGTGTGGGATTTTATCTTTTGTTTTAATTTCCCGTCTTATTTTTTTATTATTAATTAGTATTTTCTTACAAAACAAGTTGCATTGAAACATCTTTGGTTGTTGTGATGTCTCCATTTTTTATTTCTTGCACAAAGGTAATTTTTTTCTTTCCCTTTATTTAAGACATTAAGCTAAACTATACCTCTAATACAAGGAGATTATATGTGATTCAAGGAGATAATTTAAACTTTCATTCCCTTTTGCAAATCTCTCATTGAAGCACAATTGAGTTTTTTGTTTTTCAACCTCTTTTCTCAGAGAAATAATTTCTCGTTCAATCCTTTCATAAGATTCACTTTTATCACTAAGATTATAATTTAGAGTTTCTTGAATATCCTTACATCTTTTGATTTGCAAGAGAAAAGGTTCAATGTCTTCAACATTTTCCTTCATCAATAATTATTTCTATGTTTTATTCTTCTTTCTCGGGCTTTGTATCTCATCAAGAGCCCTAACCATCTCTCCCTCTAAATCAACATGAACCTCTTCTTTATCCGAATTAATATCTTCTACTTCCATATTATATATTTCCATGATCATAAATTATTTTGGACTTTTTTTATCTCCGTTTTCATCAAAATATTGGCTACTTTCACTTTCGTAAGAGTTGGCATCTTAGGTATATAGGATTTCTTTTTCGCCTTCTTTATTTCCTTTCGTAATTTTATAAACTTATTTATAGGTTCATCTTATTTCTTATTATTTACAGGACACTTTGAAGGACAATGACCAACTTTACCCCTATTAAATAACTTAAAAGGTGGCCTACCTTTATACATTTGTGAGCCTCTCTTGAGATTTAATATACACCTAGCTTCCTCTTCATATAATTCATAAAACAAATCATCGTGTTCTTCCTTAGAATTCTTATATTCTTTGAAGGTTGACTCTTTTTTTGTTGGATTCCCATTAAAAACTCTCATCTCATAGTTAGTAAGAGTACCAAGTAGTTTATCTAGGGTGAGAGTATTCATATTTTCCACCTCCTCATTCGCTAAAACTTTGGCACTAAATCAATCACGGAAATATCTGAAAACCTTTTGAACTAATATATACTCTTTTAACTCTTCATCAAGATGTCTTATAGTATTCACAACATCATAAATGCTAAGAAAGTATTTATCAATATATGCATCATCATGAATCTTCAAATACTCAAATTGCACTATAAAACTTTAATTTTTTTCTTGTTTTACCTTGTTGTCACCTTCATATCAACTACTTAACTTGTCTCAAACAAATTTCAAGCAAAGCAATCCATGACCTTAAATAGTTCTAATTTAGGTAGGCTAGGAAGTATGTCATTCATATATTTGTCATTACATATAAGTTTAATCTTCTAATATTTAGTAATCAGGTATTGGGGCTTTTAATATTCTTCTTCCACTACATCACATACATCTGCTCCAAGTGATTGAATATAGGTTTTCATCCTAACTTTCCAAAACACATAGTTTGTTCCATTGAACATAAATTTCCTATTGGTGTATCCTAATTCATGGTTTGGCATGGTCCCTGGTAGTTTTTCGAGTTTTTATACAAATCCCAACATAACCTGGAAGCTCTGATACCATGATAGAAACTTACTCTTGTCTTTTGTCATGTCCCTCAAACAACCATTATCCACATACCAATGAATAAAATCATTTTAAGCATATAGAACAATATTACAGTTCTTGTGCTTTCTTTTTCACTATAAAATTTGGGTTCCTATATTTTTTGCTTGATAATTATATTATGCCTTTTATTCCTAAGTCTACAATTAGTTGATATATGCTCAAAATTCTGACAGACATAACATTGAATGAAATTTTTCAAAGGAGAGAATGGATTGTTGTACTTGGATTTTCTCGTCCTTTGTTTAATAGATTGATAACTTGGCCAATAATTTCTTCTTTATGTCCTGAGATTTCATTGTGATAGAGTAACCCTACAAATTGTTGCGTTATTCCCATAATTTGTATCAGTAAAATAGTAGCTAGGAAAATTTTCTTCATACATAGGAGAAAATTCTGTTTTGAAATCTTGTTGAGATGCCATCGAATGAATTCATTTTTCCTCTCCTGTTTTGATTCTCCCTTGTTGTGTGGGATTTTATCTTCTTTTTTTAATCTCCCCTCTTATTTTTTTATTATTAATTAGTATTTTCTTGCAAAATAGGTTGCATTGAAACATCTCTGGTTGTTGTAATGTCTCCATTTTTTATTTCTTGCACAAAGGTAATTTTTTTCTTTCCCTTTATTTAAGACATTAAGCTAAAATAGACCTCTAATACAAGGAGACTATATGTGATTCAAGGAGATAATTTAAACTTTCATTCCTTTTTTCAAATCTCTCAATGAAGCACAATTGAGTTTTTTCTTTTTCAACCTCTTTTCTCAGAGAAATAATTTCTCATTCAAGCCTTTCATAACATTCACTTTTATCACTAAGATTATAATTTAGAGTTTCTTGAATATCCTTACCTTTTTTGATTTGCAAGAGCAAAGGTTCAATGTCTTCAACATTTTCATTCATCAATAATTATTTCTATGTTTTATTCTTCTTTCTTAGGCTTTGTATCTCATCAAGTGCCCTAACCAGCTCTCCCTCTAAATCAACATGAACCTCTTCTTCATTTGAATTAATATCTTCTACTTCCATATTATATATTTCCATGATCATAAATTAGTTTGAACTTTTATTATCTCCGTTTTCATCAAAATACTGGCTACTTTCACTTTCGTAAGAGTTGGCATCTTAGGTATATAGGATTTCTTTTTCGCCTTCTTTATTTCCTTTGGTAATTTTATAAACTTATTTATAGGTTCATCTTATTTCTTATTATTTTCAGGACACTTTGAAGCATTGTGACCAACTTTACCCCTGTTAAATAACTTAAAAGGTGGCCTACCTTTATACATTTGTGAGCCTCTCTTGAGCTTTAATATAAACCTAGCTTCCTCTTCATATAATTCATAAAACAAATCATCGTGTTCTTCCTTAGAATTATTATATTCTTTGAAGGTTGACTCCTTTGTTGTTGGATTCCCATTAAAAATTCTAATCTTATAGGTAGTAAGAGTACCAAGTAGTTTATCTAGGGTGAGAGTATTCACATTTTCCACCTCCTCGTTGGCTAAAACTTTGGCACTAAATCAATCACGGAAATATCTGAACACCTTTTGAACTAATATATACTCTTTTAACTCTTCATCAAGATGTCTTATAGTATTCACAACGTCATCAATGCTAAGAAAGTATTTAGCAATATATGCATCATCATGCATCTTCAAATACTCAAATTGCATTATAAAAATTTAATTTTTTTCTTGTTTTACCTTGTTGTCACCTTCATATCATCTACTTAACTTGTCTCAAATAAATTTCAAGCAGAGCAATCCATGACCTTAAATAGTTCTAATCTAGGTAGGCTACGAAGTATGCCATTCATATATTTGTCATTACATGTAAATTTAATCTTCTAATATTTAGTAATCAGGTATTGGGGCTTTTAATGTTCTTATTCCACTACATCACATACATCTGCTCCAAGTGATTGAATATAATTTTTCATCCTAACTTTCCAAAACACATAGTTTGTTCCATTGAACATAAATTTCCTATTGGTGTATCCTAATTCATGGTTTGGCATGGTCCCTGGTAGTTTTTCGAGTTTTTATACAAATCCCAACATAACCTGGAAGCTATAATACCATGATAGAAACTTACTCTTGTCTTTTGTCGTGTCCCTCAAACAACCATTATCCACATACCAATGAATACAATCATTTTAAGCATATAGAACTATATTACAGTTCTTGTGCTTTCTTTTTCCCTATAAAATTTGGGTTCCTATATTTTTTGCTTGATAATTAGATTATGCATTTTATTCCTAAGTCTACAATTAGTTGATATATGCTCAAAATTCTGACAAACATAACATTGAATGAAATTTTTCAAAGGAGAGAATGGATTGTTGTACCTGGATTTTCTCGTCCTTTGTTTAATAGATTGATTACTTTGCCAATAATTTCTTCTTTATGTCCTGAGATGTCATTGTGATAGAGTAACCCTGCAAATTGTTGTGTTATTCCCATAATTTGTATCAGTAAAATAGTAGTTGGGAAAATTTTCTTCATACATAGGAGAAAATTGTGTTTTGAAATCTTGTTGAGATGCCATTGAATGAATTCATTTTTCCTCTCCTGTTTTGATTCTCCCTTGTTGTGTGGGATTTTATCTTTTTTATTTTATTTTTAATTTCCCCTCTTATTTTTTTTATTATTAATTAGTATTTTCTTGCAAAATAGGTTGCATTGAAACATCTCTGGTTGTTGTGATGTCTCCATATTTTATTTCTTGCAGAAAGGTAGTTTTTTTCTTTCCCTTTATTTAAGACATTAAGATAAATAGACCTCTAATACAAGGAGACTATATGTGATTCAAGGAGATAATTTAAAATTTCATTCCCTTTTGCAAATCTCTCATTGAAGCACAATTGAGTTTTTTTTTTTTCAACCTCTTTTCTCAGAGAAATAATTTCTCGTTCAAGCCTTTCATAAGATTCACTTTTATCACTAAGACTCTAATTTAGATTTTCTTGAATATCCTTACATTTTTTGATTTTCAAGAGAAAAGGTTCAATGTCTTCAACATTTTCCTTTATCAATAATTATTTCTATGTTTTATTCTTCTTTCTCAGGCTTTGTATCTCATCAAGAGCCCTAACCAGCTCTCCCTCTAAATCAACATGAACCTCTTCTTCATCCGAATTAATATCTTCCACTTCCATATTATATATTTCCATGATCATAAATTAGTTTGGACTTTTATTATCTCCGTTTTCATCAACATATTGGCTACTTTCACTTTCGTAAGAGTTGGCATCTTAGGTATATAGGATTTCCTTTTCGCCTTCTTTATTTCCTTTGGTAATTTTATAAACTTATTTATAGGTTCATCTTATTTCTTATTATTTTCAAGACACTTTGAAGCATAGTGACCAACTTTACCCCTGTTAAATAACTTAAAAGGTGGCCTACCTTTATACATTTGTGAGCCTCTCTTGAGCTTTAATATAAACCTAGCTTCCTCTTCATATAATTCATAAAAAAAATCATCGTGTTCTTCCTTAGAATCCTTATATTCTTTGAAGGTTGACTCCTTTGTTTTTGGATTCCCATTAAAAATTTTCATCTCATAGGTAGTAAGAGTACCAAGTAGTTTATCTAGGGTGAGAGTATTCATATTTTCCACCTCCTCATTGGCTAAAACTTTGGCACTAAATCAATCACGGAAATATCTGAACACCTTTTGAACTAATATATACTCTTTTAACTCTTCATCAAGATGTCTTATAGTATTCACAATGTCATCAATGCTAAGAAAGAATTTATACTACAAGAAAAAAGCACATTGGTGAGGGGCGAAAATGGTCACCATAAGCTCATTGGTGAGGGTCAAAAGAGCCTTTGTCACCAAAAACTGAACGTCACCAAAGGTGGCATCGCCGAAAGTATAGGTGTTGTGGTGACATTCAAGTTCCATCACCAATAATAATTTATAGTGACGGATAGTGACTGTCACCATTTCATATGAGCAATGGTGACAGACAATAACTTCTGTCACCAAAAAATTGAACGTCGCCAAAGGTGGCATCGCCGAAAGTATAGGTGTTGTGGTGACATTCAAGGTCCATCACCAATAATGATTTATAGTGACGGATAGTGACCGTCACCATTTCATATGAGCAATGGTGACAAACAATAGCTTCCGTCACCAAAAAAATGAACGTCACCAAAGGTGGCGTCGCCAAAAGTATGTGTTGTGGTGACATTCAAGGTCAGTCACGAATATTGGTTATAATGACAGATAGTGACCGTCACCATTTCATATGAACAGCAACGATTTTTTGTGATGGACCTTTCATGGCCGTCACTATTGATGCATATATATGGTGACGTTCATTGACCGTCACCATAAACTCATTGGTGACATCAAGGTTTGTCATGAATAATGACTATAATGAAAAACAGTGACCCTCACCATTTCATATCAACAACAACGATTTATGGTGACGGACCTTTAATGGTCGTCACTATTGATGCGTATATATGGTGGCGTTCGTTGACTGTCACCATTTCATATTTTGGTGAGAGTCGAAAAATGTCACCATAAGCTCATTGGTGATAGTCAAAAGAGCATCCGTCACCAAAAACTGATCTTCGTCATTCCCTATATATGAATATCAGGGCACGATGGAATCGAACCACCAACCTCCTGCTTGTAAAGCAGGTGCCCTTCCATTGAGCTAGCACCCTTTAAAAAATTAGACTTTAAACTAGTAATTGCCCCTAAAGGTGCAAAGATACACCAAAGGAATAAGAACCAAGAAAACTGAAAGAACTCAGTGTCCTTGCTCCTATTTTTTTTCTACGACACTCTACAAAGTATGATCTTGATCTATGACATATTTGTGCCAGTGGTTCTAATTTAATAGTAAATGTTATATTAGATAAAATAAATGAATAACTGAGAGGCCTTACGGGCTAATTTTTAATCCTTACACCAAAATCTCTTAATATTCAAGTCTATGGAACAACTCATTCAAAGTTCAAACTAAAGTAGATTTTAAATGGAAAGCCTAAAACCAACTAAGTAGTTTACAAGTTAACATTTTGGATATAAATTCTATTCAATTTATATGACAAGTTATGCCATAACCTTGAAACTAGTTTCTTAGCTAAAAGACTTTCTTAAGTCAACAATGACAAAGAAAGATAGTCATGGAAAGAAAAATTCTCTTGTTTTTTCTAATGAGGGTGCATGTAACTTGATAAAGGTTGTATGAGAGTATCAAACCATAAACAATTTCACTAAAACATGGATATGACAAAGTCTTGTTAAGCAACAAAAGTTTAGTTGAATATATGAAAAGCATTGAGCTAAATGATATAATTAAACTAAAAGTAACTATAAAAAAATGAAATTGCCATCATATACCATCTGGCTTGGTTAGTTCTTCAGAAAGAGAAAGTGCAATTGCATGATCCAGCTCCTCATCTTGATTTTGTAATGGACCATCCTGAACAAAAATGTCCACATACAACAATCAATGTTATTGTATTGGTAAAACTTTTGATATAATATATCAAAGCATGTACTATGTAGGAGAATAACTGGTAGTTGAATTACTTCTCTACTCGCATGTACTACCTTTGGTAGTTGAATTACTTGGAAATAAAAATCCTTATTAGAAGATAACGCAAAGAAAAGCAGAAGCCTTTGAATATGGATGGCCATCTTGATTTTATAGAGTTATAATTCAATACTAAAGGACTAGGAATGCTGCAAAAAAATAGATGGATGGAGTGTAATAAAAATAATTTGGATAATTTAGGTTGCACGTATCTTTAAATGGAACCACTTTTTCCTTTTGGATTCCCAGTCTTTAATATGCAAATAAAATTTTCGATTCAACCAAAAAGCACAATATTTTGAAGTCTTAGTTGCCTAAAACAGGGTAAGGACAACATTTGGAAATGGGGATGACTTTTGAAATGACCACTTTCAAAACCTTTGGAAACAGAGCAACGAGCACTTCCACACACAGGTCCAAAAGTCATGACTTAGGAGCATGAGCACACCTAATTTAGGGATGATTAAATATGAAACGAATTGGGTTGCAATTATACTCAATTAAACGTAAAGCAATGATTAAAATCTATATAAATGACTTAGAAGTCAAACATGACAACTTTGGAATATGGTAGAATGTTGGTATAAAAACTTTGTTCATTATACATTCTCTTTCGTTCATTTTTTATGCTTTACTTCCAAATTAGGTGTTTTCTTTGTTGGAGATAGCAATTCGTACATCTAGGTCGAACCATTAATGATGCCCACAATGATGGGGCATGTAGCTCAGTAGTACAGCAGCACACTGGCCAAGGGAAAATCTAGGGTAAATCTTAGTATGTATAATTTTCAAGACATAGATAGAGCTAGTTTTGCTTGAGGTTAGCCAAGGGACCTTAGCCAAAGTGTGGCCTGACGAGGGTATTGGAAATAGGAATACACACATCTATGTTGAACCCTTAAGGGCGTCCCTCATGAAGGGGCAAGTGGCTCAGTGTTAGAGCAATCCCACCAGCCAAGGACTTAAAAGTTTCAGAAATGTTTCAAGTAACAGACATTGTTAATTAGCCTATTGTGCTAGACCAAACGGTGGACGACCTGCATTGGAAAGTGTTTGCATGGGGCAAGTGGCTCAGTGTTTGATTAATCCAACCAACCAAGGACTTAAAAGTTTCGGAAATGTTTCAAGTAACAAACAATTGTTAATTAGCCTATTGTGCTAGGCCAAACGGTGGACGACCTGCATTGGAAAGTGTTTGCTGACCAATATTGAGGCCCCGCCCAGGTTCGAAACTCAGTTAACCCACCTCATGAAAGGGAAAGCGGCTCAGTGTTAGAGCAATCCAATCAGCCAGGGACTTTAAAGTTTTAGAAATGTTTCAAGTAATAGAGAATAGTTAATTATACAGTGATATGTGGTTTAACGGTAAGTTTCATTGGGTGAAACTAACGAGACCGTGGTTCAAATCCCATTGAGTATATGGCCTACTATGATCTCGCCTCAAGGAATAGACTCCCCATTTCCTAGAGTCTCCGCTCTTGCTAAATCATAAGATCTGGTATATCTAGCTTATATCTGGCTTACAGGTTGCTAGATATACTCTTAGTGTTATAAGGCTCTTGCTAAATCATAATATCTGGTATATCTGGCTTATATATGGCTTACAAGTTGTTGGATATACTCTTGGTGTTATAAGGCAGCCACAAAGGTTGATCCTGGACCTCCCCAAGATTAGTCCAAGGAAGAAATTTTTTGCTGAGCAATATTGAGGCCCCACCCAGGTTTGAAACTCAGTTAACACACCCGGTGTGTCTGTGGGCAGTTGCATAATGCATTAGGTTCAGGAGTATAGGGTCAGTCCCTCAGACATGACCCTGGGCCTCCTCAAAGACAAGAAGTAAGTTTAGGAATTCTCCTAATACCCAAAAAATAAAAAATAAAGGAAAAAGAAAGAAATTCTTCTAATACTGAAAACAAACAAACAAAAAAATGACAGTAGTTAATTATCGATTCTCGTGATTAAAAAAAGAAACGAAAAGAAAACAGACAATAGTTAATTAGTAGTTTCCAACTTTTCACTAGCATGTCGTAACATTTTTTGATGTATATGCATAAAGACTTTGACTTCAAGATGACTCAGGGGTTGCTTTGTAAAATTTTACTTGCATGCTAAAAATTGTTCTGATGTCAACCGACATGGATAAAACATGATCATAAAGAGATAAAATTTGATAAAACTTCAACAAAAAGCATGGATGAAGTTCATACTCGACAACAAGACTGACGTGGGAAGAAACATCTAAAGCAAACTTTTTAAGGTTCCATCTTTCCACTCCTTAATGATAAGTTTAATAAAATAATCAGTTCTTAATGAAGGTGCTACCTCCCTGTTAAGTTATAATCTTTTTTTCCCACATTTTAAGAGTAAAAGATAGCATCTCAAAGCACTGGGGCTGTTATAAGTGAAATTGTAAGTAGATAGATTGTGATGTTCGGAATTTGTAAGTGACTGGTGTGCACTTCTTAAGCCATGGGTGGTTATTAAGCATGGAGTTAAGCTTGAACCCTGGGGTTTTCCAGTTCATAATTAAGATAAAATCTATTCAATGGTCAGAAATTGAAAATTCAGAAGTTGCGTGAAGAGAAACACAGAAGAAGCACCTGGCAAATAGTCTTGGAGAAGAAAGTGTACCCACAACAGAATGAGCATCGACTCATGCTCAATTTCCAAAGGCAAAAATTATAACCAATATGTATGGTAGAAGCTGGGAGAACCTAATAAGACTGACCATCATGGACATAAAATGGTTTAGGAGACACCTTGGAGAAGCCAATTGAAGAACCAGTAGGAGAATAGGACGTCTTTATCTTATACACATTTGCAACAGGATATGTATTCCCTGGTCCTTTCTCTGAATCATGGCTCTTCACCTGCGAACAACATGTGGGTATTGACCTAGAGGTAGAATGAAATCGGTGTGTCAAGCTTTAGAAGTATTTCATGCTACACAACAAGTGTGAACGTTCCAATGCCTTTAGAACCCTCCAAGGAATAAGACCACAACAGTCAACAAGAGTGCCATGAAAGAAATGGCTCCTAGGAACTTCACAGAAAACAATATTTATGTAAGGCAGTCATCTAGATCAAGTGTCATCATTCAATAATCAATATGGAAACAGGTGTTGACATTTTCTAATGGAACCCTCTTTGGATTCATTAGTTAGGAAGGAAGAAAAAGGTTTCATCAAGAATTCTAACTTACAGAATTTTGGGATTAGAATATGATGACATATTGATGAAGCAAATCAAGAAAATGAAACTCTTTCATTCTAAGGAAACCTGCTGCAAAATGATTCAAAAGGAAAATAATGAGGTACATGTATATATATGTTGACACTGGATGCTATGAAGTCATGCCATGTGGTTGCAGGTAGTATACTTCTATCTTTAGAAGTATAATCAAAATAGAAAGTAGAAACTCTTAAGATGCATATGTTGCCAAAAGGGCATGATCTACACTAGATGAAATCGACATAATATGTCCTCATATGGAATATGAGGTGGTTGTACATTATCAATGAAATGTGCAATGGAAGTTCCTGGGAATGAAATAAAACTGTGGAGAAAGAAAAAGGAATATCATGGGAAGTACAACCATGGAAAGAAGCAATCAACATCCAAGAAAGCCAAGAAGACTTGACTAGGAGATCTCCAGGGAATATATGTGGACTCTAATAGAAGTATGGAAAATATAGAGACCCTTGACAATACATATCTTTAGGAGATAAAAAAGGATGTCTATGCCTACAAGAAGGATGTCATGGTGAAAGATCATCACTAAGGTAAATTTTGATTTAATTATTCATATTTATAATTGAATAATATCTGATGAGCTTATTCAGAGCAGCCAAAGGGAAGTATATGTCTTCCACAAGTTGATAACCATATTGCAGGATGTAAGATCCTTAGAAGAAGTATGGTTCGAAGGAAAGAAGCATGATATGAAAGTAGACCAGATGAAAAATTGATGGATCACTTTCGAACAAAAATCAAAAGTGATGGGTGATTTGAGCCCTAATGAAGATATCCCAAAGATGAAGACTCCTCAACAACGAAGAAATTCATGACATCAAAGAAAGCAGTTCTTCATGAGAAGCTTGGTGTTTTCATCATTGCTGCTACAGGTCCCTGATTAAGAGGGGGGTTGGTAATAAGTTTATTACCTAGTAGAAACTTGGAACCAAGTCCCTAGGAGCCTGGACAAGTCCTTGGCTAAGAGGGAGCCTTGCAAGTCCTTGGATAAGAGGGAGCTTGAGAAAATTCCTTGATAGGAACGGGTATGTCCTCCCTAATTAAGAGGGAGAGATAGACGTATCATTTTGGTCTTCACCTAGAAGACATAATGTGGGATTGGATAATCCTCTGGCATCTGATACTCTTTTGGGGATGTATTAAGGTATCCAAGATAAGAGTAGTCGTGAAAGGACGAGTATTCTTTGAGGATTAGCTATTCCCAAAAGAATAGTCCTATGAGGTCATACTCGATGAACACGCAGGTGGAGTATGTACCTTGGAGATAATGATGAAGATGTCTATAATCATTGGTCTCGCCAGCATTGTAGTTCATGGTCTCGTGAAGAGATGGAGTTGTTAATCAAGGCCTTGCACTGTGACGATGTTGGTTAATAAGATGCTATAACAGATGGATTACCAATCAAATTTTTCTTATGAGATTCTTCAGATTGAGAGTGACTTTGTACCATTGTGAATACCTCCCTAGTTAAGAGGGAATGTTGGAACGTGTAACTAAGTTCATTCTTCATAATGACTTGTAATTATGAATTTATGTAATGAAGAAGACAAAGATAGTGTCTAGCTTTAGTTAAAGATGGTGAATATTCTCCTTGATGAAGTCGGCTTACACACAAACCTCATGTCGGCCTACAAGCTAAAGCCAGACACTATATAAAGGATGAAGCAGCCTCATTATGGTGTAAGAAATTTTGGATCATGTTTGTGATAGAAGAGCGAAGTTTGGGTCTACATTGATGCGAGAATAGGAGGCTAGTCTGGGAAGAAAAAAAGAGGTATACTTGCCTTTGTTCTAGGTCTATACCACCTCGCACATTTTAGACAGAAGGTTATCAAAGCAAAATATAAGTCTCTTCTAGTGCATAGAACAATGCGTGAAGAAGGTAATACAATGATGAAAGGATTTGTGATTAGTTCAAGAAAGGAGGTGTGCTATCGAAGGAAGAAAGTCTTATCATATCTCTATTTTGGTCTGCAATTTTACCTCGCATATCTCAGGGAGGCCGAAGGTAATCACAATAAAGAGGAAGGCTACAACATCATGAAGAAAGGCTCGGTCTTGAGTTTCAAAGATGTCCAAAGGATGTTGGAAGTAGGCCGAGAAGAAGACTTTAGGAAGCTAAGAATAAGATGAAAGGAAGCCAAGAAGAAGCACGCAGTTTGGGGCTGCTAGACTAGGGACCAAGCTTCTCTAGTAAAGGTGCAGTGCAGTGTAGGAAGAAGAGATCAGCTAGAGAAGCCGAGAAGAGGAGTGACAAGGGTCTTGGAGGCATACTGGTGTCAAGGGTCTATTTCATGGTTATGGTACTCGTCAACGGAAGATCTATAAGAAGAATTTGTTTTGGGTTTTCCTCTCCAAGAGGGAGAGGTTTTGGCCTTGGATTGAAGAGCCTAAACTTTCTGTCTCTTGTGTTTTGATAATTTACTTGATGAAAGACATAATTAGCTAACAAAGATAAGATATAAGTAAAAGAAGCATAACAAGTTCACAATTAATTATCATGAAAGGGAAATTGAATTAAACACCCTAATTTCTCAACAAGGTTGATATGCTCTTTACTATCGTTACCTACCCCTTAGAGTAACTATGAGGGCTCGAGGGAAAATACAGATAATCATTCCAGCAGTTCTGTCCAAGAATGCTTGAAGCAGAAGAAGATTCAAAAGCTCTTGTTACTTTGATATGAAAGCTCTGGTGCTAGTACAATTTTCAAGCAGGAAAAATTTCTCTACAAGGGTGAGAATTTTTCACAGGAGGAGCTGCAAAACATCGAACTGATGATACAGAGCAACCTATATAAATACCTTTGCAAATTGCTTGAGGGGCGTGAGCATTTTGAGGAGGAAATCTTAGCAGATATGGATGGTTCCAGTGTACATGAACAAGTTTCTACCTCAGATGAAAGTGATGATAAAGAAGTTGCTCAATGTACTTACTCTCTCAATCCAAAATTGAAACATTTTTCCAATTGGCTTCTGGAAATTATGGCAATGTGGGATTTAGATGGTTTTTTCCCAGCTGCAACACGTGAGTATGCCCCAATAGTTGATGAAATGTGGAGGGACCCTCCAATTCAGGCCATACGTATGCAAGAAGAAATGAGCTGCATGTCCTCCCTGATGTTGCTGGTCACTTCTAGGAACGGGTTGTTGAGGTATCAAGTAATGCATACAATTCGTCAGAATCTCACATTTTATATGCTGGACTGATTCAAAGTAATGGGTTAGCATTTATAGAATTTTCAACTGATGATCGCAGTCCAATGTCAGAACCTTATAATGAAAACTTTGATTGTCCAACTCCAACTTTGAAGTATCAGCTTATTAGAGTAAATAATAAAGGATTAAATGAAGGTTGTAAGTGGCTGGAAATATTTGAGAATGTACGAGCTGTAATCTTCTGTGTTGCTATAAGTGAATATGACCAAAAGTGGGTTGAGAAATAAGATGACCTTCAGTAAATAACTTTTTGAGAATGTTGTGGAGCATTCATGTTTCAGAGATACACCATTCATTCTATTACTAAATAAATATGACATTTTTGAGGATAAAATTAACAGAGTGCCACTTACTGTATGTGAGTAGTTTAAGGATTTCAGTCCAGTGGAAGCACACCACAACAATCAGTCACTAGACCATCAAGCTTACTATTATGTGGCAATGAAATTCAAGGATCTCTATGCATCTCTTAGAAGCCATAAGTTGTTTATATGGAAAATGAAGGAACGAAATCGTAGCACAATGAATGAAGCCTTCAAATATATTCATTAAATTTTAAAGTGGGCTACATATGTGCAAGAAAATATCTTGCGATACACGAACGTGCAATTGCCTGATCTTTTCAAATTCAAGTTCTGACAGAGCCTCCAAAAGTCTTGCATCGTTTTGCCTAACTGCAATTTCATTCAATCTCAAAACCTCAGCAAATTGTATTGCAACCCTTCTATTTTCTTTCCAAGTTTCTTCATTTTGATTGAGTGCATCATTCCTTTTCCTAGATACTTCATCCAATTGCTTGGCAATGTTTTATTTTTCTCTGCAAGCTTCTGCCAGTTGATAAAGAACCTCATCTCTTTGCCTCTTGAATTCGTCACTTTTCTTTAGTTCTCTGTTTAAAATCACCTTCAAGTGATTTAGCGTTGTCTCCAAACATGCTTTTTATGTTTGAGCTGCCTTTCTTGCTTGCCTTTCACTTTCAAGCTCCAAGATAGCCTCCTTCAGTCGTTTTTGTTTTCTCTTAATTCCTTCATCTGATTGTTTCAAGCTTAAAGCTTCATCTAATTGTTTTGCAATATTTGTTTCTACCCTCCAAGTCTCTGAGATTTGATGGAGGGCCTCTTCCTGTTCCCTTGCAATTTCACCACTTCGATTGATTTCTTTATCTACAACCATCTTCAAGTACTTAAATGAAATATCTGGGTACGCCTTTCTCATTTCACCTGCCATCCTCACTTGTCTTACAGATTGAAGTTCCAATATATGTCCCTTAATAATTTCTACAGATGTTTCAAAAGAAATGTTTGAAAATATGACTTGAATGGCCATTAATTCCTGTTTGTAAAAGAAGTCTGGACTCCTTGTAAAAAATATCTCTAGATCCGACTTTGCTATTTCTCTTACAATAGTTTCTTGCATTTCACATTCAGATTCCACAATATCTGTCTTAATTTTTTTTGCATAGGCTTCAGAAAGAAACATTCGGTGATACGACTTGAATGGCCATTAAAACCCTCCGATAGTGAATGTCTGGAATAGATCTTACGTGATTTAATGTCCTCTTGGAACCATATTTTTCTGTTTCTGCAGCATTCTTTGCTTGTCTTTCAGACTCAAGCTCCAAAATGGGGTTCTTAAGTACTGTCTCCCATTTTATAATTGCAAGTTCCTTCAAGTTTAATGTTTCATTTAATTGTTAGAAACTTTTGTTTCTACTCTCCATGTTTGTCTGTTTAGAGGGAATATGTCATTCATTTCCCTTGGAAATTCACCACTTTTACTGATTTCTTCATATGCAATCACCTTCGAGCATTTAAATGAAGTCCCTAAATACAACTTTTCCATTTCACCTCCCATCCTTGCTTGACATCCCGATTGAGGTTCCAAAATATCCACCTTAAAGTTTTCTACAGAGGCTACAGTGGAAATGTTTGGCAATGTGATCGTTAACTCCCCCACATTAAGAATGTATGGACTTCTTCTAAAGATTTTCCTTGAATCTGCCTTTGCCATTTTACCTACCATCATGGCTTGGCTTCCAAATTTAGGTTCAAAATTTTCTGGAGAGGCTTCCATTAATTCCTGATTGCAAATAATGCCTGGAATGGCCATTAAGTGATTCGATGTCATCTCCAAACCTGTGTTTTCTGCTTCAGCAGACTTCCTTGCTTGTATTTGAGATTCAAGCTTAGAAGTAGCCCTCTTGACACACTTCTAAACATGTACAGAAACCTCATCTTTGAAAAGTTCAGATTATGGTATTTCATGCTAGACAACAATTGTGAACATTTCAATGCCTTTGGTTGAACTTGTGAAGTTTGCAACATTCAAGAAACAAATTGGATAGACATTATGATTTGAAGTTACAAAATCTCAAAGATCGAAATTATATGGGAAAGAGGATCCTTATATTATCCTTGCGTCAACCTATTGAAGATCAAATATGAACCCTTTGCATGATCCCTTCTTCATTTCATTGGTGGTAATAGTTTGGATTTTGCACAACTGTAAGCTAGACTCTGAAGACACCATGAATGTAATGGCACTTGAAGTTCCAAAGAAAATGGATTTGAAGACTTCAAGAACCTGTCGAAATGTATGTGAATTTGATTCCCGAGAGATTACTTCAGTGGGTTTGATCAAGAACCTCCAAGCCCATCCAACAGCTTGCCCTAATTTCTTCATCATTATAGACATAGTAGTGTTGGACATTCGTGCAACAAGGGAATGTTGTTGTCACGTAAATGGGCATCAAATATGGACACATACAAATGAATTTCTCATATACTACCATCCTAGCTCCTTTTGTTGAGACAATTATATTGTAAAAATAACCTTTCAGTGAAAACCATGTTGAAGCCTAAGGAAACTTGAGAACTATTTCACTTGTTTGGAGGAAAGCATGGGATCATACACTGTACTTGCAGTAGAGCTAGCACCAAGGACAAACACAGGAAGAATGTGGAAGATGAACTTCGATTTTGAAAGTTCAAAACAAGGTAATGGGGCAAGTATAATCCAATGTTCCACCAAGTCCCCTGGAGGTGGGAGCGAGGGGGCGAGGGAGCGCGGGAGCGGCCTATACAAAAGCTCCCTACCGATTTTTAGGAAACATGGGGGGACGTCGGGGTCATAAAATTATAAAAAATGAAAATATATATTAATATTATAATATTAATATATTATTATATTATATATGATATATCATTGAATCAATAATATAATATTATTTTTCATTTTCGCAAGGAATGTATATACATATATAGGACTATGAAAAAAAATATTATGCTGTTATAAATATGCCATATTCAACTTTTGTTATGCAATAGATACCCAGTAGAGAACTACCAAAAAGTCAATCCACAAAATTACTAGCCAATTTTTTTTTTTCTGTATGGGCTCATTTTGTACCATGCTTATCATTTTCATTATTTAAAGCTGATGTCCAACGTTGGCAACCTGCCTAATGAATTGAAATTTGAAAATATAGTTTACAGTCTATTATCTCTTCATCGATCTCCCAATTCAAGAAAGTTACAGGACTGTAGGAGAGATGGGATAGAACTAGATGAACTAGTTTAATTATAGAGACTGCATTTTTCCAAAGGATCTTGGCATTAAAACAACACTTCAAATCCCTTTTATGTGGAATGGTGCCTATATAGTATATATACTTGGTCTCTGTTTTATTAATGTATGAATAGATAGAAGAATGGAAACAAAATGTAACATCTTCCTTTGCCAAATTAGCTCTATGAAAAAGAAAATTAAATCAGGAACATCAAGATTGTTAAATGTTTTAGTTGTCAGAACACTAAAATATTCAATGAGCAATCTAGGAGATTGCCTTGATTGTTGTAGGTTCTTTAGGCAATACTTCCTCCTCTTTGTGATACATCAGATGTCGTTGGCACTTTTTAAATTCATAGCCTCATTGGGTCGAAACATGATTGCCTCACAAACATTTGGATCATTCACTTTGCTCATTGTGTTTGTTCTTGGAGGGTTTGTGGTATCAAGAGGTATTTGACATTATAGTATATGCAAAGATAGTTATTTACTCCAAATAAATATACTTTATACTAATACTGAGCTTTTCAACTAGAACTCGGGTTACAAAATTGAAAAAATGGTTCCTTTTATTCATGTTTCTAGAACATAGAACATACCTAGCTGGTGGATTTGGGCATATTGGTGCTCACTAATGTCCTATGGCCAAAACACCAGAGTGGTGAATGGATTTCTAGCTCCTATATGGGAGAAAGTATGTGTTATCATGTACTGATAGAGTGTCCTATAATCATAATCCCAGGAAAGAAATATTGAATATTTCCTTTCCTCTAAATATTTCATCTTTGTGCATCCTGTCAGTAACAGCTCCATTGAAACACTTGGACGTGCTATCCTAGAATCTCATGGATTATTTGCTGAAGTTAAATTTTATTGGACTGGAATTGGAGCATTGATTGGATTCTTGCACTTCTCAACATTCTGTACACTGTTGCTTTATCATGCCTCAACCATAAGTATGACATTCCACTATAAGGTTTGGTTTCCGCTACTATTTCTCTCACCTAAAATTATCTTAAGAGTGAGATATAATAAATTCTCCTCCAATTACAGCTTTAGTGAAATCACAGGCTATTATATCTGAAGAGGTTATTGGAGAGAAGCAAGAAAACGGAGCTGGAGAAAGAAACCAATAAAAAAAACATCGTTCTGTTCAACTGACGTCACAATGAAGTTCTAGTGGTAAGTCGAGCTCTCCTGAAATAATTTAGTAGTTCCCAATATTCAATCTGCTACTCACAGATTAAAGTACAATGTAAATGGATATGGTGCTAATTGTAACGGATTAAAATATTTGATAGAGAATTAAATGAGAATATCTATTGCCCCAGCCATCCCCTCACGCCCCCTTCACGCCCCCTCTCGTCCCCTCACGCCCCCTCAACCCCTCCATATGGGGAAACATCCCCCTTGACGTCCCCTCCAAATTTTTGAAAATTGGGAGCGTCAGGAAACGTCCCCTAGAAGTCCCCAAGACCCCGAATCGCGAGGGGGCGAGGATTCTAGACCCCTAGGGGGGGAGAGTCCCCATGTAACACTGGTATAATCCTAACCTCTCTTGATAAGGTATTGATTTATTTAGCTATATATTGGAATTCGAAGCTACTAACAACATTGCCAAGTATGAGGCACTTTTTCTTGGTATAACTAAATCTAGAGATCTAGGAAATAAAATTTTAGAAGTAATATGTGGTTTTGACCTCATTGTATGCCAAGTGAAAGGGTTGCATGCTTGGAAAAATGAAAGGCTGAAAAGATATGGACAAGCAGTACCAATTGCCATAGAGCAATTTGATATCTTGGGATTAGAAGTGGTGCCCAAGGCCATGACTGAAAAATCCGATGCTTTAGTAGTTTCAACCACCTTATTCAACCTTTTCCAAAGCTAGACCAAGGTGGCCGAATTGAGACGATTTACACACCTTCAATTCCAGACAAAATCAAGCATTGGTAAGTTTTTGAAGGTGATGCAGAAATAGTTGGGTTCCTCGACAACAAAAGAATTTGAAATGTATGAGATTGACATGAGGGAAGATGATTCAATAGAACAACGACCAACCAACAAAATCCCTTCAGGTATGGTTCCTTTGGAAGCAATATTCAATAGAGACAACATGTTTACAGGTAGAATTGAGACAATAAAACCAAATGAGTATGAAGTTACCAATGTAGGGATAGAGACAAATCCAATCTTGAGCAAGCTTCAACAGAGACAATGCGTTTACAGGTAGAATTGTGACAATACAATTACAAACAAATGAGTATGAAGATACCAATGTAAGGATAGAGACAAATCCAATCTTGATCAAGATTGGAAAAGTAATCACTTCGAAAGAGAATGAGAATATTGGGTCTTTGATTAAAATATACAAGCACATTAAAAGACATGACAAGAAATTAGAAAGAGTTGCAGTTTTTCTTTGGCAAAGTAAACTTCATCTGAAGATTCATTCCAAATGTAGCAAAGATCACAAAACCCCTTAAAGAGTTGATAAAGAAATATGCAGTTTTTATATGGGATGATGCAAGCCATACAACATTCCATAATGTCAAAGATGTTATAGTCAATTCTCTAGTTTTGATGAGCCCTAACTTTGAAAAAGATTTTCTTTTTTTTTCTTTTGCTTCTAATTATACTATTGCAGGAGTTTTGCTTCAAAAGAATGAACAGGGAAATGAGCTTCCAATTGCATTTGTGAGTAAAATGCTAAAGGATACAAAATTGAACTATGCCATCATGGAGAAGTAGGCCTATGCTTTGGTAAAATCACTAAAGCATTTTAGAACCTACATTGGGTTTTCAAAGATTATAGCATTTGTTCCTCATCCAACAGTGAAGGATATCTTGTCACAACATGTTTTCTTGGGATCAAGGGGTAAGTGGGTTGCTAAGATTCGAGAATATGATTTAGAGATAAGACCCACAAAAAACAGTAAGGGTCAAAGATTAACAAAGCTTTTAACCAAGGGCAATGAAGAAGCTCTTGGAATCAACTTGGTTAATGCAGTTACATCAACTGGAATACAGAGATCATCTACTACCTTAAGAATGTGACTAGACCCAAACACCTTCCCTAGCACAAGAAAAGGGCCTTGAGGTTAAAAGATTCAAGATACTGCTTAATAGAGCAAGTTTTGGGATGGATAAATCACAATGGTTTTGTTTTGGATCTGTTAGCCTGAATGAAGAAACAAGCTTGACCAATGAGATCCATCTAGTTTTGAGAGAGAACATCACATAGCAAAGAAAATTGTACATAAGATCCTTAGGGGTGGCTACGATTGGCCAACTATATTGACAAATGTGCGCAGATTTGTCAGAGAATGCTAGCCATGACATTTTTTCATAGGACAATAGAAGTTAGCAACAAGTCCTCTCCAACCAGTTGTAGTTGAAGCACCATTTCAACTAGTGTTTTGTACTCTTGAAATGATCTGCTGATGATGATTTAAACATCACTCGGTCTTCCTTAGAACAAAGGTTTGATTACTTTTTCGGCCCTTCATTTCAAAGTTTTATCTCTTACATTTGAGGTTTGGTTGAGATATCATTTCAAAAACAGAGTGATGCCGATCCTATGAAGATATTGATATGTACGCTGTCCCTATCTCTTGAAGAACTGTGCCCTATATTGTGGGGTCATATGACAATTCTCTGAGGTAATTGCAATAATAGAAATGAAAAGCCTCGAAAGCAAAAAGTGATGAAGCTACCAAGGACCATAGATCAGCCTCTCTGAAGTGTTTAACGAGGGTGATTTCCTGAGACTATACAAAGCTACTTCCGAAATGACTGAAGGCCCTGATCAGTGAGTCTTTTTTTGAGCAAATCAAAGTCCTATCTCGAGAAAGATTCTAAAGAAAGAAGGACATAATAGGAATAGCATAATTGTAACCTTTTGAAAGTTTTTGATCTATCAGTAAAAGAAAATGCAGCTCCTTTTGAATTTGGCATCTTGGACAAGGGCTATAGCACTCTTGAAGTGCTCATTCATGAAGAACCATTAGAAGAAGAAGCCACTGCTAATACATTTATGCGGTAGAAAAGTTGAGCAGCTATGACCTGGTCTCATATATGTATCCTATCCCTATCTTCTAAAGAAACCAACCTATATAGGCCGATCTTATTGCTACTCCTTGAAGAAAAGGTCCTAAATGTGTTGATTGGTAATAAGGCTGAGAGCATGCGTTGAAATATTCTCAGAGGATTCATTCCTGTGTGAAATCATACAATGAGAACAATCCTATTACAACATATTGCACATGGAGCTGAGTTGGTATAAACCTATAATTTTTTATACAGTGCAGACCTGAGATATAGAGACCGAGATCCTCTGTACAATTCCATATCTTATGCAGTGAGAAGGATCATCTGACCAAGAGGGAGCTGGTGCCTTGGTTTGATCAAGCTTCAGCAAAGAAAGGATTTCTGTGTCTCAGTGAAGATGTCCTTGAAGAGGGTATTAGAAATTTTCCAGACCCTCCTCTATTATCAAGTACAGTTCTTTGTTAAGATCTCTGTTAATGAGTGTTGTGTCACCTATCTAAGTTGAGCTGAGACTCGTATCCAAATAATATCTCTGACAAATCTAAGAAGACATGTTATGGCACCGTTCTAAGGCTTTCTAACCAGGATTGCAATAAAGAAGTAACTTATATTATTCTAGGCTAAGGTAGGTTATCAGATGATGAGATTTAAAAGGACTACATCAATTGGTTGATGATCTTGATCTAAGTAGTCCAAGAGCTACTCTACATATTACTAAATTTACAGGTGATTGAATTATCATAATATGTGCCATCCTAAGTTATAGTATGACATGTGAGGATATTTTGAGATGTACTAAGGATATTTTATCAAAATGCTACAGGAGATCGGAATCTATTCTGCTGAGATTGTTCATAGTTTGACTGAATCGAAAGAAATACAATATGTTGAAGTTATGGTTATAGGTTAAGGTATGATAACTAAAATAAGGGTATGTATGAATCAGCTCACCGAGACCCTTCACGAGATGAGGTATATACTATAGTTGAAATCAACATACCATGCCTCATTTAAAATATGTCTTGCTGAGAATCTTCATACTAAAAAATGTCTGATGGTGACAAGTCCAAGGATGTTTTACTATATAAGATTAACAGGATGCAAATCTTATACTGAATCCTTATATTCAATACAGTACTCAGATGTTGGTACAGCTATAGTATAGCTCAGATAATTAATTGAATCATTGTGTTAAAGACAACATAAATAATACAAATCAGCCAGATTGTATGAAAAAACCATATCTTCAAGTTACACCACTATCACATCACACAAATCACAACGTCACCTCTAGTATTGGACTAATGATGAATACCTTTGCTGGAAAAACTACTTGTTCCAAGGTGAAATGTCTTACATTATTGTAGGTTGCTTTCTTTAAATGTTGATGACACTTTGATCTGCAATCCAAGATTGTAGTGATGCATAGGCTTGCTACTCAAGCATGGTAAAAGACACAATACGAAGCCTTTGTTAAGGAGTTTGCATACCCTAACTTCTTTACTAAAGACAAGCCCTAACCATAGGCTTAACGAAGATCTAAATACAAACTTTAACAAGGTTAAACATACCCAGAATGATAACTAAAATAAGGGTATGTATGAATCAACTCACCGAGACCCTTCACTAGATGAGGTATATACTATAGTTGTAATCAGCATACCATGCCTCATTGAAAATATGTCTTGCTGAGAATCTTCATACTAAAACTTGTCTGACGGTGACAAGTCCAAGGATGTTTTACTATATAAGATTAACACGATGCAGATCCTATACTGAATCCTTATATTCAATACAGTACTCAGATGTTGTTACAGCTATAGTATAGCTCGAATAATTAATTGAATCATTGTGTTAAAGACAACATAAAGAATACAGATCAGCCAGATTGGAATAAAAGCAAAAGCCCAGACTTTGGAGTAAGATTGGAAGATTCCTTGATTTACTACAAGGATATGTCCATGATATGATCCTCTCATGAATTGTTGGTTACTGATGATGAAGCTCTTTTAAAGCTACCTTCGGGATTTAAAGAAAATAAATAAGATACTAATGATTACATTTTGAGTAAAGGTATGTCTTATCCCTCCCCGCAAGTATAGCAAAAGACATTTCTGTTTTTCAAAGTGCACTTCCAGAATCATACCATGCTCGATTGCATTAATAAATTATCTTCAAATTTAAATGGATCTCATGCTGAGAAAATTTCCAGATGGATACTTTGGGGGAAATTCTAATCATATGAAATATTATAGAATCATCTATGGGAAGACAAGCTTAGGATTATGGTCTCCCTGAGTAAGAGGGAGTAAGAGCAGTTAAGTATTTTCTTTACCAAGATTTGGAATCCTAAAATGTAGAAGTCCAAGGATTGCTCAGTGCTGCTAAGATATCTGCTGCTCGAATGTCGAGTTGTAAGTCAGTATGTCTGTTGAAGCTTGTTAGTAAGTTGTGTGCCTTCATATATACATCTATATGATGCTGGGTGGAGCAATGAGGCTCCTATTGACGTACCAGTCATCAATACAATCATCAAGAACTAGTCTTGGTTTTCAGAAAGCAGTCTGGCACTATTCCCTACATGAAGTGATCCTTGATTGAAGATTGAGCTCTAGGAGCTCCTGGGGGCTTGGGGTACGTATTGAGCCATGAGCGACCATGGGGTGACTAATTCACCTTCCCCTATGATACCCCATGGTGGTTGACATGTGTGTAGGGTGAGGGGTTGGCCTTCCCCTACGATTGCGGACATGTGTGTGTAGGGTGAGTGGTTCACCTTCCCCTACGAGTGATGAGATATGCATAGGATGAGTGGTTCACCTTCTCCTATAGCATATGAGTAGGATGAGGATTTCTAGCATAGAATTTTACACCTCTGTGTGGTGCAGGAATTTTGTTTTATGAGTTGCCCATGTGAAGAAAGGCAGTGCTTGTTTTGGATTTGTACATGATTTCTGAACTTGTATAACATGGTGTGTTGCCAACTCTCCCTGTTGTATAAACATGTGGAAAACATCAGTACTTTCAGAAATCAACCCAATTCTTGAAGTTGTTTGAGATTTCCTTTGTTTGTTGCAAGAATGTGTTGTTGAGCAAAGAAATAGCATTGATAGGTTGTTGGTGTTTGCTTTTGTTCAAAGCTTTGGTTAAAGCTGGACGAATAGCTAGATGTTACTAATAAAAGAAGTATTGAAATCTACCATGGCTACCTTTCTTCTTTTGAGTAGGTTGAAGATTATGTAAGAAGCCTAGAATGGCTAAGGATCCCTTTGAGAGGGAGCATTGGTTTGATAGCATCATCAGGTTACCGTAAGACCTATGTGGTCAGGGAATTTGGTTCTAAAGCTTGCAATCATGAGGTACAAATTTCATCTCTCCTTGAGAGGATATTGACGGTGTACAAATTTCGTCTCTCCCTAAGAAGAGATTAATTGTGTACAAATTTCATCTCTCCCTAAGAGGAGATTGATGGTGTACTATTTTCATATCTCTTCAGAGGAGATTGATGGTGTACTATGTTAATCTCTCCTAAGAGGAGATTGATGGTGCATTGTTTTCATCTCTTCTGAGAGTAGATTGATGGTGTATTGTTTTTTTTTTCATCTCTCCTCTTGTGAGCCCCATGCTATATGGTGTAATGGTGTAATGGAGATGGTGCATCGAGAGCTCCTCATCTACTACCTTTATATGCTCCAGACATAGTGGTTATGTTGGAAATATTATATCAGACATTTTCTCATCGAGTGACAAGTACTCTTAAGAGGGAAAAGTGGTCAATATGGCCTAAGTTTCCTATCAGGATCAGATACTATGTGTTTGATCGCACCAACCAAGCCATGAAAGAGGCCAATGAAATTGAATCATATAATTTTGGAGAGATAAGATTTAGGAAACATGATCCTGAAGATTTGGTTATTAGTCACTGTGTTGCTGTCAACCAGATGTGGCCTTATACTCATGAGAGGGATACTAATGAGGAAATATTCAAGAGACTTATTTATCCATTGAGGTTAAAGAAAAGCTAAATCAAGGACCTCAGAAGAAGGCCGAACAGACCCATGCTTCACCTATTGTCAAACTCTAGGAAGAAGTTGAAAAGCTCTAGAGGGTGTTGGAACAGGTGAAGGAGATGAAGGAAGCATTGGAGAAAGAAGAAGAGAGACTCAAAAGGAGGATTGAAGAAGAGCAAGCAGCGAAGGAGGCAGAAGAACTGAGAAGGAAAGCAGAACAAGATGACCTGGTGAAACAATTGGCTTTGGAAAATGAACAAAGAATCAAGCAGCAGGAAAAACAAAGGAAAAGAGATGAAGAGCTTCGGAGGAAAATAGATGAGGAACTCCAAAAGAAGAAGGAATAAGCTATGTGGAAAGATAAAAGGATTGAACACCTTGACATTCCATCATCTCCGAAGATAAACCCCACTCCTCAGTCTCCAGTTGAACCATGTAGGATTGAAGAAATGGAGAAGGAGCAATTTTTCCCCATGACCATGGCTGACCCAGTAATAGTATTGAAAACATTCAATTATGAATACAAGAAGAACAAAGTCAGCAGGAGAGTTTCCAAAATGATAAGTTTGGGAGAGTGATTGTCACTGAGGAGGTTCCCATTCATGAAACAACAGCGGATCCAGAGATGGCTGCAAGTGCCAGTATTACCATGGCCCAAGCAACAGGTGATAATGTTGCCATGCTGAAGAGAAAGGTCTATGTTGCTCAGTTGGAACTCAGTGATGCTAAGCAAAGAATTACGGAGCTAGAATTCCAGCAACAAGGTGAACTAGACTCAGTTAAAGAGTTCAAAGGGAAATCATTTGAGATCTAAGAATAACTGAGTACGGTTCAGAAATAATTCTACAAGAGCATTCAGGGCATCAAAGATAAAACTCCTAAGTTTGATGATTATATAAAGAGGATGGTGCCTGTCAAGGAAGAATTGGAGAATATTCTAAATATGCTAGATGACATCATTCAATGGCAAATACAGTATCCTGATGAGGGGGTAGACATTCCTCAGCTCCGTGACTTGGAGAAAATAATCTGTTTTTTTGAAGCTTGTAAATGTCTCGACAGGGCAAGAGCCTTAGAGGAAAAGGCTGAGGAAGTTTTCAAAATTTGCTTCAAGTTTGGAGGAGAGGATGATGCAGTCTTAAATAAATTCAAGTTGCCAATGTTCCAGTCAACATTTGGTCCTGTACCTGTGAAGCAGTGCATAGAATAAAAGGAGAGAGTGATAGACAGCTGCAAGCAGGAGATCCAGGCATTAAAAGTTATCACCAGGGACAACACAATTTATATGAAGATTTTCAGAATACAATGCTGATCCAAATTAAAAGGAAGGTGTCTCTATTTCTAACAAGGTTTGCATAGGTACAAGGCTATGGGAGTAAGCGAAGAATTTTGAGTAGTTAATCTAGGACCTGGGTTAATCTAACAATTTTTTTTCCCTTTTATCTCATATAATTTTATAAAAGAATTGGCAAGATGAGAAGTTTCTATTTCACTCAAAGCCTAAAAGATATTAATTTTTTGGCACTGTGCTCAAATGGGTTTAAAATTCATAAGGTCACAACTCCACTAACATTTACAAGCAACCTCATAACATAAATAAGAAAAGAGAGACGGAATCAAAGAAAACCATCATATACATACTTAAGTGTCTTGTCGCAGCTTCCAGTTGTAAGCAAGTTCATTGCTGGAATCCATGCAATTTCCTTAATAGGTGCATCATGCATAGCCAGAGTCACTTGCTGGCCCCTAGTCAGCAATGGCCACATTTTAGCTTGTTTATCACAGCCAACAGAGAAAATAGCAGTGCCATCGTCCTTCCATGTCGAGCAGAGAACCTGCATACGAAGCATTACATAATAAAAAAACTTTGAAGCACACTCTGAAACTTCAGTTATGGTTCTTTCCATACGTAATACAACCCTAGTTCCTGCAAGTATATTACAACTTCTGGATAAAATTCAGAAGAAAAAATAACGTGTACTAGAATTCCAACCACTATCTGAAGCACCTCACTGGTTGGTCATGTGACATTGCTGCTTTTGGCATGCCAGCCCCAGTTTGAAGGACCTTCCAACATCTAACATGGCAATCTAAGTTCCAAAATATAACAGAAGATCAAAACAAAACACCAGTCAAAATAACATCACTATCCCCAAAATCTCAGATGAACGAGTCCGCATTTCAAAAAAAAAACATTAAAATCTTGTCTTTATTTATGAGGCACCAGACAATGTAAACCTCCAACAATATCAAAACCTTAATTGACATCTTGCACAGTGGATTTATTTTACAAAAGATACAATATGAAACATGGAAGAATCTGATAGCGTTCAAGTGATCTCATTTGGCACAAAAATGCAGGAAATCTAAGGGCACTTAGTCTGGTTGTTGTGGGTTTTCCAGTCTGTATAGCAGGAGCCACAGACCTCTCTGTTTCCACTTTGACCAGGTGGAACACACTTGCATCATGCACAACAGGTCCCACAAGCTCTCATACACACATTAGGCCGGCTGTGCAGCTTGCATCTCTCTCCACACCCTGTTTTGCAGTTTATTGGTGGAGCTGGAGCACCAGTTGGAGGGGCAGGGGCAGGGGCACGGACTGGTGGAGCAGCAGCGCCCACTAGTGGGGTAGGAGAAGCTATCTTGGGGGCCTCCTTGATATCATTATTAGTTTCCATAGAATCCTGAGCTATTTCCATCAAGAGAACCACAGCTAATAATAGCCTTTTTGAATCACTAAACATGGCAGCCATATTGAGAAGTGGCAGGGGAAACAAGAACCCGTTGCTCTTATTACCCAGATATTGCAGAGGCAGCAAGCTGAGTGTAAGAAGGCCAGAGGCAGCTCATTACGCTGAACGAGTCCGCATTTCAGTAAATGAAGATAGTTGAGAACACGATGAAGCGCAGTAGAATGCCTAAATTTACACTTACGGCGGCCTAAAATCCCTCCTTTCTTCCTGTTTAAAGGTCCCCGGAAACCATCACTGCACAGAATCTCTGAAAGCTTTGTTTTCGCAAAAATGTTTAATGGCCAGAACTGCTAAACCCTCAAATATCCAGTAACCCTGTGCTCGTGCCATAGCTTTCCCTCCAATTGATAAGCCACCAAAGTTCAAATGGTTAACACGCCCGACAAAGTTCAAATGTTATAATTTTTTGACATATGTTTTGTCATATTAAAAATAAATACAAGAAGTTGTAAAATTTTATAACTTAAAATTGTTAGAGAATTACTCGCACACTTTTTTTCTCATTAAAAAAATAGCTATTGAGGTTAATCTAGGGTAAATAGAGCTAAAATTTGTAATATAGTAGTAATAATATATTTTTAAGACCTTAGTGAGACTTTAATTGTTTGTAGGACTCTTATTGTGATCTTACCTTATTGTGATCTCATTGTTTGTAGAACTTTTATTGTGATCTTATTGTTTGTAGGACAAAGGACTTGAGTCCGCTAAACTCTACAAAGGTATACATACTCTACCCCTTTAAATTTGAACCTATGACATCTTATGAGGAAGCACATGTTCTTAACCATAAAAAAGTTGACAATTTGCTCCAATATTCAAATATTAGGACCCATGGTCATCCAAAGGTAGAAGCTTCTACTAAAAAAAAAATCCATAGATAGACTTGAGGTTTGAAGGGGATTTTATTATGAAAAAACATAAATGGAAACATAGAAAAGATATTGCAAAGAGTAGAGTAGTAGAACAAAATCCAAATTCTATTAATGGATGAAATAGAAAATAACTATAAATTGCAAAGTGATACACACTAAGAAGAATGGAGGTAGCTTCTTTATGAAGAGGATGTGTCAACTACTCGTAATCAAAAGAAAACATTACAAGATGTCAAAACTACCTTTGAACATAAAGTATGATGTCCTAAGATCCAAAAACTCTAAAATCCAAAACCCTAGCCCTAGGAAATGGCGTGCCAAAAATAACGTGGGCCCAAAGAGACTAATTGATATATCAACTTCGTGGGGCTACAACGTTTGCATGCAAACTCCATTTAGGAAATTTTTTGGATCAATACAATCCATACTGTGTGTCTTTAGCCTATGACAAATGCCAAAAATGCAAGGGAAATGCCCAAAAAAGGCACCATAAGTTTGAGACCTAATACATTATAATATAACTACCAAGGCATGGAATAATGTTGAATCAATGTAACAAGTGGGTGGTCACTAGTATTATATTGAATCAATTTCCCCCCCTTATGAATAAGTGGTCCATTTTGTGTCAAGTTCCTTCGTCAAGTGGGGAAATTTTTGTTGAATATGGCTCCTAGTGAGACATGTGCGCCAAAGTAGGAACATGAGGTGCCTATGAGAGGTGGAAAATATGGTTGAAGTAGCTCCACATTAAGTATAAGGTTCAATCCAAAGAAAAGGGAATTTTTTATTTAGAAGCATCTTCACCCACAACCTTTATGTTGGTGTAAGGCCTATATCATAATGGAGAGTCGGGGGGAACTTCCAATGGGATCTTAAGAGGTATTCTTTATACAAATGCAACCATACCTTATCTCCCACCCTAAACTTATGTGGCACTCTAATCCAGGTGGATATTTGGTGGCCACCCACATCTTCCACTAACTCAATGGTTCTTTATCTTCTTATCATTTTTTCTATGGTTTTTTGGGTCTTGAACTTCTACGGTCATTTGTAGGTCCTAAATGATATTTTTTGGCCATTTATGGGTCCAGAGGTTTTTATGTCATTCCCTAGGGTTAACCAAAATTTGTAATCCTAAATATAGTTCTTTCAGATGGACTAATTGTGTTCCCCAAACAGAGATTTTATGCAAAAGTTGCACCACTAGGAAGTTGATTCTAGGGTTACGGTTTTAAACCTCTGGGGTTCTTTCTTTTATGTTAAAACATATGATGAAACTAACATAAAAAATGAACAAACTATGCATTCATGACCTACAAGCACCTTCATCACAACATGTTTGTAAAATTGAACAACCTGTATCGAGAAAGCTTGAGAAATATTAGAGCTTAGAAACAAAGCATGAAGAATGAGGAACCATGTTTACATCTTTAGGGAAAATGTAGATGCGGGCAGGGAGGGAACCCTTGCTCTCTCTGGTGGGAAAAGGTAAATGCTAGTGTTGGATTTCTGTTAAAAGAATCTTAGCCTTTGCTTCTCATTCTATGGAAGGGACTATGTTATTTCAAGTGTATAATTTTTATTAATATTGTATCACCATATTTTATGGAAAGTTATTTGAAAAAGGTCATTTTTTAGTAATTGTTTTTATTGTATTCTATAATCAAAATAGAGTGAGAGCTAATTCATTAATTTTATTTAAGTAAAATTAAATTATTTGAAATGATTCATTCGCAAGCCATTAAGGGGTGGACTTTCACTATTGCAAGATATTTTTTTTATTGCTTAGTTAACTTATTTCCTTGTGTACAAGGAAAATAAGCTTTTAGTCAATCAGAAACAATTCTAAATCTTATTATATGAACAAATTCAATTCTTTATTTCCAAAACATGTTCTCGACGAGGTTTCAATATGGCTATGCTTGATGTCAATTCAATTTATCTATTTTAAAGAAACCCCACACTATCACCAAATTTAATTCTTTAATGCCAAAACATGTTCTCGATGATGTTTCAATATGGTTATGCTTAATGTCAATTCAATTTATCTATTTTAAAGGCAACCCACGCTATCCAAAATTAAATGGAGCTCGAGGTATAGTTTTTATAAATAGATGTTGCAGCAAAAAAGTGCCTCGGTTTCAAACAGATCTACCACAAAATCAGTGCTATGTTATGATACTCAATTCAATGAATATGCTCAGTTATCTTAGTTATGGTGCTCAATGCTATGATGATGCTTGGTGATCTCAGTAATGAGGAATAATGAGTTAGTTGTGAAATGGGTTAGGGGTTAAGGGAATATTATGCATTTAGAGGTTAAGGGGTTAATATTATGCATCTAGAGGTTTATGGTTTAGGGGGTTAAATGGGTTAGGGGTTGGGAATTAGGGTTTAATGGGTTAGGGGTTAAGGGGTTATAGGTTTAGGGTTTAGGGGGTTAAATGGGTTAGGGGATTTAGAAATTAAGGATTTTAGTGGTTAGGATTTAAGGGCTAATGGGGTTAGGTTTTAGGGGGTTAGAATTTAAGGGCTAATGGGCTTAGGTTTTAGTGGGTTAGATGGGTTAGGGGTCAGGAATTAGGGTTTAAGGGGTTAGGGGTTAAGGTTTTATAGGTTTAGGGTTTAGGGGGTTAAATGGGTTAGGGGTTTACTAGGGGTTTAGGGGGTTTAGGGTTTAGGGTTTAGAGGTTTATGGTTTAGGGGTTAAATGGGTTAGGGGTTTAGAGGTTTAGGGGGTTAAATGGTTTAGGGGTTGGGAATTAGTGTTTAAGGGGTTAGGAGTTAAGATGATAGTTTCATTGGTCTCTGTTTGTGCACAATAGTTGCTTATTCTTTGCGTCTAAATGTAACAATTTTGTAAGTATTGTTGCTTGTTGCCATGTCTTCTTTATTTATTAATTTATAGTATTTGTTAGCCATTGTTTTACATTTATTGATGAAAAGGTGTATTGCAATCAAACTAAATGTATGTTCAATATCCAGTTTCAAACTCAGCCACAGTGTTGTCACACAATTTAAGTCTGGAGAATGGCCATCTGATGAAGTCTTAATAACCAGATTGCACCTCATGACTACTCCAGAAAATCTTAAGTTTGAGTGTCCCACATTCATGAGAAATTTGGCTCTTATACTCTTGCTCCGCCTGATTGTGTCCTGGAAATACCCTTGTTTATTGAAAAAACATCCTAATGTTGTCGACCTTGTCCCTTAACAGACCAAGGAAACATAGGTGACGGAGAGGAATGGAAAGCACTACAAAGTTGAAGAGAGTACAAAAGACTAAGATGGTTTAAAGGATAAGCTTGAAGAATGTAGCAGTGTTGAAACAACTAAAAGTTCTCCCAAACAAATAGTTGATAATGCGAAACCTTCTTCTGTACTAGTCAAGCAAGACTACATTTATGTGAGAGCAAGAAGAGGCCAAGCGACTGATAGGCATAGCCTGGAATATAGGGTATGGTTCCCTCTTTTTGATTAAATATTTGATCTACATTTTTTCTATCGAAGATTAACCATTTTAACCTTGCCAACAAGGCGGAATTAACCCAATCGTAGGTCCCAATATGTCATGATATATATTAACTCTAGATATATATGAGAAGGAATAATAAAGACATAGATTGATATAGGTGGCGAGACAAGGGGAGTCACAAGGGAGAGATGGAGATAAACTAGAGGAGAGGGGAGAGAAGGAATGGAGAGAGAGAGAGAGAGGGAGAGGAGTGAAAGAGGTAGAGAAGGGTAAGAGAGGGAGATAGTGACACAAAGATGGAAGGGGACATAAAGAAGGATAGAGGGAGGGATATAGTGAGAGGATTGGAGGGTAGAGAGAGAGAGAGAGAGGTAAGAGAGAAAGGGAGAGAGAAGAAGGACAAGAGATAGGACTTAAGAGAGAGGAACCAATATCATAGAAGAAAGAATATGTGACCAATTACTCTATTTGGAGATGGGAGATAGGGGCACCCTACCTACCTACTAAATTTCTAAACCAAATGTGGTGTAAACGTCTGTAATGGTGGTCGATTATACAAGGAGAGGATTTTATGAGGAGGCACTAGATTTTTAATGCATGATATGCAAAAAACAAGTATCGAACCTAACCATTTCCAATGACCACACATATACAACAGTGTGAATACAAAGGGACTGTGAATTGAGATTGCTAAGTACTGCTCCTATAAAATAAAATAAAAGATCAATTAAGTAAAAAGCATATATAAACTAAACTATACTAGAAATTATTTTTGTATTATAGTAGAATGAAATGGAAGAGATGAGCTGTGATGCAGAAATATGCAAATACTATTGAAAACAAGAGAATAGCCTCAAAGAATTAAAAAATCCTAACAGCGGGACTGAACTTTAGTATCTGCCTATCAAAATTTCAGTTTTGTTCAAGCAGAAATTGAAGGATGTAAATTCAAGAGTGCAAACACGGCATGTACAATGGATTAAAACAACAAATATATTAGGCCCACTCTACACAAATCTGCAACCTGAGATTTCAGGATAAAAAGAGCATGCTCCAACAACAATTGCATAGAAGCCTTTATTACTCAAATAGAAGAATGTCACAACAAGTTGTCATCTCTCAAAAGCTCCTACTACAACCTACAAGCTAACAGTACTCACTCTTATTATCTATTTCTACAAATGTCTAACTAGTGTGCCCATCCTTTTCATTTATAAGTTAAGAGAAGGTGTTGTTAGAAAATAGGCTAATGATAGCGTTAGTGGTGCATCTCCCTTGAGCATGAGCAACTCCCTCATAACTTTGCATTGTATGCAAGGCTTTTCTTTTAGAGTAGTGCATTATCATAGTAGATATAACTCCTCTCCTGAAGGTGCCTCATTCCATAAGTGTGCACTCATGAATGCACCCGAGATGATGGTGTTAATCTCCTCAACTAGTGTGCCATACTTGGTGGGTGTGACCCAACAACTAATTCGTCTATCCTTGAAGGTGTCATTATAAGCTTCTAGCTACATTTAAGAATCTTTTTGACTGGTGTACCACAATCTAGCTCTACAATCCTGGTGTTTCTCAACTTCTCAAGGCTGAGGTGAGACCAACTCGGACCAACTAGGTAATCTAACACTCTTGAAATTTTTTTTTTTCCAATAACCCAAGATTCTCCCCCAACTTGTCAAACTTTACCTTTGTTAGGAGCTTTGTCAAAATATTAACCATATGCAACTTTGTCAGAATGTGGTCCAACACTACTAACTCCTTAATGAACTTGGAATCTTAGGAAATTGTATTGAATATCAATGTGTTTGAAATGGTCATTGGATTTTCATAGATCTTGATGTAACTTTGATTCTCAGAAGAGACAATATTGGGCTTCAACAACTCATTGGTTTACTTTACAATCGATATGAAAATCTAGATAGCTTCATAATAAATATATGAAACTTCCATATACTTTGCTTCAGTGGAACTGAATGCAATTGTTGCTTTCTTCTTGTTGATTTAATAAAAATGATTTATAAAATGATAATGATGATGTTTAAAATGAGCCTTATGATGGTCTATTTATACACATTGATTGTTCACGAGGTGTAGGGGTATGTTTATAACATCACTGCCCTTGAAAGATTTGTCTTGAAATCATAGTAATTAGAATTTTCTTTAGTTAAGCAAATTTTTGTGGTGGAATGAAGTTTATCAGATATCTATTTATACTTTGTAGAGGTTTGACTTTGTTTTTCCTTTGAGTGTTGGTGAGGTTTCTTTGAATTTTTTTCATCATAGTCTAAAGTATTTTGACCTGATTGTTTAACATGAAAGCTTTATGCTTATTGGCAATATATTTTAAATACCTGCATGATCAGGAAACTGTTATGGTTAATTAAATTACTAATTAGGTACTACAAAAAGAGGATGATGTTGAGAAGGCTTGCATGGGTGACTCTAGGAGCAACCTAGAGGTGGTCAGACAAAGCTCTTCTAAGTTACAAATCTGAAGAGGAAAAATTGGTGATGTATATGTGGTTGCTCCAACTAGGTTGTATGGAAAATCTTGGCAGAGAGTGTTTACCTTTCAATTTCTTCATGAAAGTAGGTTGTCTGGTCACAGAATAAGATCACTACATGTAGGTGATGGTTTTGTAGTAAGTTCTCAGCCTTATCTTTAGAATGGCTAACAGAGAGGATCAAGTTTGAATACAGGATATAATTTGATGAATTTTGAGATTTAGAGTTAAAGAAAAAATTGTGGTGATGTTTGGATGGGTGCTAATTTGTAAGGTTTTCCATTTTTATAATTTTCTTTGTTGTGCTTTCTACCATGCTACCTAGTTGCTTTCCTGTTTCCCTAGAATTTTAACTTTTTCTATGTCTATCTCTCTATTGTTTCTTGCCCCATTTGAAATGTCATCCTTATTTGGTAGGTGTTTTCTTCAATATAGTGTGAATATTTTTCCATCACACAGCTTCTGTGGGGTTTGTCTACGCAAATAACTTGTAAGGCCCATTCATCAAGGTATTTGATGAAATGAAATGATTATCGATGATCACCAACTAATGGTACCTGCAGAGATTTACTCTAACAATTCTACAGTTTTCCTGTGCCAACAATTATACAACATTTTAAACTCATGAATTAGTCTCCTCTGTTCTCTTAGCTGATTCTATAAGCACTTATTGTTGTTGTCAAAGCTTTTACTCTCTAGTCCCATTGAGCGATTTCAGTTATTTGTGGACATTGATCTATTTTCATTTCATTTCTTCAATTTTTCTGACTGTTATGCGTTTCCTTTGGCCAGTGCCTTCTTTCTTACCTGCGTTTTTTCTGCTTAAGCATTCCAGCCAGCTACAACAACAGGGGCACCAGGAGCCACGCAGTCCATCCAGAGCCCAGCAGGGGCAGCGCAGAGGCAGCAGGAGCCATGCAGGGCTGATGCAGGCCCAGTCAGGGCAGCGCAGGGGCAGTGTAAGCCTTTCAGGTGTGACGTAGGCCCTTACTGAGCAGCACAGAGGCCTACGCAGGCCAGTTAGCCTGACGTAAAGGGTTTTAGAGCAGCGTATTACTGCCATTTTTATTTCTCTGTTGGGTGAACCAATTTTGGTGCCCAGGATTGTTGTACTTAGATTCAACATAATAATGAAAACCCTCCAGAGCTAGCTGCACCGGTTTTCCCACATTGGGTTTTTTCTGGGGATAGTTGTCCAAAAAAATCGTGTGTCACTTTGTCTATGAGCATGTTATTCAATATTTGATCTGTATGTGTAGGTTGCTAGTTGTATTTACTATTTAATTCGCTAATTTATTGAATATTTCATAAATTAACTTGTAACTTAATTCAAGTTGGAGAAGTAAATCAAGATATTGCAATAGGGTTTCTTAGATTAAGAAATTTTCACATTCCCTAGGTCTAGCCCCATTAAGTCACCTAGGGCAACAATTTCCCAGGAATCTAGTTAGAGGAAAATTTTTATCTCCTAGAGGCAGCTGCGTTGCTGGGTTCCCTCACTCTCCTCAGAACTTGGGCCAATTTCGATGATGGAATCTCTGGATACCTCAAGCCCTAGCTCTAGGATCGAGTTTTTCCTAGGTGTTCCCAAGTATAGAACCTAGTAGGATCAATTTGATCTATCGAAGTAAAAACACTTGTCTGATCATTTCCCATCACCTTGTACAGGATAGGAACATCATTGGTTGCTAAATTCCATCCCTGAACTTGGGCTAGGTCCACTTGGCCTCGTGTTGTCCCATTTGGTGTCAAAGGCCTTTCATCAAGGACCATTTGGGAATCCAAGTTCCCAAAGGATTTTAGGGATTGAGAACTTCCTTCATAAGTCTTATTCTTCTCCCTCAACCCTTCAATCCCCCTCTTCTCTCCCTAGAAGATAATTCCCTTGCTTAAAAGGAAAGTAAGTCCCACTCTTTATTTTATCTTAGGGAAAGGGTTTCGAGGGTCACTTCCCACCTATTAATTGACCTATACTCTACAAGTGACTTCCTAAACTACCGGGACTCCACCCATCGGTGAAATTCCATGAAGAGCAAGGAGCCTTAGATGTGGTGACAATGGGCTAAGCCTCCATCGTTTCCCTTGTCCTAGCAGTTGCCCTCTTAGGAACCCCTTTTAGATCCACTACTCGTTTGAGTGGTAACAAGTTGTTCACAATGCCATTTGTGAAAAACTCTTTGGTATGCCCACTTTTGCCATACTACAACTCCAAGATGAAAAGTCCAAAGCTATGGAGGCTGCCCTTCTTCTCACTGAATCAATTCTCTACAATATAGTGAACTAGGGCTAGTTGGTTGGCACACTTGTCTATTACTTTAGTCCTTCAAAGTCTGCACATCCTTAGGCCCTATACACCTTCCCTTCTACCAATTTTGTTGTCCTTCACCAGAACAAGAATAAGGGCTCTTCTTTGACAGTAACCTAACAACCCTCCAACTGTACTTGGCCTACCATCAATCTTCCCAACCATAGTCAATTCCTTTTACTGATCTAGGGCCCACAATAATTCTTCATCTAGGGCTCTTCAAATCTACCACCTAACAATGGTTTGAGTCCTCTCAAGATCACTGTTCTTGTATATCGACAATTATATCTTTGTTTTCCAATCTATGAACAAATATGAACTACTCCTCTTATCATACTTCTAACAATCTGTAGATGACTGAACTAGGGTCACAAATCAGCCACTAACAGTCCATTTACTAATTTTTTATAGGTTTCTTCATATCTTTATCTAAAACTTTATGGAAAGTCCACCAAAATCAACTCCTCTACATGTCAATCCATTCTTCATATGGCACATTTCTTCTGCATGCTCAATCTTCTGCTCAGGTTCCACCCTCCTTTGGCTATGTTGTCTCCACACATACTGAATCTGCAAACCATCTTCTAGATCTGTGGTCTTTATTGCAGAAATAAACCTCGCTCTAAGGGTCACAACCCATCTTCTTCTACGCAAATTTGTCACAATCTTAAGGTCATACCTTATGAACTAAACATGCTAGGAAACTGTCCTAACTAGGGCATTATATTAATGTACTTCTAATTGTTGTAGAACAAACCCTATCCACACATAGAATAAACATGACTCTTGACTCCATAATAGACTTGAACTAGCTCATATGGATCCATAGATTCTGGGCATTTCTTTGACTGAATCTTGACATGAACTTCAGATCTCAATGTCGACCCTCAAACTACGGTTAACTTAGTCAATATTACGCCTACATCGACTTCTGTTATAACTCTAAAATACAGTGCAAGCCCTCCTCCATTTATGTTGGTATTTATCACAGACCTTGTGGCCTACTAACCACCACAAGGAAAGATGGTACCAACCCTCTCTTCTATTTCATGTAGAAAATCTAACCAACGGGATTCAATCTGATCTTGTAATCATGTACTAAAACAATATACTGAATCCTTCCTACAATTTGTGTAAACAAAACACAATCGCACAATCACACATAAGTAAGAGAAAAAAGTTATCAATCACACAAAAAAAGATGTATCTAGGGAAGAAACTGCTCAAAACCATCTATCTCTATTTTATATTAAGTCAAGGAATCATGAAAGAACACAATGCTTAATCTCTCTTGAGATTCTCCAGCACTTTTCCAATTGTCTCCTGCTAATCTAGGAAAAATCGGTCTAGTACTTAGCCAATTCTTAGCCTTCCTTCAGCCTGCCTTGCTCACACAATTCCTATGGAATTATCTCCATATTAACTATGAAAATCAACCTTCCTTGATTGCGCAATCCATCATGGCATCCCAATGACTTTATAATTGCACATGGGAAATTTTCTAACTGATAGTTATGTTCCTCTGAACTGTGTTACAATAAGGATCAAGGGTATTTTTATTATTTAAAATAAGATACAACCCTAAACAACCAAAACCCTATCCTGAGGAGATGTAACACCAAGAGTTTATGGGCCCCGTTGGGGTTAGTTGGGTAGCCAACTTCTTGGGGTCGTAACTTGGTCATATGATCTTCGTTTGACGCACATGATACCTCGTTAGAAAGATCTCTCCGAGGACTACAACTACTAATATGATTTCTATGAAATCACCAAACCTTTCATGCCCAAAAATCATCGTTTGGGGCCTCAAAATGGCTTCGAAAGTTCAAGACCTGAAAAACAGACAAAAATAGTAAATTGTTCTATAATTAAGGAAACTGAAAAACTGAAAGAGACAATGGCAAGGGCCGAAGTGGAATAGGCGGGTAGCCACCAATATCCACCTCGATCACCTCAAATCGAATTTCTTGAGCTAACTCAATCATCATGACTTAGTTAATTGACACAAGTTGTTATGAGACGAAATTACAATTTATTGTCCAATTTATTTAAAGGAAAAATAAATTAGATGCCTCACATTCCTCACTCCTGGTACATCAAAATTTCTCACCAATGCACGTGAATTTTTTTTTGTCCTTTCTAGTCACCAATTTCACTGTTTCTTGTTGAAAATTTCAACACTCCCTCTCAAAAAGAAAGGAATTCAATATATCCCCATCCGGTACATTTGGAATGTTCTGCATGCTACACTTCTCTAGTGTTGTTTTCACCTACAAATCCTGAAACTGAATAGCCTCTGAACAACTAAATCAGTATAATGCATCTGTCATCAAAGTCTTTTGACTGCTACTAGCTACTACACCTGTCTAGTACTGGATTCTCTGCATTGCTGTTGACATCTGCATCCGTGCCCTTTGAATTGTTGCTAACTCTATTTGTGCTCTAGTATTTGACATCTGTCACTCTAATTTTTGTCTTGCTGACATGTGACTACATCAATCTAACTGATCCTTCTTACTACTACTGTATTGTGGGCTCCTCGTAGCTAGGTTCGATCCATGAGACACGCCATCTCAATGGACCTTGCCCAAATTTCTTATCTTTGGATTATGTCTACACATAACCCCACCATACACCTCGAGGTATGGCTGCTCCCTCTTCCCATCTGGCTCAAAATTTCCCCCTCATGGAGGTCTCTTCTTGAATGGACGCTTCCACTCGGTCTCCTCTCTGCTTCTCCAATTGTGGCAGCTACTCCACAACCTTCTGAGACTGCTTCTCATGAGGATGCATGTTGAGAGGTAATTTATGCTCCCTCTAAACCACCAAGTCTCTAACTTCTGCCTTTGTCCTCAAAGCTTTGCATGCATCTAGTAACTCAAGTGCATATAGGTTTTTGACTCGCACACAGTGTAATTGTCCCGAAGTTACAAAAAGTTTCTAAAAAAGAGTTGATTTTAAATCGATGATATCTCCCTCATCCGAGCTCCGATTTGACCAATTTTTTTTTTCCACTTGGGTAGATTTTTGCAAGGAATCCAAATATTCTATTTGTTTTCGAAAATTTTACACCAAAATATTTAGATATTCTCTACAAAGTCGCTGCCCAAAAAATTCCTGCTCTAATACCATGTGGAAAATCTAACCAACAAGATTCAATCTGATCCTGTAATCTTCTAAAACAAGATACTGAATCCTTCCTACAATTTACGGAAACAAAAATCGATCACACAATCACATATAAGTAAGAGAAATAAATTATCAATCACACAACAACATGATATATTTGGGAAAAGCAACTAATCAAAACCACTCTATCTCTATTGTGTATAAGTCAAGGAATCATGAAACAATACAATGCTTAATCTCTCATGAGATTCTCCAACACTCTGTCAATTGTCTCCCATTGATCTAGGCAAACTCGGTCTAATACTTAGCCAATTCTCATCCTTACTTCAGCCTACCTTGCTCGTGCAATTCCTAGGGAATTAACTCCTTATTAATTAGGAAAATTAGTCTTCCTTGATTGCACAATCCATCATGGCATCCCAATGACTTTATAATTGCACATGGGAAATTTTCTCTGAATACAACTGATAGTTATGTTCCCTTTAACCTCTGTCTCAAATGGTTATTCCTCGAAACTGACATGCATGCAACTATTAATAGCGAATTATCAGTTATTTGATTGATCACTCATTGTGAATTAAATCTAATTTAATTCACTGGACCTCTCACTAGCTCATCACTCAGTTAGAACTAGTTAAATTGATTTTAACTCATTTAATTGAGTTAATTACACCTGAAACCCACTAATGCATCAACTTCAACTGGACCCCAAAAATATTAGAATCCCTCTAGATGCCTCATATTAGACCCTCAACTCGAATTTCTTGAGCTAACTTGGTCATCATGACTTAATTAACTGACACAAGTTGTTATGAGATGAAATTACAATTTATTGTCCAATTTATTTAAGGTAAAAATAAATTAGACACCCCACATTCCTCACTCTTGGTGCATCAAAATTCCTCACCAGTGTGGGTGCATTATTTTTTGTCCTTTCTGGTTTCCAATCTCACCGTTTCTTGTTGCAAATTTCAACATTTTAAAATTTGATGCGGCCTTCACACAAAGACACCATCGAAATCACATGCCCAGATTCTCATGAGAAACCTCTCTTAAGCTTGATCTGGCATAAGAGAACCAACAATATGCCATCCTACTTCCTAGCGCAAACCGACCATTAAGGTATGCAACATTCTTCTAAAGCCTCACATGATGATCTCGCTCTTGGAGGATGATCATGACCTCCCTTTAGCAACCCTTACTCGGCCCTCGTACTCGACCTAATTTAGGACTACATCTCTCTTCACCCCCTTAGTGTGCCAGATAGTGGGAATACATGTCAAACATGCTAAGATGTGCCAAGTGATAAGGCATGCCAAGATGTGCAAGGGTGTGTCAATGCATGTCAGAAACTGTCAAGACAACAAAAGGGAGCAAAAAGTTAAACTACAAGGAAATGAACATATAAGAGGGTTAATAAGTCATCAATTTACCTTTTCCAAGAGGGGCATGCTAGGCACACTAACACTAGGCGGCAATAGGTGCCAAGTGCAAAGTCTTAGTGCATTCTAAGTGCCAAGTATTCCTTTGTTGCGTCTCATCTACTTTCCAACAATTGATCATCACAAATAAATTTAATATTAAACCATGCTAAATCATACCAAGGCATCTCAACGTATTCCATACATGCTAAGACTTTCCAAGTGCCAACACGTGCCAAGTGCCAATATGTGTCAGGGACTAGTGTTGTGCATGTTATGAAGTGGAAGGGAATGCTGAAGAGTGCTAAGGTGTGCTAGAGAGTGATAATGAATGTTGATGAGTGTTAAGGAGTACTGGGAAAAAACATTAAGGGAGCACTAGGTAAAAATTCATGGAAGTTAATGAATATGAGGAACGTGTACTGCCAGAGACTAGTGTTAATGGTCAGCGTTAGTTTTCATGCCAAGGAGGGTGTGACAAGGTATGCTAAGCATTGGTAAGGCATTCTAGGGAATATCAAGGCATGTTAAGAATTCCCAAAGTGTGCTTGGGAGTTCCAGGGTGTGCTAATTATATCATGTGCCAATTAATAGTGCCAAGATATGCCAATACATGCTAGGTGCTAAGGATGTGGCGCAGGGTGCCAGGGTTGTCAATATGTGTCAAGGCAACAAAAGGAAGAACCAATAAGAGGGTTAATACATCAAGACTTTATATTTTTGAAAAGGGGCATGGTAGGCACACTAATAATAGGTCCCAATACATGCCAAGTGGCATTGTGTGCTAAGTGCTAATATATGTCAATGCATTCAAGGTGTTCCAGGGCATGCTAGGGACTATATGCAGCATGCCAACACATGCTAGGAGAGTTCCATGTTGTGCTAGCGCATGCCACCATGTGCTTGGGCGTCAGTGTCATAACAAGATGTTATAGGTACAAAGATGTTCCAAGACATGTGGGGTGCTAAGAAATGTTAGTGTGTGCCAAAGCATTAATTCAAGGTGTGCCCAGATTGTTGAGGATTGTTAGGTCTTTCTCATTAATAGAATTGTCAGAGCTCGATTATGTATTAAATAATATATTTCCTACACACAATAGCGGAACTTTATCTAAATGGAATTTTATAGATAATCAACTTAATAGATATGAATCATGTGTTGACTCATAGGAAATCTCTATTCGACTAGTCAGTACTTGAGGGAAATGATACATGCTTATTACTTCTTAAAAAATTGACTAACCCTAACCACTATGGCCTTGGACATATTATAAAAAATTCTCCACAATAATGGTATTAAATTGTTATCTTTTGACAAAAAACATGTTAACAAGCACATAACGTCATCAAAAACTCATTGGAATGATCAATGATAACGGACATTTTTTGATCGTCACCAAAAGTAACAAAAAGAGCATTGGTGAGGGTCATTAAAAGTTCGTCACTAGAAGTGTCACCAAAGAGAGAATTAGTGATGTGCCTTTAACGACCCTCACCAAAATTGAAATGTCTTTGGTGACGGACCATAAGGGACCATCACTATATACACTTACAGTGACGGTTTTTAGTGATCAATGATGACGGACATTTTTTGACCGTCACCAAAAGTAACAAAAAGAGCATTGGTGAGGGTCATTAAAAGTTCGTCACTAGAAGTGTCACCAAAGAGAGAATTAGTGATGGGCCTTTAACGACCCTCACCAAAAGTGTCATTCAAAATGTCTTTGGTGATGGACCATAAAGGACCATCACTATATACACTTACAGTGACGGTTTTTTAATGATCAATGATGACGGACATTTTTTGACCGTCACCAAAAGTAACAAAAAGAGCATTGGTGAGGGTCATTAAAAGTTCGTCACAAGAAGTGTCACCAAAGAGAGAATTAGTGATGGGCCTTTAACGACCCTCACCAAAAGTGTCATTGAAAATGTCTTTGGTGACAGACCATAAAGGACCATCACTATATACACTTACAGTGACGGTTTTTTAATGACCGTCACCATATGTGACATTGGTGACGGACCTTAAAGGTCCGTCACAAGCATGACCCTCACCAATGTGCTTTTTTCTTGTAGTGTTAGCAATACATGCATCATCATGCATCTTCAAATACTCAAATTGCATTATAAAAATTTAATTTATTTCTTGTTTTACATTGTTGTCACCTTCATATCAACTACTTAACTTGTCTCAAATAAATTTCAAGCAGAGAAATCCATGACCTTAAATAGTTCTAATTTAGGTAGGCTAGGAAGTATGTCATTCATATATTTGTCATTACATGTAAATTTAATCTTCTAATATTTAGTAATCAGGTATTGGGGCTTTTAATATTCTTCTTCCACTACATCACATACATCTGCTCCAAGTGATTGAATATAGGTTTTCATCCTAAGTTTCCAAAACACATAGTTTGTTCCATTGAACATAAATTTCCTATTGATGTATCCTAATTCATGGTTTGGCATGGTCCTTGGTAGTTTTTCGAGTTTTTATAAAAATCCCAACATAACCTGGAAGCTCTGATACTAATTGTTAGAAGATAGTACAATACTAAGAGGGGGGTTAATTAGTATTGTAGGAATTTTAAAATTTTCTTTCACTAGTAAAGAATACTGGGACACCAATAAATAGTTCAACAAAAATTCTTGTCATCATCACAAGAATCAACATGAGAAGCATAAATAGTACACATATGTTCTTCAATTTTTTCTTCAATTTACTTCACAAAGGCAAGCCTCTACTTAATGTTACAAAGTTTTGTGGCTGCAACCAAAAGGAGGCTACTACTTCCTAATTTACCATATAGTACTGAAAGGATAAACAACCTGTAGTTTATTAGCTACAACTGAAAGGACCTACAAACCCGAACTATTTACGAACCACTACTATAAGGAGCTACAACCCCTAATCTGTAAGCTACTTTCTTAACCTGCTTCATTCATCTTTCATTCCATTTTCAAACTCAAATCATGAAGTCCATTTCCTTTCATTAAAAAAAAAAGACAATTTCTAACCTCAATTACTCACCCCAAACACCAAAAAATTACCTTCATTAATCATTGATCGCTATTCAATCCACTAGTATGCACCGATGAATAATAAATAAATAACGAACATAGCAACACATATTGAAAATTTAATTCTTCTTATGTAGAATTTGAGCTAATAATTTTATTTATTGAACTTTTAGTTACCTTCGACTATTTTTCTTGCACGAATATTTATCTTTTATTATCTACCACTTATGTAAATTCTCATAAATGTGGTATTTAATTATTCTAACTCTTATTTCTTGTTTCTATAAGAAAACCTATGTTAAACTGTCCAAATTTTCAATTCTGGGATTTTTACGGGTTTTAGTAGAACTTTCCTAAATTTGGCGTGTCGCTAGATTTGAAAAAATTGCCAAATATACTAGCAACTTTGTCCTTGTTGCTATTCAAATTTCTTGGATTGTTAGTGTCATCCACCAACTGTTGGAGAAATTGTCGAATCAAGATTTCATCATATGAATTGGAGCTATGAACAAGCCATTATTAAGTGTGTGGTTAAATGGGGTCAGAGGTTTTCCAATTGTTTGTTTCTCTCTCAATTTCCCGACTTCTGAATAGAAACATTCCAGCACCAATGCTAGAATGAATTTAAATGGAAATTTCAAGATTGGAGGTTGAAGGTTGACCTTTATACCCTAATCCATGCTATCATTTACCTTTGACTAGCTAGTGGCCTGATTAGCCTGGAGTCCCGCCTTTCTGCACAAGTTTTTGAATTTTATCTAAAAATAAAATAAATAGGAAATTTTTTTTTAATATGATCTATAGCTTGATTTCCACATCATTCTACTAATGTCATCTATGCCACATGGTTGCTCTTGAATGGTGACATGTGTCACCCAAATTTAGCCCCCTTTTCTACCGGAAAATTCCAAATACACATGAAACGTGTCACATCATCATAAGTTCCATGTAATATCTTATGTCATGATAATGTCATCATCTTCCATGGAAAATTTTACGGGCTAATATTCGCAGGTGAGCTAATTTTCCATGATTTTCCCAAAAAAAGGTTCGCCAATTTCCATTTTTTATAAAATTAATTCGCCCAAGTTTTATAATATAAATTATTTTACCTTAAAAATCACCAAAATTATATAGAGTATATATAAACTCATTATAAATTTCAATGATTTTACAAATACAACAATAAACATTTTATAGTTTTCATATTAGGAACTGGTGATATTCGCCAATGTTTTTAAACTTCGAGATAATCTTACGTCCTTAAAATATTCCCTGTCATCCACCTATCCATCCTTGTCATCTCTCTTGACCAATAAAATAATTCAATGTTTCATCCTTTCTACAATGGAAAAAATGTCAAGAACCATGGTTTTTCAATTAATTTTCTTTATAAAGTTAAAATATCAAAATAGGTTGGTGGTCGGGGATCGAAGCAATTTCTTGTTTCTACATGTGTAATAACTCCCAAATTTTTATTATGTAGAAGGATTAAGTCTTTATCTATAAAAACTCTATAACAAGTCTTGCCAAATTCCAAAACTAACTCCAACTAAGACCATCATCATATCTTTAGCTGCAACCTTTGACTTTTCGGGCTTCTCATATTTGACTAGAAATAACTTCTAGTCTAGGAGGCCATTTTTAAACTTCTATTTAGCACTAGAAATCTATTTCATAACTCTATCTATCTAATAAATTTCCAATAGCACTTGAGATCAACTATCGTATTGAAAATAACTTCAAAATATTTATTCCTTATCAAACTTCTTGCACTATCAATTTTCCTTTTCCATCATCTTGTTTTCCTCTTCCATTAATGACATCAACTTTCTAAAAAGTATTCCATTTCTTGCTAGGATTTCTCCTTTTTACATAAGATATCCATAGCATTTTATTTCTTGTTGATTTTTTTTCCTCTTCCACAAAGCTATGTATTCAATTCTACATTAATTGAAGTGAATTTAATACCCTCAAGAATTTTATCCATCACCTAAATGAATTTACATGCTCCAAAGAATTGTACTCACTACATAGGTGAATTTACATATAAAAATTGGATTCTTTATCCAATGACTGGGTGAATTTTCACTCCCATGTGCATTTTATTCATTTCCCAGAAAAATTTTCATCCCCTAGGTTTTTTATTCACTTCCAAAGTGACTCTATTCACTTACGTGGAATAATTACTCTTGCAAGTTAATTTCCTTTCATTTATTGAGGTCAATTTTGTCTGATAGTGTTTTGAAATGACAGAGTTATCACTCATTGGTTGAAAAATATTATCTTCAATGAGAAAAACACAATTAGAATAATTAGAGGCTATGATAGATCTTCTTATGGAAATTTTTGAAGAGGAAATGAATTCAAATTACCAAACTAGTAGCCATACATATCCATATCATCCATTTTTGAACTCCATTTTTATCCTTACCTTCCTATATAAATCATCCATTTTCAAACTCATCATCCTCACCCTCTTGATCAACATAATTTATTCGTTTAGATGGAATTGGATAAGAAATCACAATGGTTTGTGGGCTAAAGCCTAGAACTAGACCTAGATTTATGTTTCCATACCATCACTAGAATTTTCATAAGTCAGGAACTATTTATTTTCTAATAGCAACCAAAATCAAGCAATGACACCCTCATAAAAAAATCAGTATCTCATCAATACAATACTACTGTTAGGCATCCTTTTGAAATAGTGATGTTCATCACAATTTAATAATAAATAATGCATGATCATGTTATGATGTAAACTTCAAACACTAATATCAATGTATTTCTAAAATCCTCAACATCTTGGAAAAGTTATCAATATAGCACATGATGAAAATCCTTTCAATATTTCTTTAATTTTTGGTAAGCATATTCAACACTAGTTTTGAATCTCAAATTATTTTTCCCCTGATTGTCACCCTTCAATCATGCCTTGATCAATTTTGTATTTAATACAGGCATACTCACACTATTTATGAAATATATTAAGATCATGTGTTAATTGATAAGGATAAACTAGCTCTAGTTTCACAATTTTTACCCTAAATTTTTAAAATTCAATAGTATAAACTATAAAAATTCAAATATTTCTAAATCAAAACCTAGAAATTGAATTTGGAACACCCAAACGTTACTTAGTTTTGAATCCTAATATAAAAAAATGTCTCTTCCTTTTGATTCTATCACAAAGTAAAGGCATGTATGAGAACCTTACTATGAGTTGTTTCAATTTTGTTTATAAATAAAGTGAAAACTATTTCTATGCTATCTTTATTACTATAATTACAATTTTATTTAAAAGAAAATAAAATAGAGAGCTCTATCATTATATGGTTATAGTATTAGTTTTATGGCTAGGAGAACAAAAATTAAAATATGTAATCGATAGCAAATATTCTTATGACCCTACAATACTTCATTCTTGATGAATTAACACCACACACAACTCACGGTATTAATTGAGAAATAAAAAGGAAATATTACAATCATACGTTGAATATTAGTATTAACAATTATGAACAACAACAAAATAAAACATAGGCATATGTTCATAAGGAAAGGTAACATAGAAAGGAGCTATACACATACACACAAGTATGGCAAAATAAACACTTAGAGTGGGCCCTGCTCTAGGATTTCATTTCCACCACACTAATCATCCATGCTAAAGTTGAAGACTTAGATTGAAAAGATAGTTATTTTTGTATCAAAGAGAGTTGTTTCATTACATATGTCAACCAAACTATTCATTCCATTTTTAGAAATAGTTTTTAAAATATATAGATTTGAATAGAGACTTGATAGGAACAAACTAAATGGAAATAAAATTTCATTTGGTATCATTTTGATTCTATTTATACTAAAATGGAATCCACCACTCACCCTCAACAAGTGTTTAGCAGTTAGTTTTCTCAACCTCAAAATATTGTATAGGAACAACTATGAAGGGATTTAGATACTATCAGGTTCCTTGAGAATGAATGATGAGAAATATTGGATGCACATGATTCCATAGTAATTGAGAGGTAAGGTTGAATCCCAATTAGTATCCACGATGCCGATGGAAATTTTCCAAAACAAAATAGTGATATTCTTATTTCCCATCAAAAAATCGGTTCAAATATAGAATGTAAATCCTATCACTACCTTGTAAGAATAACATTCTAAAATAACCATATTCTCAATTATAATCCAACACTAATTTACTTAAGAGACACTAAAAAGAAAAGACCCTCTAGAGGAGGTTTTTGTGAAAGCCCCTATAAAAATAGACTAAAAATTCATTTGTAGTGGAGGTCACTAGTGGAGTTGGGTGGGTGGATATTTTAGAAAATATTTTTTACCAGTGTGTCTATAATATAGTAACTCACTGGTGCATTACTATAACTAGAGGCACTAGTGCTTAATAACAGATAGTCCATCATGGCAGAGTTATTTTTTATATAAAAAATAATAATGGTGTTATAAGTACATAATGTGCACCGATGTGTATAGTATTCAATAGCATTGGAGAATGCTTAAATCTAGAAAAATGTCAGTCGTAAAATTCATTTTTCCTAGTTTGAAGCTATACTCTCAGGACACCCCAACGCTAAACCCATAAAAAATTCCCTAATGCATAAACAATATGGTGCACTATTGTGGGGTTTTAACTTAAAAATAGTGGTGTGACTCTTATATTATACACATCGGTGTCGTTAATTGAACCGAAGGCCATGATGCTTAATAGAAAATGGTGCACAATTGTAGAGATATTTTTTATACAAATGAAAAAAACAATGTACTACATATATAACATGCATTGATGCATATATTATTCGATAGCACCAGACAAGGATTAAAATTTTAAAGAAATGTCGGTTGTAAAATTCATTTTCACCATTTCAGTGCTATACTCAACTAAAGCACTAGTGCTTGCCCATTTTACAAAAGCCCCAGTGCGTAAAAAACATGGTCCACCATGGTAAGGTTTTTAATTAAAAGAACATCGGTGTGCTACTCATACAATAAGCATGGGTGATGTTGATAGAAACATATTACCTAGTTCTTAATAGATAATGATGCACCATTGAAGGGCTATTTTTTCAAAAATAAGAAATAACGATGCGCCAGGGAAACTTTTAGGGGCTAATATTCACAGGTGGGCTAATTTTCCCTGCTTTTTCCAAAAAAAAAAAAATTTGCTAATTCCCGTTTTTTCTAAAAATGATTTGCCAAATTTTTAGATTATAAAATTATTTTTCCGTAAATATCACCAAAATTTTATAGAGAATATACAAAAAGTCATTATAAATTTGAATATGTTTACAAATATATCAACAAATATTTTATAGTTTGCACATTAGGGACTAGTAAGAATCGCCAAGGTTTCTAAACTTTGATATAAATTTCCATCCTTACAATTTTACGTGCAGTCCACTAAGCAAATCTGGAGCACCATTGTGTATATTACTCAATAGCACTGGACTAGTGTTAAATTTAAAAAATTCCACTTGTAAAATTCATTTTCAACATTCAAGAGTTGTACTCTCATGAATCCTCAGTCCTATGAACTTTTATGAATTACCTGTTGTCTATACAACATGGTGCACCGTTGTATGGTTTGTAATTTAAAAATAGTGGTGTGTGACTCCATAGCACTAGTGCATACATTACTCGATAGCAGTAGATAAGGGTTAAATTTAAAATAAATGTCATTCGTATTCACCATTTCAGCGCCATACTCCCACGAAGCATCAATGTTATTCCCATTTTCATATTCCTCAGTGTGTAAATAACATGGTGAACTACGGAAAGGTTTTTAATTTAAAAAAATAGTATTGCACTTTGTACATAATCTACACCAATGTGTGAGGTATTCAAACATTATTATTTTTAATGCTCAAAAATAACTTTAAATAAATAAATAATTATTGGATATAAAATTATTTTTTTCCATTTAAAGTGTTGTATAACTCTCAAGTACTAGTGCCACTTTTTAACCTATGAATTGGTTTTCCATCAGTGCTTCCCTTGCTTTCAATCCTTCCATCCATTGCTCACTATGTATCTTTCAAATTGCATCAAATGGTTTTCAAATTTGATTTTTTTATTACAGGACAATCATGCTGCTCAGAAAAGAAAATATCCATGTAATGTATATGTTTCTCGCTAACTTAAATCTTTAGAAAAGAAGAATTAGAAATTAAGTCATAAAAAAAGAAAAAACTTCATGGTGTGTTCGATATGTTCGGTTCGCACCGTTCATGGTGCACCCTATAAATTTGTAGGGTGCACCACAAATCCATGTGTAAAGTTAACGTACCGACCATATGTTTTTAATATTATGAGATTTGTTTGGTAAACAGAAATGCATCGGGTCATGAAGGTCCATGATGCACCACTTTAAAATTTTTAATTTTTACGGCGGTGCATCGTGTAACTAATCTAAAGCTTCACTAACTGGTGCATAAGATCATTGCACTGGGAAATTATGTTCGAGGATGCATTGTCATAAAAAAAATTATTTACTTGGAGGTGTGCTATGTAAAAGTAACTTCCCATTTTGTTTATTTTACCAAACACACCACATAATATTAAAAAATTATAGCTTGGTGCATTTGTTAACCTAAACACTCTGGTGCGGTGCATCGAATTAAAATGAATGCATCAATGTGAAATGTTATGTCAATGCACCACATTGAAAAAAAAAAATAACTAGTGTTATGTAGGTATGTGCACCGAAAGTGATGCGCCAAGTTGATGTACGCACCATGCCCGGTGCATTCCTATTTGTTTAGTGCACCAAGGTTGAATTTTTTCTTTAATTGAAAGTTATATGTCCATATTTATAAACAAATTTTTCATTTAATAAAGAAAATTTTGTTTTCTCTATAAGTCTGATGTGTTTTGTATGCCAATCATGAATACATGTCAATGATGGGATGATTTTTTCATAGAAGAACTTATACAAATAGCCCAAAATTCCATTTGTACCAGAGGTCACTAGCAGAGTTGGAAGGGTGGATGTTTTAGCATATGTATTTTACTGGTGCTTCTATAATACACTAAATCACTAGTTCATTACTATAAATAGACACAAAATTTATTAGGCGTCATATACGCCGATCTTTTCATAATGAAATATCACTGTTTATACAACAAAACCCTAGGTTTTTAGCCCATTCCATACCCTAATTCCATCACTTGCTGCCAAATACTCTCCATGGTTGATTATAATTATTTTTCTTTGCTTCTATATGATTAAATATGATTATGTCATGTTTTACTAATGAGCGGTGTTGCTAAGTAAATTTATTAGAGGGTTCCATTTCTGAAATCCTCTAGAAGCTAGTTAAGTATGAGAATGCTTAATTTAGGGCTTTCACAATTTTAGCGTGCTTCCGGAGAAACCAAGAGAGGTTATTATAAAAAATGATGTTATAATACCTCTCCATAATTTTGATTTCACCCAACTCACTCATATGGGTATGTAGAAGGAAATTATCCAAATTATCCAAATCTGTAATAAATTCTAAACTGCCAACTTTCGCCTCTCTTTTCGTACATCTGAAGGAGAATGAAGACATTATGGGACATGGGTTTTGGTACAAGTATAGCATATATATTACAAACAACTTTTTTTTCAAAAATTCCTTATGGGGGAGATATTTAGGGTTATTTGAGGCTAATTTATGTAAAATTTGGAATTTCCACATTTGTCAAAATTTCCCAAAAGAACCCTATTTTGGATTTTTGGTCAATGCTCTTACCTTGGTGACATCAATAATATGTTAAAACTTGATGATCCTTAGGCATCATTACCTTCTAGATTTTGTGAAAAAGTCTCATCTTATCCATAAAATTGTGTATGGAATACGGTTGAACAAGAAACAAAAAATCAAATACCGCAACCAAAACTGATAGGAAGAATTAGCATAGGGATCTATTGGGTTCGATTGCATACCATTTTGTAAATTTGAGGCCATTTATAAAAGCCTGTAACAGAGATATATTGGAGGAGGGCGAGACCATAGGATTTTTGTAATCAATTTATTTCATCTCAAGAGGGTTGAAGAGAATATGTACATGAATTATGTTTGATTATTGATACAGTTTGATTCAATACATTTTGATTTTGTCACGAATTATCTATGAGTACCATGGTTATTCCCAATTTCTAAGTGTTGATTTAATTTAATTTTCCACAAGTGTGGCAAGGGCCCACCACGATCGGAGATCAAGTTTCTCCATTGGATTAAGTTTTAGATTTATGTTTTTTGTGTGGATTTGTTTTTAGATTAAAAATACATGTTTATCATCAGAATTGTGTTTTATATGTAGAGTTCTACATCGATTATTTTTAAGGATAAATGATTCTTGGATGACTGTAGCATTGTTGGATTTCGTTGAGGTTTCCATTCTGTGCTTAAGTGGAGATATCAATCAATTGAATTCCCGTGCGAATATTTGAATTCTCACAACATATTTTATTGGATGAAGTTCAATATCTCTGTTTAGTAATTTTTAGTCGAGTATTATTGGAATGTGTGAGAACATCTTGATGAAATAATTGGAAATCTTAGCATTCAAATGCAAATGATCAAGTCCTGAGCATCTAGTGGTTATCATATATGTTTAATGTATAATTTAAATTTTCATTTTATTTGAGCAAGATAATGAATGCAACAAAGGATTGAATTAAATCCTCAGTGATGTGTCTCGACAATACAATTAAAATTTAAATCTCCTGTAGCTGAGTGATAGCATTTTCCAAATCTCTGCATTGAAACAAGAGGCGAGAATACCTCGAATTATATATTTGATTTACTTATAACAACGGGTGGCATTTAACCAAGGTATGGATAGCATTTTGATCTGAATATTGTTTGTTGTCGAATCATTTTTGGAAGTTACAAGCATTGAGTGACAATGGCGTTGCCTTGATTTTGAATTGTTTTCAAAAGCCCAAAGATAATTTTCATATATGTTTCATTAATTATAGTATTCTGATTTAAATATTTATTGGTTTTGGTAGATTTATACAAGCTTGTGACACAGGGAGTCTAATTCCAAATAATAATAGAGTCAAAATTGAAACTTTTCCATCCGATTTTTGAGATGCATCGATCTAAATAATTGTGTGCAAGTTCAATTTCAGTAAAAGTGTGTTAGTATTTCCAATTTTGAGATTGAGTAGAAGTAGTCTTTATTAAAAGTTAAAATGTTGGTAGCTTACTTTCTAGGACTAAACATGTAGTGTAGTGTGTGTTAAGGTTTGTTGGGTTTTGAATTGATTATTTTTATATTGGTGTTGCCTTAGCGGTTAGCAGTATGACTCATTTTCATTAAAGAAGCTTTAGGTTAATTTAAATTCCAAATTGCTTGAGATTGATTTGATGAAATAAGTGAAGTAGTTAAGTTGGTTTACAATTAGAGTAGAATAGCAACATCGTTTTCTTGATTTGAGTTTTCCTTATTGTGTTCCCTTGTTTGATTAAGTAGAATTTTGCAAGTGTGTCATGCCTTTCATAGATCTAGGGTTTGGTAAAGTAAAATAAAGATAATTTACAAGAGTGTTGAGTAATTTTAATTGTAGGAAACAAAGTTGAGTTGTTTACTTCATTTTATTAGGTCTGTGCATAATTACTTAAGAGAAGAATTCTCCTTTTGTTTATTATTGAAGAGCATTGAATTTTGTGTGTGGAGCTCCTATTAGCATAACGTTTCAATTTCAAAAAGAGATTAATGCAAGATTAGTTCTGAGATTCCAGTTTGAAGTCTTTTTATATCAAGTTGTGATTGAGTAGATTAAGTTTTGAAAATATTTATTTAAAGTTCAAATTTCATGAGCAGTAAAATTAGGGTTTTAATTTCCTTTAAAGAACGGAATTGGATTTATTCAATCGATATCTTAAGTTTTAAAATTAAATTTAATTATTTGGATTGATACCCTCTTCAAAAGTTTTTTATTAACAAGCAGTTGTGTGTTTTATTACTTAGCTAATCATTATAAAGGAAACATTAAAGCTTTGACCTACAAACTGAATCAGGAAGTGCAGTGCAGCTCGTGTTTACGAGCCCAGATTGACAATTAAATATTAAGAGATTTAATTCACCAATTAAAACTGTCAACATTTTGTCTCCGTTGCTGGGGAGTTGTAATTTTTGATTCAGGTAACTATTACCAAAGTTTCAGGATCTTATAGAGTTATTAGAGGGCAGAGAGTGTACGGTAAGACATGAGTGAAGAGCCACGCATCCAATTTTATGGGGTTGCTCCAAATTATGACTGATTGTTGGTTGTTATTGATTTTTTATTTCATTTCTCTTTATATGTAGAAGTAAAGGTATACCTAGGGATAGTAAATGTAGATTCATTTCCAGTGCCAGTTTTCTTGCAATTAGCAGTTTTTAATTCATTTAGATTAAAAATTCAAGCTTTGAATGACAAAAATTTTTTGGGGTGCTGTAAGAACCCTCTTTTTGTTCTAATCCATGTTGCGGACAGGGATCATTAACCAGCAAGAGAAATTCAAGAATGGTCGAGAGCTTGAAGAATTTCCTTCTAAATAATTTCTCAAATCATAATAGTAGCTGGGATATCTACCTCTCAGGAAGAATTCATGTTCACCACATTCAAGAATTATCTGTCTCTCCATAGCTAGAAAAGGATTTGGAAGTCTCCCTTGATTCCTCTTGCCTATCTAACAAGGAGATCGATGAATCATATATCAAATATGATGGGGAGCATCAAGTTGAACCTGAGATAGAAGATATTTCATGATTCCCAACAACAAGCCTTGCGTGCATTCCAGAGACCGATTATCTAAGTTTTTCTAGCATGACCAAGGAGGACATTCAAAGTGGTCCAAATGAAGAAATGAGCCAATACCACCTGGATTACATTGAGTATTGGTTCTAGGTCACAATCCAGTCAAAATACGAATCTCATCTTCAAATACTCTTGGTACAATATCAATTGAAGCAAATGGTTTCTCATACTCGAGTATGTGTTGAAGTTTATTATCTCAAACTGAGTGTGAGTATATTTAGCATGTTGTTATGAACATGGCTGCAGTGGAAGTAATCCTAAACTTGAAGGAGACTCTCCACTCTCTATATTAGCATAGGGTAGAAATGAATTAAATTGTTGTTACAACATCATTCTTGAAATAAAATTCCTAAGGCATAACCATTGAAATGTTTGTCGTTATGCATCATTGTGGTAATACTTGTCAGAAGAAATATACGACTCTGATTATTAGAGGAGATTATTCATTGGGTTATTTAGGGGAATTTTTATTGTTATACTTTCCATTCATCAGCTTAACATACTATCATCCAAGAAACCTTCTCAAGTTTCTCTTCGAAGGTATTGATGAAAAGCCTCTTATGGTGGACCACTCCTATAAAACCATCATGAGCTCTCATAAGAACCGTAGCATGACCTACTTGAGGAATATTTCAGTCATTATTAGAGTTATTTTCTTTTCTTGAGACTTTAGTGTAGCAAGATTAAGCAGTAAATATTAGTAATTAAAAAAAATTCACAACATCCTGGTCTCTTAAGGAGTAGATCTGTCTCCCCACTTATTAAGTAACCTCTAAGGCTAATCATTATTAGAGTCTACAAAAATATTTAGGTGAGGATATGACGTCTCGTAATGAGCCAGCCTACCAAGATAATGAGACCTAACATGCATGAAATTACTATTCCTGGTCACCGAGCTAGAGTAACGACTTTCAGCCCAAAGGCTTAAAGACAGGAGGTCGCATCACAAGCCGACCTATTCATCCATGTTACTTCTTGTGAGTGGCACTGCCATTAGTTGGATACCAAGATAGGACAGTGGCCTTCATATAAAAAGTCAAATAAGCTAACTCCGAATATATATCTAATAGGTGGAACAAGGGCATTTCATTGGGTTAAGAGGCATCCATGTCAAGGCTATAAATGACTGCTAGCAGCAGGGCCATGCCTATGGTATTAAATTTAATTTTACACTATGATTTACTTGGTTGTTTTTTCCTTTCCCTGAACTCATTATCATATCTCTCTGAGAATGGCTTTAATATCCTTCAGTAGTGTGCTTTGGAGTTATATGTTTTAGAAATAATTTGGCTTTTATGGATGTGAGACCCTTAGTGCAGGTGATTCACTTTTCTTGAATAATAGAAGCTTCAACTATATGCTTGGGTAATGGTAAGACAATCATCCTCAGAATGTATCATTTTGCAATATTTATTTTTCCCTATTTCCCATCCATTTTAATGCGTTTGTTTTTAGAATAAAGTCACTTCTATTTATAATAATGAGGCTATCGAAAGTGAAGACCTGCTTCTTTGTATTACTCTTGATATTCTTTGTGGAAATCCTTATGATTAATCATTTTACGATGACATTATCCCTGATGTAACAACAATGTTAAGAATTCCTTTAGTATCCATAGCATTAGTTACTATTTTTTGGAATAATAAATCTCAATCTTGACGTCACTGGATCCCTGGTCACTACTTTTTCTTATCTTATTGATGCAAAGGAAGATGACATTTGATGAAACTTACTTACATGCTCTCACAATTAGCCCTATGGTTTAAGTCAATGAATCATGACTTTAATATAGAAACCCTAGCCCTTCAATATTTGGTCTCTATCTGAGGTTTTTATTGGATGAGGACATGCAAGATGACAGGCATGGGGGAGAGAGATGATTGGAATTTTCATCTTTAACTCACATTTTCACCCTATGCTTACTCATGGTTTTCATTATCATTGTTGGGCTAGTATCTTAAACTTGGAGCATGATCAGGTAATTGTTAATTATTTAACCTATTTCCTTTATTTCGATAATATTTTCATGACAATATATATTGATGATGGTTCTAGTGTTTTTTTTCAAGAAGCCCTATGAAATCACACATGCATCAACATTTTCGGGATAATGTGGATATTGAGAAATTTTTCCTTCTTCAGCAGATCATATCAGCAGTCACATCAGCTTGAGCCATTCCATCATTTACTTCATCTTGCAGCACCAAGGACATCAGCAACAAGGGTAAAACTTAAGGTAAAGGTGGCTTAATATTCTTTAATTGATTAGAGATTTATGAAAGCTTTGATGATTAACCACCATATATTCTATATATTTGGTTTTCCTTATACCCTCCATTTTCATGCTACTCTAGGTCATAATCATAATGGTTCATGTAAACAAAAGAAGTAACTATAGTGCCTTCCCCTCCTACATTCACACATATTGTCAATCCAGTAGAGGATGAATTCATTGCTGCCTTTCATGAAGGAACCATCCATAAGCATTGGCCTCACAAAAATAGAGCATGCTAGCACATGTCTTCCCATCTCCATCACCACCTCATCTAATCTACAATTTCAATTATCATCTACCATCCTATTCATAATATTCCTCCTACCATATCTATTTTTATTTCTCGATTGGTATCACTCTCAAAATCAAATCTTTATGTAGTGTTGCTCCACAAGAACTAACCCTACCTAAAAGCCATGATCCCATAAAAAACTAGATATGAGAAAAGTCTTTGTTTGCATGAGGACATGCAAAACCACAGGCATGGGTGGATGTTGGGCCTCACATATTCCCATGTTTTCATCATGAAATATCACTATTTATACCCTAAAACCCTAGGTTTTAGCCCATTCCATGCCCTAATTCCATCACTTGCCGCCAAATACTCTCTATGGTTGATTATAATTAGTTTTATTCACTTCTCTATGATTAAATATGATTATGCCATGTTTTAATGATGATGGTGTTGCTAAGTACATTTATAACAAGGTTCCATTGTTCAAATCCTCCATAAGTTAGTTAAGTATGAGAATGCCTAATTTAGGGCTTGGACACTTTCAACGTGCTTCCGAAGAAACCAAGAAATGTTATTATCACAAATAATGTTAAATTCCCTCTCCATAAATTGGATTCCACCCAACTCACTCATATGGGTCTCTAGAAGCAAAATTAGCCAATTTGTCCAAATTTGTAATAAATTCTAAACTGCCAACATCCGCCTCAATTTACGTGCAACTGAAGGAGAATGAAGAAATTATGGGACATGGGTTTTGGTCCCAGTATAACACGTTTATCATACCTAATTGTTTTTTGAAAAATACCTTATGGTCTGGGAGATATTCAGGGTTCTTTGAGGCTAATTTATGTAAAATTTGGAATTTCCAGATTTGTCAAAATCTCACAAAATCCCCTGTTTTGGATTTTTGGTCAACGCTCTTACCTTGGTGACATCAAAAATCTGTTCAAAGTTAAGGATCTATGATCCTTAGGCACCATTAGCTTCCATATTTTGCGAACAAGTCTCATCTTATCCATAAAGTTGTGTATGGAATACGGTTGAACAAGAAACTAAAAATCAAATATTGCAATTAGAACTGGTAGGCATAATTAGTATAGGTATCTGTTGGATTCGGTTGCATACCATTTTCTAAATTTGAGGCCATTTATAAAATCCTGCAATAGAGATAGATTGTGGGAGGGCGACACCGTAGGATTGTTGTAATCAATTTATTTCGTCTCAGGAGGATTGAAGAACATATGTACATGAATTATGTTTGATTATTGATATAGTTTGATTCAACACATTTTGATTTTGTTGTGAATTCTCTGTGAGTAACATGTTTATTCTCAATTTCTAAGTTTTGATTTAATTTAACTTGTTGAGGGTGTGGCAAGGGCCCACTATGACCTGAGATCAAGTTTCTCCTTTCAATTAAGTTTTAGATTTATGTTTTCTATGTGGATTGGTTTTTAGATTAAAAATCCATGTTTATCATAAGAATTTTGTTTTATATGTAGAGTTCCTCATCGATTAGTTTGAAGGATAAATTCTTCATGGATGATTGTAGCATTGTTGGATTTCGTTGAGGCTTCCATTCTGTGCCTAAGTGGAGATATCAATCAATTGAATTCCTGTGCGAATATTTCAATGCTCACAACATATTTTGTTAGATGAAGTTTTATGTCTCTGTTTAGTAATTTTTAGTCAATTATTATTGGAATGTATGAGAACCTCTTGACGAAATAATTGGATAATCTTAGCATTCGAATGTAAATGATCAAGTCCTAAGGACCTAGTGCTTCTCATATATGTTTAATGCAGAATTGAAATTGGGATTTGTGTTATGGAAGATAATGAATTCAACAAAGGATTGAATGAAATCCTCAGTGATGTGTGTCGACAGTCAAATTAAAATTCAAACCTCAAGTAGCTAAGTGATAGAATTTTCTAAATCTCTGTGTTGAAACAAGAGACCATCACACTTCAAATTATATATTGTATTTCCTTAGAAACATAGGTGGCATTCATCCAAGGTATGGATGGTAGTTCAATTAGAATATTGTTTGTTTTTGAATCATTTTTGGAAATTGCAAACGTTGAGTGACATTGGTATTGCTTTTATTTCAAATTCTTTTCAAAAGCCCAAAGAGAATTTTGATATATGTGTCATTAATCATAACATTCTTATTTAATTATATATTGGTTTTGGGAGGTTTATATAAGATTGTGACACAGTGAGCCTAATTGCGAATAATAATATAGTCAAAAGTGAAACTTTTCCTTCCGAGTTTTGAGATGCATCAGAGCTAAATAATTTTGTGCAAGTTCAATTTCAGTAAAAGTGTGTTAGTATTTCAATTTTAAGATTGACTAGAATTAGTCTTTATTAAAAGCTAAAATGTTGGTAGTTTACTTTCTGGGATTAAATCTATAGTGTAGTGTGTGTTAAGGTTTGTTGGGTTTTGAATTGATTATTTTTTATTGGTGTTGCCTTAGCGGTTAACAATGTGACTCATTTTCATTAAAGAAGCAAGGTCTAGGTTAATTTAAATCCCAACCTGCTTGAGATTAATTTGTTGAAATAAGCAAAGCAACTAGGTGGGTTTAGAATTAGAGTAGAATAGCAACATCATTTTCTTGATTTGATTTTTCCTTATTGTGTTTCGTTGTGTGATTAAGTATAATTTTGCAAATTTTTCGTGCCTTTCATAGAGCTAGGGTTTGGTAAAGTAGACTAAAGATCATTTACAAGAGTGTTGAAGAATTTCAATTGTAGGAATCAGATTTGAGTTGTTTACTTCATTTGATTAGGTGCATGCATAATTCCTTAAGAGTGGAATACTCCTTCTGTGTATTGTTAAAGAGCATTGAAGTTTGTGTGTGGAACTCCTATTAGCATAGGGTTTTCAATTTCAAAAAGAGATTAATGAAAGATTATTTTTTGGATTCCAGTTTGAATTTTTCTTATATCAATTTTTGATTGAGTAGATTAAGTTTTGCAATTCTTTATTTAAAGTTCAAATTTCATGAGCAATAAATTTAGCGTTTTAATTTCCCTTGAAGAATAGAATTGGATTGATTCAATAGAGATCTTAAGTTTCAAAATTAAATATAATTATCTGGCTTGATTCCCTTTTTGAAATTTGTTTATTCACAAGAATTTATGTGTTTTATTACTTAGCTGATCATTATAAAGAAAAAACTAAAACTCTGAGCTACAAACTGAATCAAGAAGTGTAGTGAAAATCATGTGTACGAGGCCAGATTGATAATTAAATATTAAGAGATTTAATTTACCAATTAAAACTCTCAACATTTTGGTGTCATTGTCGGGGGAGTTGCAATTTTTGATTCAGGTAACTATTATCATAGTTTCAGGATCTTGGAGGGTTGTCACAGGGTGGGGAGTATACGGTAAGACGTGACTAAAGAGCCATGCATCCACTTTTGTGGTGTTGCTCCAAAGTCGGATTGATTTCTGCTCGTTCTTGAGTTTTTATTTCCTTTTTCTTTATGCGTAGAAGTAAAGGTATACCTAGGGATAGTAAAGATAGATTTGTTTCCAGTGCTATTTTTCTTACAATTAGAAGTTTTTAATTCATTTAGATTAAAAATTCAAGCTTTGAACGACAAAACATTTTTGGGGTGTTGTAAGAACCCTCTTTTTGTACTAATCCATGTTGCAGACAGGGTTAATTAACCCGCAAGAGAAATTCAAGAATGATCGAGGGCTTGAAGAATGTCCCTCCAAATACTTTCTCAAATCCTAACATTAGTTGGGATATCTGCCTATCAGGAAGAGTTCATCTTCACCACATTCAAGAAATTATATGTCTCTCCATAGCCAGAAAAGGATTTGGAAGTCTCCCTTGATTCCTCTTACCTATCTACCAAGGAGATAGATGAATCATATATCAAATCTGATTGGGAGCATCCAGCCAAACCTAAGATCGAAGAGATTTCGCCATCCCCAACAACAAGCCTTGTGTGCATTCCAGAGACCGATTATCCATGTTTTTCTAGCATGACCAAGGAGGAAATTCAGAGTGTTCCAAATGAATAAATAAGCCAATACCACAAGGATTACATTGAGTATTGGTTCCAGGTCACAATCCAGTCAAAATACCACTGTCATCTTCAAATACTCTTGGTACCATATAAATTGAAGCAACTGGTTTCTCATAGTCTCGTATGTGTTGAAGTTTATTCTTTCAAACTGAGTGAGAGTATATTTAGCATGTTGTTACGAACATGGCTGCATTGAAAGTAATCATACACTTGAAGGAGAATTTCCTCTCTCTAGATTAGGGTAGCGTATACGTGAATAAAATTGTTGTTACAAAATCATTCTTGAAATTACAATTCCTAAGGCATAACCATTGAATTTTTTGTCATTATGCACCCTTGTTGTAAGACTTGTCAGAAGAAATTCACTCTTAATGCCTCATATTTTATACAGTGACTCTGATTATTGGTTGAGATTATTCATTGGGTTAGTTAGGGGAATTTTTATTGTTATACTTTCCATTCATAAGCTTAACATACTATCATCCAAGATACCTTTTGAAGTTTCTGTTTGAAGGTATTGATGAAAAGCTTCCTATGGTGGAGCACTCCTATAAAACCATCATGAGCTCCCATAAGAACCCTAGTATGACCTAATTGAGGAATATTTCAGTGATTATCTGAGTTATTTTCTTTTATTGAGTCTTTAGAGTAGCAGTATCAACCAGTAAAGATTAGTAATTAAAAGCTTTTCACGCCATACTGCAACCTTAGGGAGTAGATCTGTCTCCCCACTTATTAAGTAACATGTAAGGTTAGTCATAATCAGGGTCTACAAAAATATTTAGGGGAGGATAGGAGGTCTCATAATGAGCCTAAATACCATGATCATGGGACCTAACATGCATGACATTACTGCTCTTGGTCACCAAGCCAGAGTAATGGATTTCAACCCAAAAGCTGAAAAATAGGAGGTCTTATCACGAGACATCATGTTCATCCTTCACTAGGGGAATTTTGAGGTCTAAAATGAGCCTCCTAAGGAAATTATAAAATAATAGTCGAAATAATAAAATAAGATTTGATGACATGATCAAATTTTAGAGGGAAAAAATGAAAAACTACTTTTTCAACTCATATTTTCAACTTATCTCCCAAATTTTTTACTCCAATTTCGAGCGAGAGTACTTGTTGGATGCAAAATTTAATTCTTCATCCAAGGAGTACCCATGTTGCATACTTTCGATGGGTCCTGCTACACGAAAAATGAGAAATACATGAAAAACATGATTGTACTCACGTTTTTTTTTAATGTATTTCTCATTTTTTGTGTAGCAGGGTCCATCGAAAGTATGCAATGTGGGTACTTCTTCGATGAGGAATTATATTTCACATTCAATGAGTAATCCCACTTGAAATTTGAGTAAAAAATTTGGGAGATAAGTTGAAAATACGAGTTGAAAAGTAGTTTTATTATTTTATTATTTTTTAATATTTTTACCCTTTTACTTAAAAAATGGTGAATAATCCCCCATGGTTGACATCATCATATTGAATCCTGTTGGTTCTTATAAATTTTATTTTTGTTGTAAATTTTTCTTAGGAGGCCCATTTTAGACCTCAAAATTCCCCTAATGGTTACTTCTTCTGAGTGGAACTTCCATTAGCTGGTTACGAATCCAAGGTAGTGGCCTTCATCTAAAAATTCCAATAATATGACTCTAAACAAATATATAATAGGTGGGACACAGGAATTTAATTGGGTTAAAAGGCATCCCTGTCGGGGCTATAGACGCATGTTGGTAGCAGGGCCATGCCGATGGTATTAAAGTTAATTTTACACTATGATTTACTTGTTTGTTTTTTCCTTTCCCTCAACTCATTATCATATCTCTCTGAGAATGGATTTAATATCCTTCAGTAGTGTGCTTTGGATTTCTATCTTTCAAAAACAATTTGGTTTTTATGTATGTGAGACCCTTAGTGCAGGTGATTCACTTTTCTTGATTAAGAGAAGCTTCAACTATATGCTTGGGTAACAGTAAGACAATCATCCTCGGAAGTTCTTATTTTGTAATATTTATTTTTCCCTATTTCCCATCCATTTTAATGTTTTTCATTTTAAAATAAAGTCACTTCCGTTTATAATAATGAGGCTATTGAAAGTGAATATTTGCTGCTTTGGATTACTCTCGATATTATTTGAGGAAATTCTTATCGTTAATAATTTTAGGAAGACATTATCCCTGCAGTAACAACATTGTTAAGCATTCCTTTAGTATCCCTAGCATTAGTTACTTTTTTTTGGAATAATAAAGCTCAGTCTTAACTTCACTAGATCCTTGGTCATGGCTTTTTCTTACCTTATTGATGCAAAGGAATATGACATCCGAAGAAACTTACTTAAATGCTCTCACGATTAGCCCTATGGTTTAAGTCAATGAAGCATGACTTTAATATAGAAACCCTAGCCCTTCAGTATTTGTTCTCTGTCAAAGGTTTTTCTTGCATGAGGACATACAAGATGATAGGCATGGGGGAGAGAGATGATTGAAATTTTCATTTTTAACTCACATTTTCACCCTATGCTTACTCATGGTTTTCATTATCATTGTTGGGATAGTATAATAAATTTGGATCATGATCAGGTAACTGTTCATTATTGTTTCCTTTATTTCAATAAGATTTGCATGAAAAGAAATATTGATGATGGTGCTTCTGTTTTTTTTTTCAGGAAGCCGTATGAAATCGCACATGCATCAAAATTTTCGGGATAATGTGGATATTGAGACCTTTTTATTCTTCAGCAAATCATATCACCAGTCAAATCAGGTTGATCCATTCCATCATTTACTTCATCTTGCAGCATCAAGGATATCAACAAAAGGGGTAAAAATAAAGGTAAAGGTGGCTTAATATTCTTTAATTGATTAGAGATTTAAGAAAGCTTTGATGATTAACCACCACATATTCTGTATATTTGGTTTTCCTTATACCCTCCATTTGCATGTTACTCTAGTTCATAATCATAATGTTTCATGTAAACAAAATAAATAACTATAGTGCCTTCCCATACTACATTCACACACATTTTCAATCCAATAGAGGATGAATTCATTGGTGCCTTTCATGAAGGAACCATCGATAAGCATTGGCCTCACAAAAATAGAGCATGCAAGCACATGTATTCCCATCTCCATCACCACCTCATCCCATCTACAATTTCAATTGTCACCTGTCATCCTATTCATAATTTTCCTCCTACCATATCTTTTTTTTTTTCTCGATTGGTATCGCTCTCAAAATCAAATCTTCATGTAGTGTTTCTCCACAAGAACTAACCCTACCTAAAAGAGATGATGCCATAAAAACCTAGATATGAGCAAAGTCTTTGTTTGCATGTGGAAATTCAAAACCTCAAGCGTGGGGTGATATTTGGCCTCATATATGTCCATGTTTTCATCATGAAATATCATTGTTTATACCCTAAAACCCTAGGTTTTTAGCCCATTCCATACCCTGATTCCATCACTTGTTGCCAAATACTCTCTATGGTTGATTATCATTAATTTTATTCACTTATCTATGATTTAATATTATTATTCCATGTTTTAATGATGACAGTGTTGCTAAATACATTTATCACAGGTTTCCATTGCCTAAATCCTCCACAAGCCAGTTAAGTATGAGAATGCCTAATTTAGGGCTTTGACATTTTCATCCTTCTTCCAGAGAAATCGACAGAGGTTATCATCAAAAATGATGTTATAATACCTCTCCATAACTTGGATTCCACCCATCTCACTCATATGGGTCTGTAGAAGGAAATTTTCCAATTTGTCCAAATCTCTAATAAATTCTAAACTACCAACTTTTGCCTTGATTTTCGTGTAGCAGAAGGAGAATGAAGAAATTATGGGACATGGGTTTTGGTCCCAATATAACATATTTATTGCAAATGAAACAATTTTTAAAACGACGTTAGGGTTTGGGAGATATTTAGGGTTCTTTGAGGCTAATTTATGTAAAATTCATAATTTCCAGATTTGTCAAAATGTCCCAAACAACCCTGTTTTGGATTTTTGGTTAACGCTCTTACCTTGGTGACATCAAAAATTTGTTCAAACTTGACGATAGATGATCCTTAGGCACCATTAGCTTCTAGATTTTGTGAACAAGTTTCATCTTATCCATAAATTTATGTATGGAATACGGTTGAGAAAGAAACTAAAAATTAAATATCGCAATTAGAACTGATAGGCATAATTAGTATAGGGATATGTTGGGTTCGATTGCATACCATTTTTAAAGTTGAGGCCATTTATAAAATCCTATAACAGAGATAGGCTTGGGAGGGCAAGACCGTATGATTGTTGTAATCAATTTATTTTGTCTCGGGAGGATTGAAGAATGTATGTACAGGAATTATGTTTGATTATTGATATAGTTTGATTAAATACGTTTTGGTTTTGTCGAAAATTCTCTTTTAGTACCATATTTATTCCCAATTTCAAGCGTTGACTTAATTTAACTTATCCCAGGTGTGGCAAGGGCACACCACAACCTCAGATCAAGTTTCTCCATTCGATTAAGTTTTAGATTTATGTTTTCTGTGTGGATTGGTTTTTAGATTAAAAATCCATGTTTATTATCAGAATTATGTTTTATATGTCGATATCTACATCGATTAGTTTGAAGGATAAATGCTTCTTGGATGACTGTAGCATTGTTGGATTTCGTTGAGGTTTCCATTCTATGCTTAAGTGGAGATATCAATCAACTAAATTCCTGTGTGAATATTTGAATTCTCGCAACATATTTTATTGGATTAATTTCAATATCTCTTTTTAGTAATTTTTAGTCGATTATTATTGAAATGTGTGAGAACCTCTTGATGAAATAATTGGAAAATCTTAGCATTCGAATGCAAATGATCAAGTCCTAAGGATCTAGTTCTTCTCATATGTGATTAATGTAGAATTGAAATTGGGATTTGTGTTGAGAAATATAATGAATGCAACAAAGGATTGAATTAAATCCTAAGTGATGTGTATCGACAATCCAATTAAAATTCATATCACCTGTAGCTGAGTGATATCATTTTCCAAATCTTTGCATTGAAACATGAGATGACCACACTTCAAATTATATACTCGATTTCCTTATAGCCACAGGTGGCATTTAGCTAAGGTATGGATAACAGTTTTATCTGAATATTGTTTGTTGTTGAATCATTTTTGGAAGTTGCAAACGTTGAGTGACAATGGCGTTGCTTTGATTTCGAATTGTTTTCAAAGTCCAAAGATAATTTTCATATATGTGTCATTAATTATAGCATTATTATTTAATTATTGATTGGTTTCGGGAGGTTTATATAAGCTTCTGACACAGTGAGTCTAATTTTTAATAATAATAGAGTCAAAAGTGAAACTTTTCCTTTCGATTGTCCAGATGCATCATGGATAAATAATTGTGTGCAAGTTCAATTTCAGTAAAAGTGTGTTAGTATTTCCAATTTTAAGATTTAGTAGTAGTCTTTATTAAAAGTTAAGATGTTGGTAGCTTACTTTCTGGGAGTAAATCTATAGTGTAGTGTGTGTTAAGGTTTTTTGGGTTTTGAATTGATTATTTTATATTGGTGTTGCCTTAGCGGTTAAAAGTGTGACTCATTTTCATTAAAGAAGCAAGCTCTAGGTTAATTTAAATTCCAAATTTCTTGAGATTAATTTATTGAAATAAGTGAAGCATTTAGGTGGGTTTACAATTATAGTAGACTAACATCATCATTTTCTTGATTTGAGTTTTCCTTATTATGTTCCCTTGTGTGATTAAGTAGAATTTTGCAAGTCTATCGTGCCTTTCATAGAGCTAGGGTTTGGTAAAGTAGACTAAAGATAATTTACAAGAGTGTTTAAGAATTTCAATTGTAGGATGTAGATTTGAGTTGTTTACTTCATTTGATTAGGTGCGTGCATAATTCCTTAAGAGAATAATTCTCCTTTTGTTTATTGTTGAAGAGCATTGAAGGTTGTGTGCGGAACTCCTATTAGCATTAGGTTTTCAATTTCAAAAATAGATTAATGCAAGATTAATTTTGAGATTCCAATTTGAAGTTTGTTTATATCAAGTTGTGATTGAGTAGATTAAGTTTTTCAATTTCTTATTTAAAGTTCAAATTTCATGAGCAATAAAATTATGGTTTTAATTTCCTTTAAAGAACATAATTGGATTGATTCAATAGAGATATTAAGTTTTAAAATTAAATTTAATTATTTGGCTTGATTCCCTTTTTGAAAGTTGTTTATTAACAAGCATTTGTGTGTTTTATTACTTAAATGATCATTATAAAGGAAACATTAGAGCTCCGACCTACAAATTGAATCAAGAAGTGTAGTGCAACTCGTGTTTATGACCCTAGATTGAAAATTAAATATTAAGATATTTAATTCACCAATTAAAAATCTCAACAACATTGCTTAATAGCATATGGTGCACAGTTCTAGAGTTATTTTTTATAAAAATAAAAAAATATTGGTGCACTAAGTACATAAGGTGCACCAATGTGTATACTACTCGATGGCACTAGAAAAAGCTTAAATTTTTTAAAATGTCGGTCATACCTTTTTTTTCCCAATCTCGTGCTATACTCTAATGACACCGTGTTGCTAAACTATATACAAATGCCCTAGTGCATAAAAAATATGGTGCACCATTGTGGGGCTTTTAATTTGAAAATAGTGTTGTACTTCTTATATTGTATGTACTGGCGCCATTAATTGAACCGAAGACCATGATGCTTAACAAAACTGTTGCAAGGTTATTTCGATACAAATAAAAACAATGATGTGTTATGTATAAGGCACACCGGTGGATATACTATTTGACAGCACCATGAAAGGGTTAAATTAATTTTTAAAAAAATCATTTGTAAAATTATTTTTTACCATTTTGGAGCTATACTCACATAAATCACTGGTGCTTCCCCTTTTTATGAAAGCACCGAAGCATAAAAAACATGGTGCACCATGGCAAGGTTTTTTATTTTAAAAAAAATCATGTTCTACTCATATAATAAGCATATGTGCCATTAATAAAATTGCATGTCCCAGTGCTTAATAGACAATGTTGGACCGTTCAAGGATTATTTTCTTTTTAAATAAAAAATAATGGTGTGTTATGTAACTCTGGAGCACCGGTGCATATACTACTCAATAACAATGGACTAGTGTTAAATTTAAAAAAATCTTGATTGTAAAATTCATTTTCACCATTGCACTATTGTACTCCCATGAATCCCTAGTTTTATGACCATTTTCAGATGCCCTCTTATGTGTACAACATTGTGCACCATTCCAAGGTTCTTAATTTAAAAATAGTGGTGCGCTAGGTGAACCTTGAGCATGGATGTGTACACTACTCAATAGCACTAGAAAATGATTAAATTTAAAAAAATGTCAGTTGTAAAATTCATTTTCACCATTTCGATGCTATACTCCCATAAAGCATCAATGCTAATCATGTTTTCAAATTCCCCAGTGTTTAATTAACACGGTGCACCATGGCAAGGTTTTTAATCTAAGAAAATAGTTGTGTGCTTCATACATAATCTACATCGGTGTGTCTCGTACATAAGTGCACTAAAACAACGTTAAATAAAAAAAAAAAAAAAACTGACCAGCCATAAAATTCATTTTTTTTATATTTGAAGTGTTGTAGAGCTCTCAGGCACCAGTGCCAATTTTTCCTCTGTGAAGCACCCTACCACCATTGCTTCACTTCTTTTCCATCCTTTTGTCCACTACATACCTTTTGAATTTTGTCAAACTGTGGTCAAATTTTATTTTTTTAATTACGGGACAATCATACCTCCCATAAAAGAAAACATCCACGTAATGTTTTTTCTTCTTGCTAGCTTAAATTTTTAGCGAAGTAGACTTGAAAAATAAGTTATAAAAAAAATCATTGTATAAAAAAAAAATTATTTATGGGATGTCGATAGGTTCGACTTGCATCGTTCATGGTGCACCCTATAAATTTATATGGTGCACTACAGATCAGTGCGTAAAGTTAATGTATCAATCATAAATTTTGAATATTATGTGGTGTATTTCGTAAATGGAAATGCATGATGCACCACTTCAAAAAATTTAATTTTTACGGCAGTGCATCAGGTAATAGATTGAAAGCTCTGCTAAATTGTGCATAAGATCAACACACTAGGAAGTTACGTTCTAGGATGCACTATCATAAAAAATATTATTTTTTTGGTGGTGTGGCAGGTAAAAGAAACTTCATGGTGTGTTTATTGTTACCAAACACACCACATAATATTAAAATATTATGGCTCAGTGCATTTTTTAACCTGAATGTTTTGGTGTGGTGCGTCGATGTAAAATTAACCCATTGGTGTGAATTGGGATGTCGATGCACCGCATTAAAAATAAAAATAACTAAGGTTATGTAATATGCACACCAAAAGTGATGTGTCAAGTCAATTTATGCACCGTGTCTACTCCATTCTTGGTTTTTTGGTGCACCGAGGTTGAATTTATTTTTTTGATTCAAAGTTATATGTCCATATCTATAAAAAAAAATTCATTTAACTAAAACAAATTATTTTTTAAGTATGAGGTTTATGTAATTTATATGTCAATCATTCATAGATGTCAATAGAGGGAGGAGCGACAGGAGTGGGAGGAAAGGTTTGATCAATACAATGTGGTATGACAGTGGTAGGCACGAGAGAGGAAGAGAGATTTATACCTCGCCCTATTACAACAGCAACCCAACACTTCTTAAGGAATGTATTCCTCCTTAAGTACTATGAGGAGGCTACATCCCGGAAGGGTCACTCTCGGTCATTGGTATAGATGATCCTTCGCTGGGATGTCCAGTGACATGATTTTTCTATCGACCCTAACATGTTTTACGAACCCACTGACAATGACATATATTTTAACACTGGCCTATCCAGGAGAGGGGAGGATTTTCCCCAGCTCCCTAATGTCCCCCTTAGTGCCACAATAAATAATAAACTTATCTACTCTTAGAGATATGTTTGGGATCACATCGTTTCTCCAATGTATTTTCAGATATCTCGTGGATAGCTATAGATATCTTTATTTTTTGTAAAGGAGATTAGGTGCCTGTTACTATTAGTCACGACCATTGCAAAATCTACTAGTGATGTGAAATCAATTACTTGACCTCTTTTGTTCTATGTTGATTTTTTGGCACAAAGGCCACAATGTATCAGATGATTTACCATTTTTTTGTCGCAATTTTGTATATCTTTAGATATGTGTCCTTCTATGATACATGGGAGGTAGAACTCCCCATTTTATTCAATTTTTTTTTGTTTATTATTTAAGAGGTTTCTAGAGACGAGGCCTAATTTTCATCGTCGCCCTCTTAGGTTGATGACTAAGGTACAGATACACATGTGAGTTGATATGATGCCCTAGAGGGGCCAACTAGAATATTCAACCAGGATTTCCACCGATGCACTGGGGCTACTAGCCAATGAGGCTTACCAAATACCTATCATGGTGGTGTTTCCTTACATGGGGATCGATTGGTGAAAGTTTCCTAGCATCATCTTCACATGGGATGAGCCAATAGATGATATAATATTAGTTTTTTTATTTAAATTAATTTAGTTTCATTTTATTGTCTTAATTAATTATAATAAAATTTATTCTAACACTTTCTTTAACTTGCTTTATTAAGTTTTTTAATGAAATTATCTAATTATTGTTGTATATTATATATTTTGTAGATATTGGCACATTCATTGGGAAGATGCCTCTCCCCCTTGGGTTGCATTTTTGTTGATGGTCGAGGTTGTGATGGGTGAGGAATGTGTTGAGAAATCAATCCAAGCAGATTAGGGTTTTATTTCTCTTTCTTAATAATTACTTGTGAATTATGTTGGATTATTTTATTTATTTATTATATTATAATTCATCAATAAATTACCAAAGTGTGTATGTAAAAATATCATAAGAACAGAAGAGACAAGATGTAGGAACTATGCCAAGGAAAAAACCCTCTCGTAGGGGAAAACCCAGTCAAAATTATGTTCCATCAATAGTATTGTTTGAGAGTCTTCACCCTATACATAGACCAAACCCTCCCTCCACAGCAAGTAAAATTTCCAGAATATCAACCCAGTAGCAAAAACAACTTCTCCTCCAACAACTTTTCCTAGGAAGTAGTTCCAGCAATAGCAACACTAGCAAACACTAAAAGACTTCGATCTCCCAAGAGAGGGAACGGAATGAAGGGATACCACCACCAAAACTTCTTGACCCAACTTGCACTCCTTTTAGCTTCCTTCTTCAACTTCACAAATTTTCCTATGCAGCAGTAAATTTCGAACTAGCTTGAGAAATGATGCTCCAAATGAATTCAATATCCTTTTATAGGATGCAGGTGAGGCCGAATAGCTCCCTTTTAGGCTGAATTGATATCCTTAATGATGAATTGATTTGGAGGTACTCTAAATCATTTTTGAATCAATTTTAAACCTAATTACTTGATTTAAAAGCCTAATATGGGTCAATATAAATATATAATGACCAGAATAATACCTAGAAGTCCAAAATCAAGACTTTAACCTAACACAATATGACCCAAATATGAAACTCGTGCTTTAATAAGCCATGTAATAATAATATAAATTATTTTATTTAATTCTTTTGATAAGTACAATAAACATAATTTATGAAGATGAAACCTAGTTACAATATTCAACACTCCCTCTTAACTAGCGAGGTATTCATTATATACAAATGGAAGATATAAAACTATGTGAAATATGAAAAGATTTAGGCACCGCAGTTCCATGGGATAGATTCCTGACCAAGGAAATATATCCAAGTGGGACTAAGGTGGACTAAAGATTTCAACCTCTATAGGTACCATCAGGCTTACTTACTAGCCACTAACTGAGGGAAATAGGTGCACATCCACCCGATTCCACCCTCCCTACTAGACATCAATATAAAGTGTCGGCCCGATGTCTTCCCAGGAAATACTTCACTCGCAAAGCCTCAACATATTTCTTCCAATATAACATCATCAATACAAGCAGGAATATATACCATACCATGCTTGTCTCTTAAATATTCAACCTTTTTTTAGGAAGAGCCTTCTTCATTATGTCTCCTACTTGTTCATCTATCGAGACATACTCCAACTTCATGATCCCATCATGTACCAAGTTCCTAATGAAGTGGAACTTATTGTTGATGTGCTCCGTCCTAATATGAAACATGAGATATCCAGACATCTTGATACAACTTGGATTGTCACAGTTGATTATAGTAAGACTTAGAGAATTCTCTACCAAGTCTATCAGAAACTTCCTTAACCATACATCCTCCTTTCCTACTTCACATGCAACCACATATTTAGTCTCAACACCACTTTATGTAATGGGACTTTTGTTTATACTCATCCATGAAGCCATAATAGACCCTAGACTAAAGAATCCATCGATATTACTCCTTCCATCGAACTCACTTCCACCACAATCATAATTTGAGAAGCTAATTATTTTGACTTCCTTACTCTTTTACTTTAGGCAGTGGTGTATAGTACCATAAAGATATATTAATATGTGCTCGGCAGTTATCCATTGATCATGATGAGGTGCCAACTAAAACTGACTAAGAATGTTTACTGCATAACATATATATATGGCGTAGTGTTTACCAAATACATTGGGGAGCCCACCATCTATCGATAGGAGGTAAGATCCACGTGACTTGAGTCATAACCTTGCAACTTCTTGAGATTGGTGACCATAGGAGTAGTTATTGGCTTGGAGTCCATCATTCTGAATTTCTGCAACACTTTGATGATGTACTTTCCTTTCCCAAAATATATCTCCTGAGGTTTCTCCCATACTTGGAGACGCAGGTATTAATGCATGATTCCTAGATCCTTCATCTCAAATTCAACTTCCAACATATTGTTACACTCTTTAATTTTATTCTCCGCACCAATGATGAATATATCTTCCACATATATTAGAATAATGTTGGGCTCATTATTCACAATCTGGATGTAGATAATTGGATTAGCATTACCCTTCACGAACCCATTTCTTAGGAGATATGCATCCATTCTCACATACCATTCCCTAGGAGCTTGCTTCAAGACATATAGGGTGTTGGGCTAGAATTAAGGTATGTTTTCACCGTATGATTACTTCGAATTATGATACATTTTTAGGAATTCTTCCTCATCTTAACAATAAAGAAAAATAATATTTATGAAAATCAGGAAAATTGGGCTAACAACAAAAGGAATGTTTTATAAAAGGATTTTGACTTATTATATCTCTGTGTATAGGAAAGTAGAGAAACCAAACAAACGATTAACGAAAGACGACTGACAGATAGAGACTCATGAAATCTCAATAACTCCTAGAAACCGATAGAAGGCATAAAGACAAATCCAAGTTTGAGAACCCAAACGACAGCCATGAGCAGTGGGCCGTCATTTGGAAAATATAGTCCCACTACATAAAAACACCTTTAAAAGGACCAAGGTTTAATTAGATAGGAGAGTTGAATAGGAATTTATTTCTATAATCAATGTATCAGGATAGAACTGTTCAGTTGTATCCCTGTATTACCCTTCAATTTAATAAAGAGTTTTGATGTTTTGAACAGTCATCTTTTGAGTTTTTCACTGTTTTAGAACTTCTGGTGGTTTGCGCCTAGCCCGTGGGAGCTTCCTTGCCAATTTATGTGATGTGCGTTAGTTATAGAACTGATGTCCAGTTATTTGATGCAGTTTTGAATTACCTTTCCACTCGATAAAATAGAAATGCATAAGGTTACAGTGTCTCTTTCATTAGAATAGTTTTTCATTTGTGCTTTTTGGTTTATAGTAATGCTTTATCGCTGTTAGATGTTTTCATTTTCTCCCAATGCCTTTATAATCGCTTTATGAATCTTAGAGTAATTACTGCTCAATGTTATCTATTTCTAATAATTATATCATTCCCTCAGTACAATAAGGCGTCCAATTGTTGATTAATTGTAGAAATATGCCAATAATTAGTTTGCAAATAGAATTACATTACAAAAATTATATAATTAATTTTTGTTCAATTCATTCAGGTTGTTGTTCAATTCATTCAGGTTGTTGTCCAATTCATTCAAATTGTTCTTCAATTCATTATTATACTATTCAACCATAGGTTGCTCTCCTTCTGCACTAAACAGAGTAGTTAGTGGAATTATACCATTTCAGTTCTCTTTGAGATGATTGAACTTCAAGAATTATATAATCATTTTCATAAGAAATATAGAGTAACTATCGTTCAATCTCATTTTCATATATTGTGCCTACACTCTTGAAATAAGAATACTTGCCATAGGTTGAAAAATGGACGAGGAGCTTAGAGGTTGCCTATAATAAACCACCTTTGTGAACTGACATTTTTGGCACCGTTGCTGGGGAGAGTGTTAAGAGTGATATCCTTTATCTATTTTTCTCCATTGCTATGAATATTTGGGTATTAAAAATGAGAGGTAAGAACCTGCGTACCGGCAAGAAAAATGCTTTCTCCCTAGCCCGCTTCTCAGCAAATTGTGCAAAAATTGGTAGAATAGGTACTCTTTTTTTATGACTACGAAGAAAAAGATAGAAACAAATCGAAATCATCCACAAAAATCCCCAAAATCCAAGGGACCAGTGATCCTTGGAAGAACAATGTATATAGACGAAATCATTAAGAAAGCTGAATCCCAAGCATCTGTAGGACCCAGAATAATTCCCACTCAAAGTCCTACTACTCTCCCTTAGGCAACAGCCTCACCGTATGTAGCCCACGCCGAGATTCACAGTGAGACAGAAGGATCTGAACTAAGCCTCCAGATTGTCGATCATATAGGTACTGACCCTTCAAGAGAGAGAGGTTTTGAAACTTACAGGAAGGGGAACGAGAAACTAGTGGTGCAATACAAATAGAATATTCAGAGCCTAAATCCCCTAAAGGAGTGATCGAGACAGACATACTCAGTATCCCAGACCAGGGAAGCACTGTAAAGTTTCCTCTGCACTCACCTCCCAATCCCCCCAGGATTAATCCTCCAAAACAAGAAATTCTTGAATATTACTAGCACATATTTAATCGAATGGAAAATAACTAAAACCAGAATCAAAGGCAGAAATCAACATTGGAGTATCCCATTTTTTATCATGCTAAAAATGCCCCTATGAAATTCATTCCCTTACAGAACATCCCCACCTTCCATGGGTTGACCACGGAAGATCCTGATGCATTCTTATTTGAATTCAATGTCCTATGTAGGAGGTATGACTACACCACCAACCCTCAGAAACTGAAACTATTTCCATCTACTTTAAAGCGAACAACATTACGCTGGTTCATGGGACTAGGTGGGGGAACCATCAATAACTGGGACCAAATGAAGAACATTTTTCTTAATAAATATCAAGACTATTGCCAGACTTGAGAACTAAAAAATGAAATCTTAAATATGTCTACAAGGGAAAATGAAATGTTAGAAGAATACGTATAAATATTTCAATATAATTTACAAAGGTCTCCATATACTACACTATCCAAAGACATCTTAAAAGCTACAATGATTAAGGGAATGAAAGAAGAGTGGGTTGAAACACTTAACATAATGGGAAAACGGGACATTTCCCAGGAAGAATATGATGAGATTATTTCATTGTGTATTAGGTTCTCTCAGGGTAGTACCTGTAATAAGCCAAGTGAACGTGACTCAATAAAAAAATACCTTAAGCAGTCTGGTGACAATGTAACTAGAGCAGCATTTGGTAATCTCTTGGAAACTTTTAAAACTGAAATTTTGGGTACTTTGACAACACAACTTGATGTCTTACAAGCCAAGCATAAGAAAGCTATAGCAAAGAAAATCTTGGCTTTATTTTTCCCACGCTGTCAGAAGAGGCATAGCCAAAGGGGATGCCCCTTAGACACGGTTTAGACCTGTGCCATATGAACTAAGGACCATACCACTGACCATTTCCCTTCACTCACATGGCTGAAAGAAGTTTACAAGGAAGAATAGGAAGAGATGGAGCTAGTCTAACTAATGAATCAGCGTTGACAATGGCAGGCATGACCAGGTATGCCTCAAGACTTGCCTGAGTTCTTTTCTTCTTTGCAGTTTAACCAACAAAACCATGCAGCAACTTGCTTGAATAAAAACCCTTTTTCCACTTAGCCGACCCAGTCATTTCCTATACCACCCCGACCAACACAACCTTCACCAGGAAATAATTGGAGAATATTTCCTTGTTCTCCTCCTTATTGGCAAAATGTTCCATATCAAGCCTAGTGGCCAGCATCCCCTTCTCAAACCACTAATTGGCCTCAGAATTGGCAGTGACCCCTGGGAATGACCAACCTACCAATGGGAGCAGGCGTCCAGAATCAGCCTATGCTTCGAGCTCCATATCCAGTCCAGCACAACCCTCATCCTATCATACGTCCTCAATTACCAGCTCAACCCAATCCTAATCCCAATAATAGATCGATTCAGCTAATTTAGATTATAGAAGATCCAAACCATGACACTAAGAAAAATTAGTGCAATGAACTAAGGCTGAGATCAGGAAATATTATCTCACAAACAGAAGTCACGACCTTACCTCAATCCAAACCTAGAACTTCAATGGAACCTAGCCAAGAAAAAATAATAGAAACATAGGTAGGAAAAGAAAAGGAAAAAGTTGACCAAGGAAGGCTTGAAGAGCTTAGGGTGTCTTCACCTCTATTCCCTGAAATATTAACTCTGCCTAGACCAATATTCTCTCCAAATTTTGACATCCTCGAGGAGCTAAGAAACCTTTGTACTAAAATTCCTCTTCTCCAGGCCATACAAGACATTCCCATCTATGCAAAAATAATTAAAGAGCTGTGTGGGAAGAAGGAAGTAAAAAAGACAGAGGCTGTGCCTACCGTTCATGTGGTAGGGGCACTATCTGACTTATTACTGGGTAAGGAATCTCCCGTGAAATATGAAGACCCAGGAAATCCTATAGTAACTGTGCAAATCTTTGGCCACTCCTCTCCAAACACATTGGTTGACTTAGGGGTGGCCATTAACATCCTAAATACGGGAACCTACGAAAAACTAGGCATATCAGCTTTAGAACCCATGGCTATGTTGTTGGAGCTTGCTGACAGGTCTGTTATCAGACTAGAAGGAACCGTACATGACATCGTGGTTTCTGTAGACTCATGGGAATACCCAGCTGATTTCTTAGTTATTAATCCAAAGAACAAGATGGACAAGCACCCATTGATTCTTGGGAGACCTTGGTTGGCGATAGTCAATGCTTACATAGGCTGCTGAACAGGCAACATGACCATCACTAGCGGAGATTCCATAAAAATTATCATTATTTATCCACCTGCCAAACCAAGCTTACCCATGGTAAATATTCACACACATCCATATATATATTGGGAGAAAAATATTCCTCCACCTCTAACATTAGTGGAAGCTCTTGAAATTAAGGATCAAACTGAAGATGATGCAATCAATAATTTTATGAGTCAGCCACCCATGTATGGAAATTTAAAATGCCAAATGTTAAAAATAGTCCTCGAAGATGAAGTTCAAGAGGACCATTTAATAGACTTTGAGGATCGATATATTCCCACAACCACTGTGCATAACAGAATACCCATTGAGATTGAGCCAGGAAAGATCCTAAATATCAATGACAATTTCGATGGTGACCAAAAGAAAAGGCTCATAAAAGTTCTATAGAAGTATCAAGGAGCATTTTCTCGGGACTACCTAGACATTAAGGGTTTAGATCCTCATCTATGCACCCATCACATATATACTGATAAGGAAATTAGACCCATTAGAGAACCTCAGCGAAGGCTAAATCCGCACTTAAAAGATATTGTAAAAGATGAGCTGCAAAAACTGTTGGATGTGAATTTCATTTATCCTATTTCAGACAGCAAATGGGTATCCCCTCTGGTAGTTGTCCCTAAAAAGAATGGGAAATGGAGAATCTATGTGGATTACATAGAAAATAATAAATAAACACCGAGAGACCACTTCCCCCTCCCTTTTATTGACTAGGTCCTTGATACGCTGGCAGAAAAATGGTTCTTTTCCTTTATTAACGGGTTTAGTGGTTAGAATCAAATCCAGATAGCCCCCGAAGATTAGGATAAGATAACCTTTACTTGTCCATGGGGTACTTTTGCTTATAGAGTTTTACCATTTGGGATATGTAATTCCCCAGCAACATTTCAAAGAGCCATAATCAACATTTTTTCTGACTTAATAAATTAGGGACTTGAAATCTATATGGATGACTTCACCCCATATGGTGAGGACTTTGATCACGCATTATAAACACTAGAAAAAGTGTTGGAGCGATGTATTACTACTAGGATATGTTTAGGCAATGAAAAATGTCACATGATGATGACTGAGGGAGTAATCCTAGGTCACTATATCTTTGTAGCCAGAATACAGGTAGATCCAGCAAAAATAGAGGTAATCCTTCTATTAGCCACGCCTTGTACACAGACAGAGGTACGTAGTTTTTTGAGATATGCAGGATATTATTGCAGATTTATAAATAATTTCTCACAAATAGCTACACCTTTGTATGCATTAACTGGAAATGTTGAATTCCACTGGACTGATAAATGTGATACCGCTTCTGCAGATTTAAAAAAACTAGTCTCAACAACACCAATTCTACAAGGGCCTAACTAGAAGCTTCATTTTCACATCTCTTCAGATGCATATGACACAACAATAGGGGCAGTTCTTGGCCAAGAAGAAGACAAAAAACCCTATCCTATTTATTACATCAACAAAAACCTCACTCTTGCCAAATTAAATTATAGAGTGACCGAAAAGGAGTTCCTGGCTATCATTTATGCTATTAATAAATTTAGACATTATATAACTAGCTATCAAGTACTCCTGTATACTGATGACTCCGTCATTATATATTTAGCTAATAAACCAATTATGAATGGGAGAATAACTTGTTGGTTTCTACTATTGTAGGAATTCGATATAACTATCAAAGACCGTCCAGGAAAGGAAAAAATGGTCACGGACTTCCTGTCTAGGGTTCCAAAGATAGAAGACATGCTAGTAGTAGATGATCAGTTCCCTGACGAACATCTGTTTGCGGTAGAGGTAAGAACGCCATGGTACGCAGACGTGGCAAATTACTTGGCAGTGGGAAAGCTTCCCAGAAATTTACCGTCAAGAGAACAGAAACTGATTGTACAACGCAGTGTAAGGTTCTCCTGGATCAATGGATACCTCTTCCATACAGTGGTGGACATGCCCATATGAAGATGCATCAAGGAGGATGAGATCTATGACATCCTATGGGCCTATCACGATGAACCTCGTGGTGGCCATTTTGCAGATCGCAGAACGGGGCACAAAGTGTTACAATCAGGCTATTATTGGCCTAAGATTTTCAAAGATGCAAAAAAATATGTCCAAGACTACAATAGCTTCCAAAGAATGGGCTGTCCAGGACAAGTAGAAGAAATGCCACTGCAACCACAATTGGTGATAGAACTATTCGAACGATGGGAACTAGACTTCATTGGATTATTCAACCCACCATCAAAACAGAAAATCTACATATTGGTTGCCACAGGTTACATAATGAAATGGGTAGAAGCAGTGGCCTTATCAAGAGCCACAAAAGAATCTGTGATTAATTTCCTTTTTTATTTTTTCATGTGATATGGTTTTCCATGGGAAGTGATAACCGATGGGGGGGCAAAGATCGTGGGTAATAAAATTACAGCCACCCTAAAAAATCACCATATCATCCATAGAGTTACGTCTCCTTACCACCCATAGGAAAACGTGAAGGTCGAAAGAACCAACAAAGTTATGGAGGAAATTCTTACCAAAACAGTATCAATACATCGTCGGGACTGGGCCACTATATTACCAGAAGCCGTATGGGCTTATCGTACAACTTGGAGAAACACCATGGGATATTTCCCATATCATCTAGTATTTGGGAGAGAGCCTATTTTCACTATTGAGTTTGAAATCAAGACTCTAAGAATAGCCCAGGAGGTAGGGTTGGACTTAACAAAATCCCAAGTTAAAATACTCCAACAAATAAATGAGCTAGGTGAAATGTGGCTTCTGGTTCTGCAACGCACAACAATCATCCAACAACAGCGAGCTAAGTGGCATGAAAACCTTATCAAGAAAAATATATCTCAAAAAGGAGATTGGGCACTGATCTATGACTCAAGATTCCAATATTTTCTGGGGAAATTACAAGCGAGGTGGCTTGTTCCATATGAAATTCAAGAAGTACACAACAATGGAACACTCACCATGACCACCATAGATGGGTCTGGTTCTACATTTCGAGTGAATGGGCACAGAGTGCGCCTATATCACAAACCTCTCACAAAGGAATCCTTTTGCAAACAAGTACGAGATGATCCCACCATCCAAGTTGTGACAACAGGGGGTGATAACCCCACAACTTCAAGTACATGAGATTTTTCTACCATCATTTGTAAATAACGTATATAATTTCTTTACAATTATTAGTTCTTATTTTTTTTTACATTCCTCATGCTCAAGGGTGTATTATTTTTCTCATCCTCTTTCATTTGTTTTCCTTTTACTATTCAAATTCTTTGAACGACTGTTGTTCAATAAAATTGAACAGCTGTTGTTCAATTTGATTGAACAACCATGCTTTTTTCGTTTTTTCCTTTTTCTGTTCAAATCCTCTGAATGGCTGTTGTTCAATCCAATTGAATAGATGTTGTTCAATCAGATTGAATAGCCATGTTTTTGCGTTTTTTTCCTTTTGTTGTTCAAATCCTCTGAACGGATGTTCTTCAATCCAATTGAAAAATTGTTGTTCAATCGGATTGAACAGCCGTGCTTTTGCATTTTTATCCTTGTTTTTGAAATCCTTTGAATGACTACTGTTCAATTCAATTAAACAGCTGAAGTTCAATCGGATTGAGCAGCCGTGCTTTTTGTGTTTTTATCCTTGCTATTCAAATCCTTTGAATGACTTCTATTCAATTCAATTGAACAGTTGTTGTTCAATTGGATTGAACAACCATGCTTTTTGTGTTACTTCCTTTTGTGGTTCAAATCCTTTGAACAACTGTTGTTCAATCCAATTGAACAGCTGTTGTTCAATCGGATTGAACAACCTTATTTTTGTTTTTTATTCCTTCATTTTTCGATATTTCCCCCTCGATCCGCACCCTAGCTATGAGAGGCATCTCTAAGGAGGAAGTGGCAGTGGAAGAAAGGAGGAAAGAAATAAAAATTACCAATATGATGATTATTTGACACCATAATCTTGAAACTGGAATCTAACATTGTACATATATTAAATGTAAGGCTCAGTGATTCCCAGCTCAATTATGTTATCATACAATACATGATCTTATGATGGTATATCTTTCTACACTTTCGAGTAGTATTTCCTTCCAATATGAAGAAACAGGAATAAGGAATATTAATTGTATCTTCATTCTTTTTACTTCTCTCACCATCCCTAACTCTTAAGGAGTTAATGAGCCTCCCTTCATGTATAAAGAATAAATATTATGTTTTCATGCAAATTTTTAAGAGAGGATAGGGGGTCTCATCACGAAGTAGCCTACCATGATCATAAGGATTTAACAAGTGACATGCCCACAATGGCCATCACACTAGGGTAATGACCTTCTCATCTGCTTGAAGGATAGGAGGTATCATCAAGAGACGGCCTGATCACTCTGTTACAGTCCTAGTGAATGGCATTGTGTTTATTTGGCCATCACACCAGCACAGTGACCTCCTTATAAATCAAAATTCTTATGTTTCAAAAAGAAGCACTATGCTTACATGAAAATTTTCAATAGAGGATAGGGGGTCCCATCATGAGCCAGCATACCATGTTCATAAGAGCTTAGCGAGTGACATGCCCAAAATGGCCACCACACCATGGTAATGACCTTTGTAACTGCTTGAAGGATAGGAGTTCTCATCACGAGCCGGCCTGATCACTTTGCCACAACTCTGGTAAATGGCATTATGGTTATCTGGCTATCATAGCAGCATGGTGATCTCTCCACAAAATTGGCAGAATAACTACTTTTACATAAGGATCTTGGCTCATTTTTCGGGTTAAAATAGCAACCTTGTCGAGGCTATGAATGCTTGATGGTAGCAGTGGCTCTTCTTATGGTATGAGAGTATGTATCAACAATATCCAATCACTCTTACATATACCTTATCTTCCATTTTTTTCCTCCATAAGCCACTAATATAATTAGTGATAATTCTAATCTACCACATAACTAGCTATAAAGGAGATATGCTTACATATTTAAACCTTGGGATGGAAACACCAATCATTACCTATCTCAGTCTTGCTTCTATCACACTTTATCATTAAATAAGGAAATCATATCATAATAATAGTTATACTTTTTTCTACCCCTCTACGGTCACTTCCGCATGAGATGCGCTTATGACAAAACTTCCAAATCTGACCTTTACACTATGTATGCTCATAATTACCCAATTACTCCTCACCCCCTGAAACTTGAAAGCAATGACAACCTCTCTCACGTACAGGCTATGATTATTGAATTCTGACATTCCCCCCGTTCACATTCATGATTGGCCAAATCCCTCTTGTACTTGAGGACATGGTCACCCTTACTTCGACGGAGGGGGCATAATTAGTCATAAATAAGCATGAATTTGAATTTCCTACACAAATCCCATTGGATATGTTGACAAGACCAAAGGAGCATCGCAATTTAAGTATGAAGTTACTTGCAGAAAGCTGCAATCTCCCTTTCTCTTGCATACAGTATTCATTAGAAATAAAAAAGCCGAAATATAATACAATCAAAAGGATAAAATAGTTTAGGAAAGCACACCAGCCATGGGAGGAAATTCTCTCTGAAATGAACCTTCGAACTTCCCGATTTCAGATGTAGCGAGCGATATCCTCTAGCAAGCTGGATAGCTGGCATATTTACACCGATTACAAGGATTTGATACAGAAATACCAATTGAGTTTCTGCAAAACCTACAAGAGGGACAGACCAAGCTCAGGGGAAGAGTTATACCGGTCACAGAAGAAATTATTGCTGAAGTCTCTAGAATACTAGTGGAAGGAGAGAGATGGACAGAGAAATATCTTCTCTTACGAGAGGAAGTTGCAGCATATCAGGATCCAGAAGAGCCATTAGAGTGAAAAGGAAAAGGGATTAACCCCACCTCTCTACATCAACCATGGCAAGAACTGACAACATTCATCTAAAGATTCATTACATGCGACAAACGCCAAGATGTGGTAAAACCTCGTGAACTTAAACTATTAGTTGTTCTTAAATAAAATATTTCAGTTAACTTAACTACTTAATTGAATTCTATATTGCATGACACTGTTGTTCGAATAAGAAGAGCTAAAAACCCTCGAGTAGTTGTCAATCACCACGATCTAATCAAGCTAATCACCATACATGAATTGGACAAGCAACAATTAGCCTGGGGAAACTTTGTTAACCCTGCCACACAGGTACCTGGGGAAAATTCTGGCGAAACTGAAATTGACCTCCCGAAGATGAACATACCTAGAAGGAAAAGGACCCATACCTAAACTTTAGAACCAAGAAGGAAAAAGAGGTCCAAAAGACTTCAAGGAACCTCAGACTTCATAGAGGAGGCAGGGCCATCCTACTCACTACCCTCAAGCCCTCAAAATGCACCCCTGCAATACTATAAGGAAGAGATGGCTCAAGTCCTGGAGGAAATGAGGGCAGGCCATGAATCTAGAAGCTTATAAGAAGCCAAAAAGCAAGAGGAACCTTTAGATAAATCTACCACTACCAGTAGTTTTGGCCACACAAAGGTACTACCTCACTAAGAAAAATCACAGGCCTTTAGGGCTCTGTCCCCTCTCGAGAATTATGAGGTAAATAGTGAAGAGCAAGAAGAAGGGAGAGCGGAATCAGAAAATTAGTCAGGAGACACAATCCCTTTGGAGAAAAACACAAGCATAGAAACAGTTTCAGTGACACCTGAAGGTAACATTGTCTCTCCCATCCAGGACCCTCATATAGAGGTAAACTCTGAGGCACAAGTAGAAAACACTATCACAAGAAATCTCGAGGTTGGAAGCACCATTCCTGAAAATGAGGATGTTGCTCCTCCACCCCCTGCTGAGATCAGGTCAGGAGAGAATTCAGCTGAAAAGAATATTAAGAAACTCGGCAGGACCTGCAAAATATTGAGGAAAATGGTGAAACATTTAAGAAAACAATTGAAGGAGGTAAATAAGGCCTGAAATCATAAGAAAGAATTGACCATAGCTGAAACTCAAACAGAATTGACCAAAATTTTTTTAGATATTGCTAAGGCTGGAATATAGATGGACCTAGTAGATACTGATGAGGCTGGGATACAGATGGACCTAGAAAATACTGCTGAGACTAGAATGCAGATGAACCTAGCAGATACTGCTGAGGCTAGGATACAGATTGACTTGGCAAGCACCATTGAGATCGAGGTAAAGACAAACATGGTGGACCCTCTTGAAGCCTCTGACAAAACTAGGCAAGAATTTGCCAATGAAAAGGGAACCCAAATGGAGGAAACCCTTGCCTATGCCCCTCTAGTTGAAAGAGCTGCCAAGAAAAAATGTTATAACGAATTAATTCGAACACAGCATGAGTTGGCACAATGAAAAAATGGAGTAGTACCAACACAAGAATATCAGGAGTAGGAAACATTTGCCCAGCTTAGAGAGGAGCAGGAAAAGGTAAAAAGGGCACAAGACTAGGTGGATCAAGCCAAGAAAAAAATCATGATGATTTTTTCTCTGTATTTTGATGCACTATCATGCAGGGCACTAGCCACCAACTATGCCCTATTCTTAACGAAATGATTTTTTCTGCTAAAAATCAAGGCTGTTAGAGCAGGGAAGCCCACAAATTTCAAAACCATAGAAGATTTCGTCCAATGCTGCAATGATCAAGATGAACAAGCCCAACGACTTTTATGTGAACTTTACATGCACAACTTCTTTCAAGAAGAGGACAGGGACAACAATCCTAGTCCGTTTTTAGGAGATGTTCAGTTTCAGACCTTTCTCTCATTCGCTAAGAACCAGATTAGATGGGCCAAAGGCTATAAAATATTCCAAAAGAGAGAACATGGCCTAGACCTATGGGTTAGAGGAGAGCCTACAAAACCCCTGCAGCTGTTCATCCAACACACTAATTTCATGTAAAGAAAGGGTGTAAGGACCAAGATGGGACCCATCCATAAAGACATTATAGAAAATGGGTGGGAATATTTTGGAGATATTCAGGAAGTAGCCCTGGCAGTAGCCAAACAAAGATGGATGGCCTCCACAAACAATGTAAAGAATAGGGAGCCATTTGGCTACCGAAACTTCAAAGGAGCTACCTCCAGATTCCTCTCATATAGTAACATGGTCTTCAACATGGGTCCTGCACGGTTAGGATGCAGATATATATGCCCTGTTATCTGGTACCCCCCTGAGGGCTATGATCATGACTACAAATTACCAGAAGGACACAGAAATGCTGCCTCTGCAATAATTAGATAGAAATATGGTTTCATAGCATACAAAGAAGAAGTCTATCCTACCTACTCCTTAACACAGTTTCATCTCAACCATCTGTTTGCATGAGGACCTGCAAATAGGTAAGTGGGGGAGTATGTTTCGTCAGAATTAAGTTATTTTTTCACCATATGATTAGTTCGAATTATGATACATTTTTAGGAATTATTCCTCATCTTAACAATAAAGAAAATAAGATTTATGAAAAGGAGGAAAATTGGGATAACGACAAAAGGAATGTTTTATAACATGAATTTGACTTATTATATCTCTGTGTACAGGAAAGCAAAGCAACTGAACCAATGATTAACGAAAGATGGTTGACAGACAGAGACTCATGGATTCTCAGTAACTCCTAGAAACCGACAGAAGGCAGAAAGACAAATCCAAGCTCGAGAACCCAAATGACAACCATGAGTAGTGGGTTGTTGTTTGGAAAATACCATCCCACTACATAAAAACGCCTTTAAAAGGACCAAGGATGAATTATATAGGAAAGTTGAATAGGAATTTCCTTTTGTAATCAACGTATCAAGACAAAACTGTTTAGTTGTATCTTGTATTACCCTTCAATTTAATAAAGAGTTTTGATGTTTTGAACAATCATCTTTTGATTTTTTCATTGCGTTAGAACTTCTACTGGTTTGCACCCAGCCCCTGGGAGTTTCCTCACCAATTTATGTGCTGTGTGTTAGTTACAGAACTAATATCCAGTTATCTAATGTAGTTATGAATTACCTTTCCACTTGATAAAATAAAAACTCATGAGGTTACCGTTTTTCTTTCATCAAAATTGTTTGGAATTCGTGCTTTTTGGTTTATAGTAATGCTTTATCGCTGTTAGATGCTTTCATTTTCTCCCAACACCTTTATAATAAATTTATGAATCTTAGAGTAATTACTGTTCAATGTTATCTATTTCTAAGAATTAGATCATTCCCTTAGTACAATAAGGCATCCAATTGTTGATTAATTGCAGAAAGATGTCAATTAGTTAGTTTGAAAAGAGAATTACATTGCAAAAATTCTATAAGTAAATGTTGTTCAATTCATTCAGGTTGTTGTTCAATTCATTCAGATTTCTATTCAATTCATTATTATACTTTTCAATCATAGGTTTCTCTCCTTATGCGCTAAACAGAGTAGTTAGTGGCATTATACCATTTCACTTCTCTTTGAGATGATTGAACTTCGAGAATTAGATAATCCTTTTCATAAGAAATATAGAGTAACTATCATTCAATATTACTTGCATATATTGTGCCTACACTCTTGAAATAAGAAGATTTTCCCTGGGTTGACAAATGAATGAGGAGCTTAGTGTTTTCCTATAATAAGCCACCTTTATGAACTGACATAGGGCTTTATTTTTTTTGTAGACGTGAGAGTCCCTACTATTTACTTTCAAAACTTTGGATTTTTTTATGTATGCTTCCTCATAATTGGTCCCATTTAGAAATTTGGTCTTCACATCCATTTGATGGATATTCCAACCCATTGTAGCAGCCAATGAAATCAAATTTATAATGGTAGTATACCTTGTTGTAGGTGCAAAGGTTTCTTCAAAATATATTCCTTCCCTTAGAGAGAATCCCCTTGCAACAAACCTTGCTTTGTACTTTTCTATGCTTCCATCAACAACATGCTTGATTTTGTAGATCCATTTGGATGTGACAATTGATTTGTCATTAGGTCTAGGAATGATTTTCCAAACCCCATTTTTCATAATGGATTGCCATTCTTCCTAAATTACCTTCTTCCAAACTTCCCATTGAACAACTTTTTTGAATGTAGAGGGTTCAACTTGAATTATATTCGTCATATATGCAACATAGCCAGAGTATGTGTTTGGTATTTTATTTTACCTAAAGGTTCCCCTTATTTCTTCATGTCCTTTGGCATGTTGTAGTTTATATTTAAACCAATTTGGAATTTTCCTTGTCGTTGGGATCATCATAGGTTCAATAGGCTCACTTGATCCTTCTTTTTCTTCTTGATTTGTTGTAGGGTTTTCATGGTGTGTATCTTCTTCTTCGAATATAGGAGATTCTTCTTCATTAGGATCTATAATGATATATATATATATATATTTCTTGTAAGCTTGAGTTTCATTAGATATGACATCCCTGCTTACTTCGAAATGCCTTCCTCCTTGATTTAGATTCTATTTTAGGGGAGACTATATCCAAGAAATATTCCTTTGATGCTTGTAGAATCTAGCTTCTTTTGCTTGTATTTTAGAACATGGATGTAGGATGGGATTCCAAAGATTCGGAGGTGATATAGACTCCTCTTCTTTCATATAAATACTTCTTCGGGAGTTATAGTTTTCAGAATTCTATGGGGACTTCTATTTTGAATATACACAGCTAGCATGGATGCTTCAACCCATAGGAATTTCGGTAGGTATTGGTCAAGGAGCATTGTTTTAATGCCTTCTTCAATATATCTATTATTCCTTTCGACAACTCCATTTTGTTTTGGATAGTAGAGAACAATTAACTCTCTCTTAATTCCTACTTCATTACAATATGCAATAAATTCCTTGGAAGTTTATTCCCCACCATTTTCACATCTTAGATTCTTTATCTTTCTTTCAGTGAGGTTTTCCACTTCAACTCGAAAATCCTTGAATTTCTCAAATGCTTTGTCCTTTGTATTGAGATGATAGATCCATGTATTTATAGAATGATCATATATGAATGTCACATAATAAAGATGACCTCCAAGAAATTTTTCAAAAATGGGCCCACACACATTAGAGTGAATAAGTTCTAAAATTTCTTTGGACTCAGAATCACTATTTGGAAATGTATTTATTGTATGTTTTACCAAAGTGAATCCATTGTACACACCATCATGGTCTTCCTTTATTTTTGGGATGCTATTAACCAATTGATAAAGAGTGGGAATAAGCATGTAGTGTAGATTACTATTTACCATACCTCCTATACCATATCTAAATAGGTATAATTTCCATATGAACCAAAGCTTGAGGAGGTGGGATTAGTGACCCTATACAAACTTCCTTCATGAACTCCAATAACTCTAGGTTTGTCAATGGTAGAGTATTTTCCCTCAACCAATAATTTTCCATCAATAAAAGCAATTATTTCTCCTTTATCTTCTAAACAAGAAATAGAAAGAAAATTGTTTTTCAAACCTAGAACATATAGTATGTTGTTTAGGTGTAGCTTCGATCCACATTCCATTTCCAACGATGTTGATCACATGCATTTAACAACATATTTTTTGTCACCCAATTCTACTACATGAAAATATTAATCCTTTGATAATTTATGTAATTTTTTACTTTCCCCTCTCATGTGTCTTTATGCTCTACTATTAATGATCCAAGCATTGTCATCATGAAGAGATCTTGTAAGGGCGGCCAAAAATACATTACTTTTGACTTTGACGAATAAGTAATGGATGACCTCTTGATCCATCTTCCAAAAGTGATGATACCCATTCTTATATATCTTATGAAAGAGGGATAATCCATGACCAAACCCTTTGAGACAACAAACTGATTTTTCCTTTCCAGAGCTTAGTTCTGATACCTTGTTGAAAAATCAATGAAAGTAGATTAAGGTTTGATTTCTATTTATTAATAATTATTTATGAATTATGGTGGATTCTTTTATTTCTTTATTATATTATATTTCATCAATAAATTACCAAAGTATGTTTGGAAAAATATCATAAGAACAAAAGAGACAAGATGTAGGCACTATTTTAGGGAAAACCCCCCATATTAGGGGAAAACCCAGTCAAAATTATCTTCCTTCAATAGTATTATTTGAGACTCTTCACCCTAGACATATACCAAACCTTCTCTCGATAGTAAGTCTTACGTATAGATCTTCAACCCAACAATGATAAAATCTTGTCCTCCAACAACATCGACCAGGTAGCAGTTCCTACAACAGCAACAGAAGAAAGCACTAAAAGCTTTGATATCCCAAGATAGGGCACGAAATGGAGAGATACCACCATCAAAAATTATATTTTTCCTTTATCTATATTCTTAACCCAACTCATACTCCTTTCAGCTTCCTTCTTCAACTTCACACTTTTTCCTATGTAGTAGTAGATATTGAACTGGATTGAGAAGTGATGCTCCAAATGAGTTCAATCTCCTTCCTTTTATAGGCTCTACGTGAGGTCGAATATGTCCCTTTGAGGATTAATTTATATCCTTAAGGCCAACTTGATATGGAGGTACTTTGAATCATTTTTTACTCAATTTAAAACCTAATTACATGGTTCAAAAGCCCAAGATGGGTCAATATAATTTTTATTGACTAGAATAAAACCTAGAAGTCTACAATGGGGACTATGACCCAAAATAATATGACCCAACTATGAAACCCATGCTTTAGTAAGTCATGTAATAATAGTATAAATTCTTTTCTTTAATTATTTTGATAATTAAAATAAATATAATTTATGAAGACTGAACCTAGCTACAATCTTCAATAGAACGTCCTCAGGTGCAGATACCCGTGGGCTTGTTTCCATGTAGGCCTGATATTGGATTCGGGATGGAGTTGGGTGACTGAATCTTTATAGTTTTGGTTGAAGAGGGATTTCACCCTGTGTCATCTCAATACATCAGGGTAGATCCTAGGTTGTTGGAGCTCTGGAGGGACTTGTGGCAGAATATGCTGAGTCTTATGTGTCATATCGTCGGAGATACCAGGATACCAGCAATGAGGATGGATGACCATGTAGTATATACACATTATTCACCATGTACTATGCCATCAGATGATGTTAAGGTTGGTGATACTTCTAGTAGTACTCCACCACCTCCTCCTCCTTCACCTCATGACCCATTGTCTGTTTCTCCTCAAAGATAAAACCAACCACCTCCTCCTCCACCTCATACTTCAACCCTTGGGACATTTGACCATCCATCATCATTTTCTACACAACAAGACTCCTCTAGTACTATTTTATCGAATATTTTATAGAAGTTAATTGACTTGTTTGTGTGTTCTTACACACACACACACACACATTTGGTGCATTTTTTCTGTTGATGTTGATGTAGTTAATTGATATGTTGGTGTTTATGTGTATATTGTTAGGTCATCTTAGATATGTTCATTTAATCTTCTTGAAGATATATGTTCATGTTATAACAATTATTTGACATTAGATATGTTCAGTGATGATGTTAGAAAATGTTTTTTTTTTTGTTAGATGCTATCACAATGAAGATTCCATGTTACACAGTTAGATTTGTGTGCAAGCTAATGATGTTTATATGAGATAGAGGTTTATATCACTAGATGACGTTAGCGAATTTGAATTTATATTTTATATTATGTTTATGTTTGTTAAATGGTTATAATCATGATGTTTATTTTTGTGAAATGATATGTCTTATAAATTATGTATTGGTAAAGTTGGTGTCAAAATTTTATATACAAAATTACATGCAAATCGACTTACATTAAATAAAAAATGCAAAGATATTTTTATAGGTTAAAAAGTTTGATATGGTTGAAACTATGATTGTAAAATTACCATAAATATTTTATCTATTTCATATATAGTTCATACATATTCATTCTAACCAAATTATTATTCAAACAAGGGTTGCGAGCAACATAGTTTTTGCTTATAGAAAACATAGAAAAAAAAAATTATAAACATGTCTTAAAAATAGCCACTACAAAACAAAATCAATTCGTCTAAACAAAACTACATTTGCAGTCATAGTCAAGCATAGAAATCATAAAGTTGCGACCTATACTTATAATGCAAGAGTTAGACAATATCTAATTAATATTTGCAATTAATTTTCAAACTTATATTGCAACATGTAATCAATAAATACAATTTTTAAAATATTTATAATAAAATTAAAATATATATTGTTCTATAAAATCAACTATAATTAAAGATATTTGTTCATAAAATATTGGATTATAAAAAAAACACTACAATTAATTTTATTTTATAAATATAATAAATTAAAGTTTATTTATTAATAATGACTATGAATGAAGTATCATTTAAAAATATATTTATTAATTATAATTGTTATTTAAAATACAAATTTTAAATTAATATGTATTTTTAAATATAATTTTTAATTATTTTTTAGGTTGTAATTTTCAAATTTATAAATAAGAAAATTCAATCAATAAATTGTTATTAATAATATTTTTTTAAAATATATAAAAATAATCATTTAATTTTATTTATAAAATTCAATCTACTGTTAACTCTAAAAAACTTAAGCCACAATTTTTTTAGCTAATTTAGATTATATATATATATATATATATATATATATATATATATATATATATATAACTTAATTTATCACTAAAGTTATGAGAGTTTCAAGAAATTTAAATTTAATATTTACAATAACTCTTGCCAATTTAAATTTAAATTTAATATCTAACCAATTATACAAAATACCAACAAGATGAATATGAAAAAATATAATTAGTATGGGATATTGTTAGATGTGAACAGGATTATGTTGCCTTGTTAAGTTATTAGACTTTTCTGCTAGCTAATGACGGTTATATGTGCTAGAGATGTTTATAATTAGTTGATGTTAGTAAATTTGTATGTGTATTTTAGATTATGTTTATGTTTGTTAAATGGTTATCATCATGATGTTTATTTTTATAAAATTATATATATTTATTATAGATTATATATTGGTGAGATTGTATCAAAATTTTACATATAAGATTGCATAAAAAAAGACATTAAATAAAAAATGGAAAGATACTTTTATAAATTAAAAAGTTTAATATGTTTGAAAGTATAATTACAGAATTTTCATAAATATTTTTCTAATGTATAGATAGTTCATACATATTCATTATAAATAAATTGTATTTCAAAAAATAATTACATATGAATATATGTTATTTTGCATTGTACTATTTACTCTTTTTTAATAGACTCTTCTACCCTAAAAATTGTTATTATAAAAAAGTTATGATCTCCTATCATAAGCATTATATTGGCCCTAAAATTTTATGGATGCAAATATTCCTATATTTGTTTTTTTTTTGTTATTATTTCATAAGTTGATTGCTATCAAAATTTTAAATTACTTCATTAATTATGGTTTTAGTCAACATTGGGGCATAATTTAAATATTTCCAAAGAAAAGATAAACTTATGTAAACTAACAAACAACTAAGTTCAAAAATAATTTATCACAAAATCCAAATTAAACTTATCACAAACTTAAAATTAAACAAATATGTTAAAATTTTAATTTTAAATTATAAGTTAAAAAATTGGAAATACTTATATTTAAGTGTAAAAATGTTTCCACCCGGGAAAAAAACGTGTAAAAAAATTTGTGTATCTTGCAAATTATATAAAATGTCAATAAGATGAATAAAAAACAATATAATTTGTGAATTAAGAAAACAAAAACATACAAAAATAGTATAAATGATGAAATAACACAAGTGAATATCACTCTTTATTGTCATCAACATGATTATCTTCGTCACTTGGGATGATACCAATGTTATTTTCAAAAATATGTTTTGATCTAGGGTTGTATCCTCATACGAACCACTAATCACTATCCAGTACATTTAGATAAGAAAACACCTTGTTGTAGTTTTTGGGGGAAACATAAGGTTCCAAAACTTCATGCCACATCTTTTTTAGAGTTGATACATATCAGCCGACTATCATGATCATCCATTACATTATTTCGATCAAAGGTGTCCCACCACTTGCACCAAAAAATAACACATTGGAATGAAGATATGTCCACTTCAATGATCTCTTGTATCTTTTTGACGTAACCTAGCATATCTTGCATTAGGTTTTGATTATCGTGGTTATCACGATCAGATTAGACGATCTCGACTTCCACTCTACAATCTTGTGTCTTGTGTCCATAAACAACATCCTTCGTGCAAAAATGATGTACATAAGCCTACATAGATTGCAACAAATGCACCTATAAAAGAGTGAAAAGTTGATGGTATCATGTGTCTAATAACCTGAACATAATTAAAATATAAATATAAACATTTTACAATTCAAAGGTGCATTGTGAAGTTAAAAATGTACAAAAAGAGATTATTACTAAGTTGTTGCACCCAATCCCTATGTTTAGTGCATCATCTTCAGCACATAGGTAACAACCAGATGCACCTTATTTCTCTCTAACTTGGTTAGTAACTCAACTTTTGGGGCATATCAGTATCATATTTTATTTTAAATGGTTAGGATAAGGAAAAATTCTACCATTCAATTGTCTGAATTCTATCCTATCACTGTCCCACTTCTTCCTCTTTTCTTCATACAATGCGACCCACGATTGGGTCTCTTATGAATTGTAAAAGGTGAATTTGTTGATGTGTTGAATTTTTTAATTTTTTGTTGACATCAAACCAACATATATAATATGTATGAGATCAAAATATAGATTATTAATTTTAGTCTGAATATTTACTATGTAGAAATTTGACAAATGGTAAGTCACTTACTCTTTATCACACGCCTTTTTCCATTTGTTTGTAGAAGCTCCAATTCTCTTTTGTATTCATCCCCTTCATCACCCCAAATCACTGCACCTAATGTGTTGTTGATCTATTTTATGTACTCACTCAAAAATAGAAATACTTGTATGATATGTACCCCGATACCCTAGGCCTGTTAGGTTTTTCACTTTTTCAAACAAAACCTTTCAATTTATTCATGTACATCTATAAGAATAACATCCAATGACAATAAACCATCCCTGATCTGAATGTGATCGATTATGTTATGAGATAGTTTGATTATTTTTCCATTAAGTGAATTGATCGTTAACTGGTGAATGCTTTAATATGGAAGACTGAAGGAAATCATTTATGAATTAAACCATAAGAAAATTAAGAATGAAAACATAGAAAATAATAGAGATAAGGAACAAAAAACATTGATTATGGAGTTCATCCCTGGTGGACTACGTCTTTGGGTCCGCTTTCAAGGTGGGCGTCCGCTTTATTAGGATTGATCTCAGGAATTATTTACACAGAAAAAACACCAAATTTATCGTTCTTGAAGGCACTTTTGGCCACTAACAATAGGAAGCTCTCTCTCTCAACTTTCTAATGCTTGTCTTTGCACTCAATTCTGCCTTTGAACGGTCGAACAATGTTGAAAACAAAAACTGCCTCTAACCCTCTGAATCTGAACTCAAAGCACTCTTGTCTTATGGAAGAAATTGTCATGGTTTATAAAGGCTTGGATTCATACTCCTAGAGGCCAATTTAGGCATATTTTTAAGCAAAATCAGTGTGAGGATGTGTTGGTCTTGTCACATTATGACACCTAGTAGATAGGATAAAGGTGTGTTAATTAGATCCTTAGCGCATATTAAATTTAAAACCCAAAATAAACTTTGGATATAATTTTATCCCTGAAAATTAGCCAAACATCATGGAAATAGACTATCGACATGTGAACAGATCTATCCGGTGGCTAAATCTACCGTTAGGTCTGACAGTTACGGTTTATCTTCTCCGTAGCGTTCACATGAAAATCTCTGACAGTTTCTGCTATGATTTAAACTCGATGGTCAATGTTGTGGTTTTCTAGACCTGTCAGATGTAGACATGGTTCTGATGCAGTCCTATGGCTTCGGTGGTTATCTAAAATTTCCGCTGCAGTTCCATTACGTTTGCTCACATGGTAGTGATTAGCCTTTTTCTGACGCAGTTTAACTATACGGTTAGTTGCTGTGGGTTTTAAACTTTAATATGAACTTTATTACATAGATCGAAAGGTCTTATATCAAATTTTAGTGCTTAGGTTCTCTTTAGACCTTAGGATTTAGAAAATTAGGATTAGTGCTAGGGTTTAGGTGTTAGCACCATGACATGATTCTATGTTCCACTTTAGCTTAGGTGTTTAGGACTTTAAGAATAGGATTTAGGTCCTTTTACATAGTTTTTCTTCACCATAACCATTTGAGCCACTTCACCTTTACACAATGACATCTTACATATTTCCACACAACTAAGACAACACTGATGTACACCATGAACTCAAACTGAACCACGATCAACTTGAGGACTTCTTCTTCGGACGAAACTAATGGTATGAAGGCTGAACCGGACATCGGACTTCTAGAGCTGACTGGACCTCTCAACCGATCTGCACTGAACAAGATCCTCCTAGATCAATCCTCTCCACTTGAAACCTTTTGGACCACAAAAGTTTTATTTTAATTAGATATCAGGCGAGGGTATAGCTCCCTCACTTTTCTGATCTCTATCCATCTCACCTTGCTCAGATTCATGCCCTTGAGTACCACTTGAAGATATTCCACGTCTCCTTGTCTCGAAGTACGAACTCACCTATCCAAGATGGTATCTTCCTACAACTCATTCATATACTCAGGTGCTAAATCATCAATAGTATGAATGTGTGTATCTTCCTTGCAATCAATGATCATCATAGGTTTATACAACTTCAGATTTTCTACATTCACAACTGAATAAATACGCATTTAAGGCAGTAAATCTAATTGGAATGCATTATTTCCTATCTTCTAAACAATATTGAAGGGACCATACCTGATAGATTTTAGTTTCTTACCTTCTCCTTTCAACTTGTCTTTGCTGATATACAACCATACCTGATCGTCGACCTGAAAATCATGATCGAATCGATTCTTGTAGTGGCACAATTTGTACTTGGCCTGACTCGATGCTTGTCATGGCACAGTTAGAGAAGAATGTAAGGCTTGATTGTAATCATGATGCACATAAGGTAAATATTCATCCCACAACTTAGGATGTTTACTGCAGTAACCTCCAAGAATATGTATAATCGTTGTGTTCACCATTTCTATTTGTCCTTTGAAAAAATCCATCGAAATTTTATCCCATTGTCGCAAAGGAACTGGAAGTGGCATGTAAAAACAAATATTTTAATTGCTTGGCTTTCTTTTCAAACACATCACACATCCCTTAATGCACTTCACAATTGTTTCATACATATAAGGCCAGTAACAATACCTTTGAATTTGCGTCATAGTTTTTATTACACCAAAATGTCCTGCAATCCGAGAAGGATGAGCTTCCCGAATAATTTCCACTCTTTCTGTCTACGGTATGCACAACTTACCCAGATGATATAACAACCTGTCATGAATATGATAATTTATTTCTTCTATCTGAGTTCCATGAGTTAGTGATTCAAAAATATATTTGAAATCATCATCAGTACTATACTGTTCTACATAAATTTCATGTTTCAATGAACTATTCTGCAGTACTACTGAAGCATTCAAAGACAGTCTAGGTAGCATATTGACTACTTTATTTGTTACACCTTTCTTGTCCTTAATTACTAAGTGAATTTGTTGAAGAGATACCATCCATCTGTAGTAGTGAGATTGTTTCAACTTAGTATGTCACTGAAGGTATTGAAGTGGCTGATGATCTATGTGAATCATTGTTTCCTTAACCATTTCATAACCACTAGAAGTTGATGATCTGTGTGAATCACTATTTCCTTAACCATTTCATAACCACTAGAATCTTTTTTAACTTCGAATGGTTGTTGATTATCTAATAATGTTGTGAATTTTTTATGCCTAAATGAATCAAAAACTTTAAAGTCGACACACATTCCCCATGTCCCATTTTTCTTAGGAACCAAAATTATGGGCGAACCACATGGAGATGAACTGGGTCGCATGGATTCTTTTCCAACCATCCCTGGAATTCTTTTCTTTATTTCTTCGTGCTTTATAACTGACTTGCGATACATTCCAATTTTAGGAAGAGGGGCAATAAACATCAATTGTTTCTCATGTTGCATTTCTTGTTTATGAAGTAGATTTTTTGGTTCTTTAGATAGACTTTGAAATGAATCTACCACTTTAACCTAACTATATTTAAACTAAGTTTCACAACATTAAAAAGCATCATTAATATCCTTATGTTTTTCTTTTACAAACATGAGTATATATCTCTTACCTGAACTTATTAAGTGCTTAATTTGATTAGCATTAACTAAATCCAAGTGATTTTTTATTTTATGTACCCGAACAATGTATTCAATCCCATCTTTCTTAAGATGATACTTATGCTCTTTCCTATGAAATACTGCATCATGATCATAGAGATAAGGACTCCCTAGCACTATTCCACATATGTCTAACGGTATCACATATAAATCCACTTCATCGATATAATTAGCTATGATGGAAAATTTTAAATGACGCTGCTTGGTAACATGAATCTGAGTTTGTTATTTTAACCAACCTAATGGATATGGTTTTTGATGATTATGTGTTTTTAAACCCAATTTTTTAACCAATGATTCAGATATGAAATTTTCATGTGACCCTGTGTCAAACAATGCATCTATTTTAGTGTGCTTATAAGTTACCCTTATATGAAATAAATCAATTATTTTATCTGCATCCATGTGATTAACGTTTGAAGAAGCAGAAGTACTTGAACTTGAACTAGCATCAGAATTTTTACATGTCATAACCATTACGGTGATTTTCCCTTCTTCACTTGAATTGGAGTCCAAGTCTTGTTAGATTCTTGTATCAGCCTTCTTTTCACCTTTCTTCTTTTGGAACTTCTTTGGCTTCAGTTTCGAGTGAAGTTTGCAACGTCTAGCTTCATCATGCCCGATCCCCTGGAAATGAGTATAGGTAGGTCTTTCATCTTCCTTTTGAGTTGTAGCTGTCTTCTTTCCTTTTGACTTTTCTTCTTCTTTTTGTCTTTGCACACCAACTGTTTGGATTTCTTTGGTGAAAACTTGAATGGCCTGCCACCTGATTCGACATGTATGGATTGAAAAAATACTTCATCAAAGTCATTAGGATTGAACATCAATAATGTATGTTATAAATATGAATGTAAGCTGCCAATGTACTTTAACAAAGTTTCTCGTGTATCCAAAGGAATACCAAGTGCCAACACTTTCTTCCTGAACTCTAGAGTGAAATATTGAACATTATGTCCCTTACCTTATCGCAAACATTGCCAATCAATAACAGCTTGTTTTATGTAACCCAATGGATAGAATTTTTTCTTTAGAGCTTTCAAAAACTTAGACCATGAGGAGATGATTCTACCTTTACGCTTTAAATCTATATGTTTTTTACTCTCCCACCAGTTTAAATCAGTTCCCCCCACTCTAAGAGTAGCTAACTGAATCTTTTTCTTATCATCAGTAATGTTTTGAATCCGAAAATACACTTCTAACTGTTTTATCCAATTTTCTAGTTTCTTTGGGTTCATTTCGCCATCATAAACAGGTAAATCAAAATTTACATCAAGTTTTAAAAGATATTTCCGAGGTTTCTTATCTATTTTAGGTTCCAAACTAGAAGAAGAAGAAGAAGAAGAAGAATATGATGATGGAGATGATGGAGGAGAAGGAGGTTTATCTGCTTTTCCCTTACCCTTGTCATTCTTTGATTCCTTCGACGAAGAAGCTGCATCTCTTGCCCTATTATCTTTGTATAGTTATCCCAACATCTGTTGCATGTTTAGAAACATTTTCTGAATTTGATTCTTGTCAATGTGCTTCACTTCAGGAGTTTCACCGATTTCAATGTTTTAAGGATTTTCACCAGTTTCAACGTTTTCTATCCCTGTCATCATCGATTGATGAATGACTTTCCACTTTCCAATATTTGGATCGAACTCCTCAATATTTCATTCTCCATGTTGTAATCCCAACCTAGTTAGCATCCACTAGAAAAATACTACAAAGCACAACTTGCTCCGATACCAAAATATATGACCTAAATGTGATTGATTATGTGCTGAGATATTTTGGTTAGTTTGCCATTAATTGAATTGATCGTTAAATGGTGAATGCTTTAATATGTAATACTAAAGGAATCATTTATGAATTAAACCATCATAAAATTAAGAATGAAAACACAAAAAATAACAGAGGGAAGAAATAGAAAACAATGAATATGAAGTTTGTCCCTGTAGACTACGTCTCTGAGTCTGCTTTCAATATGGGCATCCGATTTATTAGGATTTATCTGAGGAATTATTTACACAGAAAAAACACCAAACTGATCATGCTCAGAGGAAATTATGGTCACTGATAACAAGAAGCTCTCTCTTTCATCTTTCCAACGCTTGTCTTTGAACTCAATTCTGCGTCAAGACGGTCGAGAAATACTGAAAACAAAAACTGCCTCTAACCCTTTGAATCTGAACTCAAAGCACTCCTGTGTTGTGCAAGAAATTGTCATGGTTTATAAAGGCTTGGCTTCGTACTCTTGGATGCCAATTTAGGCATATGGTTAAGCAAAATAATTGTGAGGATGTGTTGGTCTGGTCACATTGTGACACCAATAGATAGGATAAAGGTGTGTTATTTAGATCCTTAGCGCATATTAAATTTAAAACCCAAAATAAAATTTGGATATAATTTTATCCATTATGATCAGCCAAACAACGCATAAATGGACTGTCAACATGTGAACAGATATTTTCGGTGGCTACATCTGTGGTTAGGTCCGACGGTTATGGTTTATCTCCTCTGTTTCATTCACATGAAAATCTCCAACGGTTTCGGCTACGAATTAAACTCGACAATAAATGTTGTAGTTTTCTAGACCTGCCACATGTAGATGTGGTTCTGATGCAGTCCCATGGCTCCGAACGTTATCTGAAATTTCCACTACGGTTCCATTACATATGCTCACATGGTAGTGATTAGCCTTTTTCTGACACCGTTTAACTATACGATTAGCTACTGTGGGTTTTAAACTTTCATATAAAGTTTATTACATAGACCAAAAGGTCTTATATCAATGTTTAGCGCTTAGGTTTTCCTTAGACCTTAGGATTCAGAAACTTAGGATTATTACTAGGGTTTAGCTCTTAGCAACATTACATGATTATATCTTCCACTTTAGCTTAGGTCTTTAGGACGTTAGGAATAGGATTTAGGTCCTTTTACAAATTTTTTCCTCACCATAACCATTTGACCCACTTCACCTTTACACAATGACATCTTACATCTTGCCACACAACCAAGACAACACTGAAGTACACCATGAACCCAAACTGAACCATGATCAACTTGAGGACTTCTTCTTCAGATGAAAGTGATGATATGAATACTGAACCGGACATCGGACTTCTAGAGCTGACTAGACCTCTCTGCCGATCTGCTCTGAACAAGATCCTCCTAGATCAATCCCAAATAATTCAAACTGATTTACTAGGTGAATTAGGATATGTACTTGTAAGTCCATGAATCTTGTCAACAATTCCTTCTGAAACATAGAAGCGATGTCAGCTATCTCTTAACGACATCATGGAATGTTGACCATATGAGTATCCTTCAATGCCATCCAACATAAAAATATAGATAATTTAGATGTGACACATTGTAAGTCTTGGGTGGGGTCATGGTTAATACACCGATGCACAAATAGAGGATAATGACACTAAAAAATAAAGTTATAAACACGTACAAAATTTAATTATAATTTATCTCATGGCATAAAAATAAGAACAAGTAAGAAAATCGTGTTTTTTACATACGTACTTTAAGAAGGTTCAAATGGTCATGCAATTTAAAGCCCGACAAATTGTCTTCCATAGTGAAGTAGCACCGTAGTGAAGACCCATATAAGGAAGGCACCCTCAAACCCATTATAACATACTTTTCCAAATAAATATCATCTTTCTTTAAAATCCATGGGACATCACCTTATTTGAAATACCAAGAGGGACTAGATTCTCCTCTAATTTCTTATCTTGGCCAATGTTTCTTGTTAGTTTTTTAAGAAATAATATCTCTCCTAACAGCTAATGTGTCACTTTATTTTGATTATGTGTGCCTCCATAAAATAGATTTTTTTTTAAATATATGCATGGGATCTAATAAGTGGGAAATCTTAATATTCTCCTAATATGGGAGCTCATAAAAGATAGATTTCCTTTTCATCCCAATGGGAAATCTCTACACAGAGGTGTCGAATAGTTTTGGATCATTGAGTAGGCTCCCCATTTGAATACAAAATTTTTGTAATCTCTTTCTACTTCTCTCTCTCATATGCTCTAAGCCATCCAACTGGTGTCATTATTGTAGGGGTTTGGGTTCTCTCTGTTTTACCATTGAAAATGGTTGTTGCTCTTCTATAAGGGTTTTCTTCTGGGAGGAATATCTTGGATGAGTCATACACTAGATTTTGTAGGTGGTTGGACCACCTAGACTTCAGTGAAAGTCCATAACATTTACATCCATGATACCCTTTTGTTACAAGACCTTTGAAATTATTGTATACAGGGAATGTTAGTGACCATGAAGATCATAACAATTACAAAAAATAAATTAATATGTGAATAATTATTGTTACATATATAAACAAAGAAATAAACATGTAATTTACTAGATAAAACTCCTAATCCTCGATAATCGTGTGTGGTGTAAGAACATATTCGATACAATGTAAAACTCTTGTCTATTATGATGGGTATTGATAAATCATATACATGTATACCTTCTGATAAATTCTTCAATTAATATACCAATGGTTGTAAGTAGACAACCATATTCTTTGCTTCTCTTATACCATGGATTATGAAATCCAACATATGATGTCCATTATTCATGAACAACCATGGGGGGGGGTATCGTTATAGATCACTACTATAGGCCAAACAGAATAGTTGGTGTTTTGGAGGGAATATGGGTTGGCATCATCCATTTTTATGCTTAGACATAAACTTTGTACTTCATGCTTGATTTTTTCGAGTAATGTATTCTCTATATGCTTCATGGATATTGAATGTATTGGGATCCACATAACTCCTAACTCACTTCTAAGTGAGGCATGCCATCCATGCAAGATATATAATTATTTGTAATGAAACCACCTTTGAATCCTTAAGATTATAGGCATGTGCATCAACATCTTATGAGCAGGACCATGTGATTTACCATTTCTTTTATTTATGGTACCTTTCACACCTAGATTTCGGACATATCTCTTTATCTTTATATTATCCTCTATATAGAATACAATCATTCGAACATGCATGATATGATATATACTCAACGCCAAAAATTTTCAAAAATCAGTTTGTCTCTTCGCATTTATTAGGAAATACATTGTCACTTGGAAGCAACTTATCTGTGAATAACCTATATTTTAACGTTCATAAAATCGAATATTTTTAATGTTGATTTTGTGACAATGTTTCTAGAAATATAAGGGACTTGATCATGGTCAATTAACTCAATATTTATGATAAACATGCATTCTACATGCCAAAATTTTCTTTCAAGTTAAATACAGTAACATCATTGTCCACGGCTGGGTAGAATTTGGCTAGCTGTCAGGTTGAAATAGAGATGTAATAGAATCACATTTTAGGAGTTCAAAAAAGGTATCAGTGGTATGAGCATCATCCCCTAGCTCTTCATTCTATAATGCATCTAACAACATTGTATTTGTGGTAGTCATATCACGTAAGTAATCATCCATACCAACCTCTATTTAATTTCCTCTATTTCCAACTTGTGATGAAGAACTACTATTGTTGTAGTCATTCCTAATTCGTGAATCTATGTGTAGTGGGAATTAAATAGGAGGTTTTTTTAATCATTCTTGGTATGCTTACTCTCTTATTTTTTCTCATAATGTAGTCTTTTATCGATTTGACATTGTAGTGGGGTGCACGAGAAGATGTTAGGTGGGTCATTCATCATCACTAGAATCCTAAAATAAAAATATATTTAATATTAGTACATCAATCATATTAGTAACCACAATGCAAGTGGTGTGTTGAAATTACATTACACCAAACAAGTATTACCATCGATGACCCAATATTGTGGCTAGAAGATTACATGTTACAATTTGCAAGGTAAAGTGGTTGTCCATTTTCTCTACAACCTTCTTTTGCTATGTTTCTCCTAATTTTTTTGAATTGATGGAATAGTTTTTGCATATAAACTCAATTCTAAATAAGGATATTGAAAATCTAGATACATTTTTATTTAAATTCACATGGATAAAAATAAAATCAATTAGAAATCGAATTATAAATAAAATTTGAACTTGATGTAGATGGGAAGGGAAAAATCCGTGAAGGACTTTGAGCAATATGGAATGAGCTAGAATTCAAAGAATTATCGATTTGATACTATGACATTTTCTCCCTACATTTGAGCGAAATCAAAAATCATTTTTTGTGTACATACCTAAAATTAATTTCGAGAACCATAGTACAATATGAATTTCAATATAGTTTTCAAATCATTTTTTAAGAATAAGATGAATTTAAGCAGAAAATGCATATTATGAACTATAAGTTATGTGAATGCATCCTATAGGATAATTTGAGATGAATATGCCATTTTATGTGAAAATATAATTCAGAAAATTTTTAAAGAGAATTGGCGCTCTCGTAAAACTAACTCCACTAGTGATTTTAAATAATAATCAAACTGATGCTTTTAAATAATAATTTCTATGATGCATTAAGATAATAATCACACTGGTTTCTAGGATTTCGAAAATAGAAAAGGAATTTTATCACATCGGCGTGTTAAAAATGTTTAGCACATCGATAAGTTATCTTAACCAGTGCGCATTACTAGTAAATGCATCGATGCTTTTTAATAATAAACGCAAAGATGTTCTGAAAAATAAAATAAAAAATGCGCGACAACTTTTTTTCAAATTGAAAAATGAGGGGTAATTGATTTTCCAGAATATAATTTCATTAAGCCTTTTAGATAGTAAGAAGGAATTTACTATTTCATTATTTTTCCCAAAATTTCAAGAGAGAGATTTGCAAGGGAGATATATTGGGAGCACCATGGAGCAGCAAAATACTCTAGAACAAAAGAACTATTCAGAAGTTCACAATTTGAAAGGTGTGGTGATTCACCCAAAACCATGCATAGTAAAAAAGAAAATACTATTGATTAAACTAATAAATAATTTTACAATTTATCATAGATTTAACTAAAATTCGGAAGAAGAAAAAAATATCACGCATAGAAATTTTTATTTATTTATTTTACTAATAAAAATTTATAAAATCTCTATTCCTATTTATATTTAATTAAAATTCAGAAAAAAAAAAAAAAAAAAAATTGAAAATTCAAAAATAAAAAAAAATAAAAAAAAAATTTAAAAACAAAAACAAAAAAATTCAATACTTACCTTAAAACCTTTCTTCTTCTTGCTTATGTGAATGAAAAATTTTACCTTAGAGTTTAACTCCCGCTAACACCTCATAATTAGGGATTTTCATTTTAGGAATTTTAGATTTAATGGGTTTGTGTTACTAAGGCGTTTGAATGTAAAGAAGGGGGAAAATTATTGAATCAAATCCAAACCTTCTCGTGCATATATATGTTATCGGTGCACCTTGTGTAATATAACACATCAGTGCACCTATGAAAAATAGCACCGTTAAATCCAAAAAACTTTTTTTTAATTTTTTATGTTTTCATTTTTTAGTGTGACGGAAATATTTTTTCATTACATATTGCACAGTCATAATTTTCATTGTCGGTGCTCAACAATTAAACACATTGATTTGTTTACTAAATTAAATTCACTCTTTTTAAATCAAGAATATATGTTTTTTTATAAAATATATTTAATGTCTTATATATTTAATGGTAAAAGTTGTATATTCATAAAAACAATGTGCAAGAAGTGGTCAATAAAAAAAAATATTTATCAACACAATGATATCACATCCAAAAAAGTAGAAAATGTGATTTCTTTATAAATTATTTACAATATTAATATGTTTAAACTCTATGTAAGTTTAATGAATACGTATTGGTTAGTGTGTGTCATGCAGAGCCACAAAATGAGGAAGCTCAATTAGACTCTTTCTGATCTAAGTGCAGAAGAGCATAAAAGCATGATGAAAAAATTACATAGGGATAAATCAGGTGAATGAAAAAATACTATTCAATATGAGTTTTTTTAATTTTCATTAATAATATACTTAAGAATGTTAGATAACATGTTTCGAACAACCTATTAATTCACATATGTTTCATGTTCTACAAGGACCAACAACGAAGGAAAACAATGCCTTTCTAAGAAAATAAAAACTATAGAACATGTAAATGATGATGAATTGGTTCTTAGCTCATCCAAAGTGGTGTTGGAGGTTAATGAAATGGGGGGAACTGATTTATAGACATACTTTCTACATACAATACATAAACCAATATAATGATTCCGGGAACCATGTTATATTTAAACTACATGAATAATTTCTAGAGCAGTGGTCAATGGGACTTGTCACACTTGCAATAGGAAAAACAAACAACAAAAGAAAATAATTATTCAAAAAGAAATATTCCTAACTAAAATGCTTTTCTAGAATTATATGCATATATTCCTACAAAGCATTCATTTATTAATATCAATTTTGTTATATTTATTTTTCATATATCAATATAAAAATAGTTTATTACTTTCTTAGGAAAATTATGAAAATCCCAAATAATCAACGACCTAGTATTCGAAACATGCTAGTAAGAATGTCCAAAAAATCATACAAGGATATGGTCAAAGAAATGGACATAATTGCATCACAAGAGGAGCCATCTCGATAGCAACATGCTTCAAATGTATGTAATCATTGAATTTTTCTATTAGGTACATATAAACAAGTAATTTAGCATTAAATATTAATTTTCAAGTATTTTATTGTAGAAAAGAAAAGAAAATGAAACACATTCAACACATAAAGCAGGATGAGAAGGAAGAAAAGGGTTGATATCAAAGTTTGTGAGTAATTGTTAATATTTCCTTATAAATATTTACCATTTCATTTTTTTATATTTTAAGTTGTTTTACAACAAACATCTTTGAATTCCTTTAAATAGGTGCCAACATAAAAAACAGATCCATCAAAAGAATAGATTGACACTCGGTTAAATATGGGTTGTGAGTATATGTTAGGATATCAAAACATTATTGTGGAATTTTTAAGTATCTATGGTGTTTTACTTCTCCACGTTTATAATTAATAGAAAAAAAAATACTTTACATTAAATTTATGATATATTATGGGGTATAAAACTTGTTGGAAACAAAGTATGGAACTACCCCAACAAAAGAGTTGTTGAAAGAAGGCATAAGATTTCGTTTTGAAGAATGTGTATAGTTCATGATTCAATTCTTGCTATAATACATTGCTTTTCGATTTACATTGATGTATATTATTTATTTCAATTTTCATTATTCTCACCAATGTAGATACACTCGTTACACTATATTTTTATGTTTGTATATGGAAGTTTAAGACGACAAAAACAATCAATGAAATCAACAAAACATTCATCCAAATAACCGAAGTCATGGAAGTAGCTCGAGCACTCACAAGAGTTATAGCAAACAATGATGATCTATTTGGATATCAACATAAGATTTTGTGTTTTTCTTAAATAATTTTCTCTAAAAGTAAGAAATTATGTTTAATGCAACGGACATAGTCTCCCAATTGAAAGACAATGGATTACTAATAACTATCCCATTTGTATGAAAAAGAGACCCTTATTCATATATAATAAAATACATTTTAATTTATTCTATTTTGTTGTCCAAAGTCATTGTGAAATGTTATACCATTGATTAAATACATGGATGATTAAATATTATAATGAAGAGATGTAAAATATGATGATATAACAAATTAATCTAAACATCCTATACAAATTCGCTAATCAAAATTTAATTTATATGAATACTGTTATAAGATATATGTTGCTTTTTCGATGAATACCATATTTAAAAAATCACAATAATTGCATTGTCAGAGGTCGATGCTTCTAAAAAAGATAAAATGGATACTAGGACATCGTATATTAATGTGAACCACTATGAATACGAGTTTTTCAACAATGATATTCATAATAATAAAAAATGGTATCCCAGTGTGTTTGTACATACAAAATTCTGGTGCATTTGTAAAATCAATACACAATGGGAAGATATACATTTCATGCATCGATGTGCTTTTTCTTTAACACATTGATTCCTCGTTACCATTAACACACCAGTGTTTTATATTATGTAAAAGCACAACTACTGCAATGTTTTTTTTCCTGCACAAGTGGCTTTTGTGAAAATTAAAACACTGGGGATGTTCCAAATGCATAAACACCGAGGCGTTATAATTTTCAAGCACTCGTGTTGTTTGCATTTAATGCCCTAGTACATGGTATCATAAATTATATGATGTGGTGCATTTTTATTATTAAAGCATTAGTTCTTTCATAAAATCAACGCCCTCATGCTCCAAAATATTATTTCCAACCTCGGTGCTATTATTTAAATTAACAACGTCTGTTCTTTTATATTGGTAGTACATTTATGATTTTATACAACTCATTAGCACTGGTGTATTGTTATGCATAATGATCGAGTTCATTGGAGAAGATAAAAGCACCTTGGGGCTATAATATTTATTTTCCTGCCTTGATGCCCTTCTTGAAAAGTATTGCCCAGGGAGTTTTTAGAAGACATAAGCACCAGAATGATATACTTTTTAGACACTTCTATTATTTTCATTCAACACCCTAGTGCATGGTATCATAGATTGTACGAGCAAGTGAATTTTTATTATTAAAGAACTGATTCTTTTATAAATTTAACACAATGGTTCTCCAAAAATTTGTTTCCATTCTTGGTATTTTTATTTAAATTTATATCATCGGTGCTTTTACATTGGTAGTGCATTGATGTGATTTTTCCAGTAAGTGCACCTCTAACAAAAAATCTACTAAAACCTTTGACCACCCATATTTTGTAGTTTTTATGAAGATTAGTTATCAACTCTACTAGAACAATTGATACCAGAAGCGAATGTTGTAGAAGAGGTTTGTGTTACAATTCTTGCCAATTTTACAACATTAAAAACCTTTGTTATAACCTCCGCTAGAAGGTATTTTCCTTGTAGTAAGACTACATGCCAAAATAACCAATTTTTCATTAACAATAAATATAATTACTAAGCATTAATTTTTGAATTCCATGAGCCAAAATAACAAAGAAACAAGAGGGAAAGAAGACTAATATACAATGGAAAATGAGATTTTATAGGTTTAATTGGTACCATATATGGAAGTCGACATATCCTCCCTTCCAAAGTGTTTACATGTCCCCATGTAGCCCATCAATATTGATTAGGAAAGCCACCATATCAGTAAACCAACCAAATTATAGCTGAGATAACCAAATTCCTCTAATGTGTAAAATAACAAAGACTTTTCTTCCTATTTCTAATGCTCATTCTCTAAAACTTATTCCCATTTTTTAATGACTTTGTAATATTTTGTGGGCCACCATATCAACATGAAATTAAAACATAACCTTATCCACCATATGCCAATATTCCTAAGGGAGTTGGTGTAAAAATATGCCTTTTCCATTAGCATGTTGAATAACAGAGAGGCCATAGAGGCCATAGGGCCATTCTCTCTTAAGTAACTAAGTATTCTAGTCCACCTGCCACAAGAGTCCATCAATGCATGAATGACATATTATGACATGGTATCCCCATAATCTTCCAATGCTACTAGCCTTTTCTTTTATTTAATAATGATTTCACTCATTCGATTGTAAATCAATGTGATAGTTTCTTCTTGAATCATTGAAGGTATAGGGTATTCATCTTACACAATGATGCTAGAGGTAACTTATAAATTTGTATAAAATTCAGATGTCTTTTTCCATAAAACCTTATTGTAAACAAAATAAGAAAAGTGCATCAACTAGATGTGTCTCCAACTAAAGGGTGTGGGTTCCATTTGGTATTTCTCCGAAGAATATAATTAAGTTGTTATAACTCGCTCAAAAGGTCGAATTCAGGTTGAGAGGTAGTAGAAAAGTTCTTCAAAAATTGATCGTGAGTAATTATCTTATAACCTTTACGTACTATTATATATTGAATTATATATTTGATCCACCTTTCTTTGAGGAAGACCTCATATATTATTGAAAGAGGTTTACATATAAACCCATGGAGTTTAAAATCATAGGTCTGTTGAAGTTGATTTCGATAATTAGTTAACTATTCTTTGTAATGTTTGATTCTATTTTTCCATTTGGTTGTGGAATTATTTTTCTTTTTGAATAGCTTTCATGTCAGACTATTTATAAAATGATATCAACATATAAAAAAAAAAATCACATCTTTACTTCTCCAACTAACAGTTACAATCAAACAGTTACATGTATATCCAGCCTAATTAGCCGATTCCAATACTATTCACAGCATAAAAAAAAATGGCCCCTCAATGGCTTAACATGTTGAGAGCAAACGACGTAACATGAGGCTATTCCATCGCCACCTATTTCGTTTGTCCCAGACTTATTTGTTGCAACTTCTTCCATTAAGCGTGTATTTTCTTTTTTCATTTTGGCTGGATTTTGAAGACTTAAATTTTTGATAAATTCGCGGATGTCGTTGATCTTTCGCACATGTAGATTAGTTTAAAGTGCGATAAAATCCTGGACAAAGTTTTGTCACCAATCACACTCGGATCATATAAAATTAAAATCGCGTCAAATTCAAAATCAATACTTTTCCTACAAAATTAGCTTGGTTTATCACCTGGTTCTTTATCTCTTTCTCAAAAAACGAATAAAGGGAACTCAGGCAGAAGAACCCATCATTCAACAAGGCCAAAGTTGAAATTTGACGTCGTCATCCAAAGCCTTTGAATGTACCACTAATAATGAAAACTATGCTGGGTCATTACAGAATAATTTTCTCGTATTCCTGTTCTCTGGCACAGACTCCGAGTGAAATTTAAAAAGCTTATCACCACTCGCTTCTTAAAAAATAATTGACTTCTTGTAAACTTTATTTTCAACGATAATGATGGTCCAACAGAATTGTTATGATTCAAAAGCCGAACATGAGCTGCAAAATTGTATAAATAGATTAATGTGTAAAAAATTCTGCAGAGTGGTATAAATAGATTAATTTGCAAAATAATTCAACTTGTGACTGCAATTTCCACCTTTCTTTATACGTTTGTCCAATGAAATCTCTATATTCTGCGATGCCAATAATAATAATAACGACATAACTTTGTCTTTAATCTTTATCTTTGGTCTCCTTCATTGATCTTCTGGCCATTATTCGTCCTTATTATACCAGTCAAGTATTCAAAACACTTTGGAGTCAAGCTCTCGCTTTAATTTTTGCTCATAATTATGGAGAATCTGACAAAGTAACGCTACTGCATCAGGACATGAATGAATTGCGTTCTAATATTATATCACAAACGTGCTCTCCTATATTCCTTAAATTATAAAATTGCCGTACTGCTGACAAAGTTTGGTTCTGGTATTTTTCTATGATTGCAGGGAACATCATGTCTTAATCTTTGATTAGGTTTTAGAAATGAGAATCGTCACTTCTACGTAAAGCTTCGTCCTATATTATTTTATTTAAATGATTTATTTTTTAAACAAATAAATAGTTAAAATTCATCAATTCTCATGGCCTAATTTTTATTAAACAATATAAATTCTTAATAAAAAAAATCTTACTGGATTATAGTAAATTTAGATCCAAAAAACTATTTTGTCTATAAATTAGACTATATATATATATATATATATATATATATATATATATATAATACTTATATACATGACATTATTTTTAAATAAAATTATTATGTGAATATTGTTAGAAAGATAATTTTCTATTATCCACTTCATAATTAGTAATAATGTTATAATTAATTTTATTTTACAAAGTGATATCAACATTGTTTAGTCAAGAGTTCTCACATTTATGTTAACTTTTCTTCATCTCTTCTAGTATGGTCTCTGTATTTGTTTGGGGCTTAAAACAATTTATGAAACACAATTCTCTTCTATGTTGTTAATATTTGTATTACTTATTGTTATTACTCATTAGATGCCTAGTCATAACCATGCTTCGAATAGGGAAAACAATCACTTTTATAGGCATTATAGGATAGGGTGTATTATTGTTTGTTTTGAGACTATAAGTTGTAAAATATCTCTACAATTACCTTATTTTCCCCCACAATTATCTAAATATGTTGTAACCTGAAATTTAGAACCATATAAGATAATAGGGTTGAAGAAATTAGCTTGAAGAGGAGTTTCTATTCTAGTAATTTACAACTATTTTATATTTTGTAATAAGATTTCAACCCTCCATTTATCATTTTCTCATTATTATAGTTGATATTAATCTTTTGATGAAGATTATTTCAATATATTTGTATGAAGTTACTGCCCCTAAACTATTGTTGGCATGCAAAAAATTAATATAAGTGGCCATTTTGGATATAATTATTGTAACCTTTGTTTCATAAATGTTAATAGTCATATCCCTATTAAAGTAGAAATCCTTGATAAGTTTTAGTTGCTCCTCAACATCATAGGGATTCCTTGACATAAGAACAATATCATTAGCATAAAGAAGAAGGATAATGATTATGCTAGCAAGAATCAGGATGACACAACCCACTTCTTCTAAAAGACTTTCTCACTTTCACAATGTATATGCCAAAATTTATAAGGGACAAGGGACAAGACACAACCTTACTTAACTCGTGTATTACACCTAATTTATTTCAAATAATACTCAATGTTCTTAAACTTCGAAAAATCTTCACATAAAACTTTAGTGCAATAACCCTCAACTTCGAAAAAACTTCACATACAACTTTAGTGCAACAACCCTCAACTTCAAAGGAACTTTTAATTCTTCTAGTCTATTCCAAAATTTAGCCGTGGAAATTATGTCAAATTCCTTTTAATGTCAATGAAACAAAAAAAGGAAATTACTTTCATATTGTGATAGTGCTAAAAATGATCCTAAGAAAAATAAAGTTGTCTGATAGTTGAATAATAGCTCTTAAATTTTATTTATCCACTAGCACTACTTGTACACACATGTTGATCCCTTTTTCCACAAAATTCCATATCAATTCGATAAAATGTGGATAATTATAGTGGTCCTATAATTTGAAGGGTTCCTTTTATTTTAATATTTAAAAAATATGTATAATGAGGCCTTGACTCGATACTTTAAGGACATTCTGTTTGATTACCAATTGAATAGCTTATGGATACAAGAGATGATGATAGTTGCTCCAAATTTTATTATTTATATTTTGTATCCACTTATGAATTTTGATTTCCCTATTGTTAGCTATTCAACCCCAAACTCTATCTCTTCTATAAAATAAACGTTTTCCTCTATATAATGCGTTTGAATTGTGTTCACAGTACATGGGGATTTGTAAATATTTTTAAGGTATAACTTTCTCGTCTCTCAAGGAAGTATCGTAAATAAATGATATCTTTTTGTTTTTTATTTTTAAAAATATTAACTCAAAAAATTATTATAATATAGTTTAAATAGATATCTACAAGGTATTGAATTGATGATGATCGGCTGCAATGTTAAGACATTCCTAGATAATAAGTCATCTATTCAATTCTTCGACCTATTCAAATATTATTCTTAAACATAACCATAATATAACCTCACCATTACAAAACACTTTTATATATATATATATAATTTAAAAAAAATAAAAAACTATTATTGTATAATATTTTATTTCTTTTAACTAATCCTTTTTATTAATCGATTTTTTTCTATTTTAAAAACACTTATTAAATATATCTATTTTTATCTAGTTTATTCATCCTACACTCATTTAAATAACAAAGTTATTGTTCTATACAAATAATAAAAAAATTGCAAATGGAAATAGAAGTTATCCTAAAATCATGATAGACCTATTAAATAAGTATAATGAGATTTCAATTCATTATTCAATTTTTTTTTTCGAAAATAAAATTAACTTTATACCAATTGAGTAATATCTTATCACACCTCATAATAAAATAAAATACGCTTTCTCATATAATGATATAAAATCACATAAGAATTTATTATTAAGACTACATTAATATATAATATTTTATTAAATAAATATTATATAATGTAACAATGATATAAAATCACATAAAAATTTATTATTATACTATATTAATATATAATATTTTATTAAATTAATATTATATAATGTAACATGATCACGTTGCTCTCTTCATGTATATAAATTATATGTTAGTTTATGAAACATTAATTTTTGAATGATCATACTTTTTCCATTTTAATTATTTTTTAAATATATATGTTTTTTAATTAAATATAAACTAAATATATATGAACAATTGATTTATTATTTTGCAATATACGTTAAGGTATATTTTATTTTAATATCGTATTTTAATAATGGTAGCTAAATTTACATTATGTAAATAAAAATACAAATAAAAGGAAAATAAAACCTCAACGGTAAGTTCATCCAAAGAGTTAAAAAAGTTTAATATGCTCTAAAAAAAATATTCTAACATGGTCACTTGTGACATATGATTATATAGGTTGTAAATTATAATGATAATAGTCGAAACATAACAATACATACATATACTAAGATAAAAGAATATTAGAGACATATCAAGAGGGAATCAGAAGAGAGCTTACTACACAAAATGCCTCTTGATAGTTGTTGTTGCGAGGTTGTTACCTTTCCTTCTCCTCCTTTATAGTTATGTGGTTGGAGCTAGTACCCTCAATAGTGGATGTGCCCATGAGCTCAACAACTTCTTCCCCTTTCCTAGAGCCATCACAATAGACTTTGAAACAATGACCAAAAACCTCCCTATAGACAATAGGGAATTTGGCCTCTAGAATTTTACATCTATCATCAATTTCAAGAACAGAACCAGTTTGCTACTTGAATGCAACAACAATAGTTTTCTTAACCAACCAATATAACGTGAGTGACAAGAAATGCTTTAGTGTCTCTATACTTAAATTATCCTAACAACAATAGTTTTCTTAACCAACCAATAGAACGCCAGTGACAAGAAATGCTTTAGTGTCTCTATAATTAAATTATCCTATGTCCTCCACCCAACCTTGTAATATGGTGATAGTTTGTGGAGATGATGTGTTTTGGTAACTTGGTTGCATGGACTTGTTTAGATCACTAATTGTAGCATAAATGTTAGGAGAGTTAGATTGCTCATATTGTTTAATAGTAATCATTAGGGGAATTTTGAGGTCTAAAATGGACCTCCTAAGAAAAATGTACAACCAAAATAAATTTTATAAGAACCAATAGGATTGAAGATGATGCTGTCAACCATGGGGGATGATTCACTATTTTTTAAGTAAAAGGGTAAAATGATTAAAAAATAATAAAATAATAAAACTACTTTTTCAACTAGTATTTTCAACTTATCTCCCAAATTTTTTACTCAAATTTCGAGCGGGAGTATTCGTTGGATGCAAAATTTAATTCTTCATCTAAGGAGTACCCATGTTGCATACTTTTGATGGACCCTGCTACATGAAAAATTAGAAATACATGAAAAACGTGATTGCAATCACGATTTTCATGTATTTCTCATTTTTTTTGTAGAAGGATCCATCAAAAGTATGAAACATGGGTACTCCTTGGATGAGGAATCAAATTTTCCATCGACCAAGCACTCCCACTTGAAATTTGAGTAAAACATTTGGTAGATAAGTTGAAAATACGAGTTCAAAAAGTAGTTTTTTCTTTTTTCCCTCTAAAATTTGATGATGTAATCAAATCTTATTTTATAATTTCCTTAGGAGGTCCATTTTAGACCTCAAATTCCCCTAATGTGGAACAACTCTCTCGGCCCTTATATCTTGAGAACATGAAGAAGTATCCTAGTGAGAAAACATATAACCTCTTTGAGTATGAGTAGCACCCACCTTTCTTGAATCAGTGGCTTCATCACTAAATATAATAACAAACAATGCAAAAATAATGTACAAGTCAATAAAAGTATTCATAGTAGAGCCTAGACAAAATTAAAATAGTCACAAATACCGATGTGTGCAACTAATAAATGGATTAGTGGTTAATCCTAAAAAAATAAAAACATAGAAACCAAAACCATACCTCAAGAGCACATAAGACAAGCACAGTTACAAAGTGTAAAATGTAATTATAATTGAATGTGGATCAATAGTAAATAGCTCTAACATCCCAAGTAACACTGACTTAGTAATTCATTACTCTAAGGACCCAATAAAAAAAAATAACAAGTTCGAATAGAGAAAGATGACATGGAATGATACCTTAGAACATCAAAATATTTAAACATAAATCATTTGAACCATATTTCCCTATCTCCAACATAATGGTAATGTGCTCACTATTATGTAGCCACTTGGATTAATCATTTATAAACACTTAGATTCATTCATATTTGAGAAAGATGAAGATCCATAAATAGGTCATCCCTTCAACGCGTCAACACACAATAAACCAACATTCCTCCCACATATCTACTCATGATCATCAAGGAAAATGGAATATTCCTTTAATAAACCTCCATTAAATATTTAATCGGGTTAACCATGCCGTTGGATTAGTTGTAATAGCATCCTTGACACCCCATTTTAACGCATTGTATATTTCGCAACACCCTCCTCAATTCTTCCCAATCACTTGTGGAAAGAAGTAATTGAGGGTCCAACTCATGTAAAGAATGTAGGAACCAGACTTCCCAACTATCGAGTCGTGTGAATCTTGAGTGGAACCGCCTATATTGAGTTGCTTGATGATTAATTGTTTTCTTGAAATGGAACTATAGATTAGGCCTAAAGCACAAAGTGGATACTAGTTATTCACTCATCTAAGGTTAATTTGATAAATAAATACTTTTGTTGATTTAAAGTGAAAAATCAATCTCTTTTTTATCACTATAGCTCCTATTAAACACTTGTTCCAATTCTACAAGACCAAAAAATATCAATGTTAAACTTAGTGTTTTTTAAGCCTTTTTCACAAGGGTAGTGCTAAGCTAGTTGATAAGATAGCACCACAGTGTGAGGTAAGCCAACAAGCCAATGCCACATCTCAATGCTTAGGCTTAAATATTATATTTATTTACTTTAAGTGTGTAGTGCTAACCTAACTACTGTGGCATCGATATAAATTTGAACTTAGGATTAAATATTTGTTTTCATGTCTTTTAGACTAGTGTATCAATAGGCTATTTACAAAGTGAGTGTCATAGCATTGATCTAACTGGTATGCCTATGACACACTTAAAATTTTTACATTTCTAAATTTTTTCACTTCTCTCTAGGCTAATTAGCACCCCCTTGATGATTAATCTAGTGCCAATCAAGCTCCATATTGCTAGGCTAGTCGTCAACTTAGTGACATGGTGCTCCAAAAGAATTGATTTTAATAATCCATCTCATTCCTTTTTAAAAAATTTAACTTACAGGCGGAACCTGCTAACTTGGCAGAATGTTGAACTAAGAGAAAGGATAGTGGCATAGTACTTAGCTAATTACCCAACCAACAGTATGGAACACCATAAAAGTTCAAGCTTTTTTTTCTAAAACCTTTTAAAATTCCCATCCCCCCCCCCCCTTCACATGGTATAATGCTCACTTAAGTGATAAGATAACACCATAGCTATTTACTAATAACTAATAAGATGATACAATGCATCAAGAAGTGTCAAAATTAATATTTTTAAGACCTTTCAAGGTCCCCTTCTCACATGGCATGGAATGGCACCCAATCAAGTAGTTTCATAGCAATATAAAACTAGCTTAACCAACATACTAAAATTATGTGACTTCACATTGTTTCAAATATAAATTTTAATAAACTTTCTAAAGTTTATTCTCACCATTAAAGGATACGTTTAAAAATTTGATTCATAAGTCAATAATGGGTTAGAAAGGGTCATATTTAACCATATGAAGTAAATCACTTGAGCCAAATGCAACAAACCATTTCATTTTGAAGAAACCATAGCACACTCACTAAATCACTCAACCCTTGAATTTGTGGAAATCATATAGATCCACCCTTTCATCTTAGTACACAAAAAATCTTCAAGAGGATGATCCTTCATCCTAGTTGTCCATCTCAATGATAAGGTAATCATCAACACTTTTTTAACTAGAATGTTAATTGTTTGTGATCTTGTTACCATGATTTTTACATAGTAATTTTGTTTTTGATGAAGAAATTTGTATCATATTTAGATTCTACCCAATAAAAAATTGGTGAATGAGTTTAATATCCTTTTATGCATTTTCGAAGTTCTTTTTGGTTATTATCTCCCTAACTTGTTCCCTCATTGGTCCTCTGCACTTTTGTGCCACGTAATTCCACTCAAATTCTAGGAAAATAATCCTTTTCTTGGCTATAAAATGACTTGAATATGATTCTTGGGAAATTCATATACTAAGCATTCCCTTCCTTGTATTTATTTATCCCCTTTCACCTAGGTCAATCTCAAATTGTTCCTAGCTCCTTTGTAATTGTTTTATACTAAAGTAACGTTGGTTATATTTTAACTAACTCATAAATTTCTCGCAAAAGCCTAGGGACACTCAAACATGGATTTTCTACATAATACCTAGGGTTTTTCCTTGAAAGTGCCTGTGCTTTCTCTTCCTACAGTAATTTTCATACTCTTATATCATTAATGGTATATAATATATAACCAATTGTTATCTCTTGAATTTTTACTCATGAATAAATATATTATCTTAAAAATACTAGTTATATACCTAGCATGACTAAATACCTTTTCCGGAAGAAATTATTCAACTATCATGGTAAATATAATTAATATGTTAGCCCTCCTTTTTCTAATTTAAAGTTTTTCCTGGATGAAAGATAGTCAGAACTTGAAAAAAAATTCCCCATTCCTTTGCATATTTCATTTATAGGCCCATATGTATAATAGTTATTTGTTATTTCTAGTGATTCTGCATGAAATTATAATCCAAGGATTATCACTTGGGAGGAACCAAGAAGAAGAAGATCCCAATTGTAATAAATATTGTATATTACCAATCAATGTAAATCGTGGCACACATTAGCAGAATGAGTAACCACAATTGAGTCAAGTTTAGGGTAAGGTTGGTCCCAATGAAAAAGGAGCACAAATTTGAGGAGATATTTAGTGCAAGTGATTGGTTCTTTAATGCGTTCCTTGGTATACCTGCCTGGAGCAACCTGTATTTTTTGGAGTCAATGTTACACATTATTTTCTCACATTCATGGAAATTTATGTCGTACCTCTATCCTTCATCATCCAATATAGTATTTCCATTAATCCCTAAAGATGATGGAAGAAAAACCTTTCTCTGGAAGATAACAATATTGGGAAAATAACTAAAAAATATTAATTTATAATGATTTCACATGATGCACATTGAAAACCTCCAACATAGCTCCTTTTTAGAGGTTGCATAACTATAAATATGCAGCAGTGTCTCAAGTTATTACTTCACAAGGTGCGGATTTTTTTTTAGAATGGAAAAATAAAAAAGGTACAAGAATATTCTAGAATAGAAGCCTTGTGGATGGTATCTCCTCCAAGAGGTTTAGATCTGGCTCTCATCCCTAACTTGTTGTATCGCAACCTCCATCCCTTATCCTTCTTATATCATTTTCCAAGAATATAAGTACAACCATCTCCCATTGATATGGATAGTTAGTAGATATCAGAAAGCCTTTGTCTTTTGTGAAAATTTGGTGAAATATTAGACCTATGATCTCAAGACGTTTGAAGGAAATACATTGAAACAAAGGAAAAATAGAAGGGGACCTACAACTTCAAGACGAATTTAGGTTATAACCTATTCTTTATATATTAATATAACTATATGTTCATTTCCCACAAATTATTATATGTAGAAATAATTCGAAATTTGTAGCTTATAATCAATTTAGACTGAAATAAATACACACAATTTTCTTCTACTAAATTCTGCAGAAGGAAAAATTACGATAGAATCACATGCAATCATTCAATCAAAATGAACATAGTTTTTTATGGGGGAACCCCACTATGAAAAACTTGTCCTTTGTTTGTATTATATAAGACGAGAACAATGATCTATTATAATTACTACTTCAATCCTTGAATTTCAATCTGCACTGCAATATTGATATCCTCCTAAGTTTTCTCTGGTCAATCCTTAGCCAAAATAGGCCTCATGCTTCCTCCTATTTCCTTGTGCTATTCCTACTCCTAAATAATAGTGAAGCTCCTATTTCCTTGTGTAATTCCTAAGGAAATTATTTCATCCGTTGCATGCAAATATTGTAGACTCACTAGTATACAATAATGATTACATTATGCCTCATCTCTCCAACTTCACCAGGTATTTGAATTGCATGCATGACTAGGTATAATTTAAGTAAATTTACTAGTTAATTGAGAGTTGGTTGAGCTTACAATAGTTACAACTACTCAATGGAACTCATACTAACTCTATTCTATACTAGAGATCAGATAACTCACTTTAATTGAAGATAACACCTCTAGATAACTATATTTAGCCACCAACTTGCATAGAACTCTACTTTTAGCCTAAAAATTTGAATTGGCTTACTTAACTGAGTGATTTTTCCATGTCACTCCTACTAACTAACAACTCATCCTATTGAAGTGGAAATTTGAATTTCTTCAGTTGGCTAAGGCACAAGTCAAATGAAGCCTTTTCTTACTGCAATTTAAGACTCCCCCTTACCAAGAAAAGGGTTCTTAACAACCCTAATCCTTCTCTTGTGGAACTTGAACTTGCCTCTAGAAAAATCCTTTGTCAAGATGTATGCATCCTGCTCCTTTGTAAGAATGTTCTTTAACATAACAATCTTCCTCTACATAAAATCTCTCAGGTGATGGTACATGATGTCTATATTCTTAGATCTATCATGAAACACTAGATTTTCAGAGAGTTTTATACAACACTAATTGTCATTGTGGATCAATTTAGGATCCATCCCTTGATCGAAGGTACCAACTAGGATCTTCCTCATCCAAATAGCCTCAGATTTTTCTTGAATAGCAGCCATATAATCGACCTATGTTGAGTTGACTGATACATATCTTTGTTTCCTATTGTACCAAGAAACTGTTGTTGACCCAACATTGAAGACTACTCCTAATGTGATCTTCTTATTTTAGGGACTCCTTTCCCAATCTGCATCTCTAAAGCCTTAGATCTTAACTCCATTAGTCTTCATGTACCATAAACCAAAGTCTTTTGCACCTCTAAGGTATCTTAGAACATGTTTTTGTTTCTTTCCAATGAATCTTGGAAGGCTGCACCATGAACTGATTAATTAGGTTCACTGAAAAGCTAATATCGGGCCTTGTGTTCAACAAGTACATTAAGGACCCCACCAATTTTTTTTATGTGTTTCCATCTATTTCCTCCCCTGTAGAAGCATCCTTTTTTCTCTAGTTAGTACCTAGAGGAGTATACATGGGTTGGAAATATTTCGTATGGAATACCTAGAGGATTTCATAGGTATACTTCCCGTGTTGAACAAATATCTCTCCATCTCGTTGTTACACCTCCAAGCCAAGGAATTAGTGCATCAAATTCATATCCTTCATCTTGAAAGTCTCTCCTTGAAAGACTACATCAACCTGTCATCTCCTATCAGTATCAAATAATCCACATAGAGAACTAAGATGAGAAGACTATCATCTATCATAACATAGTAGAGATTTGTATATGCTTCACTCTTATTGAATCCTAACCCACTGAGATAAAAATATATGTGAGTGTACCAAAACTGAGGTGCTTGATACCATAGAGGGATCTCTTAATCCTACACACATGTCTCTCCCTAATAAATATATAAAACACCTCAAGCTTATCAATGTAGATATCTTCCTCAACCACTCCATTGAGGAAGGTAGTCTTAACATCCATTCGGTGGATCCTCCACCCAAACTGTGTTTCCAATGCAAGTATGGTCATGATAGATGAGTATCTTTCCATAGAAGGAAATTTCTCCTCATAATCAATCCCCTCCACCTATGAGAATCCTTTTACCACAAATGTGGCCTTGTACTTCTCAAAACTTCCATTACTTGTGTCTTTCACCCTACACAACCTCTTAGAGCCAACAACTGAATTGTTCTCAGGTCTCATCACCACCTCCAAAACATTTTCTTCCATGAAGGAGTTCTACTCCTCAACCATGGCATGTACCCACAGTTTATGAGAAACAAACTCTTCAAAATAATATGGCTCATAATATATGAAGTTGTCATGAGTGCCATATATCTTGTATATCTATCTGATGATCTCTGTTTGTGCAAGGATCTAGGAGCTCCAACCTGCTCCTGAGGTTCCTACACCAATATATCAACCATCTTGGTCCTCTTCCTCACTTCTATGGAAGGCTTTATGTGAGTGGGTTCCTCCACTTGGTCTTCTCTCTACTCCACGCGTAGCTTCTCCCTATCATTCTCCTATAATTTCCTCTTTCCTTTAAGGAAGATATGACTTTATGGATCTGACTGAGGCTTCTCCTTTGGAGATAGAGGCTCCTCCTTTGGAGCTAGAAGCTCCTCCTTTGGAGCTAGAAGCTCCTCCTCTGGTGGTATTCTCATTTCTCACTCTAAAAATATCCTTATGGATTTATCCTCATCAAATCTCACATCCCTCCTCATAAAATTCATCATGGGTGAGGAAATGTACACCCGATAAATGTGAGGTGTATCAAAATATCCCACAAATATCCCCTTTTCTATAGTGGTCTAAAATGTTTACCTGTTATCTTTGAAGACATGAAAATAGACTATGGATCCAAAAATGTGAAATTGGGAGGCATCTGGCTTCCTCCAAGATAAATCCTCTTCAGGTGTAATCATGCCAATAATTTTGTGAGGGCTCGTGTTATGCAAGTAAAAAATTGTATTGCAAGCTTCTACCCACAGGGATAGTGGCAATCCTTGGTCATGAAACATTTCTCTAGAATCCCCTACAATATTTCTATTTTTCCTCTCAACAACCCAAATTTGATGTGGGTTGTGGGGTGAAATCAACTCCCTTCTAATACCTTCCTAGGCACATAGTTATTTGAAAGTATTAGACACATACTCTCCTCCATTATCAATTCTTAGCGATTTAATTTTATTTCTAGTCTCATTTTTAACTAAGGATTTAAATTAAACAAAGTTTGAATAAAACTCATATCTCTTCTTCATGAAATATATCCAAAATTTGCGGGAAAAATAATCTATGAATATCACATAATACATGTGCTCTACAGATGAGACTATGGAAAATGGTCCACACAAATCTAAGAGAACTTGCTCCAAGATGGCACCAACTCTTCTATCTCAGATCTAGAAGGAGAATTTAACATATTTTCTAACAGTGCATCTGTTGCAAGCATCATGTTGATCAAGGGTGCATTTTGAAATTCCACTAGTGATTTATTGTCGCTTATTTTCAAATCTCCATGGTGTAGGTGTCGCATGCACCCGTGCCAGAGATAACAAACATGTCGGCCTTGAACATGTTCTAGCTCACTACTCAATGTACTGCATGAATCCACCTATATATTTTAGAGGTTTTTGACTCTAACAGCAATATGTTTTACTTGGCCAGTAGAAACATGCTTTAGATTAGCCTTCCCTTTACTAAACACCACATCATATCCTGTATCTTCAACTATAAATACAGAAACTATATTTTTATTTATACCAGGCACATACATTATATTCTTTAGGTGAATATGGGAGCCTCACTCCCTCTTAAAGGTGACAGTGCTAATCCCCTTGGTACTATACCTTCCATGATCCCCAAGCTCTATGTGTAATTGTAGGTCCTTCTCCTCTAAGTTTCTGAAAAAATCCTTATTTCCTGTCATATGAAATGAAGCACCAAAGTCCAAGTACCATACATTACCTTGTATAGTACTTTTCATGCAATAAATGATTGTCAAATCCAACTCAACTTTTGTTTTGATAGAATCTATCCTACTCCTATTTCACCCTTCTTACTGGATTTCTTATGTGGAAACTTGGTTGCATAGTTTCCATACTCATGGAAGTGAATGAATTTAATTTTGTTAAAGCTCTTTCTTCTTTCCATGGTTATAGATATATTTTTCCTTTCCTTGGGCCTTCTTGCCTGAGGATTTATTTCTTTTCTCTGCTAAAGAAAAATTTTCGTCCTCATCAGTTTTGGATGTGACTCCATCTCTAGTGTTCCTTCTAATCTCCTCCTGCACCAAGTCAGACCAAAGTCTCTCCTAATATGGAAGCTTGTATAGATTCCATTAACTAAATCTTTATAGTTGTGCCAGGACTTTGGAAGACCAAGGAGTGCTAATATCACAAGTTCATATGGTCGTACAATCTCTCCAACTCCTCAAAATTCATATCTCACCTGAGTGAATCTAGATAGGTATTGAACCATAGATTCATTTTTATTCATTTGAATGTTCCTGAGCTTATATTTCAATTCCAAATTCTTGGTATCACTATTGTTTTAGGATAGCTCTGTGATGGATTTCCACATGACATAAGTAGCCACCCTTCCATGAAAATTTGAAACCACATGGTATTTGACTCCCTCCAAAGTAATCCTCCTCGATTTGTTTGTATATTTCTTCCACTAAGCGAGTATTTGTGCATCTAATGTTGTTTGTTTTGGAATATCTATTTTTTTGTACTCTAATAATCCATTGTCATACAACACAGCTTCCGTTATGTCTTTCAAAGAATGGAAATTTTAAGTTCCCTCCAATGCATACTCAAGCCTCAATCCATTGAAATAAATTGTTCCTGCACTGAATAAATACTTGCACCACAAACTATGATATTCAAAATTTCTTTGAGAGATGATTAGGAGCCTATTTTATATGTAGTTTTCCATACTTGTGATACCATCCAGAAATAGCTCAAAAATTTGCAGTTCTTAATGAATTCATACTGAAATCAATAGACACAAATTTATTCTACTAAATTCTGTAGAAGGAAAACTAAAAATAGAAACGCATGAAATAATTTAATTACAATGAACATAGTTTTTCGTGGGGTAACACAACTAGGAAAAACCCTTCCTCTATTTGTATTATATAAAATGAGAACAATGATCTATTACAATGACTATTTCAATGCTTGAAGCTAAATATACACTGCAATATTAATCTCCTCCTAAGACTTCCTCGACCACTACCTAGATAAAATAAGCCCCCTTCTTCCTTGTATTTCCTTCCACAATTATTTATCCTAAAGATATGGAAACTCTTATTTCCTTTTTCAATTCCTAAGGAAATTAGCTCACCTGCTAGATGCAAACATTGTGCAGTCACTACTATACAATAATTATTTCATTTTTCCTTTTATATCCAAATTCATTAGGCAATTTGAATTGCATTCATGACTAGGGATATTTTATAAAATTGACTAGATAAATGAGAGTTACTTGAGTTTACAATAGTTAAAACTACTCAATTGAACCCATGTTGACTCTATTCTACACTAGATCTCAAAAAACTAACTTTTACTAAAGATAACACCTCTATATAGGTATATTTTAGCCACCAACTTGCACACAACTCTACTTCTAGCCCAAAAACCTGAATTGACTGACTTGAATCAGTGATTTGGCCATGTCACTCCTGCTAACTTCCTGATAACTCATCGTCCTGAAAGGGAAGTTCAATTTTTTTAATTGGACTGAGGAACAAGTCAAATGAATCCTTTTCTTTCTACAATTAAAAATTGTCTTTCAATTTGACAATTTTTGGTATACCATTCCATGATCATGTATATAAATTTCAATAAATCATTTTTTGGATTATGTGTTCCTTGATCCCTTTCTTTTTTTTTTGTTTCTTTTAGGTATTTTATTGGAGGATTAAGGGAAAATATAGGAGGTGCAAATTTTCAAAAAATATGTGAGGACAACCTTCATTAAAAGGTATAAGTTCAACCCACTCTCGTTCTCATTAATGATTTGATTATAATGGACTTAGGGAAGGTTGTACATTCCTATATGTTTTGTTCTAGATCTAGGTACCAAATCTATGGAGATCTATCTTGTTCACAAAGGATATTTTTCCTCAAATATTCAATACATAGCTAGATATAAGGAGTATTGCATTATATATATTAGTAGTAAAAGAATCCCATAAATAAACATAGGAACGAGCTTATGCCTTCACTACTATGAACTGAACTTTGAAGGTACATGAGAAATTGGAGAAGGATGTGGACTAGTTAATGGGACATGGTCAACTACATATTATCATGAATACATTTTTTTTTCATGGGAGAAGGGTAGATCAATTCTTTCCCAAGACACAATTGAATATCATGGTAGCATGAAGATCTTTCCACATGATAGGGACAAGTGATTACATCATCCTACGAGTCTATGTGGCATGTATCGAATACATCATTAGGTTCTCAAGTAAAGATCCAATTAGGTCATAATAGTTATGATTCTATTTTTGAGAGCTTCAAAACTATTTCCTTTATTTTATTTGTAAGTTAAAGGGATTTAAAGATTTGTAACTGACCTGCTCAGAAGCTCAAAAATTTCATATGGTAGTTACTAAATTGTGCTTATAAAATTTAAAACTCATAGTATGAAGGGACTTTTGATATTTTAATGATTTCATTGTATACCATAGAAATGAGGATGGTACTTCTATATTTATTATTGTAATATGGAGAAGAGTATAATGCCACTACTTGAACTACATGATTACATCCATATTAATCCTGTTTCTGACTATTCTTGAATAGTCATTTGTGTGTGTACCTTGTGGGATGTATGTTGATATGTTTTCTATTTTCCATAAATTAGATGATTTCTCTCACATACTTGGTGTTTCATTTTATGTGTTTTCATTTATGAGCACTTACTAGATCTAAATGTTGACTATTGTTCATCTATTATAGCAAGTTGATCATTAATTATTGTCGTAGATTACAACTAACTATTTCCTTTCCTATTAAAATGTTAAACACACATATGGTAAACACACAAGAATAGGAAAATAGGTGTGAGTTATCTTTCCATTAACCATAGATGTGTATATATAATAGAGTAGGTGACCCTTGGGTTCCCATTCCAAGTGGTCTCTTGGACTCCATTTTTCCATTGACCTTCCACACCTACCCGTTGAGGATTAGGTGACCAACATTCCCCCCCTTAATCCGAAGGGGTATGTGTGAGTCCAAGAAGATATTTGTAATAAAAATATGCAAAGTATGCATGGAAGCGCTTAGGCTAAATTATCTCTCTGAAATGTTTGCATAAAGAGGTGGTTTAAGGATGACCACCAACACTGGAATGCATGATGCATTTCTTGGAACTCTTCCAAAGCTACCAAGAAGCTGAAGTCTTCTGTTAGAGGAAGTGTTCTGAATTATTTGAAGAGGAAAAATATGAACCTCACATAGATGGTTTAAGGTTGTCCACCAACCAAAGGCATGTTCATGGGCATTCGTGTCTCTAGCTACAACTCTGAATCTTGAATGAAAAGTTGTGGCTTAGGCTTGCTTGAACTGCTATGTCTCTAGCTACAACTCTGAATTTGGTATGAGATATTGTGGCTCGGGCTCGCTTGATGTGGCTTTGAAGCTTGTAGATGACCACCATTTTCCCCCCTGTGAGGTACAAGGTGAGATGATGGAAAAAAATCAATTGCAAGATTGTTCAGTATTCAATAATAAGTTCTTACATGCGCCTTAAACATCTTCTTGGTTGTTGATGCCCATTTCCAAGAAGCAATCCATCCAATATGAATCTTTGTTCTTGCAGAAGGCTTGTTTCTTAAGCATCTGTGTGAACAATGGGTGTTTCGACCACAGTGCTTGCATGCGGTAATATAAAAATAGTGATCTTTCATATGGAAAATGTGATCATAGTGTTTGAATTTTACAATCTGTTGTTGTTGTTGTGGAAGAGGAGCAGGATCTGGAACAACTAAATGTGAACTGTCATAAAGGAATCTAGCACTTTAAAATTTGATGGGTTTGGAGTAGTCCAAAATATGAAAGGACAACTCCTTGTCATATCTATGACCTGTTCTGTGCTTGTTATGGACAAGCTCTTCCCAAGGTCTAATTATGGGCTTGGGAAGTGCATGTTGCATTTCTTCATCTTTCTGCGCATCTTCTCCTGAAATGGGCATTGAATGTGAATCAGCCACATCACTATTGACTTGCTGCTTATGGAAGTCTCTTTTAATTTTATGAACAAAAGCAGGTGTAGAATGATGAATTTTTTGTTTAAATTATTGTTGTTGAAGCTAAGATTCTAGTTGCAGAAAATCAATATTTTCATGTGCATTTTGCAGACAAATTTTAATGTCGACAAGAGTGGTTTTGTCGATTTTGATTGTTTCTTCACCATAACAGAATATCAGAGTCTTCAAGAACTCTAATATAGTATTAATTCTGGTCATTTTCACAAGTACTACTCCGAAGAATGAAAAAATTACAATAATCAATGCCTAGAATTAGGCCTAAGGTTCAAGACTCATTCCAATTTGTAAATGAAAGGTACCCTTTGATGAACAATGTAACTCAGATTTTTGCTTTCCAATCTTGTAATTCAGCTTAGAGTAATAGAGTAGCAGCAACTAGTTCTTAACAATAGAACTACCATCTTAAGAAGACACACATATATATAAAAAATTCAACATAGAGATTCCAGCATTATAATAAGAATATGAAAGGTCAGTTCAACATACTATGCACCAATTTGAACAAGAAACAACATTCTACCATAAACTGATCTCTTCAACGCACTGTTTTCTAACTGTTGCGCACAAATATTCATTCAATGAAATAAAACGAATTTCACTCTACAGTCATGCAGATAATTAACTCATACCACGGTCAATAGTAGAGGATGAAAAATGCACGACATTCAAAACTTCAATAAGAAATTCAGTCATTCAACATTCATAGTGGAGGAGTTCATCGTTCAACACCATCAATATTATCAAGCTCTTTAGACGCTGCTCAGGATCAAGGAAGAGGTTCAACGCCGTCGATACTATCAAGATCTTGAGACGCTACTCAAGATCAAGGGGTTACAATATCTTCATCCCCAATACTTCATCTCCATATAGTTCAACATTTTTCATCTCTTTCGAGGGCTCACAATGAAAGAACAACAATTCTTTTAGGTTTTTTTTTTTGGGCGAACCTTTCTGTCGTTATGTGGTGGGGTAGAAAACACCACCAAAGCATGGTCATCATTTTCAGAGCTCAATGTAGGGCATACCTGTCATCATTTCACCACACCATCTGCTGATCCCTTCAAAATGCTTTAGATCCTTTCACTATCCATGAGTATTATGACCCCACAAGCCTTTTTTTTTTCATCTGCCTTGCGACGGTCCTCCTCTAGGGATGGAATTCAACACCAATGGTAGGTTTGTATTTATTCTCAAAATCCCTAGTGAGATGATGCTTCACAAAGGTTGTTTTCCCAATTCCTTCATCGCCAACAATAACGAGCTTCAATTAGCCAATTAGAGGAGGAAAGTAGTGAGGGTGAGGACTTGATGATATGAGTAAAACAGAAGTTGCACATGAAGAATGTAGAAATTAAAACCTGATACCAGGATTTATACCATGCTGTGGAGAGGAGACAACAATGGTATGGTGCTAAGAAGGTGGTATCGGTTAATAGGTTCTTCTCAGTTGCCTCCTATTATTCTCGAGGTATTAATATCAAAAATAAAGTTTAGTGACTTGCTGATGTCCTCAGACCAAACATAATGGATCCCAACCAGCTTATATGGGATGCTTGGAGCCTAATCGACATTAATGACAAAAACTTCCAAGAATAGAACTTCGCAATGGTCTCATGGAAGGTTGAGGCAGTGTGGAAGGGTGCCAATGCCACAGGCGATGCGCAAAATCTGTTGAGAGGAGGCCTATGCCTAGAGAAGCACAGAGGAGGTTCTAACTATGTTGAGCGGAACCAGCGGACAAAGGGTTGGGTATTCACTCGATAGCGGAGTGTGAGAAGCAAGGAGAATATGATCCACCCAAGTGTGGATAATGGCAATGGGTGTATTCTGAGTAACTCGGTGTGGATGCGTTGAGGACAGAAAATGGGATCCAGACTCTCCCACACACACACACAATTCTATAATACACACTGCCACAATTTTGAAGAGGCCACAGACAGAGAGCTTCTTTTTCTGACCCTATAATGCACACACAATTCTCGCTTAAGAAATATTCCCAATAGGAATTTTATCGCAAGGCTTGAATGGAAGAGTTCCAAGAAATGAACCAGCATACCATAGAATAAAGAGACAGAGGGATTTTTAGAGAAAGAGCATTGAAATTTGCAGAAAGCGCCCAGAAATTAGAAGATGAATCTCTGACATAAACCAAATTAAAGGAGTGTTTGATCAAGGGCACGATAAATTAAAGGGTTTGAATATGAGGAAATTTTTATGGAGTGTTATAATCCCAATGGAAAATCATGATGCACAATTAGAATGCTCAAGTTATGGCAAAAAATGATAGTATCAATATGGCAGAGATGACATGCACAAAGAGGCAGCATATCTAATGGCTCAAATATGGGCAAGGCAGCAATTCGCCCGCTCATAAACTTTTTGTTTACTAGCCCATTTACTTCCTAATTATCCTATACATTTCACTATAATATAGATTAACCCATTTCATCTTAGTTCATTAGATAATTTTAACTTAGAGTTTTTATACCCCTTTGTTATGACAAACCCTCATATCTCATAGAAATTCTCAAAAACAATAATGGTTATGAGGCCATAATCTATATTGAATTATTATCCCAAATATTACGAGCTCTAATTGAGACATCACACCAAAGAAAAGAATTTCCTATTCCTGGGGAAATTTTCCCTAACAATATAGTTGGTATTATAAAAAGGGCTCTAAGGTGCTTAGATGCTTGAATTCCAATTTATCACTAAGAAAACACTTCTAGTGAATAGAATCCCACCAAACGACCCCAGATTGCATATAATCACATTCATCATTTCGAGAGAGAGATAAGCCATGAATACATTGTATCTAATCTTGGAATCCCATTTTCTTCCCAAAGATATTTATATTTTGTTTCTCCTAGTGAGGTTAGTTACCTAAGGAGTTCCACTCATTCTTATGCTAAACAACTTAACGAACTTCTTCTTGCTCATGTTGTCCCTAAAAAGATTACATTTATAATACCAATAAATATAGATGATATGCTATATTATTCCATTAAGGATTGGGTTTAGCACACCCTTGAAGCTATTTCTATTTTCTTTGATCATACTCCCTTTGGTTCTCCCCCATCCACTCATGCACCCTATGATACTAACGATGAAACTACGTGTATTCATCATCCTAATTACTCCTCATATTTTGAAGAATAATTCCTTCAATAAAGTATATGAGTCATAATGGGTATCCAACCTCAACATTGATGGATGTTAAAGGTTGCTAGAAAATTGACTTCCTAAATTTGACCTTGACAATGTTGTTTCTTTTAAGGATCACATCAAGAACTCTTAGTCGACCATATGAATAATTAATGTATAGCATGAAGATGTGGTTTCTCAGCTATTCCCATATGCCTTTGAGAATAATGCCTATACCAAGTATTATAATCTTCCTACTACTTCCACAACTAGTTGGGATTCCTTTAAAAGGATTTTTCTCCGCACATTTGGTGAAGAAAAAAAATCCACTTCCATTTTTAAAGAGTTAATTTCTATCAAAGTAGATCAAATAAAAGCTCAAATATTGCAATCAACACTTCACCACTTCACTAAATAAAATCATCATTCATTCTCACTTTATATATCCTCTCTCTATCAAGTATGATACGTCAGTACTACATTCCTCCATAGCTATGCTCATTAAAAGGGCTGAGAAGAATAGTGTAGCCTTGAACTTTGAAGAAGAAATTGACGTTGAAAAGGAGATTACTTTCCTAAGTTACCACAACCATAAAGGACAACCTAAGGCTAGAAAAAAGGTACCTCTAACCCTCAGTAAACCTATTGATAAGGAAACTTATGATATAGAGATCAAACAAAATAAAATATAGGAAACTCTATCTTATGGGAAATTTTGTTGCATCCGGTCAATAGGCCTACAAACTACAAACTAGATCAATAAACATCCATCAATACCTTGTTATCATCCTTACACAAAGCCTTAGGAATGACTCTCCAAAACCCCCTATTTTTTGGGCCAAACTACTTCATTTCCATTCTTTTAAGGCCCAACGCACCCTATTCCCTTAGGAGACTGTGGTTAGTGCAGGTTTCTCTACTTTATACCTACACTAATCGTTAGCAAGTTGTCCCTTGTTGGGGGTGCATTGATTATAGAAATTCGGGAAAAATAAAAAGAATCTTGAGGCTTCCTCTTTAATAAGATTCCAGGAGTTATTTCAACCATTTACCTTGGATAAGAAATTCAAATATGATTTCATCCTACCTTCGATATTTCACCCCTTAGACCTTGAGCTCATCCTCCCATCAAGAGTGGATCTCAATCCTATACTGGTAAATGGATAAGAGTTTCTAAACTACCATCTTCTCCTATATATTTAGTGCCATCCATAAGCTAGGGGTTGGATTTTGGAGATTGATTACCCTCATGCTACTTATTTAGACATAAGAGAGTCATCATTCCATGCATTAAGGTGACATAGAGGTGTGCTTTGCGGCAAGGAAGTACAAGTCAACGTCGGGAGTTCTCTACATGATAAAATCTTATATTTTGTTGTAACTCTCTCCATTTCTAGTAATACAAAGAGTACATTGTTTTCCTAGATATGATGTTCATGTTCATATGTTTCAATGTTTTGTTGATCCATTGAATGATGTGATTAGATAATGCTACATATATACCGTAGATCTTTGGCTTGTTGTGTTTGTATGTGTAGGTTATAATTATAGCAATCAAAGCTATTGTTCGATCATACAATCCAAGAAGAGAGTGAAGCTTGCGACGTATTGTAGGCAAGCCTCATCTCATCATTTATTTAATTCAAGGGAAACATTATATTATTTCCTTTTTTTTGTTCTAGGCCAGGAAACTAGGTCTGGGAAAGATACTATTGTCTGCAGTCGTACATTCTACATAAAAAATTAGTGACCCCACTAGGGATCAGATCATTCCCTTGGTGGTTTCCTTGTCATTCATACTTGTTTTTCCTCTTGATCAGACCTTCGTTGTCTCACTCAAACCTAAACAAACTTATGAAGGGAATTCAATGAGAATTAGTTTCATTTTTTCTGTCAGAACTTGGCATCCCTTGATCAACACACCCACTAGTCGGGGGAGAGGGCATTGTAGTGCACCCTAGCCTTCTCTGCATGTGTGTTTCGTTTCACCCTAGTGCTTTCAGCACCTGTACTGACCCCCGTTTGATGCAAAAAAAATCATTTTACTAATTTTCTCTCTGATTAACCTTGTTCTAGTTGGCACTCCTTGTGTCCGCGAGTGTATTTTGCGCTCTTAGAATTCTCCATCTTGTTATTTTTTAGTTTTGAATGCCTTTTATAAGAATTCTTTATGTTTTCCTTTGTTCTTTTCCTTTGGTCATTAGCAAAATGAATTTTTTTATCATTGAGTGCCAGAAATAATTAGTGTTTTAGTGAACATTCTGAAAAATTTTCTTTTATCAATAATTACACAAATATCTTAGTTTTCATCTAGAAATCAAGTGGAATATAAAAAATAGATATTATGCATCATACATTGCATATAGGTCTTTGCTTTTGATTGGAATAGTGAAGTTGAGGAGATTGATTTTTTCATCCTTGTTTTTTGCAATGTTTATTAATTTGTTATTCCCCTACTTAGTGAGGCAATATTAGTTGCATCATAGGTATGTTTAAGTGAGATTGAATTTTGAGCCTTCAGATGAAAACATAATTCAAGATCAACTCTACAATTTATCTCAATCAACCTGAGGATCATTTGAAACTTAACGACACACATATAGGTCTAGGTTAGAGACATGTTCCAGTGTCTTTAAATGTAGGATTTGTCGTTGTTTTTTTATATTACATTCCATAGGTGATATCTCATTCCACGTATGTAAGTGTATCAGATTTTTCTCCATGTACCTTTGGGTATATAGGATGGCACTCCCACATGATAATTATACGAGAATTCTCTCATCAAACAGTTATGCATTAGAAATCACTACTGCGGATTATACTTCCACGTGCCATCGAGTATTTATGGAAGCCCCCTATAGGATTCTATCCTCACCTTAGGTAACTAAGTCAGATTCCTTGTACACTATGATACACCTAACACAACATTCTAGGAGATTTCCTGCCAATACGAAAATCCTTAGTTCTCCAAGGTTGTATATTTTAGTTCATAGTTGCTTGGTAATCCTTATCTTCCTAGTTACCTTTTTTTTATTTTTCTCTTTAATTTATAAAATAAATTAATTGACCATGGAATAACATCCTCTTCATGGAACAACTCCTTATTGGATCTTAATTTGATACTAATGACAACAATTCCCGAGTCCACCAATCAAGAAAATCCCTCTGACAGGAATCCTGTTACTTTGCCTCCTTTTGGAATTATTGGCACTCCTTATATGGAAACATTATCCCTTCCCGAATTTACCATTAGTCTTCTAGTTTGGCTGTTTTTGACCACTATGATTCCATAATTCCAAATTGCTCCTTAACAAAATTCTCCACCACTTGAAAAATATCAACCTCAAGTTGATCCTAAACTTTACCATTTTCCTTCTTCACCTATTGTTTCTTCATCGCTTTATTCCTCCTCGCCTGGTGAAAGTATTTATTCTAGTAACCTAGAAACTAATAAGAAGAATAAAAGGATGAAGAAGAAGAAGAAAAATAAGCAGGGGGCAACCAAGAAACCTGTGCTACCCAAGAAACTAGTATGGAAAAATCTTCCAATCAACCACGCAAAGTTAAATTCCCTTACAAGTGATATAAGGGTGACCACCTTCTTAGATATTGTCCTAATATTCCCAAGTTATTAAAAGTGTGGTCCACAATCTCACATCAGCCTTTTTCATCATCCCTTAGTGATCATGTTCGTGAAAATCCATCAACTAGTGATAGTAAGGTCCATGGGAAGAAAGGTAAACTCAAGTTCCTTGTAACTTATGTGAAGGGAATCATGCTCTTCACCTTTTTAATTATATATATGAAGGCTCAATAGTGTTTGAAAACCTTCCATCTTCTCAGCCTTGATTTTCGGTCAGTTATCAAAAAATTTCTCCCAATCCTCCACTAGTTGATGAAGTGATTGATCAGAATCTGAATCCAATCAATCCCACTCTCTCTTAATGTGAATCCCTTGAGTTTTTTCCTCACCAACCATTGGTTTAGAAAATGGTTGAACCCATTCCACCTTGATTAGATCATATTTTTCCCATAGAAATTGAGGAGCATACCACTAATGTTCTTCTTGTTTCTTCTAATTATACCAGACAATGGGGCATTTATCCCATTCCCACAAGACTCTCTCCAAGAAAAAATGTCATTTCCTTTGATTGGAGTTGATTGAAATAGCATTATCTCCCTTCTAACATGCCTTTTAAGATCACGGTAAAGGCTTGTGATAAGAACATCCATCACATTGTTATAGATGAGGGAGTTTATGTTACTCTTCTATCTTCCACTACTTGGAAAGATTTAGGTTCCCCACAGCTTGTGTCTATCACTCCAAATATGTTATCCTTTAAAAGAAGAACCATTTAACCCTTGTTGATCCTTCCTCAGTTTCCTATTACCTTGGGAGCAGAAACTGTATATATTGATGTTATGATTTTCATGGGCCTTTTGGACTTAAATTTTCTCTTGAGGTGAGACTATGTTTATACTATGAACGTGATTGTGTCCACACTCTTTTTAGTGACATTCTTCCCACATGATGGAAGGATTACAAATATCGATAAAATTTAATTTTTTGGTCTAGATTTTACTTCCACTAATCCTACTTCCCTAAGTGTTATGAATGTGCAAGTGGTACCTTCCCTACCACAAGTTAATTATGTGGCAACATGTTCCATACATGCGTTTGCTGATGATCTAGTAGGTAATGTATTGTACCATTTACCGGGGTAATTGGAGTTTTATATTTCCATTGGATCCTTTGATACTTGTCATATTTTTGTTCTCCCATATAATAAGACCCTCTTGGAATCCACAACCTTCTACTGGTCAGGATCAAGGTGCTCGAGCAAAGTTCTTTTTATTGTGCCAACCTCCTTAAAATATGAAACAAGGACAATAAGCACAATTTATTTTCTTGTATCAAGATCGTTAAAGGATGAAACAAGGTCCCAGAGAAAATGTCCTTGTCTTATGCCAAGATAGTTAAAAAATGAAATAATATCCCAAAGAAAATTTCCTTGTCTTGTTCCAAGCTCATTAAAAAATGAAACAAAGTTCCTTGATCATAGTTCTTTTATTGTGTCAAGCTTGTTAAAATATAAAACATATCTCCCTCCAATATGATTCTTTGATTATATCTCGTAAATTCACAGTCAAGTCATTCGCTTGATCTCGTAAATGAACATTGATTCCAGCCACCTGTTAGTAACCAATAATCTACTTAGGTGAATGAAATGAACCTTGGGGGGAATGTCCTTAGAACTGAGTCAATATTTTGGTGGCATGCAGACTTATTTCAAGCATATTTGTTCTTAGTTTCAATCTTGTCTAAAAATTAAACCACTCTCAAGCATATGTTTTCTCTGTTTCAACTTTGTGTAAAAATGAAATAAATTTCAAGCATAGATTCCCATGTTTAAATATTGTGTAAAAATGAAACCATTCCCATTATTATCCCTCATGATTTCCATTTTTATCATCTTTTTTCATCCAAATGAGCCTTGGTTTTCTCCTACCATCATCACCATCGGCTTGGACCCTCATATGATTTCACTTGGTTGTTTTACCCTTTCCTCAGGAACCACTACGATGAGTGGGCTTATTAGCTAGTCTCTTGACCTCTATGTGTTTGGACTAATTCCATAATGACTGGAAGTAGTTTCTACCCTTTATACCACTCGTTCCTCTAGGAGGAGTCCATTTTTATCTCTTTTCAAACTCCCAAAATATGAAAAGATTGTGAAGCACTTGTTTATTCGAACTCGTTAATGTAAACTAAAAGAAGTCTACTTAGTATAATTTTAACCCTTTTCCAGACTGAGATAGGCTATTTATGAAAAAGAAATACCTTGCTTGATCATGGCTAAGAGGTTTTCCTGAATATTTTTTTCTGCCTTTTCGGACTCAAGGGACTATTTACGAAAAGGAACCTTTGGAGTTTTCATTTTCACATTTTTTCAAACTTTATAGATATGAAAAACATGTCAAGCTTTCACCTTTGACGAACTCATAAGAACATCAAACAATGATGAACTCATCAATCATGACAGGACAGAACCACTCTTTCCCAAGGTTTGTTAAACATATTCATAGGGATTCATCTGAAGGATGAACTTACATATCAAGAAGATGTTATCCTCCTCAAGCTTGTTACAAAAACTAAATAGGTACTAACCAGCAATGGTTGGGGAAATTGGGAAAAAAAGGTACTCTAATTGTTTATGGAAATGAGTTTCTCTTGAAAATGACACTCTTCCACTTCATCTCGTGGTTGTTGGGTTGGGAAATATGATTTTCTTTTGGTTCAAAGCCTCCTCTTTCATTTTTGGGTAAATGTTGCCAACTCCATTTAGTATCGTTAATATGTTCAAGAGAATTCATTCAATCGATATCTACTACAATACTCTTAAGCCTTCATTCCATGTCTGCCATCCTTGATCAAGCTCTATATCCACATCATTCTAGCTCAAATAATGATACATGTTTCATGTCATTGATGGAGGATACATCAAGGCCCTCCTACGATGTGTCACTTCCTATCGACATTAGCTCATTATCTAGGAAATTGACTTAGAAACACATTCTGGTACCTTGGTGCTTGCATGCATCAATGGAAAGCTTCCTCGCTCTCAACGACAGGTTTACATCGTTGGCCTTAAACTGACAAAATATAAGTGGTTTTCGAATTCAAATCATTCATTCACACCATATGGATTTTTTTTTAGTGCCTTGAGATCCATTTACATCATTGGTGGCTTCTCTCACATATGTTAATGGCTTACATCATTGTTTGGTAATAATACAATGTCTACCATGTTCCACCACAACTCATTAATTCGCATGGTTATACTCCTACATTGGAAGATCGAGTGAACGAGATATAATACCTCAGATCTATTTCTATGCATTCAGGCATCGTTTTCAGGATTAATGCAATATTACAGAGCATGATGGCTATGATGAGATAGTAATCCAATCATGAGTCCATAATTTATCATCACTAGATGTGTATTTTTTATCATTTTACATGTAATTTTACCTCATTTGTTGATCATGGGTATGTCTCCCTTCGAAAAGATATGAAGATGTAAATATATTGTAATAGATGGTCACATTAGGGGAATTTTGAGTTAGAAAATGGGCCTCCTAAGGAAAATTTACAACTAAATAAACTTTATAAGAACCAATGGGATTCAAGATGATGATGTCAACCATGGGGGATGTTTCACTATTTTTGGAGTAAAACAGTAAAAAGATTAAAAAATAACAAAATAATAAAACTACTTTTTGAACTCGTATTTTCAACTTATCTCTCGAAGGGTTTGCTCAAATTTCAAGTGGGAATATTCGTGGGATGAAAAATTTAATTCCTCATCCAAGCAGTACCCATGTTGCATAATTTTGATGGACCCTGCTACACACAAAATGATAAATACATAAAAACACGTGATTGCAATCACGTTTTTTATGTATTTCTCATTTTTCATGTAGAAAAGTCAAACAAAATATGCAACATGGGTACTCCTTCAATGGGGAATTAAATTTTGCATCCAACTGGTATTCTCGCTTGAAATTTGAGTAAACCCTTAAGGAGATAAGTTCAAAATACGAGTTAAAAAAGTAGTTTTTTCTCTTTTCCCTCTAAAATTTGATGGTGTAATCAAATATTATTTTATTATTTCCACTATTATTTTATAATTTCCTTACGAGGCCCATTTTAGACCTCAAAATTCCCCTAATGATCTCGACTAGTTGTTCTTGATCTAAACTTGTCATAAACTAAATCACTTCAATCATCAACTACTCTTTATGACTTTGTGAGTTAGGGCAGAAAATGTTATAGGGAATTTTGTCACATCTGGTCAATAGGCCTACAAATTGTATCAATCAACATCCATCAACATCTCACCATCATCCTTACACAAAGCCCTAGGCATGAATCTCCCAAACCCCTGATTGTTTGGGCTTAACTAACTCATTTCCATGCTTTTAAACCCCAATGCATCATGTTCCCTTATGATACTACATTCATTACAGGTTTCTACACTTTGCACCTACACTGATCATTAGGAGGTTGTCCCTTGCTCGGGGTGCGTTGATTCTATAAATTTGGGAAAAATAAAAAGAATCTCGAAGCTTCCTCTTCCAAAAGCTTCACGAAGTTATTTCAACCATTAACCTTGGATAATAAATTTGAATCTTGTATCATCCTAACTTGGATATTTCACCACTTATCCCTTGATCTCATCTTCCCATCAACAGTGGATCTCAAGCCTAGATTATTAAATTGATAAGAACTCCTAAACTACCTTCCTCTCCTATATATTTATTGTCATCCACAAGCCAGGAGTTGGATTGTTAGGTCCCTATATTACTAGTATAGTCCCTTATTGTTATTACTGTAACCCCCTTATTGTTATTATTGTACCCTTGTAACCCCCATTTTGTTATTATTGTGCCCTTAAATTATTATTGTTAGGTCGGCTAGGATTACATTGTGGCCCACTAGGATTACATTATGGCCACATGGACTCATATATATAGAAAGGAGGTTTTGTAAATTGTATCATCCAAGAATTGTTCATTTATGTAATGTATTGGAGGTTTCCCCCTCGAAGTGGCTTATTTCTAAGGTGTTGATATATCTTTTCTTCTATTTTTGGAGCTGGTTACACAACATTTGGTATCAGAGCTTTGGATTCTAGGGTTTCGCTGCTCCAAACAGGTCATCGTGGAATTTTCGCTATAAATTATTTTCTACGAAGTTTCAGAAGCTGAAATGTTTAGGGTGCGAAGCTGAAATCCTGAGGAACATCGTCAAAAAATTTTAGAGCTTGGTTCACAATATTTTTGGAGATATGATCTGTGGAAGTTAGGTATTTTTTCATGCTCCTAAATAGGTCATCGTGGCATTTTCGCTATAAAAAAATTTTCTACGAAGTTTCAGAAGCCGAAATTTTTAGGGTACGAAGCTGAAATCCTAAGGAAAATTGTCAAAACATTTCAGAGCTTGGTTCGCAATATTTGCGAAGATATGATCTATGGAAGGTAATGCTTTTTCAGGCTCCTGAATTTAATCTCAAAGAGGTGATCGTGGGAAAATCTTCATAACACTCTCTCTGAGCATCGAATTGGAGTGACATAAAAGGTGGTCGCAAGTGAATGGACTGTAGTTTCTTTTCTATCAATTTTAGGGCCGAAGGACGAAACAGTGAAACATGGCAAGTCGTATAAGTTCGCTCTACTGAACCAGTCCATAATTAGGTCATTGTGGGAGATTGGACACAACTTTGTCTTGGAGAATCCAAATCAGGTCAGACTTGTGGCATTCGAAAGATAATTCAGAGGGATAATTTGGTACTTAAATTCAAATATTTAAGTGCTTCAATCACAGAGATAATCCAATTTCAATATCGAGTTCCTCAAATGCAAGAAAAAGGTGTGTATTTTTTTTTCTGAATTGCATAAGTCTTGTTTGAAGAATCAATTTGAATTGATTCCAAGGGCATATTGTAGAATAGATATCAGTATTGGGTTCTAAAATATGCCTCTTAAAAATAATTCAACACCCATTAAGCCTTCAGAAGGCTCTACTATGACTCATGAAGATGAAGAATTGCAACATGATCTATCAAAATTACAAGCGGAAGTGCAACAAATTTCACTCTCACAAAGAGCAACAAAAAATGAAATGGAAGTTTTGAAGAAAGGCATGGAAGCAAAGATGGATGGCATGGAAGTTGGCATGGAAGCTAAGATGGATGACATGAAATACAACATAGAAAACATGAAGAATTATATAAAAGTAGACATCGAAGGTTTGACAAAGTTGATACAAGAAATGTTTCCTAATGGTAAAAAGATAGTAGAAGAACCTCATGATGAGAAAAAAATAAATGTTAATCATGATTTCATAAAATCTAATGTTGGATGGAAGAACCACCATATTACAAAGATGGATATGAGGAATTTTGATGGCAAGGATCCCGTAACATGGATACTGTAGATGGAGCAATATTTGATCTCAATAATGTGAGAAACACACAAAAGATATCAATGGCTTTTTCTCTGAAAAATTGTCACTTGGTCAATTTTTACGGAGGAAATGATAGCACATTATGAGGATACGAAGAGCAACACCTTCTTTAGCCAATTGATAAATCTCAAACAAAAGGGTTTAGTGGGGCAGCACATTGAGGACTTCCAAAATTGAATATAAGGGTAACTGATATTCCAGAGGAACACAGGATTGATCTCTTCATAGGCACTTTAAAGGATAACATCCAACATGAAGTTCGTGTTTTGGAACCTGATTCATTGGAGAAGGCATTCAGGTTGGCAAGAAAAATTGAATGTAAAAATATGGCGACAAGGAAGCCTACCACTCACTTCTATAAAGAAGGAAGTGTTGCTACGCCTAGATTTCCACAACCTACAAGGTTGACACCACAACAATTGGAAGAAAAAGAGAAAAAGGGCTTTGCTACAGTTGTGATAGCAAATACACTAAAGGTCATAAGTGTGCTGAGAAGAAATTATTTTACATAGATTGTGAAGAGGAAGAAGAAAATGAACAAGAAGAGGATATACACCAGGAACCAGCCCTAGAAGAGGAAGAAATAAATCCGAACATATCGTGTAATGCACTCGCAGGAATTACCACTCCTCAAACTCTCAAGATATAAGGACAGATCAAGAAGAAAAAGGTAATAGTGTTGATTGATTCAGGTAGCACCCATAATTTTATTCATTGTAAGGTAGCCAAGGAATTAAATTGTTTCCTATACCCAGCACCAGAATGTCAAGTGATGGTTGCAAATGGAGGAACTATAAATTGCTTTGGAAAATGCCATAATATCAAGCTAACCATGGGGAATATGTATTGACTAGTCCAATGCTTTCCATTCCTATGGGAGGTGCTGATGTTGTACTAGGAGTACAATGGTTACAATCTTTGGGGACGGTAGCTTTTAATTTTCAAGAACTTTTCTTGAAATTTTTTTCAGAAGGAAAGGAAGTCGAATTACGGGGTATTGAAGGGAAGCCGGGAAGGATAATAAGCTCTAATGTCATGACAAAGCTTCTAAAGAAATAACAACGAGGCGTAATTTCACAATTATGCTCACTAGACGTTCTGACATCAAAATCATCTATTTCAGCAGATCTCCAACAAGTCTTGGACAATCATTCCAAGGTGTTTGAAACTCCCAAAGGACTCCCACCTATTCGTGATCATGATCATGCTATTCATTTGATTCTAGGAAGTGTTCCTCCAAACATCAGGCCTTATAGATATCCTTACGCCCAAAAGAGCGAAATTGAACGTATGATTGCAGAAATGTTAGAGGCAGGTATAATTCAACCTAGTCAAAGTTCTTTCTCTGCTCCTGTAGTATTGGTACACAAGAAGGATGGATCATGGTGAATGTGTCCGGATTATAGGGAGCTCAATAAGCTCACCATTAAAGATAAATTTCCCATTCTTGTGATTGATGAATTATTGGATGAATTACATGGAGCAATTTATTTTACCAAGTTGGATCTTCGTTCAGGATATCATCAAATTAGAATGAAGATCGAAGATATTCCAAAAAAAACATTTCGAACTCATGAGGGTCATTATGAATTTTTGGTCATGCCTTTTGGCCTTACCAATGCACCTTCTACATTTCAAGGGTTGATGAATTCCATTTTCAAACCCTTCCTTAGAAAATTTGTGCTGGTATTTTTTGATGATATACTAATCTATAGCAGTTCTTGGAAGGATCATGTTGAACATGTTGACAGGGTGCTCAAACTATTGCAGGAGAAACAATTATATGCAAAAACATCCAAATGTTTCTTTGGAGTACAAGAGGTGGAATATCTGGGTCATATTGTATCTCACGAGGGTGTTAAAGTAGACCCTAACAAAATTAAAGCCATTAAGGAATGGAAAGTCCCTACAACCATAAAGCAGTTGCGAGGATTTCTCGGGTTAACAAGGTATTATTGCAAGTTTGTTAAGAATTATGGGAGAATAGCAGCACCTCTAACAACATTATTGAAGAAAGATGCATTTTCATGGAATCCTGAAGCAACTAAGGCCTTTGAACTTCTTAAATAGGCAATGTGCCTAGCACCGGTCTTAGCTCTTCCAGACTTCACAAAAAACTTTATTGTGGAATGTGATGCCTCAGAAAATGGAATTGGTGTTGTTTTAATGCAGGAAGGAACACCCGTTTCTTTTGAAAGTCATCCAATCAAAGGAAAGTATTTACAGAAACCTATTTAGGAGAAGGAAATGTTAGAAATACTGCATGCACTAAAGAAATGGAGAACTTACCTAATGGGAAGACACTTGAAGGTAAAAAATGATCATGATAATCTTAAACACTTTTTGGAACGAAGACTATCTTCAGAAGAGCAGCAAAAATGGGTGACAAAGATGTTGGGTTATGAATTTGAAATAATCTACAAAAAAGGAAAGCTTAATGTTGTTGCAGATGCACTCTCAAGAAAGAATGAAGAGTTGGAAGCATTACTTTGTGCCATTTCTATTATCCAACCAGATTGGATAACCGAAGCAAGAGATGAATGGAAGAAGGACAAAGATATATGGACACTCATTCAAAAGTTGCAGCAAGATCCTAGTACATCTGATACATTTAGTTGGAAAAATGATTCCTTATGGTACAAAGATCGCTTATATCTTTGTAAGAATTCCAACTAAAACAAAATATTCTTCTGGAATTGCACACTTCTCCTTTAGGAGGACACTCAGGATTTTTAAAAACTTACCACAGGGTGAAGAAAGATTTTTTTTGGGATGGCCTTAAATCTGATATTCAAAAGTTTGTGGCGGAATGTTTGGTTTGCCAGCAAAATAAAGTGGAGACAATTAAGACCCCGGGACTTCTACAACCTTTATCCATTCCAAGTCAACGTTGGGAGGAGCTTTCAATGGATTTTATCACAGGTTTACCTAAGTCTGAAGGAAAGAGTGTCATCATGGTGGTAGTTGATAGACTTACCAAGTATGCACACTTTTGTGCATTATCTCATCCATTTAAAGCAAGTACAGTTGCTACTACATTTATGGATAGAATTCAAAAGCTACATGGAAGCCCAAGGGTTATTGTGAGCGACAGAGATCCCATTTTTACTGGAAATTTTTGGACGGAGTTATTTTCTTGTTTGGGTACTCAATTAGCTCATAGCTCATCTTATCATCCTCAATCTGATGGTCAAACTGAGATTGTAAATAAATGTTTGGAAGGATATCTTCGTTTTTTTGTATCTGATAAAAAAACACAATGGGTCAAGTGGTTACCTCTTGCTGAATGGTGGTATAACACTTCCTTCCATACTGCAGCAAAAATGACCCCATTTATGGCACTTTATGGATATCATCCACCATCCATCACATCATCTTTAAGGGAAAATTCGAAGGTTCAAGCAGTGGAAGATCACATCGAGCATCAGCAAGAAGTTCTCCAACTCTTAAAGGATAACCCGAATTTGGCACAAAATCGAATGAAACAACAGGCAAATCAACATCATAGCGAGAGAAGTTTTGATGTAGGAGATTGGGTATTTTTACGGCTACAACCATACAAACAAATGTCCCTCAAGCAAGCAAAGAAGGATAATAAATTATCGACAAAGTACTATGGTCCTTACAAGGTGTTGCAAAAGATTGGTACTATGGCATACAAATTGGAGCTTCCTGCTTCTTCGCGAGTACATCCAGTTTTCCATGTTTCATGCTTAAAGAAGGTTATAGGTGAAAATCTTCCAGTTCAAACAATATTGCCAGAACTTGATGAGGAAGGAAAATAATATTGGAACCTGAAGTGGTCATGGAAACAAGAACTCGATAGCTACGGAATCGATCAATTTCAGAGTATCTCATCAAGTGGAAGAACTTACCCACTGAAGATTCTACATGGGAGGATGAGAATTTTATACAAAAGCACCCATAGCTACTCAAGCATTGAGGACAACACTTTTTTGAAGGAGAGGGGCATGTTAGGTCCCTATATTACTAGTATAGTCCCTTATTGTTGTTAGTGTAACCCCCTTATTGTTATTATTGTACACTTGTAACCCCCATTTTATTATTATTGTGCCCTTAAATTATTATTGTTAGGTCGGCTAGGATTACATTGTGGCCCACTAGGATTACATTATGGCCACATGGACTCCTATATATAGAAAGGAGGTTTTGTAAATTGTATCATCCAATAATTGTTAATTTATGTAATGTATTGGAGGTTTCCCCCTCTAAGTGGCTCATTTCTAAGGCGTTGATATCTCTTTTCTTCTATTTTTGGAGCTGGTTACACAACATGGATTTTGGATATTGATTACACTCATGGTACTACTTTAGATCTAACAGAGACATCATTCTATGCATTGAGGTGACATAAATGTGTGTTTTGTGCCAAGGAAGGACAAGTCAACTTAGGGAGTTCTTTACATGATCAACTCCTATATTTTGTTGTAACTCTCTCCATTTCTATTAATAAAAAGATTACAATGTTTTCCTATATATGTTCATGTTCATATGTTTCAATTTTTTGTTGATCCATTCAATGAAGTGATTTGATAAGACTACATAGATATCATAGATCTTTGGCTTGGTGTGTTTGTATGAGCAAGTTCTAATTATAGCGATCAGAGCTAGAATTGGAGCATAAAATCCAAGAAGAGAGTGAAGCTTGTGACGAATTCCAGGTAAGCCTCATCTCATTGTTAAATTACTTTAAGGGAAACATTATATTCTTTTCCTTTTTTAGTTATAGACCAGGCCACTAGGTCTAGGGAAGATACTTTTATCCGTAGTCGTAGATTCTGCATAACACTCTCTAATGAATTGATTGACTTTTATAAGAATTCAAAAGAAATTAATTCTAAGTAAAATCCTTTCCACCTATTCTAGAAGAGTAATAATAACCCTCCCTAACATATTGATAAATAAAATCTAAAATAGAACCATGACAACTTCTATATGGACAATTTATTTTCATATCATCAAGATAATCATTCAAAAGAAACATGTCCACAATGGATCAATTAAATGATGAATGTTATCAATAAACGTCTATACCAAAAATCCTTGTTTGATGATTCTAACCAAGAAGAAGAGGAGGGTCCTAGAAAAACTAATGGACATACCACCCAAGAGAATTATCCATTGGGTAAAATCCAATTGTTGAGACATCCCCATCAAAATAGAGCCTCCATAGTAAATTACCTACCTTTGAATTCACTCAACCTAAGGGTCAATCCATTTTAAGGAAGATTCTTATGCCCCCATCCCAAGATAAATATGTTACCTCAACCCCTAAGATTACTTATCATTTTACAAATAACTCCAGGGGTAACAATACTCTAATGCATAAAGCTAAGTCCCACTCACCTTTTTCAAATACTAGTTTATCAATTTCTTTAGGAAACACCCTGGAATATAAAATTAAGGAAGAAATGATGAAAACCAAGGCTAGCATTTCATTATACGATATTTTTGGTACCACACAACAATGATAAATTATGCTCAAGTCTCGAAAACCCTCTCAAGCTGAATATTGATCCCCAGCAACCCCCTAATCTTCTATCACTGATCATATCCCTATTAACAACTCTTATGATAGTATTAACAACTCTTATTATAGAAAGTCTACTATAAACAAAACAAGTTTCATACCACACTCTAATCCATAGACACCACATTTTCTTATGAATTTTTAAATTTGTAATAACAATGTACACAATTGTTTGGTCAACTCTAAAGCCTCTTCCAATGCCATGCCCCACTCTACATGAAAAAATTTAAATGTTCACCTTGAGAAAACTAACACAAAGTAAATTTCATTATTGAAATGAATGATGTCTTGATATAAATATCTTCTAAACCATGAGTAAATTAGGTAATTTACATTATTTTTAGAGACCTTGCGTGCTACTGAGGGGGGGGAGGTGAATCAATAGTATGAATTATGATCAAAATATATAAAAGTTTCCTTTTATTTTCTGAAACATTGATTCATGTGTAAATTAACCAACAACACATTAAACATTAACAAATGTTAATATGTGAAACATATGAGCAGAAGCGAAACAACCATAAGAAACTTAATACAAATAATTATGAGAAACAACAATCACAAAATCTCTATCATACACATGAGGATGCCAGATGTAAGGTGGAACCACAAGGGTAAAAACCATCATCAGTAGATAGTCCTCATCATTGTCTCTTCTATTATGAAAAATATTTTTGCATCTGATTCACTTGCCACTACCAGTGTGAAAGCCACCACTTTCTAACCATGTGAGATACTACTCGCTCTAGACAACAACCTGTAATAACTTTGCAAGACACCACTTATAGGAAGCCACCACTCCCTAGACTTTGACAGGTACCACCTGCTGGAAGCTACCACTCCCAATAAGTCTCACCCAACCACCACTATACTATCCATCCACCACTAGATGGGAGCCACCACTCCCACGTTCTGAGGCCACTACCTGAAGGATGCCACTACACCATGAATCTGCAATCCACCACTTGCTCACTTAAATACCCAATCTTCAACACATATCATGGATATCATTGTCACATATACTATACATACAATCAACAATGAACCTATTTTCATCAATTTCCAATTGGATTCACAATATCAATATCCTCATCAACACCAACACAATTTGGATTAATAATTTCATAAAAGCTTTTTAATACAATCCTCCCCAACAAATCGAACTATGCACTACAAACTCATCCAATACATTAGCCCAACATAATAAAATTTTCTCATCAAAACTCAACTCTGAAACAAAAAAATCATATAAAATATATTCGAAAAAATCAAAGCATGGAGTAGGATATAATTCCAATTTGATATACACACTCAGGCATAAAAAAAAATCAAGAAACCTTACAAAACCCAATACTAAATCTACAACAAAGAAATATCTCATGTAACCCTTGCAACACATATGCATCAAAAATATAATCTCTAATATGAAACTACAACAACTACAATGGTAACTCTCCTCTCCATATTAGTAATAAATGGGATCCATAATCTGAAAAACAAATGAGCTAAATATGTATATCTATTGTACCTTATCCATCCTCTAAAATTTTCTCCAAAACTAAGTTCTAATCTACTCTCTAACTTTTTAAACCTATAGCACACATTCTCTCTCAATGAAACCTCTTATTCTTCACTCTGAGATTTTATAATTGATGGAAGTTTCAATCAATATCCATCACTAAACTACCTCATATTTAACTTAATCACCTTTTAGATGATTTTTTAACTTTTCTTAGCTTTCAATCCAAAAAAATCCTAAAAACAAAAACTAGAAAAATGAATAAAACACTTCGAGTGTGTGCCCAATCCGAAGAATTTCACTTCAAGGAGGTATACACTATTGTTTTGAAGGGAACCTGTGTATGTACACTAGTATTGTCAAGAAAATTAGTGCATGTCTCCTAAATTTCAAGTTTTCAATCTACTTTGGCCACCATTTGGATATGATCTTTAGGAGTGAACTTGAGACATTATGACAACCTCCCACACACAATTTGACATCAGGAAAACATGTATATGATTCATTACAAGGAATCAAACTCATAATTATAGGGCATATACCAAACCCATGTTGACATCAATTCCAACACCACAATACCAACATGCTCCCGCTTTGGCATTGATGTCAATCTCAACGTGATCTCCAAACTCTCAGGTTAATCTCTATACACTCCGAATTATCTCCCCTTTGACATCAATGGAAAATGGAAATGAAAAAACTGAATAAGAATCCTAACATATGTGAGGGGATTGGATAATTACTCCCCCCGCAATTCTCAACATTGTTGGCTCGAGGGGTCCTGACCCAGGTTCGGAGGTTACGGTTTGCCAACAAACCCATATACTACTGGCCCTTTCGACAGTGACATGATTGCGCAGGCCAAAGTCTCACCCAAAGTAGTATGGGTGGGTGTTGGAACCAGGTTTCCGCACCCTAAGAGAGAGAGCAGGTAAGTCGAACCGTTCAGAAATTATCAGATCTATGCGGTCAGAGGTCGTTCTCAGGACTTTCAATGATTAACCAGAGTAAAGTTTTACCATATTTATAAAATAGGCTTGCATCCACATGCAGATAGCCAAGTATAAGCATACAATAATATATTCGTAGTAGACTAAATCAGATTGCAGATACAGTTATCATAACATATATAATTCGTAGCTCGTAACAGAATCACATATAATTCGAGTCAACAACAACCATAACCAGATAGATCAGAATGGCATCAGATATCCCCAATAATTCGCATATATTACTTATCAAAGAGTCTCTTACATACCCCAAAACCCACCTACGCACACAGCTAGCAGGGTCCGCACACAACAGGACTGACGATCTCCACGCACACAGCCAGTAGGAGTCCTTTCCCCAAAAACCTAAACAGATCTACTAATTTTCACTTTGCACCAATCATAATCCCATTCTGTCTTACAAATCAAAAAGGTTCAACTACTTATACTATTTTATTCTACATATCCAATGGTCTGCAAACCGTGGTTTACAGACTCTTGGTCTACCCTTGACCCATTTACAATGCATTAGGGGCTTTGATCCACCCCAAAACCCCTGCGTTAGACTAAATATAATCATAAATATACAAAATGGACCAGTTTCATAGCTCTTGTAGGAGACCCTGTTCCAATAGTCCCCTAACACAATCTTGTGACTCGTCCCGAGTCACTGTGGTGGTGGGGTCTCCACCTGCGCGCGCAGTGCATTGACAGCTGTGACCAATGGGGGCAGCACTTCTTGACTCTGAGCAATAGTGCTCTGCGCAATATCGACAAGATTTTGTGAGGTTGGTCCTTTTTTCACATCCGTGACACTCTATAGGGTCTGGTTTAGTCGCTTCATAGCGCCATCAACATCCTGTGAAAGCTGGAGGGATTCAGTAGCCCAAGGTTTCAAGCGTTCCCCGATAACATGCTTCTTATGGAGGAGTCCCTCGATCTCATCTTGGAGGCTGTTTTTGGTCCGTAATCATGCCAAACATTGTGTAGGGACCAAGGTAGGTAACGTAGCCTCGATCTGCTCAAAAGCTGCCTCCTTTTGTCGCAAGTCCTGAATGATTTTCCAGAGGACTGGATCGCGTTGGATCTTGGTCCAAAGCTGCATGGCGTCCTCAAGTAACTAGGCGCCCTGAGCAATCTGTCATGTAATGGTGTTGGTAGCCTCGGTCACTAGCACAACACGCTGGGCTCGTACTTCCGGGGGTGTTTCGGGCTACATTTTGGCTTGTAAGGCAGATATTTGCTGCTCCAACTGTGTCTTAATGAAATACATTTCTGTCCTGGAAGCCTTCAAAGTTGCGACCAATCCTTCCACTTTAGCCCAGGGGGTGGTTGTGGCCGGGATTTCTTCTATAACCTCTGTGCAGAGCTAGTGGATCAGAGTTTCAAGCTCTTCTTGTTGCCCGACAACAAATAATACTTCTGCGTTCTGTTGTGCGATGGTATGTTCAGCCATACCAAGTTGGTGGTGGACTTGCTAGTCCCGGTGGTGAATCTTCTGAAACACTGTAGTGTGGAGACCTCATAATGCTGTGTGGGGCAGCTTGGCAAGATTCAGCTGCACCCCTGCACCTGCTTGGAGCTGGGTCTCTTGGTTCGACGAACTGATCACAAGTGCGGTGCTAGGTAAGGGACAGAGACAGATTTATTCTGTGGCTATCACTGTACTGCTAGATGCCAAGGGAATTATTCCTTGAGCCAAGCTAGCCTGTATTGTGTCGGCCTTCAGCTGAAAGGTTCGAATCTCTTCCTGGATTGCACTGATCGCAGCCTTCTGGTGTTCCTCTAAAATGACCCATTTTTCTTCTGTGTTCAGTGTGACGACATCTGCTATTTGTTCGAGTTCTCCATCTGTCAACATAATCGTTTCATCTCGTTCCTTTCACTAGGTGCGTTGCTTCTTCCGAGGTCCCTTGATAGGCTCGCCTGTTCGCTTTGTACCTCCAACGTTCACTTCCTTCGTGCCTAACTATGAATCAACCTAGATCTCAGCCTCGTATTCTTCGTGGTGGTCTACGTAGGTTGTGTGTCCTTTTGCGTCGTTGCGCCTGAGTCTTTCCCTGTGCTTCCAATATCATTGGTGATAACGGGTGTGGGTACCTGCGTCGTGCTAGTACCGGCGGTGCCCCTGGCGCTAGTTTTGAAGCCTATCTTCCAGGCAGGAGCCCATAGCACAATTACGTTGTCAATTTCCTTGTCTGCTACCATATATGGAAGTCACGTCTAGGTTTTATCCTTGTGGCTGAATATCTGAATGTTGTTCATGGTAACTTGGAATGCTTCGATACTCTTGTATTTATCATATACTGTGGGGGACAACCGAGGTCGAGAATTGATGGCTGCGGCCACGCTACTCTAGAAGAGGACCGAGAAAAATTGGTTATCTTCTATGCGTTGTGCATCCTTGGAATCCCACAAATGGGCATATCAAGCCCCTTCTCACATATCTGGAGGGAGCTTGGGGAGGACCGACTCTGCATGGGTTTCCTAGGCAACAAGGGCTATTGAAAATAGTAGCCAGGTGTAGCAAAAGGCTTTCCCCTATTCCTGTGATTCGCGAATGTTGGCTAGGAACTCGTCACATAAGTATTCGGACCAATTGAGGCTGACCCCCTTCATACATTGACCGACTAGCTGAATGACATAGGCAGGGACGGTTACGACCTGACACTTTTGCATTAGCTTGTAAGCTAGTAATATGGTACCCATCTATGTAGCCAGGTCGCTGATGGATTTTATGACGAAGCCCCGCGTATTCCTTTCCACATGGTAGGTCTGACGTACATATTCAGTGGTTTCCCCTTCATATTTCTTTCCCACACGCTCCAGAGGGTGTGGCCCATTCATGGGAAGGCCCGTGATTCTATGAAATAATGAAGCATCTATGGGGACCCTATCTCGGATCCACAGGGAGCCATTGTGAATTAGGGTGAGTAGCTATCGGGCCAGTCAATCCGTGACGTTGTAGTGGCCAAAGTGGGGCATACGCAATAGGTTCAAGAGCCCGAATCCAGTCAACCCGCTTACCCAGTGCTGTGGAAAAACTGTCACCCCATCGTCTATGTAAATTGTGTCAAAGTACAGCACGGGGGTCAGCTCAGGGAAAGCTTCGTAGTTCGCCAAGTCGTGATTATCGAATTTAACTTCATGGAGCTTCTGGTAGGGGTCACTCAAGACAGGGACTTCCCCCGGGGTTAGCAGCGTGCGTAAATAGGTAACCAGGCCATCAAGGTTCTTTAGTGTGCATGTCGAGAGCCTGCGCAAGCGGATGAAGGGAGGTAACCAGTTGATCAGATTGGCAGGCAGGGCTTCCTCCTGTGCAGCCTGAGCCTGGGGAGTTACTCGCAGGGATTTGGCATGCCTTGGGGAGGTCTTGGGCTTCCCTGAAGCCCATTTCGTAGCTTTGGGGGGCTTCCTTGAGCCCTGTGCTTGCTCTTTTCCCTTCCTGTTGACCGGCGTTGAGGGAACTTGTTCATCCTCATATCTAATCTCCATTACTTCCTCAACTTCTGGGGTAGTAGGTGCCAAGGGCTCAGCTGGGCTAGTGGCTGTCATCCTAGCATGGAAAATTAATTGCAACTTTGGGTGGCTACTATCAGCAAGGGGAGGTTGATTCGTCATGAGAGGAATAGTGCAGACCTGAAGAATATTACAGCTCAGGCTCTCGTCAGATAAAGAGGATAGGGCCAAGTTATGAAAGTGAGACAAAACCCTTGTTTGAGCTTTCCGAATCTTTTTATAGCATCTGCAAGCATCCAACGGTAGGGTAAACTTGACCTGGAACTTCCCACTAGGTAAACAGTAAAAAATCCTCAAAATCTGCCTCATTAAATGCCAGCAGCCCGCTTCTTTTAACAATAACTTTTTCTTTTTACTAGAGGTTACTGTGCCAACGGCTAGTTTTCACACCTCTTGTGCACTTGGCATCCCTTCTACACTTGTTCCAAACACCTGCGCCTCCTGCGCATATTCCCCCAACACAGGCTTAAGCCCTAAGTACTTCAAACCCAAAGGTATGTTCACTCAGCTTGTGTCGTCGCCACAGAACCGAGCTGCCTTCGTGAGAAAATATTTTAGCGGTTCTATAATCACAGCATATTTACGAAAAAAAATTATGTAATAACCTACATGGCCAAGAAGTGAGTGCAGTTGCCGCTTTGTTGTGGGAGGTGGCGGATATTCGCATCCCCAATTTTTACCACCGTGGGGCGCGTTTCCATGCTTTCCGTTCGTAGCCCGAGTGGTCCGGTAACCATGCACAACCTGTTTGATTTTGAGCCCAGAACCCCTTGTGGATTATTCTTACCTTCTTTTAGGATTATGCTACAACATTCAGTCATGCTTGGTGTCTACGGCTCCCAATTGGGTATTTCAAGTGCGATCCATATGTGCGCTTCACCCCATGCGACAGTTTCAATGTTCTGTAGAGTTGCGCCAAGCGCCTCTGTCCTGCCTACTAATCCAAATGTTCCCAGAAATTCATCCCTCAAAGTATCCCAGTGGTGGGTGTGCCAATGGAGCTCCGCATCTAAGTACCATGCAGTGGGAAGTGGTCCCAGGGCATGAATAAGCATATGAACCCACTCCTGGGCAGTCCAATCGCACCATTGTTTTATCCAGGCAAATAGATATTCGCGTGGATCCTCATGTCCAAGGAACGTTTTGATTCGCATGTCGTCCGGGGCCTCAAATCGTAGGATCATCATATTCCAACACTCCTCCCAATCCTAGAATGCCTCCTCATGTGTTACCCACCATTGCGTAGGTGATCTAGGCATGGTGAGCTTTTAGACCCATAGTCGTCATTCTTGGGGAACCTCGGCCTCGAATGCCCATAAAAAATTCCTAACATTACCAGAACCATCGAAATAAGGTAGATCTATTACCTATGAGTAGATGCATCAGAAGTTCTTCGTGATTTGAAGACATCGCAGCATAGAGACATTATGTAACCGGTTTTGCCAATTCTCTATCTCCCCATCAGAGTCGGAGAAACATTCACTGTCTTTTTCCTAGCAGAGTACCCCCACCACCATGGGGTTGATCCAATCCTCATCTCGCGCAGTCAACTTATAGATATGATGCACATCCTCTTCATCACGCACTGGTTCTGTGTATCGTTCACCTTCCGCCAGATCTAATGTTACTATTACCCTTGTACTGTTATTCTTGAATACCATGCTTCGCTTCTTTAGGTTAACGTTACATCCCATATCGATGGCCCAATCCAAGACTAGGAGCGTGGGGTAGGGGTCCGCATCTTCGAAAATCTAAATTACTTCAAAGTCAGCCCGGACCCTAACCCCTGCGATATCCAACACAATCTTCGATAGTCTTCCCAATGGAATGATCTTTTGTTGATTTTCCATACACAGCTGGATAGTAGACCATTCCAAGTGAGGTTCCCCCATTTTTTTCCAAGTCTGTTTAGGTAATACATTCGCATTTGACCCTAGGTCAAAAATAACCTAATCCATCTTGTAATCATCGATCTGCGCAGTCAACCACATTTCCCTACTGGTGCATTTCTTATACCTATAGAGTTTGTGTACATCCTTGACATCTAGAGGGAGGATAGGTCGTGTTGCGCAGCTATCTATTAATGCCTGAAGGTTTTCCACAACCTTGGGGTTACGCAGTAGCTTCATACATGCCTGTAAAATGGGTTTTACCTCCTCATCTGCCTTGAGGTCCTCAGGCGGTTGCGAAGTAGATGCCTCTACCTCGGCAAAGTTTTTGCAAGTTGTGATAACTATTTCATTCTCTTTTTTTAGATCCAATCCTTCTTGTTTACTAATTGCTGGTCGGAACAGAGGCTTGGTTGTATTTTTCTCCCCAAGCCATGCGGTATACATCCCGCTGCATGTTAAGATATTTACGCTTGGATCTTTGTCTCGTAGCTCAAATTTAACCCTCTGCATCTTCTGCGTAGGTGTCAGCTGCTTTTCCTGCATTTTCGTTATCAAGACTGGACAGTCTTCAATGGCATGGTCCAACTGCTTGCAATACTAGCAGGCCTGTCTTGTGGGGTTTGGACAGTCCCTGGAAAAGTGCCCTACCTCTCCATAGCTATAACAGATGAGTTTCCCTCATCCCCGACCTGCGCTTCCACCTCTTCCGCCTCCCCTGCACCTTACTGGGGAGCCCCCTACGCTCAAGAGTGATCTGGGTGAAGATGGGTCCGACTGCACCCTATAGATGTTCCCCCGATCGATCATCAAATCATATGTCTGGCAGTTTTTTTCATCATGTCCTACCAACCTGCACAACCTGCACCATTGTTGTTTTACTTCCGGGACATATGTAGCAAGGACAGTGGTTCATGTCATGCAACCCTGCAACGCGGCAATCCTTACACCATAGTGCTGGCCCACTTGGTCCTACCACTTCCCTAGGGTGTAGCGGACTAGGTCCCCCAGCCTTCAGGTAGTCTGTCAACAGTGGGCAGTTATCCTTGGTGTGACCATTCGTCTTGCAATGTATCCACCATCTTTCCGGGCTAGCCTTTGCGCCTCGCTCCTTTCGCAGGTTTTGGATCTCTATGTGCATCCCCTCCAGTTGTCCTTGGATCTGCTAAATGCCTAGCTGGGTATCCTCTTTAGGCGCAACTTCCAACTTCATAGCGACCTCCAAGGCCTTGTCTGGTGATTCGGAAGTGTGGTGACCCATAGGTACGCGTAGGTGAGGTAGCAACATAGCAATAAATCATTCCATGTGCTGTCTGTCATTGTACTAAAATCATCCTTCCCTGATCACCTTCTTCAGCCATTTATCGGCCTCCCACATGGACTCAAAAGGTTCTTGCTTGAAATCCTTTAGTTTGACCACCGTTTGAGAATATGACTTAGGCTTCTTGAACTATTGTTTTAAGGAATTCTTGACCTCTTCGATGGTTGAGTTTGCATGTTGTCCGATATATCCCATGTACCAATCCAAAGCCCTTCCTTCAAAGGCAAGGGACAGTTGTGCCCTCTTCACTGCATCACTGGCTATGTTCTGCGTAGTTCATACCGATTCTGTGACAAACTAGAACTGCTCCATGTCCTCATCTCCCACACCCTTAAAAGTAGGAAATCTCATGTGCACATCCATGTCATCTTCTAGTGGTCAACCTCTTACTATGGTTTTATTTCACTGCGAATTCTCAAACCATTCATCAATTTCTTTTCTTTCAGGTTTCATTACCCGATCCCTCTCTCAAAATGCTCCCGGTCCCGGCAATAAAACCATTTGTTGGCTCAAGGGGTCCGGACCCAGGTTCAGAGGTTACGGTTTGCCAACAAACCCCTATACTACTGGCCCTTTAGGTAGTGACCAGCTTGCGCAGGCAAAAGTCTCACACGAAGTAGTATGGGTGGGTGTTGGAACTAGGTTTCTGCACCCTCAAAGAGAGAGCAGGTAAGTCGAACCGTTTGGCAATTATCAGATCTACGCAGTCAGAGGTCCTTCTGAGGAATTTCAATAATTAACCAGAGTACAGTTTTACCAGATTTATAAAGCAGGCTCGCATCCATGTGAGGACAACCAAGTATAAGCATAAAACAATATATTCACAGATGACTGAATCATTTTGCAGATACGGTTATCATAACACAGATAATTCACAGCTCATAACAGAATCACATATAATTCGAGTCCACAACAAGCATAACCAGATAGATCAGAACGACATCAAATATCCACAATACTTCGTATATATTACTTATCAAAGAGTCTCTTACATACCCCAAAACCCACCTGCGCGCACAGCCAGCAGGGTCCGCACACAGCAAAACTGAGGATCTCTATGCACACAGCCAGCAGGGGTCGTTTCCCCAAAAACTGAAACAGATCTACTAATTTGCACTTCACATCAATCGTAATCCAATTCTATCTTACAACTCAAAAATGTTCAACTACTTATACTATTTTAGCTACGCATCCAATGGTCTGCAAACCATGGTTTGCGTACTCTTGGTCTACCCTTGACCCATTTACAATGCATCCGGGGCTTTGATCCACCCCAAAACCCCTTCATTAGACTAAATATAATAAAAAATATACAAAATGGACCAATTTCGCAGCTCTTGTAGGAGATCTTGTTCCAACAAACACCATGTTGACCATAAGAGGAGCATACTCATCCTAGACATGTAATGGGGTTGCTACCATCTCTCCATTGTGTTTTACATGCTATTTGATGCTTCAAATTCATTCTTGTCACATACAAGGGGCTACTCCACATGGACCAAGGACTATGACTGAATGATATGAAATGAAAGTGCAGGACTTCATGAGCCTATTACATGGATACAAGAATGATAAAAAATGGTTTTACAATATATCGAAACAACTAACACATGGATGAAACATGGATCCTCTCTCATGCATGATCATTCACTCTTATGACTCAACAAATGAACCATAAGAAGGACATGATAGTACATGGCCACAATGACACCAAGGACCCATGCATGGATGAAATACATGACACCTACTATCATAACATGGTTGTAATAGCTCTTATATCTCAATACAAAATTCACATCAACGTATAGATGACATGACCCATGAATCTCTAAGAAATAGACCACTACTCATCACACTCTCCAAGACATGGATCACTCAACCAATGATGACAACGACAATATTACAAGGTTGATCTTTTCGTATAGTATTGCATACATGACTAAAGTAATAACCTCACTATAATGCATTCCACAAACAAGCTTACTTAGTTGTCATGCTAATAATGACAGGTACATAAATATGGAAAAATTACATCCACCATAACTCCTCAATCAACAATGGTTTCTACAAGTTCTACTCTTCCAATCATGAATATACATGGTTGAAAAAATGCCCATAAGTGTGCTTTACATGGATGCTACATCAATGAAACTCCTCCACGCATGGTAGAATCAACGATCTTCTTCTACGCATGGTTATTACAAAAAATTTCAACCAAATATCAATGAGAACCAAGAACATTTATATGGCTAAAAAATGGGATTTTTAAACTCATGAAAAGACATATATGGCTGGTACAAATAAATGAGTGAAAAACAAGTGAAAAGGAAAAATAAGCCATGAAATAGTATTCCATACATAACTCTCCCTGAGATCATTATACCTCCAATAGGTAAGTTGATCTTGTGGACCTAAATATGCAATGAGGCTCATGAACACATCAAGATGATGTTGCTACAACTCGTAGTCAACCTTCTCATCATGTTTCCAAATAACTTCCATATTCTCCCACTAAGGTTATGCACCTCTCATAAAATTCTACAATCCTATATGAATATGCATGAGGTAACCATGGACTATAGAGGGGGTGATCTTTGTACTCCACAGGTTTTTGTACCTTGTTTCTCGAGAGAGTCTTAGGCTTCTTATTTTCATTTTATCTGATTTATTGCTAGCTTCTGTAAGAATTTATTTCTCTAACTTGAGTTTTCTCAAATAACTAGGAAACATGCAATCACTTTCCATATGGCCAAAGTTATGACATGTGTATAACACTACACATGGACAATATATGAAGCAACAGGATCAACTTTCCCACTTCTCATACTAGATATATGTCCCATATAAAACACACCTCTCCTCCATGGGCAAGATCTGAACTCAACCGCCTTATGGAAAAATGGGTTACATGAGAAGAAAAATCCATTAAAATGAGAATTATATATGATGCCTTATCTCCTTAGGTACTCATATTACTGCAAAATCTACTAACTAGATTTGTACACTCTGCTCCTACAGTTGGGTCCAAGATGTCGAAAATTGTGACAGTTGTAACACTCTACCTCGCGCATCAAGGGAACAAGGGGACTTTTATTCATTTGGGGTTTGGAAGTTCTACCACAATCCTCTCTTGGAGGAATATATTCTGAATGTAGATGCTCCTTGATGTATTCCCCTATATTGTTGTTGGATATGCTGCTTCTTTATTTGATTGCTACTACCCTTGTTGTTGCTATTTTTTTCTACAACCCTTTTTTGGTTCTTCATTATTGTTGCATGCATGAGAGTTCAACTCTCCCTTTTGAAAACAAAGACCATATATATCCAATGTCTATATTTGGTTTACAAGAAAATTATCCAAGCTTACAATGCTCTTCTCCATCTTCAATTACTTCCTCATAGAGATCAATTCAACTTCTAATTTCTCACATTGATCTTCCTTGTCTTTGTATTTTTTCCTCATTCTTTCTTCAACTCTTTCAAATTTTTCCAATTGAGTCCTTAAGCTGGTAATATCCTCCTTGATATTGGCCTCCTTATCATCATAGACCTACAATATTTTTTCTTGATCCTAGCATGCATTTGTTAGTCTACCAACCTCAACAGATAATTTTTCAATAACCATTAAAGTTGACAAATATTATTCTTAAAGAAGCATTATTTTATCACAATCATTAACATTACTTTCTGAATCAACAAGAACAACACTGAAATATGTCATATACATAGCTTAAAATTAATCCATCTATATTTATACCTTCAGATATGTTGCATGGAAGCACATTAGGTTTTGTTGAAGCTTCATTTTTTGATATGTCAATTGCACCATTCGAACTAGGGGTATTGATCTTCTTTGACTGAGGTTCTTTCATTTGATGAACCTTCTTCATTTTATTCTTCTTACTATTCTCTTTTACTTCTCCATTAATTATGTTGTTTCATCTAAACAATACTTGTAGTCTATCCCAAATATCCTTGGAAATATTTAGATCTCATATTTTCTCCAAATCTGAATTATAGAGATTCTCAATAATGATACATAATGCTTGAGAATTTTGCTACATAAATTTAGGTGAAGGTGAATCCACACCACATCCTTCAGAAACCAATATGAAAATTTTATATCCACAAGACAATAATTTAGCTTTGACTCTTCCTTTCCATACCTTCAATTTGCAGTCGTGATAATATATAGTCCTGGAGCATCATCCTGATTTTGTTTTTGAAATTTTCAACAACCTCTATCTGGATCTACTCTCCAATGATCAAGCTACAACTAAGATACCCACTCTAATACCACTTTTTAGAAACCTTGAGAACTAATGTGACAGGGGAGTGAATCATTAGTGTGATTCATAATCGATTTATATTGAATTTTTCTTAACTTTATCAAACACTGATTCATATCTAAATTAACTAGAACCACATTAAACATTAACATATCATAATATGTGAATCATATGAGAAAAAATCAAATAACTAGAAGAACAATAATGTAAATAACCATGATCAAGAAAAATCACAACACATCAATCATACACATGAGGACACCAAATTGAAGGTGGAAACAACCAGGGTAAAAACCACTATTGGGAGATAGTCTTCATACTCATCTCTTATATTATGAAAAATGATTTTACTTATGATTCACTTGACCCTACCATTGTGCAAGCCACCACTTTATAATCATGTGATATGTTGGTCGATTGAGATAACAAACTTTATCAACTTTGCAGGCCACCACTCCCTCAAATTTATATCCTACCACCCACTGGAAGCCACCACTCCTAATAAGTCTTGCCTAACCATAAATTGACTATCCAAGCACCACTACATGGAATCCACCACTCCAAAGTTCATAGGACACTACCTGAAGGATGAAACTACACCATCAATATGAAAGCCACCACTTTGTCACTGAAATCCCTAACCTTCAGCAGATCTCATGGACCTCATTTCATCCATTTTCACACTATGGCACATATACTCTGCATAGAAACAACTGTAAACCTCTTCTCATCAATTTTCAAACTAGATTCACAATTTCAATCCACTCATCAACATAAACACAATATGTATTAATAACTAAATAAAAACTCTATAATATAATCCTCTCCAACACAATAAAACTTTCCAATACAAACTCAACCAATATATTAGCCCAACACAATCAAATATGCTCATAAAAAATCAACTTTGCAGCCAACAATCCATCTAAAATCTTCTCAAAAAAATCAAACCTTGCATTAGCACATCATGCAAATTTTATCTACATAGTCAACCATAAAAAAAAACTGAATCAACCGTACAAAACCCAATACTCAAGCTACAAAAAAGAAATATCTAATGAATCCCCTACAACACAAATGCATCAGCACTACAATATTTGATCTGAAAATGTAGCAGTTACAAAAATAACTCTCCTCTCCATGTTAACCATAAGTTGGAGCCAAAATCTGCAAAAAAAAATAAGTTAAACATGTAGATATATTGTAGCTCCTTCATCGACTAAAATGTGCTCCAAAACTGAGCTCTAATCTACTCTCTAAATCTGCATACCTGCAACACACATTATCTCTCAATCCAACCACTTCTTCTTCACACTCAGAAATTTTATAATTGATGGAAGGTGCAATCAATATCCATCACTAAACCTCCTCATATCTAACTTAATCACCTTCTAGATAATGGTTAAACTTTTATGACCTTTTAATTAAAACAATTCTTGAAAAAAAACCCCAGAAAACCCAATAAAACACTTGAATTGTGTGCATGATATAGATAAATTATCTTCTAAGAGGTATATGCTACTATTGTGAAGGGAACCTATGTATGTCCATGAGTCTTGTGAATTAAAGTAGTGTATGCCTCTTAAACTTTAATTTGTCAACCTACTTTGGCCACCATTTGGAGATGATATTCAAGAGTGAACTTGATATATTATGAAAACCTCCCATGCACAATTTGGCCTCATGGAAATATGTATGTTACTTAGTACAAGGAATCAAACTCATAATTTTAGGGCATATACCAAGTGAGATCAATATCAGCTTCAAAACTTACAAAAATTTTTCATCAACCTCTTCAAGCACCTCTTGAACCAATAGAACCTCTGCAAACCCATGTCAAGTCTCTGATGATCCTAAAAAATTGTCTAAACATGTTATGTGTAAGGAAAAAGGAATCAACATAATCGACAAACACCTCTACATCAAGACATGATTATGAAGGCCTAGTTCGAAAAACACCTTTGAATGGATCAACATCTCTACATCATATCACAATCTCTACATAAAACCAAGCATAACTCATCACAAATCATTAGGGCTACTAACATAAGGTTGACATAAATGATATGATAGAAATTACTAAGCCCCTATTGAAATCCATGGAAGGAATCATTGAAGAATCTTACAGGTACGAAGTTAGTCGAGTTGCGGCTTAAAGGTATAATTGAAGCATTTCTCATCTTGAAAGGAGTCTCATCATAGAAATTATCATCAAGGAAAGAAGAAGTTAATTCAAGAAGGAAGTCAACTACATGGCTATATGAAAGAAATAGGTATGCTTATCTTTATAAAAATGGCTCTTCATTAGAAATTAGATTCATGTCTTTAGAAAGTAATGTAACAAGAGCTAGATGAAAAAATATACTGGGAAGCATCGACTTGGTATGTCTTGGTTAATATGAATAACACAATATTCTTCCATATGCTTACTCAATAAATAGAAGCATGATATATGATCATGGTATTGATCAAAATTTGATATGGTCTCTTGAATAATAAGATATAAATTATAACTTTAGAGTGAGTTGTGAGGATCCCGATGGATATGGTATTAAATATTGTTTATTGGTTAATTCCATGAACACATTGATCGATGAATAAAATTTTAACAACATGGATAAATATTATAATATAAATATAGACCATGCAAAGGGATGTTTACGTTAGAGTTATAAAATAACAGAAGAGGTTATCATGATCTAGTAGCTTCGATATCGATGATTTGTTTGAGATATGATCAGGATACCTGGAAGGACATAATATTGCAAAAATATAGATTGGAAATATAGAAATTGAATATACACCTTTTTGGTTTAAAATAAATTTAAATAAGAAATGATTGAGTGGAAAACACTTGTATTCTCTTATAATACTATATGCCAAAGGAAAAAGAGGTAGCAACTCACGAGATAACATGTTGGTCAAGTTGTATTTCATGATGAAGAAGTTCACTTTCCAATTGGATAGATGGGGCTTTGATCAACTCTACATTGATGGTTTGACTAGAGACTTTTTATGACGAAGATGCTATAAACGATGGTTGATGGAAAGTGATATAAAAATTTGTTCGAAAAAACCATGTCATGAAGATAGATTAAGAAAGATTTTGGCTACATAACATCTAGGAAGGTCAAAGCTTAGGAATGATATGATATTGTGAGATATAAGCCATGTAGCTACAACTATATATCCACAAAAGAACCAGTAGTTGATGATTGACACAAGCTAATGATAGTGATGATGCCTCCCTAGTTGAGAAGGAGTGAGGGATTTCCTCCCTTTTTAAAAAAGAGTAAGGGTTATCTCCCTAATTGAAGAGGGAGTGATGTGGGATGAAATATTATCCATGTGTCATGCACTTGGCCTAGACTAATAGCCATAAGTCTTGTGAGGGTGCTGGTAGGTAGAATGGAGGATTGGATAAGCATATGGGACTCGTACACCTTCAGGATTTGGAATAAACTATAGGTGGTATTCCACATGGACTGATACTCTTTGAGGATTTTATATGGTATCCAAGATAATAATAGTCGAAGAGGACTGATATACTTTGAGGGTTGGGAATATACAAGATATGAATAGTCCTGGAAGGACATACCTATTGAACATCCAGATGGGATATGTGCGTTAAATAGGTTTTTGGGACAGGTGTGAACTTTGGAAAATATTGTCAGCGCATTCTTCAATAAAAATGTCATTACTGTATACTGAAATCAACCCCATTCAGTTCTGAATGTGGTCCTGCTCCTATCTTCCATGTATCCTGATCTGATGGTATCCATATAACCCATTTGTAAAGGAGTAGCCTTTGTGCCTTCCAAAATCCTCCAAAACGTCAACTATGAACGGTGTCAGAAACAGATCATGCACACATGCATCATTCAGATTTCTAAGATCGATGAAAATCCTTATCTATCCCTTGCTATTTTTCTCTTGGACCAACATAGGGCTAACCCACCTAAACTCCGCTATTGGTTCAATAATGCCCGCAATGAGCATCATCTCGAGTTCCTCCTTCACTTTCTCTTTGTATTTTCGGCTCAGCTGATATGGGCGTTGTTTCACCGACTTCGCAAATGGCTTCAAAGTAATGCGTATAACTCCCAAATATCCTGCTATGCCTTTTAATTCTGATAAATTTATCAATAACAACTCCTGGTATTCATTTAATAACTCTACAACCTTACTTACTATATCATCGTCCTATTAATATTAAATCTTCGCGAACTTGGGCTCTACTTCTGAGTCGATGGTTACTTGCTGAGTCTTTACAGGTTATCCTATGTCAAGTATCTCCACTACAAGATCCTCCTAATCATATTCTGTATTCATGTTATAAAATTATAAAAAAGGTTCCAACTCTATAGCCCATGTAGGCTGCTCCCAAGTTGAGGGCTACTTCGGAATTCAAAAAATCCTAGTTCTGACGTCCTAAAGAGCATCATCAATAAATTCCCAGCCGCATTCAAAGGTAAATGCCAATAAAAAACCTTTATTTAACTCATCCTAATCTGCAGTGCCATGGCACAGCTCAGTTTCCTGATACCAATTATGAGATAACACATCCAAATTATGGAAAAATATATGCACCCAATCAGGTTGAGGTTCTTTGCCCCAAGCCTTAGTACAACGAGACAAATATTCATGAGGATTGTCCCTACCATTTTATTTTTCAGTGAGATTGGTTTTTGCATAACCAAACCTGAACTTCATCAATATGCGATAGTCTTTCCACCCTCCTATGTTTTCCTTGTGCGTTCCCCACCATCTGGCTGGTGTGGACCTAAAATGGAAGTCCAAAGCTCCATATCGATGCTCTTCTGGTCCCTTATTTTCGAAGTAGTCAATAAGTAAATTAACATCCATAGCTCCATCATAATAGGGAAATTCACATACCTCTAATGCAACACAATAAAGAAATTTAGTAATTTTGTTACACTTCTTGGTAGAAATTTCATGTAATCAATTATGCCAATGCTCAAAATTTTAGTCAGATTCTGAGACACATGAGCTATCATGCTCCCAACGTATCTTTCCATCAGTGGTAGGATTGATCCAATATTCATCCTGGGCAGTTATCTTATAGATATTTTCAAGATGAGAATCATCATATTCATTCTGAATTGGTTCTGTATAGCGCGCTCCTTCATAGGGGTCCAAAAGAATGAACCTAGTACCATTCTTTTCAAACACCATCTTCCTATTTTTCAGATTGATTATGACATTCATATCATAAGCCCAATCAAATCCAAGAAAATTAGGATACATATTTCTATCGTCAATAACCTCAAAGAACTCGAACTCGGATAACACACTTGCAACATCAATCTCTACCACAATACCATGCAATTGATCCATAGCAATAATTTTCTCTTGATTGGTCATTCTCAGTTGAATCGACAACCACTGCATTTTTGGTCATCCCATCCATTCCCATGTCTAATTTGGAAAAAAAAATTCATCTAATCCTAGATCAAGAATGACGTGGTCCATTTCATCATCTCCTATCTACGCAGTTAACCACATTTCTATATCGGTTCTCTTCTTATTTATTTATACCTTATTCACTGCGCGTTGTTCAGGTTGTGGTTCTTCCTTGTTACCGCAATTTTCAATCAACTCCTGCAATCCTTCCACAACTTGTTGATCCCTTAACAACTTCATACATGCTTGCAAAAATGACTTTAGAATGGATGGATCAAATTCCTTTGTCGCAGTAACCTCCTTGGGTTTCTTCTTTTGTGGGATTATTTGCGTCTATGATGTCGATGTCGAAGTTCCAGGGATCATAAAACTCTTCTTTGCTTCCATGATGGTTTCTCTTTCGCGTTGTACATCGAATCCAACATTATTTTCTCTAGGCTTTCAGACTCATGTATCCTCCATATGATTTTTTACTTCTTTGTCTTCATCGACACTTACACTACTTGTTGTGACTATATTGACACTTAGATGCTCATATCGTGGTTTAGCTCTCATCATTTGCAGATTCTGGGTAGGTTGTTGTTTTTCATTTTCTTGCATTTTAGCCAATAATGTAGGAAAATCTTCAATCTCATGATCTAATTCTCTGAAATAGTTACAAGATATTACAATGGGATTTTGAAAATCCCTCACAAAATGTCCAGGTTGATCACAATTGTAACATATGGTATATCTGCGACCTCGTCCAACGCCTCCTCCTCGTCCTTGGAAACGTCTGCGTTTTTTTGGCGAGCTCGAATCTTTGTGACCTTCAACTTTCTTTCGGTACGCCCCAAGATTCTAGAGCATCTTCAGATCATAACTTCGATTGTTCCTTTCATCATGTCCCACCGAGCTACATAATTTATACAACAATTTTTTCAGTGACTAAACATATTTTTGCAGCAAATGACAGTAGTTTGTGAGGTGCTAGCCTGCAACCTAGCATAGGCTACACTAGAATTTTGGTCCCATACCTGTTCCAGCACTTGGCCCATGCTCTATTGGAATTAACATCCCAGGTCCCAAGTACTCTTTAAAAGCAAGGCACGGATCCTTATAGTGGCCCTCTACTTTGCACTTTATGCACCAAACTTCTCAATGTATGTCAGACCGAACCTATTTTCACTTCCTCATGTCCTAGAGTTCCATATGTAAGCTTGCCAACTAGGTCTGAATATTTTGAACCCCTATATTGGTATCTGCTACCGTTGAAGCTTCTAGTTTCATCGTAATCTCCAATGCTTCTGCTTGGTTGTGATCTTTTTTTGTGACAATGGTAACCTAAGATGTGGTAATAGCACAGCTATAAGACACTCCTTATGCTTCTCATCACGGATCTCGAAGCTGATTTGACTTAGCAGCATCTTGAATCTTTGATCTACTTCCCACATAGTTTCAATGACTAATTACTTGCTCTCTTTGATCTCCGTAATACATTGTGACTTTGATTTTGGCTTCCTAAATTCAACATTCAGCGCAAGCTTTTTCTGATCTGGAGTGGCATTATGGTTCAAACCAGAGTACTTCATATAAAAAGACAAGGATTTGTCCTATAGTCTTGTGACCAGCTGCACTTTCTTCATATTCTCATCAGTGACATTTTTCAATCTCCATAGTTCTTCTACAACAAACTAAAATTTCTCAGGATCATCTGATTCCAAGTTGTTAAACACAGGCATCTTCATTGTTTGACCCACATTAAATGGGGGAGGTGGACGTGGAAGTGGAGGTGCAGGTGGGGGTGGACCAACAATATGCAGATGGGTTGTGATGGGAATGGTGGGTTGGGGAATCCTAGAGGTGCCCTGAAGATCTCCAAATTCTAACTACAATGCACTTCTAGGATTTCAAAGGTTACTTTCTCCTTCTTTTCTTTCAGATCCAAACAACAGACCGTACCCAGTTTCAACATAGTTATCACGATCTACCCTAACTATTTTACCAATTCACGTAGATCCAGATTTTCTTCGTCCAAACATCAATCATATTGTATTCGCGGCACACCATTTTCACACAATAGCATATTAATCTAGAGCTTTAATGAGTTAAAGTACTTACCTTGTGGGCCTTTGAAAAATCTACACTTGGCTTCGCTGTAGGACATAGATGTATCAATTGAGAAATCAGTAATAAAGCATCCAAGAATAATATCGATCAAATAATCGAAATCCCTTGAAATCTTATTATCAGTCTCCTTAAATTGCTTGATTAGCTCTGGAGTCCACGGATTAAGGTTATCATCCTTGAAATAGGTCTTTTTCTTAACTAGTCTTGATAACCACTCGTGCATCTCTTTAGCGAACGACGAAAAAAATATCTCTTTTTGATCTGTGAAAATATATTTCTGTAACCATCTCTCAGTTGACAGGAGTGGATTCTTATTTTCTTGTACTGAAAAATTCATTTTCTTTCATATCTACCCAATATTGTATCAATTTTCTTGTCGTATTTCACATCCACATATCCCTCAATAAAATCCTACTCCTGGAAATGGAACCATTTTTTGGCTTCATGGGGCCTAGACCCAGGTTCAGATATGGTTTCACGAACCAACCAAACTAACTATTACTGATCCTTTCAGCAATGATCTTTTGCATAGACCGAATTCTCACCTGAGGAAATATTAGGGGATGCTAGAACCAAGTTTTTGCATCCAAAGGTAGTATGGAGTGTGTGTTTAGGGGTTGTATTCTCTTTAATACTTATCAGATCTTCGCAAGATTACTATGTTAACTACGAATTCATTGTTCAACACTTCTTGTTAAATAGCTTGTGTACTATGCATTTCTACTTTAACATGCATTAATCATCATACGAAACCATAACCTTGAATTTGCGATGCAAATATAGATAAAAAACCTAACTTGGCACGGATAACATCAAAATACATATGAAGCAACCATATAAGTTAAGAACACCAATTTGTCTTCATAGTCTTCTTTCATTACTTCAAATATTCTCAATACAACACTTTCCGCCATGTGCACATAGCTGCATGTGTCCGTGCACTAAGCAGAAAACTTTCTAAGGTGAGTTCGTTCACTCATCTACAAGATCCTTCCCTCTCACAAAAAACAACAGAATACATACTTAGTTCAATATAGAATTACATCCATATGCATTCTCTCCCAAGAGCTATTCTTAGACTCCTTATATAATCTTTTCTTTTACAATACCATGGTCCAAAAACCATGGGTGGATCTCAAAGTATACAAAACATTCCCATCCATTTACAAAATAAGGGAATTTGACCCGCCCCAAATCCCCCAAGACTCTAACATATCTACACCCAGTGTGCTCCGCTCATCAAAATGTGTATTCTTTTACAAAAAAATCGATCTACGGGTACCCTGTCCAACATTTATGCCTCCCTACATTGTTTTCTAATATTTTGGAGAGTTAGAGCTTGTCAATTCAAGGCCTTGCTACATTTTAATCTAAAAATTTTGGTCACCATGTTGATATTTTATGATGCCTTATCAATTTGACTCTTCTTATGAGAATATTTCAATTTGAGAGTATCCTTGTAGTAGTTATGTAATTATGAATACCTCCCTAGTTAAGAGGGAGTGTTGGAAAATGTAATTAGGTTTGGTCTTCATAATTGTCATTTTATATGTGTCATTATATATTTAATGTAAATAAAAAAAGAAAAAAAAATTATTAGTTTTCAAGCATAGGTTTCATATTCAAGTAAAATCGTTATTTAGTTCAAGCATGTTCTTCATGCTTCTAGATTTATTTTAGTTAAAATATTTTTTTTAGAAGTCAAATTATTGTACTTGAGTCAAGTCCTCATTGGAATTTTGAAAGAAAGTGGAAAATTATTTTTATTTTAGTAAAAAATGTCAATTTTTTCCCCACAAGACCAAGTTGGCCCTACCTCGACAAGTAGGCCCTGAAAAGGACCCATTTGACCTCTTGGATGTGTATAAATAGGGGACAGATAGACCTCATTTGGGCACAAGCAAGAAAATCCAATTTTTGTGCCAATAAGTGAGAGAAAACTAGTGAATAAGCCTAGAAAAAGTGCGAAAGTCAAAGGAGATAGAGTAAGTGTCAAATAAGGAAGAATTTGTACCACACATATGGAAATTTTACCTAGTTTTTGTCACATGTACGAAATTGCAAGAGTTACAGGGGGGGTGGGGTGTTGAAAACCTATTGCAGGGGGCCAAAAATCTATTTTAAGGGTGGGATTTCTGAAGTTTGACCAAATTTATAAGGGTTTGATTATTGTTGACTTGAGTTTACATTGACATGTTGGAAGAGATTCGAAGGAGGGTTGAATTGAATCTTGTGGGAGGTCTTGGTATTGAATTTTGGGTCTTGTATTTCTCACTTTTATTAGATTCTTTAAGAAGAGAATATTTGACTAGATTTTCCCCCTTGTGGGGATTTTCCCTATCTTGGAGCCTATATCTTGTGTTCATTGTATTTTTTTTATCTTCATGATTTATCGTTTTGTTAATTTTTTGATGAAAGGAACATAAGGAAACTACTAAGAAGCCAACACATATTCACAAGGAGTTATCAAATAAAGAGAAATAAACCCAAAATGTTTCCCAAAGTGTTTTCTCAATATGAAATACACTAAGGAACTGTTTCCTTGAGACTATATTTGAATATCATTTAGCCCAGTTAATATGCATCAAATTAAAAACACAAACTAATCTTCTTGATTTACTATAAAATGATGATAATTAACTCTATATTTATGCTGTAAATAATGATGGCTATACTAACATATAAGTGAATATTCATAGTTTTACTAAATTTTTATTTTGTACAATTTGTTTATTGCTCTGAAATGGATGATGAAGTTTGTTCTTGGTGTACTCTTATCAACAAATAAAAATAGAAATCCCCAAAGTCCTACTAATCAGAATCAAAATTTACTAATATGTCAGTGATGAACATACCCCACACATCAAATATCAATCATGGTTTACCTCTTCTGTATGTACATGTTTTCTTTTAAAACAATGAATATTACATTAATTCGTCATTTTATGAACCCAATTGTTGAAACTTTTTGCATCTGTTACTTCCCTCATAGATGTAACAACCTCCCTTTTGAATCTCCTTATCTACCCCATGTCTTAGTCCATATGATTCATTGGATAAACCCTATTGATGACCTGAAAAAACCTTAAACCCATTCCAACCACCTCTTCATCCCAATCAAGAAAGTTGTAAGACTATTTCAACATAAACTTTCTCAAGTGAATCCTACAATCAAACCATTAGTATAGAAACAACCTTAAAATCCAATGTATGAATAGAAGATGTTAAACCCATGCTCCATGTAATGTCCATCACTATTGTTGTTTGTGCATAAATAAATATCTTTCATTTTTAGTTTTTTAATTTTCTCTCTTTTTGCTTTTTTTCTTTGTTTCCTATTTGCGTAACCCCTCCTATACATAAGTAAACATCATTCTAGCAATGGAATTATTCTAGTTTTTTGAAAAGTGTTTCCTTATCCCATCTAACTCTTTTATTCATAACACAAGTCACATTATGATTTTATGTATGATGCCCACAGATGCTTAAGAAATATCACTATCACTAATTCTTCTTATAGATATTACAAACACTACTATGTGGGAAACACCCTTTGAACAATGGTAATGGTGAATGGGCATGGATCTAAGTAAAAATATGGTTGAAGGGCCTCAACAATCCTATGAAATATTAATCATGGTTTCATCCTAGTCTAAAGGCTCAATCTTGAGTAATAATATTAGGGAGACAAGCTTACAACAAGAAATATTTAAATTTTCCCTAGGGATCACCCTTGCTATAATTTAGGATCCACTCATCCAACTTATGGCAAACTTATAACAATAAACAAATGTATAACAAATGAAAAGAAAAATAAATAAATAAAAGGTAAATCCAACCATGATAATGGTTTCTTGAGTATTCGGGACATGGAAGCAAATTTTTTGGGGCTATATACATTTACTAGAAATGATCTAATGCTTGTCATTCCAAGGTGACTCCACTAGGGCTATGGACACTCACTAGTGGGGAATATAAAACCATAAAATCATATTTAAAACTTTCTCATTTAATCTTCTATAACATAATTTTTCACTACAACAATGTTTAAGAAAAAATGCAAGTTGTTAATACATTTTACACCCTTCTAGTGTTTCTTTGGTTGTAACCAAAATTAGCAAAAGAGAAGGCATGTAACTCAACTTCCACATTTCTTAGTAGTGATACCTTCATGGTAGGAACAATAAATCTTATAGGCATTTGAATTTAGAAAAAAAATAATTGACATATGTAGATATTTAATTATCCTCCAATGTTTTTCCAGGTGTTGTAGTTATGGGAACGCCCTGCTTAGTTCCTACTAGTCACTTGTGGAAGGAAGGAATTGAGGGTCCCACTCATCTAAAAAATGAAGAAATAATATTTCCTAGAAATCCAACATTGTGAATCATTAGTGGAACCCTATATCTTACGTTATTCGATGACAATTTTTTTATTTGACACAAAATTAGATATTAGTCCTAAGGCACCAAGTGAATTTTAGTTATTCCACCTTCCGAGGTAAATTTTAGAAATAAATTATTTTCTTCATTTACATTGAAAAACGAGATTTTTTTTTATCACTAAAGTTCCCCTTAGTCCCATTTTCTAGTGCTAAAAATGTGCAAAATTTTAATGTTAAAATTGGTTTTCCTTTATCATTTTCGCAAGTAATTCCAAGCTAGTTCACAAGCTAGTGCCATAGCCCCAGGAAATCCAAAAACCCAACAATACATCTCAAGGCTTGGAATTAAAGCGTAATTTTCCTTACATGTATGTGTGTAATTATAACTTCATTACCTAGTCAATGCTATTTCTTTTAACTCATTCTTAAAACTTCGATTTCATGTCATTTAGACTCGTGTATCACTAGGATAATTAACATGGAAACACAATAGTGTTGGGATAACTCATAAGCCTATGACACACTTCAACTTTTGAAGTTTTTAAAGTTAATCGCTTGTCTCCATGCTAATGTCACACTCCCTTGATGACTAATCCATCACATACAAACTAGGTTAATGATCAACTTAGTGACAGGGCGCTCCAAAAACATTAATTTTAGTGATGATTCCCATTCCTTTGTTTAACCATTTAACATACAATTGGAGTGTGTTGGCTTGTCATAGTGATCAACTAAGTATAAAGGTAGTGAAATAGTTCTTTTATAATTTCAAAGTTAATTTTATGGTTCACCATAGCACTTCGATGTCATTTTTTAAAAACCTTTTAAAATTTCCCCCATTAACAGGGTATAACACTCAGTTAGGTGATAAAATAGAACCATATAAATCAGTGAATCACTAAGCTAGCAGTACGAAAAAACAAAGCCTGTCAAAATTATTCTTTTCAAAACATTTTTAAATTCTCATCCTCACATGGAATTTCATTCTATATAGTATTATGGTAGTGTTGTGGCACTAGCCTTACCAACAAGTCAGCACAATGTCACTTGACAATGTTTCAATTCTAAATTTTTATATCCTTTGAAAATATTATTCTCACCAATAAGGGTGCATATAGGGGCATGATTCATAATTTTACAAGGGGGTAAAAAGGGGATGTTAAAAATATAAAGTAAATCACTTCGCCAAACTGAGAAAAATGTTTCATTTCAAAGAGACCACAATGCTCTCATTAAAATCCTTGATCCTTGACCATGTGGATATCCAATCAATTCACACTTGCATCTTAGCGAATAAAACCACTTCATGAGGAAGAGCTTGCCACCCTAGTTATCCAACTCATCCATAAGGTAAGTTTCAATATTTTTTACTACATTAATGTTAACTATTTATTAACTTGTTACACTGAGTTTTAGATAGTAATTATGTTTTTATTGAGGAACTTTTGTCTCATATTTATATTATTCCCTATAAACAAGTTGAGAATGAGTTGAATATTGTTTCACAAATTTTGGAAGTTTTTTTTTGTTATTCTCTCCCTATCTTATGTATCATTTATCTGCACCTATGTGCGATGTGATTTTGTTCAAACTATCAGGGAAAATATGTTATTCTTGGCTATTGGATGACTTGAATATCATTCTTCGATCATTAAACCTCACAACATTTATCTCCCTTGGATTTACTTCAACATTTTCAGCCAATTGGATCAAATATGATTCCTTATCTCTTATACAATTTTTTTTTACTAAGGTAACACTAGTTACATTGCAAAAAAATTAAAAATTTCTTATCAATGCCTAAGAACACTCAAACATGGATTCTCTAATTAATATCTAGGGTTATTCATCCACAACATGTATGGCATCTCTTTCTTAAGTCATTTTCCACTCTGAAGTCTTTTGTGGGATATAATGGTTAACCAGGTGTTGTCTCCCTAAGCTAAATCCATGAAGAAATCCCTTATCTTATGAACCGTAGATATCTACTTAGCATGATTAATTATCTATTCCAAATGAAATAATTCAACCATAATCGTAAATGTATTAAATATGTTAGCCCTCATTTTTCCAAGTCAAATATTCCCTTCGATGAAACATAGACAAAATGTAAAACCTAGTTCCTCAATCATTTGCATCTTGTAGGTCAGACCCTTTTCTATAACAATTATATTTGGTTTCTAATGATTATGTAGGAAATTTTAATTGAAGGAATATCACTTTGGAGGATAACTAAGGAGAGGGTGCTATCAGTTGTAAGAAATATTGTACATCACAAATCAACTAAACCATTGGCACACATAAGTAGAATTAGTAACCTCAATCAATTGAATTTTAAGAAAATGTCGAGCATAATGAAAAAGGAACATACAATTTGAATATTTGGTTAGTGAAATGGATTGGATATTCAAATCATTCATTGGTGTATTTCTTAGGAGAAAACTCTAGTATGGGCATTCAACTAAGGAGTGTGCTATAATCTATAAGGAGTATTACATGTTGTATATAAGCATTAATAAAATACCTAGAAAAAGCACATAAAAAAACATATGCCTCCATTATTATCAGCTAAACTTTAAAGGAACATGAGAAAGTGGAGATGGATATAGACTAGCGAGTAGGAGAAGGTAAACTACACATTACCATGAATGCTTTCTTGTTTTCATTGGATAAGGATAAATAAATGTTTTCCTATGAAAGAGTTGAATATAATGGAAACATGAAGAGATTGATACCTAATAGGTTCAAGTTATCAATTGAAGATCCAATCAAATCATAATAGCTTTTAGGCCTCTATTTCTCATAATTTTATAACTTTTTCCTCGATTTAATTTGTAAATTAAGGGAAGTTAAAAAGTTGCAACCAAATTACTCATAATACCAACAATCATAAATGGAATTTAATAAAATTTTCCTATAAAATTCTAAAACCTTCAGTTTGGATGAAATTTTGATCTTTTATTGATTTCAATGGAGACCAAAGCTATGAATATGTCACCTATATACTTAATATGGTAATATTTAGAAGCTTGGGAGTCCATTACTAAATTGTATGATTACATTTATAATGTTCTTGTTTCTAACTATTATTTAACAAATCATGTGCATGTTTTCCTTGTGGGATGAATGCTACTAGGTAATGGACTATTCAATAAATTAGATGGTTTATCTTACATACTTGTTGTTCCAATTTATATACTTTCATTTATTAGCACTTTTTATATCTAAATGTTGAATATTATAAAAAAAATTAGCAACTTGAGCACCTATTGTTTTCCTATATTATATCTAATTATTTGCATGTCTACACAACTATGTGTTTATTGGCTCATTTCCTTCCTAATTCTCTTCTATTTTTCATAGCTATCTAGCTTACCGCACGTTCATATAATTGTATTATATATTTTAGCTTATAATTTTCAAATCCCCTTGTTGTTAGGATCCTTCATATCTCATAGAAATTCTCAAAAGTAACAATGATAATCGAGCCAGAATCTTGATGGGTCTCATAACCCAAACGATGTGAGGTATAATGGGGACCTCATATAAGAGACAACCCTTCACTGTTGGTAGAAAAATTTTCCATACGAACATGAGGAAAACAACTTCCTTATTAATAATAATAGAACATAAACAAAATGTAATTTAAAAAAATTACCACAATTAAAATTTAAAATAACTTATTTTTGTATTTTTAAAGAATGAAAAAATTACCTTTGTAGTGGGCCTTGTTAGTGTTAGTATAGTCATACTGCCATCAGTGATCAAAACCACTCTTTTTCATTTGCATATTATGTTTCTCATACCGAATAAATTTCACCATTCCGCTAGGTCATGGATTCATTGATGGTAGTAATTTTTTATCAGTTTTCCCTCATGAGGTACTTGCTGATTCTCCTCTCTATGGTCTTCAGTCATGAGTCACTTCCACTCTCAAATCATGTCATTAGGTCATAGGATGAGTCTCATTAGTTTCTAGGGTCTCACCATAGTCAAATTAATGAGTCAAATGTCAATAATATTAGCAAGGTCATGAGGAAGTCAATAAAATCAAAGTCAAAGCTCCTGGAAGATTAAAAGCTATATTTTTATTTAGTTTGACGTAATTTTCAACTCAAATATATGTTTTGAGGTGAAAACATAATATTTTTCCGTTATTATCATTCATTATGTAATTTTATATCATCATATGTAATAAGTCACAATTCAGAAGCTGCCATCTCCACAAAGTCATCACCCCGCCTTCAGAGAAGTTTTCCGTAGCATGTTCAACACCAAATCATCTTCCAAGTAGATCCATCAGAAAGAGCCCAGAAAGAGCTTTCCAATGGTATATTACACTCTTAAAACTGACTTCTGGATTGAATTTTATGCCTAAGTGAAGTAAAAATGCCCTCTATATCCTAACCCTTCCCCTTTTCCCATTTTTCCCTTAAAATTTGTATTATTAAAGTTTAATATAACTTCAAATAATCCCTTTTTCCCCTTTTCAATTATAAAATTTCATTATAAAGATTTTAAAAACATATGCGATTTATGTATAAACCACTTCCCCACCATACCTTGTAAAACTTTATAATAAACATATCAAAGTTTATTATAAAACCCCACCGTTCCCAAAACCACTTCCCCTCCATGCTTTTGAAAAATTATAATATAATTGAATTTATATTATAAACCCCTCCGCTTCCCATCACAATCGCAACATCCAAAGGCTGCCTTCCGATTGGCCCTTTGTAAAACCGCCGATGCGATTGAGTTGAGTTCCGTCGATCGCAATCGCGACATTTGATTTGCATGTTACGATTGGCTCTTATAAAGAACTCCGATGCGATTGTAAACTTCCGATCGGCCCCGCCCGATGTGATTTCATCCGTTGATCTCCTAGTCCAATCGGACGGCCCGTATGCAATCGCTCCATCGCAATCGGCGCCTCCGATCGTCCCCCTCCGATTGACTCCTGCCGATGGCTCGCTCCCGATTATCCATCAGCCGTTGATCTCCCAGTCCAATCAAACATCTCACATCTAATCACGCCATCATAATCGGTGATTTCTATTATGTAATGCACCCATTCTTCCGCTCTATTCCGATTGCGATTGTAATCCTCAGTCCCACCATTTAAATACTTCCACCCATTCATATATAAACGGCCTTGCCCTTTGTTAATCCAAACTTTGGCTATAATGATTACATACTAAGGGCTCTCCTCCCAATCGCATCGGCAAAGTTTCATATGTATTACTCTGCCCCTCTCCCCGACTCTCGATTGCGATTATAATGTGGGTCCCACCTCCTTCCCTTCCCTTTTCCCATTCAAAATACATTTTTCCCTTCACGAAAGCATATAATTTCATTCTGTTTTATTTTAACGGCATTTTATTAAAGTCAGTTTCTTTAGAGTAATAATAGAATGGAAAGCGAAACTTCAAAGGCCGAAGAAACAAAGTTGTAACGTCACATCTTCAGTTATGATTCAGAGGGATCCACGCTACAGGTTTCACCTCCTCATTGGTTATCAGATCGAATAATGTAATATTGTTCCTTCTTTAGGGGCAGATTGTTAGAAATATTTCTATGATTGCATTTCAGTTCTTGAGCTATTATAACAGCTCATCTTTATGTGGATCTATGTTCCGACATTCCAGCCTATATATTGTAATGGTAAATCATAGTTCTGTGATGGAGCAGTAGGGGAAAAGTGTGGAAGAACATTTTGCGCCCATTATACAGTTTGACAGGGATTAATAAAAGATGCAGCTCTAATTTGTGGGATCCATGTGGTATGAGATTTAGCATTTGTTTCTCTCCTTGGTTTCATATGTAAATTTTTATGTTTCGCCTCTCGTTCATAAACATCTCTTTTCGAATGCTTTCAAGATAGTAAGGTAGAATCCATTCTATATGCTCTGCCTTGGGAAATCATTCATGCTCTGTGTTTTTCTTCTGTTTGAAAAGGATCCATTTATTGTGCCCTTTTCAGCTCATCACCAGTCTGTCCATCCCATCCCTGTTTAGCTTTATTTGCTAAGTTTCCTGTCTATTTTTCCCCATGAAATACCTTGTATCCTGATTTAATTCCCGGTTTCAGCTGTCCCATTTTGTCCCACACATCCCTGAAAATTCATTTATTTTATTAAAATCCTTTTCCCCATCATTTTACCTAGCCTAATATCAGATCATTATTGTGTTTTCTTGAATATTCTTTCATGGAGAGAGCCCTCTCTTGTCCTTGTAGGGCTAGCTACAAGGCTAAGCATGGTTTGATGTTACCCTAGATTCTGCCTTTTTCAGCCTGAGGTAGATTTAGGCCATAACATAGTGGCGACCATACTGGGGAAGTAATTTATTTGAAACAGTAGAGAATATCCTCCCCGGTAAAGGATGACAAATTTTATATCTGATTGTTGATGGTGAACAACAATCAGATGCATATAAAGGCTGAAAACATTCACTGGGCGACTCCATTCACTGAAAGATCCAAAAAATCAAATCCTTCATGGTGACTCCACTGTAGGAATATCAGTAGCTCTAATATTTTCAAGATGGCAAGGGTTGCAAGAAGATACGCTCCCATGAGCCGAGATCACATTCCAAGTTTTCCAAATAAAATGCCTAAGGTGGATTGGCTTCGGATTTTTCCTATGTTCAGAAATGTGGAAGGTAATGACACTGCTCTTCATCTGGTGAAATTTCACATCCATGTGCATAAATTAAATATCAACTTTCCTAAAGACTGTTTGATGAAGATGTTTATGTCTACTCTGGAAGATGAAACCCGATCTTGGTATGAAAGTTTGCCACCTGCTTCTTTTATTGTTTAAAATATTTTCATACAATATTTTTTGAAAGGTATAAAGAATATTGTCCATCCTTAATATTAGTGCAGAATTGTTGTGAACACGTTAATAGTTTCATTGAAGATCTTGAGAATTTTTATGGAGATGATGAATTGATGGATGGAGAAATCGTGGAAGCACTGTACGAAAATCCATTTCAGCAGCATAAAGATAACTTAGAGGATACCCATCAAGATGCACAGGAAACTTTGCAGCAGGATCAAGATCTTAGTACAATGGAAAATGATGAAAGAGAAGGTTTTATTTCCGATCTGTCCATAGAAGAAGACAATATGCAGGAAAGTCAAGTTTCAATTTCAGAATGTGATAAAGCCAAGTCAGCTATTTCAGATCTAGATTCAGATCATGATGATCAAGAATACCTTGTGCTAAATCCCATGAAGGAGAGATCTGCTGTTGAGATCATCTGGAATGAAGAAGACACAGTTATTGATCCAAATGTTCTCATTTCATTAGAACAAAGCCTTCATGAGGAGGTAATCCAGTTAGCTCATGAAAAACAAGATGAGATCTTTGTTCAACTAAGTGAAAAATCTTCTTTCAATAACTCAGTGATAAATGATAATTTGATTGCCATGTCATATGAAGATGATCAACAATGTCTTCAAATTTCAGAAGATCGGGGAATTAAGGACTGTCATTCAGGTTTTTCATGTTTTAAAATGTTATCTCATGAAGACAATAACTGTTTGAGCAAAAGAAAACAAAAATTATTATCTCCTCTGTCTGAAGATGAGATAGATCAAATCCTGAAAGGTCATGTTACAGCCCAAGCTAGAGAAGATTTGCAGTGCCCACATGATCAAGAAAGTGTTGGTGAAACTTCTTCCTCTTTTGAAAATGATGACAGCCTTGTAATTAGCTTTATAGATCAGTAAACAGATAATATTTTCTTTCATGAAGATGATAAGGCTGTCATGTTTGATAATCTTGAAGATTGTTTTCTGTTTAAGAATGACCTAGACCATGAAGTTGAGGAATATGAGCTTGAGAGAGACAATATGCCAGAATTTCTCATGGTCAAGGAACTTAAAGCTAACACTCAGATGACAGAAGCTTATACCTCTCTGTGCCTTCCTGTCACTCGGAAATCAATTGTTCTTTCAGATCAGAATAAAGCGAGTAGTTGTATTTTTGTTGCCGGATATCAAGACAAGCTAGTGCTTCAGGATTTTCAAGATCCCTTTGGCATTCTTTTGCAAGCATCAGAAAAGATAAATTTTGTCTGGTTCGTTATCATAAGCCTTGGTTTCAGTGGTTATTGTGAGTTGCCTACATGTACATCGTTCTACCTGCTCGAGAAAAGTGAGAGCCAAATTTCGATATGTAGCCATCTGCTGGATTGGTTACATTGGAAGGCTCACTACACATGATTGTACATATTTCATCAGCAGGCAGTTGGTTGTCATCATGATTTGAAGCCCTCAAATCTTGATGGATTGCTACCATTAAAAATTATTTGTAAGTACAAATTTCAGTTAAGTAGGTCTTGAGTCATTTTTGTCAGTTTCAATATAGTTTCAGAGCAAGTGGGTGCTGTCATCATTCTTTCAGTTTGGGGCCCGAGGTGAAGGCTATAAAAATGAAGGTTGATTTCAGTTTTGGTTTGGTTTGTTTGAGTCAAGTCTTTCAGTCATTTTCAATCTCGAAATTGAGTCAGTTTGTTCTGAAATTGAGTCAAGAGTCTGGTTTTGGTTTTTCGAAGTTATTAACTCCATAGCCCAATGGACGAAAGGCACTACCTACTTTCCCAAAGATCTGTATTTCTTGGCACCTCCAAGGAGCTGCCATCCCCATTGGAGCCAATGTTAGTGTCATTCTAGTCATACTGCCATCAGTGATCAAAACCACTCTTTTTCATTTTCATATTAGGTGTCTCATACTGAATAAATTTCACCATTCTTCTAGGTCATGGATTCATTGATGGTAGTAATTTTTTATCAGTTTTCCCTCATGAGGTACTTGTTGAGTCTCCTCTCTATGGTCTTCAGTCATGAGTCACTTCCACTCTCAAATCATGTCATTAGGTCATAGGATGAGTCTCATTAGTTTATAGGGTCTCACCATAGTCAAATTAATGAGTCAAATGTCAATAATATCAGCAAGGTCATGAGGAAGTCAATAAAATCAAATTCACTGCTCCTGGAAGATTAAAAGTTATACTTCTATTCATTTTGATGTAATTTTCACCTCAAAACTATGTTTTGAGGTGAAAACATGATATTTTTCCGTTATTATCATTCATTATGTAATTTTATATCATCATATGTAATAAGTCACAATTCAGAAGCCGCGATCTCCACAAAGTCATCACCCCACCTTCAGAGAAGTTTCCCGTAGCATGTTCAGCACCAAATCATCTTCCAAGTAGATCCATCATAAAGAGCCTGGAAAGAGCTTTCCAACAATATATTACACTCTTAAAACTGACTTCTGGATTGAATTTTATGCCTAAGTGAAGTAAAAATCCCTCTATATCCTAACCCTTCCCCTTTTCCCATTTTCCCCTTAAACTTTGTATTATTAAAGTTTAATATTCCTTCAAATAATCCATTTTTCCCCTTTCCGATTATAAAATCGCATTATAAAGCTTTTAAAAACATATGCGATTTTTGTATAAACCACTTCCCCACCATACCTTGTAAAACTTTATATATCAAAGTTTATTATAAAACCCCGCCGTTCCCAAAACCACTTCCCCTCCATGATTTTGAAACATTATAATATAATTGAATTTATATTATAAACCCCTCCACTTCCCATCACAATCGCAACATCCAAAGGGTGCCTTCCGATTGGCCCTATGTAAAACCGCCGATGCGATTGAGTTGAGTTCCGTTGATCGCAATCGCGACATTTGATTTGCATGTTCCGATTGGCTCTTATAAAAAACTCCGATGCGATTGTAAACCTCTGATCGGCCTCGCCTGATGTGATTTTAGCCATTGATCTCCCAGTCCAATAGGATGGCCCGTATGCAATCGCTCCATTGCAATCGGTGCCTACGATCGCCCCCCTCCGATTGAATCTCGCTGATGGCTCTCTCCCGATTATCCCTCAGCCGTTGATCTCCCAGTCCAATCGGATGGCCCACATCCAATCGCGCCATCGCAATCGGTGATTTTTTTTATGTAATGCGCCTGTTCTTCCACTCGATTCCGATTGCAATTGTAATCCTCAGTCCCACCATTTAAATACTTCCGCCTGTTCATATATAAACGACCTTGCCTTTTGTTAATCCAAACTTTGGTTATAATGATTACATACTAAGGGCTCTCCTCCCAATCACATCGGTGAAGTTTCATATGTATTACTCTGCCCCTCTCCCCGACTCCCGATTGTGATTATAATGCGGGTCCCGCCTCCTTCCCTTCCCTTTACCCATTCAAAATACATTTTTTCCTTCACGAAAGCATATAATTTCATTCTGTTTTATTTTAATGGAATGTTATTAAAAGTCAGTTTATTCAGAGTAATAATAGAATGGAAAGCGAAAATTCAGAGGCCGAAGAAACAAAGTTGTAACATCACGTCTTCAGTTATGATTCAGAGGGATCCACGCTACAGGTTTCGCCTCCTCATTGGTTATCAGATCGAATAATGTAATATTGTTCCTTCTTTAGGGGCAGATTGTTAGAAATATTTCTATGATTGCATTTCAGTTCTTGAGTTGTTATAACAACTCCTCTTTATGTGGATCTATGTTCCCACATTCCAGCCTATTTATTGTAATGGTAAATCATAGTTCTGTGATGGAGCAGTAGGTGAAAAGTGTGGAAAAACATTTTGCGCCCATTGTACAGTTTGACAGGGATTAATAAAATGTGCATCTCTGATTTGTGGGATCCATGTGGTATGAGATTTAGCATTTCTCTCTCTCATTGGTTTCATATGTAAATTGTTATCTTTCACCTCTCGTTCATAAACATCTCTTTTCGAATGCTTTCAAGATAGAAAGGTAGAATCCATTCTATATGCTCTGCCTTGGGAAATCATTCATGCTCTGTGTTTTTCTTCTGTTTGAAAAGGATCCATTTATTGTGCCCTTTTCAACTCCTCGCTAGTCTGTCCATCCCATCCCTATTTAGCTTTATTTGCTAAGTTTCCAGTCTATTTTTCCCCATGAAATACCCTGTATCCTGATTTAATTCCTGGTTTCAGCTGTCCCATTTTGTCCCACACATCCCTGAAAATTCATTTATTTTATTAAAAGCCTTTTCCCCATCATTTTACCTAGCCTAATATCATATCATTATTGTGTTTATTTGAATATTCTTTCACGGAGAGAGCCCTCTCTTGTCCTTGTAGGGCTAGCTACAAGGTTGAGTGTGGTTTGATGTTACCCTAGATTCTACCTTTTTCAGCCTAAGGTAGATTTAGGCCATAATAGGCCTAATGGTTGAGAACATGTTTTTCATCCTAATATGCCACAAGTTCAAATCTAGAGAGGGGTATATTATATATGCCTCTTTATATTTTATAAGTAAAATTATTTCGTGGAGATAGGTCCCTTATCCTATAAACAAGGGAGTCAGTTTTAATAGAAATGTATATTTATTATAATGTTTAGTGTTACACAATAGTTATTTGATTTCACCCCTAGGAGGTTGTAGGAGGTGTAGCTCAGTTGGAAAGCCTTTTATATGTAAATTTATGTAACTAAAAATTCCCATGTTCAATTCTCCCACACTTCCATGCTCATGTGTCATCATAGGAGGTGGGGTGGATATACCTAGATGTTATAGTTGTACTGGAAAAAATTGACTCTATGTCATGTGAGTATGAGCCTTTCCCAATTGTTGATTACAAAAAATATCATTTATTATATTTCATTTGTCAATTGGGTTTACTGTGGGTAGCTTGAAAGAATTTTTGGAATCCTCCCAACCTAGGTTCAATTCTCATAATTGAAATGTTAAATTCTTATCGGGTATAATGTTGTAATGGATTCAAGCCTTGTCTAATTAGTCCCAAGTAGAGAAAATAATGTATATTCCCCTACTAGTATATAAATATACCAATACATAAAAAAACATGGTTTATTTCATTCAATAATATATATATATATATATATATTGGAACTCATAAGAAAATTATGGCTTCAAAAGTGGCAATGGGTTCATTACATTTGCACTCATACAAGAAAATGTGTGGATTATTGATAACAAGCAGAGCATGTGTTCCTGACTTCACATATTCATTGTCCCCAAACCACCATCTTGGAAATAAGGCATAGTTAATTTAACACAAAATAAAGTACACATTAAGAAATACATATTACTCAAAGCTAAGCTAAAATTTTTTGAGTGCATCAAATACCTCATTCTACCTTATGTAATCCTCCTAACAACCCCAAAATAATGCATAATTTTTTTTATCAATATTTGCATAACCTGGTTGATGGAGGAGACAAATAGCATCATTGAAATTGGGCATGAATGCAAAATAATATCTTTGTTCACATTTGAGATCAATTCCTGAACAAAATTACTACTCTAATGAGACATGTTGTAACCTTAATTTCCATTATATAGACTACAAGTATATTAATTCCTTTATGAATGCTTGAATGAAGAAACAAATTACATTGCATTCACACCTAAGTAATGTTAAATAGATTTTTTTTAAAGGATTCAATGTTGTCATTAATAAATAGTATTTTTATACGAAATATTAGAACTATAAATTGTGTTAAGGTCATTAATATTTTATTGATAAGAAAGCAATCATCAAAGGAATGGTTATTGATAAGTGTTAAAAAATGTTTAAATCTACAATCTATGTAAAACATGTCTATCTCATGGGAAAACCACTACTAATGCACTTATGATTCCTTGAAAAATATGCCAAAACTTTCCAATACAAATGTATATTTTGCATTATTATTGACCTGTCATAAAAGAGTGTGCCTCTTGTGTAGATTAATATTGCCACTAATTTTAAGGGAAGCATTAATTTTATACTATTGTTTTCAACGAAAAGTCAAGAAAATTTAATTCCCAGTTGATTGAGAAACCTTATATATATGTGTGTGTGTGTGTGTGTGTGAGGGGAAAATGCAATCAAATAAATGTTCCACAAGTACCTCTCCAGATTTTTATTTAGTTATTGCTCCATTGAAATCAATAAAGGTATGATTATTACCTTGTGTCTAACAATGTATGTTGTCATTTGGAATACTTTGAAATGACTTCGAAGGAAATAGGTATCCATTCACATTATTGATTTTTAATTTTTCCTCATTAATTTTTGAGTTTGGAAACATTGGAACGACAATATTTTACTTAGAATAATTTTATTTTGAAATCTATATTTATCTTTCCTTATTTTATTATGAAATGTATTTTGAAATTTTGTCTTACCTTATTCAATTGCAGGAAACTTGATTACTATGTACTCCTTGAACTACTAACATTTTTTCTATATGAGATATCTGTTATGTTATCTACCTTGAATCTAATGCTTTATCTATTTTCCGATGAAAATAATTTAGGATTTGTAAAAAACCAATGTTATAGTTATTTTCCTCCTTTTAGGCTCTAATTAACTTTTCATTATCATCCTTATAGTTGAGCACCTTTATCTTGAGACTCCTCATTGTATCCACTAGTTTCCCATTATCTAATATTCTCGTTACATGTACATTTAATTATATTTTAGCATTACCCATGTTGAAACTCATTCTCCTAACTTTCACTCATAGGAAAACTAAGAATCCTCCATGCCCCTTGTCCTCATATTAGATTTTATCTATTATTCATATACTTATACCTTACAATGTGTATGAAACAAAAGTATTATATAGAAACAGAAAATCAATTTTATACAAACCTCTATCTTTTAGTGTTTTCATGGACAACATTTCCTCTTGTAGGCCACCAAAGGAATTTTTTTATTTCCACATAGAATCTATGGCTCAGTTCAAAGTTATATGTTGATATATGGCTTGTCCTCTACCCCATATTTCAATTTCCTTCTCACTTATATGAATGTGAGAATTACGATAAAATTTATGACCTACTAAAGTTTACGCTATTTTCCCAATTTTATTATGTAATGCAATAGATTTTTGTCTAATTTCATGAAAAATTATATTCCCATGCTTCAAATATAACCCCATGGATAAGTTGTACTATTAAAAATATTTCTATAGACTGTTCATATGTTCCAATTTGATTTCTAAGTAAGGAGTTATGCCTTGTGGAAATAAGATAATGATTGACTTTTTCATTGTAATTCCTTCATATTGACTCCATTCAACACTTATAGTATCTCATTGGAAATATATTTTTGGGCTCTTTAATTTTATCCAATTGGGACAAAGTGTGCTATTACACATAGAAACTCTATGTTTTTCACCATCTAAAAATGTTGTTCATGAGCTCAGAATTGTACTATAAGTTCATAACTTCAATCCTAAGAAAACTATGCCATATTGCCAAATTTTCCACTTATGTTGAACCACAAATTTCGTTAAGTCATCTCCCACCCATTACTACAATAACTTATGAGTATGTACAAATTTCCTTGCATAGGAAATTGTCATATTGCAAGTACGAGTACAAGTATTCACTTTATTTCCCGTAAGACACAAGCTTAGCACATGTGCATTTCATTGGGCACATGGAATGCATAAAATCTAATGTGTGCCCACTTTATGTCTCCTTTATCTTTACCTAGGTCTCGTTATCCATGTGGCCCATTAAAAAAATATATGGAAATGGGAAAGCCCCACCTCCTCTAACATTAGTTGACATAGCACCCAATCACCAAATACAATTATGGCACCTCTATCCCTCATTTTCCTCCCTACAAATACCACGTGCAATGTATGAGATATAACATAGATCAATGGTATAAAATAATATTTGTACTTGTAAATGATCATATTATAAATATTCATATTACCCATAAAAAATCTAATTGTTGAGTTTAACCCTATTTGATGGTCGATGTTAGATACAATACTATATTCGACCAAATGTTAATGACATCACTTAAGTCCATTTGATACAAAAAAATAAAAAAATTGATTGATCCATATATAATGATGAATATTTAATTAGGGTCTATATCTACCTTCCTATTAATAACGTAATTTATCTCTAATAGATGCAATGATGAAGGTTTATGAAATCCAACAACCTAAAGATATGGACCAGATAACACACTACACTAAATCTAAAAGATATAATGATTGGGTATTATTATTATCAAATTATCCAAATTGAATTTTGTATTGAATTTTTCCACCCCAAGATCTAACTATTGATATTTATTCTATCTGATAGATCAAACTCGATCTAGAATTGAAATTTCTTAACTAATGTTAATTTTTTCCATTATAAAATTTTGCTCATGATGTCACCTATCCAATTCCAGTGTATTCATTTTTCTAGTATTTTTTCTGTGTTTATAGTAGCATATTTTATATTTCCTCAACATTATATAGTATTTATGAGTGATAGAATAATTTTGGATTTGAAACCTTGGTGCTAAAAAAACAAGGATCTAGGTTTTTCCCTACCAATGTCTACTCCAGTTAGTACCAAAGCATTGAAAATCCTTTTATTGCTTAACTTATCTACATTGGAGCATTCATAGCCTATTGTTTCTCAATTTTCTCTACAGAGTGTCGAGGAATTCAATTTACGTTTTTTACAAGGTGTTTATCTTCATATCCATGTTTTTTGTGTATATGTAAAATTATTTGATTTTCTTAAAAAAAGTGAACTTGTTTCTGTTTTTTGGTTTTTGACCTCTCTTTGATTTTATTCCCCACAGAGACATTGGTGGTCATATACATCTCTATCATCATTTCCCTAACAACCCTCTTTAAAATTTTTCCTTTCTTATGAGTGTGTTTTCTTTGTTGTATTTTTCCTATTAGTGTATACTTTCTTGATAGTTATGGTTTTTATTTTGAGTAGATATTTTTTCATGTTTTCCTTTGGCTTCTTTTGTTGTTAGTCTGCAGCAATGATTCTGATCTATGTAATGTGTCTGATAGATTAATGAGAGTGTGTGAGGACTTTACTCATTATTTCATTTGAAAATAAAATATCCTACCCTTATCTAATTAGGTTTCATTGAAAATAATTATTTGTGTGAGCATTTATATGCATGGTTTCTCATTGAAGACAAGTTTAAAACCACCATACATGTTTCATCAATACACCTTTAACATAATAAACAACCAATAAAATTAACACCTAACTAAAATCTATTCAATATTTTTTACTTTCTCTAGTAGAAAGCACATAATATATCAGGCTAGGTTCTTGGATTAAGGGAGTGAGGTAAACTCTCCAAGACCACGAAAACAAGCCTAGTATCTTTAGTTAGGGAGAGAAAATCCATTTGTAGTGGCACATTTCCTAGGAAGATATTCTAACATAATATTCAATAGCGAGGTCATTAAGGAAAATTAAGTGATCTACCTCACTTCATTGGTATTAGTGGCATTGTTCTGCATGTACTATTTTGGGGTCTCTCTAGGGAGTCGTCGAGATCGATACCCTATCCTCGTCGGTAGACCAAACTAACGATTTTTCCCCCAAGTCAGATTGTTCTATGTGGTATCCTTAGTGGTTATTATCATATGGACCTTACATATGTGATGGTTATGGGGATTTAATTTATTTACCTATAGTATATGTTAATTAAAACTCACTCGATTCACCTAGGGGTACTCCATGACTCATAAGATTACTTGACTTTGGCTGTAAAATTCGTTAAGCATGAGGCTAGCATAATTGTCTCAACCATTTCTTCACAGATGATTTGGGCATATATTAACTAGGCTCCAACTGTGAGAGGATCCCTTTCACTACTGGTTTTCTTTATTTCTCCACTAGATTATATAGGTGCATGCTATTTGGTTTTTTCTAGTGGCCTTATGAATTTTTTTCACATTTGTGTCCATATTGATCCACCATTATGGTGGAGTTTATTTTATATCATTCTCATCACCTTGAGGGCCTCTCTCTCTATAGGGAGGGTCCACTTAACCATACACATAGACTTAACCCTACCACTGCCACAAACACACTAGTGTTAGGGGTCAATTTGAGAGATACTCAATGGGCCAAATTTTTCTTACACCAACTGGTTAACCATAGTCTTCCACCTCATATCCATACCTCAACACACAACTCTCTAGGTGGGGGTGTAAACTTGTATGGATATTTCCACAGTACTTTCCGTGAGTTCTTTGTGATTAACACCACATCCATGGCATAACCTCTTTTTTCCATGCCTTTTGTTACTAATGCTCTCCCATAGGATACCTCCATACATACCTCTACAACCACATGTCATGTTCACAACACATCCATAGGGAACCTTTTCTCATTCTAGCAAGATCTTCAGAAATTATTTTCCCTCCATTTAGCACATCCATTATGGGTACTTCCACATATGAAACATTATAATTAGGGGAATTTTTAGGTCTGAAATGGACATCCAAGGAAAATAATAAAATAATAGTTAAAATAAGAAAATAAGGGTTATGAATTGTTAAATAAAAATAAAGGAAACTAAATATTTTATTGTATTTTTGGCTTCTAACCTCGTGGATTTACCAAATGTAAATTGTATACACCTCTTGTATGAAAAATTAAATTCCACATCTAATGAGTACCCACTTTTCCTACTTCTGAGTAGACCCACATTAAAAAAATGAAAATGCATTAAAAAGTGTTCTTCAACACACTGTTTTCATGTATTTTCAATATTTTTCTATGTGGGTCTACTCATAAGTATGAAAATGGGTATTTATTGGATGTGTAATTTATTTTCGCATCTAACATATGCCCACATTTCAATTAGAGTAAACCTACAAGGAGATAAGCTGAAAATACAAATAAATTTTTATTTTATTTTTCCTCAAAAAATGATTCTCCGCTAGGGATGACTTCATTATCTTTAATACTATTGGTTCTTTTAAAGTTAATATTGTTAGAACATATTTTTATTTGGGGGGGGGGGGGGGGGGTGGAATTTTTACCTCAAAAATCCCATATTTTCCTCTCCCTTGATATATTCCAAAGGCTCTAGCTTAGCTACGAGTAGCATACCTATGTCCCATGTCAAAGGTTTAAACTTTATGTTTACATATGGATCCTTAGTGCCCACGATGGGTTCTAGTATATAATTATGGAATATATTCATACCCAATTGAGTATTCCCTTGTGGTTAGAATCCATTTACCCAATCCATTCTATTCCCTAGCACAATTGGGGGTACTTTGATTTCTAGTGGGTCCACTAATCTGCGAGGAAGATAATCATCAAGCATACGTATGTTCTAGGGAACCATGCCTTTAATAAGGAATGTCAAACTGTTGGGAACACTTTCCCTAACAACATATATAATCCTTAGGGTACTAATCCTTTTGTTCAACCATTTGGACCAATTTTACCTGCAATAGTTTTACTTCAAGATTATTTTAAGAAAATAGTGATGCAACAAGGTAAGAAAATAAATCTATTGAATTTAATTTCTACTTAATTATGTAAATCCTAAGAAATAATTCCAATTTTTATGTGATGCGGGAAAATTAATTGGAGGTGGGTTAAATTTCCAGTTTTAAATACCTTACTTTGCTGTAATAAATTACAACGAAGAAATAATTTATTTTACTAAATGACAACATATTCAACAAGGCATTACTTAATCTAAATTACCATTAACCTTAAATTTCCTATTAAGGGAGAAGTTATAAAAATGGAAATGGTAAACCAACTTGGAATAGAATAAAAAGGTATCAAAGCAATCAAAGAAAGGGGTATTTTTATGTAGAAGTAGGGGGGTATGTTGGACCAATGATCACACTAAGAGGGGGGGTGAATCATTGTGAGAGAAATTTTACCATTTCATAAATTTTCATAACCAAACAATCATATTGCAATGAACCATAACCTCAAGCAGAATATAAAAATATATAATCCTTTCACCATAAAGCTACCATCACATCAAAAACACGTCAAGATATCATCACATCAAAGAGTCACAATATTTTACGTCGAAACCCATACATGCGAAAACCACAAATTATTCTTCTTCATATGCTTCAATTTATTAGATAAATTTGCAAGATTCGACGTATTAGAGGAACTGTTAATTTTGGGCAACTAGGTCCAAACTCCATGTTTCACTGCTCATATGACGATGGTCATATTTTTTTTTGATTCCTCTTTCGGAGAGGTGCAACATTGATCTAAATATCATCTTGATCGGATGAGCAGAACATTGATTTTGAATTTATTTTCCACATGTGCAAGGTCAGCCATATTTATCCCACATTCCTAAGAGATGTGTCACACACCCTCATTGATGAATATAAATTGGAGAGACTTGGAGGTCATTTTCTCATCATCTCATCACACATTCTATCATTGTGATCTTATTGGTTCTATAGCCTTTGGAGGCCTTTTTCCATCACACATGTGGAGAAAAGCTATTGTTTTCTACCATGATTTGTTTAGGGATTTTCTGATGTAGCATTGACTAGCGTTGACAGTGGTCAAATATTATTCGTTTGACCTCAATCTTCTGCAAAAATTATGATTTTATGAGTTCGTACAGCAGGAATTTTGAGATGTTTGACTGAAGCTGTATTTTGTTGCGTTGATTTTTCTAATGATGTCTGCGTTGACTTTTCTGCATTGTCCCTAGTTTGACTTGCGTTGACTTGTGATGAGCTATCTTTGAGGGCTATGGGTCTGACACATGAAAGTGTTGGTTTACCGAGAAATACTTTGCTAGTTGAAGTATCCTACTGACCCTCGCAACACCGCAATATATCATATCTTTGCTGGACAAAAGGAATTGTAAATTTGATCTATATTTGGCTTGTCTTCAATTGATCTATTATTGTGTTCTATTAGCATTTTACTTTCAAGTTTATATAATTTCTATTTTGTATTGGGCATAAGAAAGACTGAAGTAAAAGTGCATCAAGCATAGAACACCATGGTTATCTAAATTTAACAGGGTATCAGAGCTGAGGTGAAGAAAAAATCCAAGAGTCCAAGTTGGTGTTAGAAGCTATCTCTGAAGGAAGAAATCCTATCAAGGACAAATGGCCTCCTCAACCTACAATGGTTTCAAGGCTAATGATAAATTGACTGATAAGTCTAATTATCATGCATGGAAGATGTCCTTGGATTTGGCACTAGAAGATCAAGATGTCATGGACTATGTACAAGGGAATATTCAAGAGTCTCCATCAAATGCAGCTTCTTCCACGAAGACAAAGTATAGAAAATGGGAAAACAAAGAAAATATGATTATCCAAGATTATATTCATAAGCACTTAGTTGCTTACATTTCTGAGTTGAAGACATCTAAGGATATGTATGATAAGCTAGTGAGCATGTTCAGGGCTAGAAATGCTAATCAAATCCTCTTCTTCAAGAATCAATTGAAGAATATCAAGAAGGGTAAGGATGAATCTATTCAGTCCTATTTTATGAGGCTCACTGAAACCAGGAATAACCTCCTACCTATTGGGGAAGCAATATCTGATCGAGATATGGTTCTTATTGCATTTGGAGGTCTCCCTCGTGATCGGCATGTATTCAATACCACTATTCTCAATAATAATGTGATTCCTGATTTTGATGAAATATTGAGGAGATGCACTCAAGAGGAATCAAGAATGATGGAGTATGCCTCTAATGGTAATGGAAGTGACCCTATTACCTTCGCCGCTCATGCAACGAAGAAGAACCATCGTGGCTCGAGAAATCAAAACCATGGTAGAGCGAGGCCAAAAGGAAGGAAGGGAAGATGTTACACTTGTAACAATACTAGTCACTATGCAAGAGAGTGCCCTAATATAAGGGACACTCCTAGGGATGATGAAAACAACAACTTGAGAAGGAATGGCAGGAACAACAGGTTCCAAGGAAAAAGGAAGGCTCACTATGATTATAATGGAAATGGAAAACCTTTCAAGAGGTCAAGAAACTCTAGGTACGATGAATCTAATGTTGTTGATAATGAGAGAACTGATTTTGTTCTTGTATCTTCCCTCTCTGCTGCATCTCCAACCGACACTCTGGATGTCTGGTTAATTGGTAGTGGTGCTTCAAGGCACCTCACTGGTTATAAAGAAGCTCTTTCTGATTTGGTTAAGAAGGATGTTAATCTGGAAATTATCCTTGGAGATAATTCCACCTATCCCATGAAAGGGACAAGGACTGTGACCCTCCATTTATCTCAAGGTCAAGTCATACGAATACAAGATGTGTTGTATGTACATAATTTGAAGAAGAACCTTGTGTCCATTTTGGAAATGGAAAACAAAGGGTTTAAGGTGGCATTCGTTGATGGAAAGGTATTTATCTGGATGAAGAACTTCAAGGAAGCTATTTCTATTGGTTTTAGGGTTGATACACTCTACCAGGTTGGAGCAAGTCCATTGGGGCTATGACATGTGATAAAAATCTTTAAAAGGAGTTATGGCACCATAGGTTTTCACACCTTAATTACAAATCCCTTCTTGAAGCAAGGAATGTGGTGACAGGGATGCCCAAATTGAGAGATCATCATGAAGGTATATGTTAGGGTTGTGCCAAAGGGGAGCATACAAGGGTTCCATTCCCCTCAAGTGTCACAAAGACAACTAATATATTGCAGTTGATACGTTATGACATATCTGGTATGTTACATGTGACATACTTGGGAGGATGTTTCTATTACATGAATTTTATAGATGACTTCTCCCACAAGACCTGGATATATTTTTTGAAGAAGAAGGAAGAAGCATTTAAATGGTTCTGTGCCTTCAAGGCCTTGGTGGAAACCAAGAAGAAAATAAATTTTTTGACGAATGACAATGGGACTAAATATGAGTCAAATGAGTTTAATGACTTCTGTAGAGAAGCTTTCATTAAGAGGGAGACCACAACTATGTACACTCCTCAGAAAAATGGTGTTTCTAAAAGAAAGAAAAGGACCATTGTGGAAGTTGCCCCCTCCATGCTAGGTGACCAAGGTCTTCTGAAGTTTCTATGGGGAGAAGTTGTGAACACTGCTGTGTATTTTCAAAACAGATGCCTGCATTCCGCTCTAGACTCCAAAACTCCAGAAGAAGTCTTCTATGGTAAGAAACATGATGTTTCTCATTTTATATTTTTGGTTGTCCTGTTTATTTTCATGTGCTGAAAGAAAATATAAGCAAAATGGATGCTTCTGGAAAGAAGGGAATGTTTTTGGGCTACAGTGAAACTTCGAAAGCATATAGAATCTATGTGCATGGTAAAAGAGAAGTGGATATATACCACAATGTCACCTTCGATGAAGATGTTTCCCTTAAGAAGGTAAGAAATCTCCGTAGCTCCAAGGAAGACAAAGAAGATGAAGAAGCGGGGAAGTTAGAAGAGCCGAAGGATGACCTGATGCCCAATGTTGAAGGACCTATGGATCCCATTGATCCACCTCCTTCAAATAAGATAAGACCATCATGTCTTTGGGACACTCTCGAAGATGCCGAGAGACATATTTCCGCAAGGGGGACATTCCGTGAAAGCAAGAAACCGAAGAGATACCAAGGGCATCTAGCAGCCATGAGTACGATAGTATAATTTGAGCCTGGAGCATTTGAAGACGTCGTAAAGCATCAAGTTTGGAAGGATGCTATGTAGGAAGAATATGAGTCCATTATGAATAATGATGTCTAGGAAGTGGTCCCAAGACCGAAGGACAAATATATTGTCACTTCGAAATGGCCCTATAATATCAAGCATGGATCTGATGGAAGTGTTGAAAATTACAAGGAAATATTTGTTGCCCAAGGCTTCTATCAAAAAGAAGGCATAGGTTATGATGATATATTTGCACTTGTGGCAAGCTATACCACCATCTGATCTATTATTTCCCTTGCTTCTACGCAAGGATGGATTCTACATTAGATGGATGTGAAGACCGCTTTTCTGCATGGATCTATAAAGGAAGAGGTGTATGTGGAGCAACCTCTGGGTTTCCAAGTCCAAGATAGAGACACCCATGTATGTAGGTTGAAGAAAGCCCTCTATGGGTTGAAGCAAGCCCCTCTAGCCTGGTACGAGAGGATAGATAGCTACTTGATGAAGCTAAGCTTCACCTGAAGTAATGCTAATCCGAACATTTATTTTAAGGTTTATATAGAAATGCCTCTCATTTTGGTTCTCTATGTGGACGATCTCTTCCTGACAAGTGTTGACCCTCTCATTCATCTGTGTATGATCCAAAATATTTTTCTTGAGATGTGTTAAATAATTACATGTAAAAATTACAACTTAAACAAGAAACTTTAAAGGCATAAACATAAGAAGAGATAAGCAATTAAAATAATGCAAGAAGATACATACTTGATATCGGAGTTCGTATAGGAGGGACTACATCTCCGGGCCCTGCTCAATTCATGGGGAGGGCCTCCTGGATGAAATATAACATAAATTATGTGTATTATTGCATAATTTTAATTGCTTCTCTCTTCTTATTTTTATGCCTTTAAAGTTTCTTGTTTAAGCTGCAATTTTTACATGTAATTTAGCACATCTCAAGAAAAATATTTTGGATCAAGTGGTATCAGAGTAGGTGTTTTTATATGTGAATTTCATGTTTGTATGCTAAGTGGAAATAGGCTACGAAGAGGCAAAGGGACATTACAGTCTTTTGATACCGAAGCGGGATGTGCACATCGGAGAAGAAACATGGATGATGATGTTCGAAATGAGGAGGAGCTCAACTTCCACAAGACCTTCTACACCCTGGAAGATCGGGTCGTGAAGTTGTTCACTATACTTGAGAAACTAGAGAAAGTAGAGGAGAATGCTTCAGAAGGATAAGGTTCAGGGCATGGAGATAATGGAGGAGATCCACCTCCTTCTCCTCTAGCGAGTGAGAGTTCTTCCTCCTCTTCTCACTATCATCATAGGAATTCAGGAAATGCATCTAATAAACCTTTCTTTAAGTTAGATGTCAAATTTTATATACTCATGTATAATGGTGAAGGTAATGCGGAGAAACTTAACAAATGGATTAGGCAGCTTTAATTCTACTGCAATATTCAATAGTTTATGGAGAATGAGGCAAAGATCTAGTTGGATTCTCTTCGACTCAATGGCACAACTCACATATGGTGGGGGAGAAAACTTCAACGCAGAAATAATTTGGATAACCTTATTTGCTCATGGTCAAATTTTATTGCTTCACTTAAAGATCAATTTTATCCCTTGGGTTATAAGCAAAAAGCTTTAATGGAGTGGAAGTGCCTAAGGCAAGGCATAGGAAAAAACGTGCAAATTTTTACCAAGGAATTTAGAAAACAAGCACTAGGTTTGGGAATTTCATTAGATTCACCTAAAGTGGTAACTAAGTATATTGGGTCATTACATAGTTACATTATACATTCATTGTTAATGTTTGAACATAATACTATTGACTCGGCCAATGTAATGGCCATTCATGTTAAAAACAGGGGAAGAAATGATAAGGATGATCATTCAAAAAAACCACCTTTCAAACCTTCAAATGGAAAATTAAAGGGGAAAGGAAAGGGAAAGGAAAAGAAGATGACATCAATGAAGAAAGATGAATGATAAAAGCCTTATTACACCCAATGAAAAAAGTAATGTCATGATGATAATCATTGTTGGAAGCTGTACCCAGAAAAGAATCCAAAGAGATATGGAGGAAAGGGTAAGAAAAAGACGATAGAAACCGCGCAGCAAGACCTTGGATCCAACTCTGGGGATGAGGCATTGATCAAAACAACATGCACAAAAGGTACTCTTTCTCTTCATGTTAATTCTAAATCGCATGGAAGCACTAGTTTAACAGATGAGCCTCTTCCTAATGAATGAAAGATAATTCATTTTTTTCATATTATAGTTGTCATAAATCATACAAAAGTAGAAACTCTATTTAATTCAGTCTCTCAAGAAAATTTAATCTCAGAATCCTTCTTTAAAAATTTAGGCTTAGAAGTTAAGCCTCATCTGAAACCTTATCCACTTGGATGGATACATGACAAATTAAAACTAAATGTAACCAAGAAATGTAAGGTTAAATTTGCAACTGCTTTAAACAAGTGGATGAAGTAGAACTGGATGTCATACCCTTGGATATCTATGGTATTATGTTAGGCAGTCCCTATCTTTACGACAAGAAAGAAATTTTCTTTCAACATGAAAATAAATATGAAATCACAAAATATGGGGTAGAGTATATTGTAAGAGCTCATCAAACCAAGATCATTGTCATTCTTGTAAGTGCAGGACAGATGAAAAGATTGGTGAATTCCAACAAGGGGTGTTTGCTCATGGTTATGAGAGAAAAAGATGCAGAAAAATTTTATGCTTTCTTAGGATTTGATCCGGCTCATAAACATGAATTATGTGAATTTATTTCTAACTATAATGATTTGTTTCAGGAACCCAGAGGAATGCCTCCGAAATGAGAAATCCAAGATGAGATCCATTTGGAGCATGATTCTCCACTGCCAAACATTTATATATACAGGATGTCATCTATCTAGATGGAGGAGATCAAAAGTAGGTACAAGGATTGTTGAACCAAGGGATCATTTGGCCAAGTACTTCTCCTTGAGGCTCACCAATCGTGTTAATACCCAAGAAATATGGCAACTGGAGGATGTGCGTGGATTATTAGGTGCCAATCACTTTGAAAAATTGATACCCTCTCCCTCGCATTGATTATTTGTTAGATAAATTAAAGAATCCTATCTATTTCACCAAATTGGATTTGCGTAGTGGTTATCACCAGGTCAAAATTGCAGAGTAGGATGTGTGGAAAACTGCTTTCAAGACCAAAAAGGGGTTTTTCGAATGGATGGTGATGCCATTTGGACTGTGCAACACTCCATCCACATTCATGTGGGTCATGAATGATATTTTCAGGCCTTTCTTTGATGAATTTGTCCTTGTGTATTTAGATGATATTCTTGCCTTTAGTAGGACTTGGGATGAACATGTATGCCATGTAAATAAATTTCTTGATATATTAAAGAGGGAATATTATATGTAAAATTGTCATAGTGTAAGTTTGAGAAATCCTCTTTGGTTTACCTAGGTCATAGTGTCGGTAATGGCAAATTAAAAATAGACCCCTCCAAATTTGAGGTGATTGTAAAATGGACTAAGCCTACCATTGTAACAGGGCTCCATAGTTTTCTAGGTGTAGTACATTACTGAAGGAGATTCATTTCCAACTTCTCCATTATTGCATCACCCTTACACGCACTAACAAGTCCAACACAAGCCTTTCAGTGGGGAGGAAAGCAGCAGAAGTCCTTCTAAGCACTGAAAGAGAAAATCAACGATGCACCAATCCTGGCTTTACCCAATCTCTAGAAGCCTTTTGAGATCAAAACTGATGCTAGTGGGTATGCCATGGGATTTGTACTATTGTAGAAGAAGAATCCGATATGTTACCATTCGGAGAAGTTATCCTAGGCTGTCATCAACTACCCCACTTATGACAAGGAACTATATGCCCTGGTCCAAAGTTTGAAAATGTGGAACACTACCTGATCAGAAAGGAAACCATTATCCATACGGATCACCAGCCCTTGCAATACCTTTAGTCATATACCAAGCTACAATAATCTCATAATTTCAGGTGGATGGGATTTCTACAACAGTTTCATCTGGTAATAAAGTAGAAGAAGGGTACTAGTAAAAAAGTAGCAAATATGCTCTCCCGCCCTTCTATTGTTGCCTCTATTACTTTGCATAATGCTTCATTGTATTTTGAAATTTATCCTAAATAATATGCTAACGATGATGAATTTAAATAAATATATGCAAAACTAACTCATGGATCATAGGTGGACAACTATAATTTGTAGGGGAAGCTATTGTACACCTTGGAAAATTGTACATACCCACAGCAGAAAGCGTAGATGTAATTCGAGAGGCGCATACCTCTCTTGTGTCTGGTCACTTTGGTATTGAAAAAACCTTAAGTCATTAACAAAGGTTTTTCTTTTGGCCCCATATGAAAAACATTGTAACCCATTTTTTAAAGGGATGTGTGATGTGTTCTGTTTCAAATCCCTCCAATAGAAAACTCGGGCTCTACATACCACCCCTATTCCGGGTTTTCCATGGGAAAGTGTGTGGATGCACTTTGTAGGAGGTTTTCCTATGTCTAGAAAGGGTCATGACTATTTTTTTGTTGTCGTAGACCACTTTAGTAAAATGTGCATATTAATGCCTTGTAAAAAGCAGGCCAGTGCTGAGTAGAATTATTATCTTTTCTTTCAGTTTGTTTGGGTCCACTTTGGGTTCCCCGCATCGATTGTGTTAGATCGAGACCCTCACTTCCTTGGATATTTTTGGACCAGCTTGTGGTGAATGATGGATACCAAGTTGAAGAGAAGTACGACATTCCATCCACAAATAGACGGACAAACAAAGCTCGTCAACCGTACTGTGGTACACTTATTTCATGGCTATTGTAGCAAACATCCCAAGTTGTGGGATGAGCATATTCCATATGTGCAGCACGCATACAATCGAGTAGTGCATTCTTCTATGCAGCGTTCACCATTTGAGACATGTTTTGGTTACATACCAAATGACCCTTTTGACACGATCTATGGAAGGGATGAAGATGCCAGTGGGTGTGATGACAGTGAAAAATCACAACGGTTCATCCAAAGGATACAGATAATTCCCCAAGTAGTACAAGAGCAGTTGGAAAAGAATCAGGGTCAATATAAGGCGTACATGCAGATATACTCGGTTGTGAATGTCGAAAATTTGAAGATTTATGAACCACCATTGATTATGGACATCGAGGAGGTAGGATCAATGTCTACAGTGGATGACTTTGCACCAGAGTATATCGATGAACTGCTAAAAGACATCATTCTTGATCAAAGAACCAAGACTTCACGACAAGGAGATGTGGAATATCTCCATGTTGGTTTCAAAGGGATGCACCCAAGTAAAGCTAAATGGCTTGAAAATGAGAAGGTGAGGGAGAAATTCCCTCACTTTCCTATTGATTGATAAGGCTTTTAGGGTCTAAAATCTCTATAGTGGGGAGGAATGATCCAGGTGGATCAAATAGATCCAAGTACAAGTGTCTTAAGTACAAAGGCTCAAAAATAAAATTGTTAGGAATGTGGAAAACTTAGTGTCAAGTTGAATATCTCGTCTTTCTAATTCCAACGGCGTAGACGCAACTCAATTCTGAGTCTGCATGAAAGAGTTAGGAGCATTCAAAGTTTGAGGGTTGACTTGGTAATGTGGCAACTTAAGGAGGCGACAATTTTGCAGAAACCCAGCCACCAGATTCCATCCAACTCCATCCAAATTCTGGGTGAAATTGTGGGACGGTTAATTTGACTCCTTCGATCAAATTCTGGATTTTTTAAAAAGGGTTGGTTGTTTTAAAAAATAAAAAATAATATATATATATATATATATATATATATATATATATATATATATATATTAGAGGGTTGGCCATGAACCCCACCCTCCAAATCCAATGACATAACAAAAAAATGTATATTAATAGGGTTCGGTGGTCATGACCCTGTGAGACCCCGCCCTCATAACAAATTTTTTTTTTTTAAATGGGGTTGGCGGCCATGACACTGTCGGACTCTGCCCACATATTATGGCAGCACTATATTAAAACGGTGTCGGGGGTTATTAACCCCACTTCCAACCCTCCTCACTCCACATATTAACGTGATGACATAATTTACGGGGGTGGGTCGCCTAATGTGGGCCCGCCCCACACCCCCCAAACGTACCCACTTGGTACTAAATACGGCGGCAGGTGGTTTAAAAAAATGAGCGCAATATTTTTAAAACGAAATTACACCTTAATACGGAGGGGGCGAGGTTTTACCACCCAACCCCCTCCCCCACATTGTGGATCCTATCCAATTCAGCGAGCAAAATCCTTGAGGACTTCACCCATCTCTTTCATATTTAAACTAGTCATTTCATAAATGCACCCAAGGAGGCCAGGAGTGCACGAAGTACGAGATAGGGTGGAACCATGAGCGTTGTGCAAGAGGGGGGAAGAACCATGATCTGAGCCATTTTCCAGCGTGTCCATATTTTGACTTTGTCAGATTCAGGAAAATGTTATATGAATTCTACACCTCTCGGCACCATGAATCCAATGGTGCTATCCATTTCTTCATCATAGGTCTCCAATTTTTGGGCACTTTCAGCTATGGAGGTATAAGGGTGTAATTTTTCATTTATACTTGTACTTTCATTTTTATTGCCACTTAATGAAAGAGGGCCTCCCCACTAATTGAGAAGGGCTTCGAGACGTAGTCCCTCCCGGATGAACTCCGATATCAATTATGTGTCTTCTTGCATGATGTTAATTGCTTCTCCCTTCTTATGTTTATTCCTTTAAAATTTTTTATTTAAGCTGCAATTTTTACATGTAATTCTTTAACACATCTCTTGGAAAAGACCTTGAATCAGTGAAAGAGGGAGCTAGCTTTCATGTTTGAGATCAAAGACCTAGGACTGATGCACTACTTCCTAAGCTTGGAGGTCTAGCAGAGGCTAGGAAAGATTTTCCTTTGTCAAGGAAAATATGTCGTGAAGCTGCTGGAGAGATTTTGTATGGTGGACTGTAAGTCTGTGTCGACACTGATGGAACTCAACTTTAAGAAGTTGAGTTGAAACATTGTTGGGCCCGTGCTAGGAAATCCTACCGAGTATCGAAAACTTGTAGGGGCCCTGATGTTCTTAGTGAACTCCTTTCTGGACGTATGTTTTCCAATGAACACTTTGAGTCAAGATATGATTGAACCTCATCACATTCACTAGATTTGTAGCAAGAATATGTTGATATATCTTCAGGGCACAATCAACTATGGGCTGAGATACACTGCCGGGAGTTTGAAACTCCGTGAATATACTGATTCTGATTGGGTTGGAAATGTGATGGATCGCAAAAGCACATCTGGATGTTTCTTCACCTTGGGTTCTGCTTAGATATATTGGATGAGCAGGAAGCAGAAGTCAGTGGCTTTGAGCACCGTTGAGGCCGAATACATTGTAGCGAGTATGGCCTGTTGTGAATTTGTTTGGTTGCAAAATATCTTCAGTGAGTTTTTCGGGAATGTGATACATACCACCGTTATCCTTTGTGATAACCAGAGTGGGATTCATCTTTATGATAATTCTATGTTCCACGATCGATCCAAGCATATTGATATCAAGTACAACTTTATCCGAGATCTAGTACAGCAAGGTGCTATAAGGCTCAATCATATAGGAAATGATGAGTAGGTCGTGGATATTCTCATGAAGCCCCTGGGGAAGGTCAAGTTCCTAACCTTCCATGAGAAGCTTGGAATCATGGGAAGACCCTATTTTCTAGGTCATGCTTGAGTTGTACTATGAGCTCTTGGAGCTCCAAGGGGCTTGGGGATATCTTCTTGGAGCTATAAGCACTCACGGGGCGAGGCTTGCTGAACCTTCTGGTGCTTATGCCCCATCGTTATGATATTGAGTTGGTTCGCCTCTCTCTGATATGTGCCATGCACGCATCCGACCCATGGAGTTTCAGACTCATGGGAAGTACCTCTCATTTTGCCAATGAGGTGGGAAATGTGGATACAGACCATAGCAAGACCAATGGATGCTTCAGATATTGTTGTACTCTCTATGTATAGGATGGCACATCTGCAACACCTTGATCTAGGATTAATTATGATGATGTTTTATCTTCTAAACTAACTTTGGGTCAGTAAACTAACTTTGGGTTACTACGAGACTCTTTCGAGTCCGAGAGAGGTTTTTACCTCTAAGTTGACTTCGGGTCAGCTATGTGTGATGTATTTGTGACTCACCTTTTTTTCCGAAATAAAGAGCCATCAAATAAATTTACGACGGGATGACGCATGATGTTTTGTTTGGCACATGATGGATGGAACTTGTGGACAGATGGAGTTCTCCCTAGTTGAGAGGGAGTGTTAATTTCGGGCAACTAGGTACAAACTTCATGTTGCACTGCACATATGATAATGGTCATATCTTTTTTGGATTCCTCTTTTGGAGAGGTGCAATATTGATCTAAAGATCATCTTGATCGGATGAGCAGAACATTGATTTTGAATTTATTTTCCACATGTGCAAGGTCAACCAGATTTATCCCACATGCCTAAGAGACGTGTCACACACCCTCATTGATGAATATAAATTGGAGAGACTTGGAGGTGATTTTCCCATCATCTCATCACACATTATCTCATTGTGATCTAATTGGTTTGATAGCCTTTGGAGGCCTTTTTCCCTCACACGTGTGGAGTAAAGCTGTTGTTTTCTGCGCTGATCTATTTAGGGTTTTTCTGCAGCAACGTTGACCAGCGTTGATAGTGTTCAACACTTTTTAATTTGACCTCAATCTTCTGTAGAAATTCTAATTTTAGGAGGCCGTAAAACTAGGCACTAAAATCGAGGAATTATGGGTTGTTTGACTGAAGCCCTAGTTTGATGCATTAACTTTTCTGAAGCTGGCTTCGTTGAATTTTTTGCGTTGTCCCTGGTTTGACTTACGTTGAGTTATGATGAGTTGTCTTTTAGTGCTATGGGTGTGACACATGAAAGTGTTAGCTGACCGAGAAAGACTTTACTAGTTGAAGCATCCTACTGCCCGTCGTAAAGCCACAATATCTCATATCTTTGCTAGACAAAGGAATTGTAAATCTGATCTATATTTGGCTTGTCTTCTACTGATCTATTATTGTGTTCTATCAAAATTTTATTTTCAATTTTATGTTATTTCTATTTGTATTGGGCCTAAGAAATATTGAAGTAAAAGTGCATCAAGCATAGAACACCATGGTTATCTAAATTTAACAGGAACTGGCCCCAAAAATTTGCAAGCTACTTCTTTTGATAGGTTATAACCTTATTGAGGCACCAACCTCATTGATGAGTAATTTATGACTTGGCCTAAGCTCCAACATACGTAAGGCACAAACCTCGATGATGATAAATTTATGACCTACTCTAAGCTTATACTAGATTGAGGCACCAACCTACATGATGAGAAAGCTACAACCTACTCTAGGCTCAACCCTAAATGATGATCCAACACTAGTGGAGAAACTCATCTCAAAAATTTCTTCCCCCATATACTCATAAATACTGCAAGCTTCTCATAAATACTTAAAATAGAATTCTGTCATAAAAAATATATCAACATGGATTTTCATTCCTCTAAAACCATCCACTTCTAAAACCTAATCATATAATTTCTTATGATTTGGATTTATACCCAGTATGGCTCCAAAGGCCTCCAAAAACCTATAAATAATATATATAAAATAGACCTTCTAAACATTAGAAAATTATAGGCGTACTAATCAAAAGGGTAGGTTTTTTTCATCAAAAATAGATAATGATTCGACAATTTGTACATAACTAGAATGCCAAGAATCACTTTTAAAAAATATTTCCAATACTAACAAGTCTTGAACATATGACCTCCACTATAGAAACCAGACATCACATGAACCAATTGGCGTTTTTACCTTCTTGAGTGTAAGAGTGACACATTGACATATGACTCGATTTTGATTATTAGAATCACATAAAGATTGTGTCATCGTACCCTTCGACCAATTAAATGTATCATAGGAATGCTCAAAATTGTGTTGTGGAAAGCTCACATGAGAGATCACCCAATCAAGCTACAATATCAGCTATGCCAATAAATTACTTTTATTTTTTCATATATGTTCACCCAAGATCTTGTCAATTATACCACAAAATTTCTTTGATTATTTTATATAGGATCACTTCAGATCTTATCAACTATGCTAAGGAAATGCTCTGAATGTGTTATAGGGGCTCGACCAAGATCTCATCAACTATGCCAAGAAACTACTACGTCTATTTTATAGAGCCTTGTCTAAGAGCCTTTAAACAATACCAATAAAATTATTTATATTCATTATAGAATCTCTTACAAGATCTTGTAAAATATGCTAAGAAACTTATCTAACTGTGATATAGAGGCTCACCCAAGAGCTCTATCAATGGAACTACAATTCCAAGCCACGGGGGCTAAGAGCCTGTACTTCCACATTGGACTTCTCACAAAGGCCAAGAGAATATGTCTAAACCTTCAAATCTAAATGTCCATATAGGTCAATAGCCTACGTTACAATAACCTCATGTTAAAAATTCCATAAATGTAGAGAGCCTATGTCATCAATCGAGAGATCATATGTAAGAATTTGTATTATATTGGTCACCAATACCAAGAGCTTATGTCATAAGTTGAGAGCTCACATATAAGAATTTGTATCAACCCATCCACCAAGGATGAGAGCCTGTGTTATTAACCAAGAGCTCGTCTATAAAAAGGAAAAATTGTATCAAATCTACCACCAAGTTTGATATCATATGTCACATATAATTCACCCAATGGATCATCAGGTCATCCTACCAAAGGCTTTATCATAGACTGAGCATTCAATTTTTCCATAGAAAAATGAAGCTACAAATCAATTTCACTAAGACTTTGTTACAATCCACTAATCCAAGGATTTGACCTCGCACCAAAAAAAATAAGCTACCACTGAAAACTCTAAAAAAACATTTTATAATCCACTTTCTTAAGCATTCAACCTTGCACCAGATAGGCCAAGCTACCAATTAAACTAACCATTGATATGTGTGTCACATCATGTGTTGTGATTCATTGTTGTTGATTACGAACGAGGTCACTATTATACATACATGGTTTGTGTGTTGAGGGAAAACTTAAGGCCAACGATTTATCCATATAACTTGTCAGTTGGCATATATCCTTGTCATGTGACCCTGAACTAGGGTCCATGATCATGTTCATGATGATTTCAGCATGATTTCATCATGCCATGTGGCATCCCATAAGGGATGCTACTTGTCATCGAATTTCAAACCTTTTAGGAATCAAAACATGCCAATTTGTTTACCACGTGTTAATTTCTAAAGTTTCCACATCATGGTAATGGAATCATATAATAATCATTCCTAGAAGCCACACCACCTAATCATTAGTTACCATGTGTAACTTTTGTTGACTATGCAAGTTTAATTTCATCAGTCAATCGCGCATGACCATGTATCACTTTTGGATTGGTCATTTTCCTTCATTTGACCAGAGCACATATTGACCCATCTCTACCATTGGATTTGATAAAAGGTGCACACTCTTTAATTTGTTAAAGATCATGAAATTTCTTCAATAATCCCCCATTAATTCATTCATTCAACCATGTGTCCTTCTGAGAATTGTACCTTATTTAACACTGTGAATTTTGGGGGTTTTGGCCTATAATTTGGGGCCCTTAATTATTGTTGAAATTAAAATTTCCATAAATTCTCATTTAGGAAGATTTTTTAAAGTGGGATATACCATTGTAAAAGGTATCAATGAGGACTATGCCACCACATTGTTTGTATAATAATTTGTTATAATATCCTTGTGAAGTATTCAGTAAAATTCGAGCTTCCTTAAATCCACCTGATGATAATATTCAAGATGTCTAGCTATCATACTACTTGAATTGATCCATAAACGACATTGATACTATCCCATATGCCCCCTTTAACATCAATTTCACTATGTTGTCATCAATGAAAACACTATGTTTAAAAATATTCACATTTTTGTATTTATGGAAACACCCCTAGACATTGATGGTCAATGATGTCAAGCCTTGTCATGCATTGAGGTCCTCCTAAGATTGTGTGAAAGTCTCCCCCAATATGGTTATGAAGATGCTCTCTCAAACTTATTGTATCAATGCTTGCATTCTCTCCCCATTTTACTTATATAGAAAAGGTGTAGAAATTTGCTGAATAATGATTAATTATCCACCAAGACTATCTTGATCACATAAAATTTGAATTTATATGCAACACATAATCTCTTCCACTCAGATCATCAAACATGCGGAAATAAAACAAGCGATAGCACATCAATTCATCATACACATTAACACAGTATGTATGGGGAAAGCTTATAGCTGAAAACCCCACAACTATTGTGTATATTATAATGGAGAAATCATGTAACAAACTCAGTACAATACTCCTCACAAGTACTCAGTACTTTCTCATGAAGTTACACACAAACTAGCTTGGTTTTGAACAGGTTACTGGTTCAAAACTCACCACTAATTGCCTTGCCTCTATTGTGAAATCATGGCCTGTCTAAATATAGATCCAAGGTTCGAATCTCCTTGGCTTGACAGTGCAATCATCATGGGAAATTCCTCCAAGTGTGGTGCAAATCTCATGCACAACTGATGTCGCCATTGATAGCTAACTCCACCCTTTCATCTACCTCTTTCACTGGTCTCCACTGAACTGATCATGCACTGTAGTGAACTGATGTGTTCCTGAGTTGAATAATGAGTTACTAATTAATGAATTAAATATTATTTAATTCACTCCACTCATAACTAATTGATTAGCTAGTTAAACTAATCTCAACTAGTTCAACTAAAATAAACAGAACACAACTCCACTAGCCGTCTCATTAACTCCACCAAACTTCTGCCACTGAAGTCCTAACTGAAGTCAACCATGCATGATGCCATCAAACCCTAGGAATAGCGTAATTCCTCTGTCAGATGCATGAGCCACTTCCAAGGCTCAAACTGAAGTGCTCCAAGAGAGTAAACTGAAGTTTATAGTCCAAATATTATTAAGGGTAAATAATATTTGACTTCCCTATTTTTAGGATAGGCAGTCTAAAAATAGACATCGACCTATAGGTCAAAAAATAGAGGTCCATCTATTTTTACCAACATGACCAATACTCCAAGAATAACATACTACAATCCCCGAACCATGCTCCATATGTCTAAAAATAGACATAGTCTAAAAATAGATTTTGCGCCAGAATTTGCCTGTGGGCCCACTTAGTGAAGGCGACTTCATTTCACTAAGCTCCATCATCTTGCTGCATTTTCAACACTCCCTCTTAGCAAGATATGGATTATCTGCAACCCCTATCCTACCTCTGTGGAATTTGAACTTGCTCTTGGTGAGCGCCTTCATCAGGATGTCGGCATCTTGATCCTCCGTGGGAACATATGAAAGCATCATGATTCTCCGCTGAACACAATCTCTGATATGATGGTACCTGATGTTGATGTGTTTGGACCTATCATGAAATACTGGATTAGCCGAGAGTTTAATGCAACTCTGGTTATCACAGTAGATCACTGTAGGCTCCAAATGCAACCTGAACAATCCCGCGAGGATCTTCCTCATCCAAATAGCCTCGCATGCAGCCAAGCTAGCTGCCATGTACTCGGCCTCTGCTGAACTGAGTGCCACGGATCTCTGCTTCCTGCTGTACCAGGAAACTGCTGTCGACCCAATGCTGAAAACTCCTCCGGATGTGCTCTTCCGGTCCGTTGGGCTCCCTGCCCAATCTGCATCAGTGAAGCCAGAAAGCTTCGCTCCATCCTCCTGTCTATACCATAGACCATATCCTGATGTGCTACTAATATAACACAATACATGCTTGCCTGCCTTCCAAAAGAGCTTGGTAGGCTTAACCATAGCTTGCGAAAGCTGGTTAACAGCATAGCATATATTGGGTCGTGTATTGACCAGATACATAAGCGACCCCACCAACTATCGATAGACAGTGGCATCCACTACCTCCGCTGAAGTAGCATCCTCCTTCCTCCAACCACCAGGAAGAGGAGTGTCAACAAGCTTGCAGCCTTGCATGTTGAACCTCTCCAGAATCTCCCGAGCATACTTGCCCTAAGAAACAAACAGTCCTCCACTGCGCTGCCAAATCTCCAATCCCAGGAAATAATGAAGGATGCCCAAGTCCTTCATCTCAGACTCTCGTGCAAGATCCTCCTTGCATGAAAGTATCAACTGCTCATCGCCAGTCAAAATCAGATCATGTACATATAGTACGATAATCAACAGCTTCCCCTCCACCACAATCTGGTACAGGTTAGGATCCGCCTCACTCTTGGAGAATCCAAGCCTAGTGAAGTAGTTGTCTATCCGAGTGTACCAAGCACGAGGTGCTTGTTTTAGCCCGTACAGTTCTCTCTTGAGTCGGCACACATGCGACTCACTGCTGAAGATCTCGAAACCTTCAGGCTACTCTATGTACACCTCCTCCTCAATAACTCCATTGAGGAACGCAGTCCTCACATCCCTCTGATGAATGTGCCACCCCATCTGCGCTGAGAGAGCAAGGATCGTCCATATGGAAGAGTACCTTGCAACAGATGCAAAAGTCTCCTCATAATCAATCCCCTCGATCTGTGAGAAGCTAGGGGCGACAAATCTCGCCTTGTACTTCTCCACACTCCTGTCAGCCACCTGCTTCACTTTGTAGATCCATCGCGAACCCACCACTGATTTTCCCACCAGTCTTGGGACAATCTCCCATGCATTGTTCCTGACGATCGAATCATATTCTTCGATCATGGCATCAACCCATGCGGGCTCCTCCACAGCTTCCTCAAAAGAGGATGGCTCCGTCACAGCACATTGACTCACAAGAGCCATGTATCTAGTGTACTGATCCGGTGATTTTCTCTGTCTGCGCTGTGCTGTAGGTGGTCCTACAACCTTTTCTACATCTCAAGCCAGTCCCTCAACTTCTATAGTGCGCATGCGCCCTTTGATGGTTGGCGATGCATGGGTGGTTTCTTCCACCTCCTGAACTTCCTCTTGTGGCTGATCCACATCCAGAAGCTCCTCCTTAGGAACTAACAGCTCCTCATCTGCATGTAAGTGTAGCTCCCTCTCAAGCGAACACTGCATGGCTTTCTCCTCCTGAAACTTGATATCCCGTCGCACAACAGTCTTGCGACTGTCTAACAAATACACCCGGTAGTTGTGAGGTGTATCAGTGTACCCCACAAATATTCCAACCTCAGCGGTCGGATCCAACTTCCTTCTCGCATCCTTTGTCACATGCATGTAGACAGGAGAACCAAAGATCTGCAAATGGGAAATATCAGGCCTCCTGCCAGAATAAGCCTCCTCCGGTGTACTCGTGCCAAGAACCTTGTGAGGACAACGGTTCTGCACATACACTACTGTATTGCATGCCTCAGCCCACAAGTGAAGGGGTAGGCCCTGATCATGCAACATCGCCCGTGCAGCACCCAAAATCGTTACGTTCTTCCACTCAGCCACCCCGTTCTGCTGTGGGTTATGGGGTGCAATGAGCTCTCTCCGAATCCCTTCTGCGCTGTAGAACTCCTTCAATTTAGCCGAGATGAATTCACCACTGTTATCACTCCTTAGAGCAATCACCTTCTTCCCCGACTCCTTCTCGACCAGTGCTTTAAACTCACAGAACTTCGTGAATGTATCACTCTTCTTCTGCATGAAGAAGATCCAGCACTTTTGAGAGAAATCATCAACAAAGATCACATAATACTTGTTCTTTGTTGTCGAAGCAACTGAGAAAGGACCACACACGTCTTTGTGAACTCTCTCAAGGATTGTCGTGGCACGACTATCCTTCTCGTGAAAGGTGGCTTTCACATACTTCCCCAAAGTACACCCCTTGCACTGATCTGACTATGCAAGAGTGCCCTTAGGAAGCCCAGTAGAAATCTGCTGCAGGATCTTCAAAGCTCCATGGTGAAGGTGGCCCAATCTCCTGTGCCACAGTTCGCCCTCATCATCCCGGCTCACCACTTCTCCCGCCTTGCATGCCATTGCTGTGCAGCCATCTACTTGCAACTGATAAAGGTTCTTGGTTCGAACCCCTATCTTCCGGGTCTCTCCAGTAGTCTTACTGCGCAGGAAGGATTTTCCTTCGCTGAAGACCACATCATACCCCTTATCCTCCAACATCGCCACAGAGATCAAGTTCTTCTTCAATCCAGGTACATGCATGACATCCTTCAATACAAAGGGCTTACCAGACTCCCTCTGAAAGGATATGGTACCGATACCAGTCGCACTGTATCTACCATCATCGCCCATCTCGATGTGCACACCCAGATCTTTGTCCTCCAGATCTGAGAACAAATCTCGATCTCTCGTCATATGAAATGACGCACCGCTGTCCAAGAACCATACCGATCCCATCACACTTGAAACCAAGCATGCGATCAGTGAAAATTCAAGCTCGAACTGTGAAGCCAAAGCTTCTCCATCTGCAGATCTTCCCGCTTGCTTGTTCTTCTTCTTCTTTGGACAATTGGTAGCATAATGTTCGTGATCATGGCAGTGAAAACACTTCACTTTTGCCATATCCTGCTTCTTGCCCTTTGCACCAGAATGAGAGGTTTTCTTACCCTTCCCCTTCTTTTCTTTGGCCACCAAAGCGCAATTTTCTTCATCATCTCCCTTTGATGAAGATCCATCACGAGTAGTCCTCCTTATCTCCTCCTGCATGAGATCCGCCCAAAGGCGCTCCCATCCCGGCAGCTTCTCCCAACCATTGACACTATCTTGATATGAGTGCCAAGCCTTCGGAAGACCAAGGAGAGCTAGGTCGACCATGTCCTCATCTTCGACAGTCACCCCCACACTTCCCAGCTCATCTCTGCATTGAGTGAACTTCGTGAGGTATTTGGCGATACTGCCGCCCTTCTCCATCTTGATGTTCCTGAGCTTATCTTTGAGCGCCAGCTTCCTTTGGTCACTCTTACTCTGGAATAGATCCGTCAAAGCTTTCCACATTAGAAATGGAGAAGCCTTTCCATGTAGGCTGGATACAATATGATCCTTGACGCCCTCCAACAAGATCCTTCGACATTTCGCCATCTTCTTTTGCCATGCTTCGACTTCAGCAGGATCAGTGGGCTTTTGGACATCCGTATCTACGAACTCCTTCAGACCATTATCTTCTAATACTGCCTCCATGCGATCCTTCCATGCAACATAATTTGAACTGCCTTCAAGAGCATATTTGAGTCGCAAACCGTTGAAAGACATTTTCAACTCCGGCACCAAGAAAACAAAACTGCTGCAAAATTCGAATTCCACTTCAAAGCTCAACCACTCTAGATCTGTGAGAACAAATTATTTCTAGCACAGAGATTGACTGCAAGGGGCGTTTACTGGATATATCACCTTTCAAAGAAAGGATGGATCCAGAGGCTACTTGGCCCGCATGCAGACTCTGTCTACCGAAATAAGTTTGTAATCACCGTGATGATCAATCTCTGCTTCAATAGCTCCGATACCATGTAGAAATTTGCTGAATAATGATTAATTATCCACCGAGACTATCCTGATCACATACAATTCGAATTTATATGCAACACATAATCTCTTCCACTCAAATCATCAAACATGCGGAAATAAAACAAGCGATAACACATCAAATCATCATACACATTAACACAGTATGTATGGGAAAGCTTATAGCTGAAAACCCCGCAGCTATTGTGTATATTATAATGGAGAAATCATGTAACAAACTCAGTACAATACTCCTCACAAGTACTCAGTACTTTCTCATAAAGTTACACACAACTAGCTTGGTTTTGAACAGGTTACTGGTTCAAAACTCACCACTAATTGCCTTGCCTCTATTGCGCAATCATGGCCTGTCTAAATAGAGATCCAAGGTTCGAATCTCCTTGGCTTGATAGCACAATCATCATGGGAAATTCCTCCAAGTGTGGTGCAAATCTCATGCACAACTGATGTCGCCACTGATAGCTAACTCAACCCTTTCATCTACCTCTTTCACTGGTCTCCACTGAACTGTCCATGCACTGTAGTGAACTCATGTGTTCTTGAGTTGAATAATGAGTTACTAATTAATGAATTAAATAATATTTAATTCACTCCACTCATTACTAGTTGATTAGCTAGTTAAACTAATCTCAACTAGTTCAACTAAGTTAAACCGAACACAACTCCACTAGCTGTCTCATTAACTCCACCAAAATTCTGCCACTGAAGTCCTAATTGAAGTCAACCATGCATGTGCTCACCAAACCCTTAGGAATAGCGTAATTCCTCTGTCAGATGCATGAGCCACTTCCAAGGCTCGAACTGAAGTGCTTCAAGAGAGTAAACTGAAGTTTATAGTCCAAATATTATTAAGGGTAAATAATATTTGACTTCCCTATTTTAAGGAGAGGCAGTCTAAAAATAGACTTCGACCTATAGGTCCAAAAAATAGAGTCCCATCTATTTTTACCAACATGACCAATACTCCAAGAATAACATACTGCAATCCCCGGACCATGTTCCATATGTCTAAAAATAGACATAGTCTAAAAATAGACTTTGCGCCAGAATTTGCCTGTGGGCCCACTTAGTGAAGGCGACTTCATTTCACTAAGCTCCATCATCTTGCTGCATTTTCACCAAAAGTTACATAACCATCCATAATGATTTGGGAACCTGATCTTGTTGAGTTTCCTTATACTTTCCATATCTATCAATGTCCGATAAATATTTTTTATCCCAAACTAATATTATTCTTATATGATCATGTGGACTTGATAAAAAATATCCCTCAAAGACCATACCATACATTTCCTACTACTAGTCATGTTTTCAGACAAAATCTATACTTTATTGTGATCATGTTCAAATAATTCCTTAAGATCATGCCCCTCCTATCATAGAATGCAGGACCACCCTTTGCAATCCGAATGAGATAATTCTTCTAGTGAGGAGGATACCATTCCCATATTTTTTATATGATATTAGAATATTTCCCTTGGCATAGGCTTAGTAAAGTTATCAACAATTTGTTTTGTAGTTGGAATGTGTTCCATATTGACTGATTAATATGCAACTTGCTCTTGCAGAAAAGAACATTTGATGGGAACATGCTTTGTCTTTTAGTCCATGATAGGATTTGTTGAGATATTAATTTCACTTTTATTGTCACACATAATGGATATAGGTTGATCATTATGTTCTTGAAGATCCTTCAGGTTTTTCTTCATCCATAGAACTTGAGTACAACAAGTAGCTTCCACAATATACACAACTTTAGTAGTGGATATAGATACAGAATTTTATTTTTTGTTAATCCAATAGAATAGGAATTTTCAAAAAAATAATACTCCTCCTACCACTATCCATATGTTTCCTTCATATCAAAGTGACCATTCTACCTACATAGAATTTATTATTCAATATTTTATTCAAAAAATAATATCCTTGAAGATGCCTTCAATACGGGACTATATTTAAGGATTCAGATCCAATCTTGGTTTTTAATATATTATTCTCCATCCTACGGGGCTAATCCTAGAATTTATGGGCAAACCATCTCTTTTGTACCATCTTGATTTTACTCTACAACCTTTTGTTGTATGAAATTCATTTTTATAACAATGGGATTCAATACTTGCAAAAATAGCTGTCATTCTCCTAATTTGTTCCATATGCCTCCATATAGGCACCTGATCATATCCTTTATACTTGACCACATCATAGTTTCTACAATCATGTGCTTTTTGCCCAAATTTTGTGCATGAAAAGAAATAACCAAGAAATTTATTTTAATACCTAGATGTAGCATGAGATATCGACCTTCCAAAGCTATTCCATGGATGAGCCATATTTATTTTTTAAGTACAAAATTCTACTACATTATTTGTTATGTATCTTTTTTGGAGATTCATTGGCACTTTATATACCCTCTCTTCTATTTGGCTACTTGTATTTTTGTCCCTTTTGGAATTATACTCAGTCATTGAAATGAACATGCTTGGCTTGGTTCAACAATTCCTTTGGATATTCAAGATAGCTATTTATGGATGACATAAATTTCTAATCAATATTCTTGAGATGATCTTCATTTTATGAGCTTTGAGGTCCATGTTTCTTGGGTGTCTTGTAGTTTCATTAGTAAGCGAGCCCTGTTTTAATGATAGGATACCTATGCGTGTTGATAATGTGATCTAGGGATTCATTCCCTTCGTGAAACACATGTTTCAGCTAATACAATTCTTATCTCAAGAGGACAAACTCCTCCTATATTCTTTCAAAAATTTGTCCTTTAACATTTAATTGTTTAGACATAAATTCCTTTAACATTTTTTCTTCTTCTAATTCAAGATTGAGAGAAAGAATAATGTCTTCATTTATATTTTTATGTTAAATTTGTTGTATGAGTTGTTATTCCTTATTTTTGAGTATGTTTATTTCCGTTAATGATATTCTAAATTCTCCCTCATAGTATATTTCTACTTCAGGTTCTTTAGTCTCAAAAATGAATAATATTTCACACCCTTCTTCATTGGACACACTTTCATTGCTATCACTGACACTTTTCTCTTTTGAGTAGAAATTATTCTTCTTACTACCTTGATTATTATTTTTATGCTTGGATTTGAATCTTGACTCATCATCACCATCATTTGTCTTAATGTAAGGACATTTAGATGCATAATGGCCTATCCATCAACATTTGAAGCAATTCAAAGAGATATTACCTTTGAATTTTTTGGTTAACTTACCCTCTTCTTAATTAGGACCTGTAATGGAGTTAACAATATTTTCTACTTGAAGAATATGAGAAAACAAATTCTCCTATTTCCTCTTTCCATTATAGTTTCATCAAGTGTATACATACATGCATACAGTCATATACATGTTTCTACCAATTTACTTGTATCTAACTTATGGATCTCGCATTTTTTGGAGTTAAATATGACATAAACTCCTTTGTCACATATCTAAATGAAACTCAAAATATTATATTTTAACCCCTCTATATGTATGAAATCCCGAGCTTTGTTTCTTCCATTATTAATGGTGAGAGTGACTTTTTCAATGATTTTCTCATATTCATTACTTCCAACATTTAATTTACCTCCATCTACCTTCATGATGCTTATAAACTTTCTTTTACCCCCTACCATGTGTCTTGAGAAGACATTATCAACATACCACTTATACTTTTACTTTTGAGCATACAATATGAGGCCAAAATTTTATTCTTTCTCTTTCCATATCTTAGGTGGATGTCTTTCGTTTTCATGAGTGACTTTACAATACTTAGCATTTTGTTTAAAATAATGGCATAGAGAATGACTAAAAGAAATTTCCTTATGACAAAATGTATGAAGTAGAGAGAAATAACCATAAAAGGGTATGTGGTACCTGGACTATTACTTATTTTTGCTTATCTTGGCTCAATCATCTTCCTGAATTTTATTAGTTGACTTCCTTTCTGCATTTTCTTCTTCCTTGAGATAAGAAATTTTGTCATTTCTCTCTTTTAGTTTTTTTCTATTTCTCCCAGCTGCTTATCAAATTCATCAAGCTACTTTGTCAATATTTTATATCTTCTTTTAAGCTCCTCCAACTCAAACACTGATAGCATGAAAAAGCTTGTATCAAAATCAATTTTTTCAAGATTTCTTGGATTTAATCTCCAACAGTTAATTATTCCTAATGGTAATCTACTCTAATACCACTTGTTGGAACAAACATCACACTCACAGGTGGGGGGTGAATCAGTGTGAGATAAGTTTTACCATTTCATAATCAAACAATCATATTGCAATGAACCATAACCACAAGTAGTATATCAACATATCTAATAGTGAACCATAAAGATACCATCACATCAATAACACATCAAAGCAACACAAGATTTTATTTGGAAACGCATATATTACATAGATTTGGAGGTTTCGACCTACTAAAAGAACTCATACCAAAAATACATAAGCCACTACTTGTGATAGGCTATTTTTGATTGAGGAATGACCCTCAAAAGTGTGCAAGAAATAACTCACTGTAGGCCATAGCCCTATTGAGGTGAAAACTTTGATAATGAGAAATCTATGACCTTCCCTAGGGTCAAATTTGATTGTGGCACAAACCTCTATATAGAGCAAGCTATAAGCTACTCTAGGATCCAACCTAATTGATGAAATAACCTCAATGATCAGAAAGATACAACATACTCTCGGCTCCAACTTGATTGAGGCTTCAACCTCAGTGGAGGCACCAACCTCCTCCTTCATCGACCTGTGGACCTCCTTTCAAAATATTTCAAACTCGATCCATTTTATCTTTAAAAACAATAAATAGAATAACTTGTTGCTTTCATATTGTTTTCAATGCCTTGTCATAAAAGCTCTACTTCAACCTATTCACCAACATATTTGACTTATATTAGAAATTACTTCCTCCATATACTCAAAACTACTACAAGCTACTCATATATACTCAAAAGATATTTTCAGCATTAAGAATATGTCAATATTGTTTTCATGCCTCTAAAATTGTCCACTTTTGAACCCTTATCATAGAGCTTCTTTTAGAATTCTATTTGGACTTAGTATGGCCCTAAAGGCCTCCAAAAACCATATAATGAGTATATAACAATTAACTCTTCTAAAAATTAGGAAATTCTAAGCACAATGATTAGAAGGGAAGTTTTTTTCATCGAAAAGAGTTAATAATTCAACAATTTAGACATAACCAACATGTTAAGAATCCCTTTATAAAAAATCCACCCAAGACTAACAAGTCTCGAACCTATGAACTCTACTCTATTAACCATACAACAAAATGAACTAGTGTGTTTACTATTTCAAGTGTAAGTGTGAGGAATTGGAATATGACTATATTTTAATCCTCAAAATCATATAAATATTGAGTGATTGTACTCTTTGATGAATCAGATGTGTCATGGAATTGATATAATTGTGTTATGTGGAGCTCACCCATTCAAGATATAATGTTAACTATGTCAAGAAACTTCTTCGACTCTATAATAGAGACTCACCTAATATCTCACCAATTATACCAAGAAAATACTATGATTGTCTTAAAAAGGATCTCTTGAGAGCTCGTAAATTACATTAAGAAACTACTCTAACTATGTTATAGAGGCTTTATTGAGATATTTTCAACTATTCCAACAAACTAGGCTTTGACTATGTTATAGAGGCTTCTCTGTAATATTCCCAAATTTTCACATCACATTTGGAATATTAGAGTCCTTGATTTTCTTAATGAATTAAGTAAATAAAAGGGTGGAGGGACCCAAAATCCTCAATAAGAATAAATATTTACTTTTTGTGTGTGAATGTGGATTAATTTAGTCTAGATCTTCAAAAAGAGGTAGTTGAGAAACTACTAATGTGAATGAGATTGGAGATCGTGTCTCATTTAATGAGAGAGGTCATGGAGGGTTGATTCAGTCAACTAAGATCTTGAAGATGTCAAACCAAGGGGTAATTGAGCATTACTGATCAAGTGGTGAAGGAATGAAGCACACATGATGGAGGGGTGTACATTGCACCTAGACTGTTTGGTTGATTTGGTCAAACAATGCAGTCCCACTTGGAGGATCTTATCCACCTAAGACAACGTAGTTGAGATTAGGGCCAAGGCTTGAGGGGGTTCAATAACTATAAAGGAGATGAAGGCAAAGGTGAGAGGCATATTTGATTATTTTGAACTATGATCTTTTAGATCTGGAATTTTCAGGTGACATTCCATTGCAATCTTGGGATGTTAAGCAGAGATTGCAGGTGTTGTTTAGCACAGGGTTTTCCCGGGCAGGAATCCCTCCTCTTTCTTTGAGTGATCTCTAAGGAAGAGGTTTGTACTTCATTATACATCAAGCTTTAAGTGCCATTTCCATTTCCTACATTCTGCAGAACATTCATATTCAGAAAACTGCGTTTTTATAAAGATCAGTATGGAAGGTAGTAGTTATATTCGGTACTTCAACTGGAGAACAAGGTGAGGGATTATTCCCATCACTTGGGCTTATATTGCAGCACTCCCATAGCCACATTACAGATCTGGCATCAGGCAAAAATTTATTGACCTCCTAGCAACAATATTCTCTCCAAGAATAACGTTGTCCATATTGCAAATCTGAAAGGAGGAAGGAAGTTGCTAGTATTTCAGCTAGCAATCTAGTGGAGGATCATTCCTTCACATTTCCATCATTCTCACCATCAGCCTAGATCTTATTGTATCATTTTTCATCAGGAAAAAGGCCTCTCTTTCCCTCACAGTGTAGTTTTCAGAGGCAGTTGTGTTGCAGCAGTTGCAATCATCTTTTGGAGGATTGAGAATCTAGATCTAGAGCTCCTAGCTCATAGATCTGAGGAAGGGATCAACCCTTCAAGAATAGATATGATCTGAGCACCTATTTCAGCCATCTATTCTTTATATCTAACTTCAGATCTGTATTTCACAGCAGATCAAGGATCAAACCCTAGGGATGTGATTTTTCAAAAGTTGCATATCTGGAAAATCCTTTCTAGGTTATCTTGGGAATCCATCACAGTGGCCAGATCTTGAATCTTGGCAAAATTAGAGCTCTAGTTTTGAGTAGATATGCATTTCTCCTTTCAGCCTATAACTCCATGTCTATGTTCTACTAAAGAGATAGCGCAGTATTTGTTGCAGAGCCTCAACATTTATGCTATACCTACTCCACACATGTTTTCTAGGTGATGTTAACTCATCTTTTTGGCTAGATCTACCTATATCTTGCACTTGTGTAACTGATTCATCTCCAATATAATAAAATGGCTCAGCTCTTTCTGCATATTCTAATTTGTAATTATATTTATTGTCCATCTTTCTTTAAGTTCTTATATTGTGTGAATTATTGCTGCATGTTCCCATTTTGGGATATTATAGTGGTATCAGAGCATGATCTTTGGCTCAGCTTGTGGACACTTCATCTTTTTACATTGAAAGAAGAACAGATAGATGAGATCTATCATGGATAATGAAAAAATTCTCACTCATTTCTTTAGATCCATGCAAGATCCCTCCAAAGGGGTCTATCAAATGAAGGAGGAAGAACAGGAAGAAGATCCAAGAAGTAGATCTGATGAGGAAAGCACTTCCTATCAGCAGCAAAGAAGACTAGATAATTCTAGATCTCCTCATAGATCCACTATGCCCACCTTCTTTGAAGAAGTTGAGAGGTATAGAAGTAAAGGGAGGAATGAACCTGAGACTCATGAGACTCTCAGTCTGTATCTTGAAGAGTACAAAGCACAGTCTAGAGCATTCAAGGAGAATATAACTCTCCAACAATTCTTCAAAATCAAAGAAGAGAGAGGATCCTATAGTAGCAATAGAAGGAAGAGGCATAATAGATTCCATTTGCCTACATTTGATGGATCCTCCTCAAGCAATGTTAAGGCTTGGATGAGGGAGTTAGATTCATTTTTCAAGCTGCATCCTGTGGCTGAAGAAGAGGTTGTTCAAATTGCAGCACTTCATCTCTTAGATGAAGCAGAAGATTGGTGGTTTGGGCACCTAGAGCATGCAAAGGTGACCAAGTATTCAAATTTATTTCATAAGTTGAGGAAGAGGTTTGATGTGGAGGGATCACTACTTTCACCACTTGCTGCAAAAGTAATTGTATCTAGAGAAGAGGCACTTGCATATTTGCAATATATTCTTGACCTCTTGACATATGAAGTCCCATGCATGGATCAGGAGATGCATGAGGAGGAGAAGGAAGATACCAATGCTGGTACACTTGAAGAAAATATACCATCACTATTACCAGCACTTGAAGACATTTTTTTCCTGGTTGGAGGAACTCTTTTTTTCTATCAAGAGGTTCCCACATATCAGTTGATCCAAGGTATGCATAAAATTTTAGCACATATGGTTTCTAGATCAATGCATAACCAAGGGTTAGAACAAGATGATTATTTGAGGCAGGAACATATCACAGCGCAGAGGACCCTTGATCTGATTAAGGAGGAGACTGAAAACTATCCATGTTCACCATTGTTGAGCTACATTCAACTCTTTGAGTTGAGATGTAGAGTTTCAGAAAATGGGATTATCATTACCTTATGTACAATGGATGATCATGAGAACAGTATTGTGCCTTACTTTGAGACATCATATGTATTATCCTACAGATCTGCAACACTGTCTCTTAGTAGCTGTGACAAAGAAAGGGCTTCATCGTTCTTGGAACACTCTAGAGGTAGCTTCATTCATGAAGCAATGGAAGCAAATATGACAAATGGTAGACATCTTGAAATGAGAAATATTTTATCCTTTCTAGATGACCCTTTCTCAACGAGCCTCTCATTGCTTAAAGAGAAACTTCTACTTGCATTAAATACAAAAATTCTTTGGTTTTGGAGGGCCTTTGATGGAGAGATAATTTCATTAAGAGATCTCATTAGAGATGCATTTCAACATTTCATGGAACGCAAAGCTCTTCAACAGTTTGGGAAGGATGGCATTCTACAAAGGGAGGATGCCATGATTATGCAGTAACTCATTCATCATCCCCATGGGAGTGAATGGGTAAGGATGATAAGCAAGGGGTTGCAGCACCACTTGCAGATTTTTATGGGCCAGCATGCTTGGTTACGTTGGTTTCCATTGGGATATTTCTATCACTCCAAAGGCACCTATTTTTCTGATCCATGCCTTGAAAAACATGCATGAAATGAAGAAGGAGGCATGGATGTGCTGGCTGCTCTTGGGTGAGTATGGATACCACCCAATAGCTCAAAATTTTCTAAATCATGCCTTGTCTTTCAATGATAAATTGCAGCAAGGGAAGGCATGTTCATTTTGGTTCCACTTGACAGAGCTTGGCCACCACATGACATCTCCTATGTCTATGTGTTTTGTATTGTTTAAAATTTGGCATAATAATCTCATGATGTGCATTGATGATGTTTCTTTGTATTGGGCTAATGTGACATCTCATATGTCCATTATTATGCTTATGCTTCATGATGCACATGAGGAGGAAAGGAAGCAACAAGATCTATTGTTTCTTTGGTTGCTTATGGGGGATTTTGGCTTGATCATCTTACATGGAGGAGATGGAGGATGGCAACAAAGGGCCTTACTCCAGTGGTTTTTGTTAGGAGAATATGGTTTTAAATCATTGTCTACCCATATTACTTCTTCCCTTATTCTTTTTCATAACTTTGAGATGATGGAGTTTGGATCCAACAAGGCCAACAGGTCTAAGTATGGGAGCATATCAATTCTCAGTCTAATTCATGAAACATGGGATGAAGATATGTATTGTATGAAGAAGATTCTACCTTGTGGAAAGATTTACTTTATTTTATATCTCTCATGTATTGTTGATGATGTTGGACATCACATGGTTGTCACTTGGTACTTCATGATGGGAGGAGGACATCTAACCAAACAGTTGGAGGTCATTCCTTATGCTTTTAAGAGACAAATTTGTAACCAAACATACATAACCTATTGCAACAAGAGGAGGAAGCCTTCCTTATGTGGATGCCATATGGATGGGAATAGATGGCCTTGCATCTACTTTTGGAGTTTCTTGAGGACAAGCAACATTTTTCCGGGGGGGACTGTAATATTCCCAAATTTTCACATCACATTTGGAATATTAGAGTCCTTTATTTTCTTAATGAATTAAGTAAATAAAAGGGTGGAGGGACCCAAAATCCTCAATAAGAATAAATATCCACTTTCTGTGTGTGAATGTGGATTAATTTAGTCTAGATATGCAAAAAGAGGTAGTTGAGAAACTACTAATGTGAATGAGATTGGAGATCATGTTGCATTTAATGAGAGAGATCATGGAGGGTTGATTCAGTCAACTAAGATCTTGAAGATGTCAAAACAAGGGGTCATTAAGCATTAATGATCAAGTGGTGGAGGAATGGAGCACACATGATGGAGGGGTGTACATTGTACCTAGACTGTTTGGTTGATTTGCTCCAACAACGCAGTCCCACTTGGAGGATCTTATCCACCTAAGACAGCGCAGTTGATATTAGGGCCAAGGCTTGAGGGGGTTCAATCATTATAAAGGAGATGAAGGCAAAGGTGAGAGGCATCTTGGATTATTTTGATGTATGATATTTTAGATCTGGAATTTTCAAGTGACATTCCACTGCAATCTTGGGCTGTTTAGCAGAGATTGCAGGTGTTGTTTAGCACAGGGTGTTCCCGGGAAAGAATCCCTCCTCTTTCTTTGAGTGATATCTAAGGAAGAGGTTTTTAGTTCATTATACATCAGGCTTTAAGTGCCATTTCCATTTCCTACTTTCTGCAGAACATTCATATTCAGAAAACTGTGTTTTTCTGAAGATCAATTTGGAAGGTGGTAGTTGTCTTCAGTACTTCAGCTCGAGAAAAAGGTGAGGTATTATTCCCATCACTTGGGCTTATATTGCAACACTCCTAGAGCCACATTGCAGATCTGGCATCAAGCAAAAATTTATTGACCTCCTAGCAGCAATATTCTCTCCAAGAATAACGTTGTCCATATTGCAGCTCTGAAAGGAGGAAGGGAGTTGCTAGTATTTAAGCTAGAAATCTAGTGGAGGATCATTCCTTCACATTTCCATCAGTATCACCATCAGCCTGGATCTTATTGTAACATTTTTTAGCAGGCAGAAGGCCTCTCTTTCCCTCACAGCGCATTTTTCAGAGGCAGTTTTGTTGCAACAACTGCAATCATCTTTTGGAGCATTGAGAAGCTAGATATAGAGCTCCTAGCTCATAGATATGAGGAAGGGATCAGCCCTTCAAGCATAGATCTGATATGAGCACCTATTTCAGCCATCTATTCTTCAGATCTAGCTTCAGATCTATATTTCCCAGCAGATCAAGGATCAAACCCTGGGGAGGTGATTTTTCAAAAGTTGCAGATCTGGAAAATCCTTACTGGGTTATCTTGGGAATCCATCAAAGTGGCCAGATCTTGAATCTTGGCATCATCAGAGCTCCATTTTTTAGTATATCTGCATTTCTCCTTTCAGCCTAGAACTCCATGTCTATGTTCTGCTGAAGAGACAGTGCATTATTTGCTGCAGAGCCTCAACAGTTACGTTGTACCTACTTCACACATGTTTTCTAGGTGATACTAGCTCATCATTTTGGCTAGATCTACCTACATCTTTCACTTGTGTAATTGATTCATCTCCAATATAATAAAATGGCTCAGCTCTTTCTGCATATTTTGATTTGTACTTATATTTATTGTCTATCTTGCTGTAAGTTCTTATATTGTGTGAAGTATTGCTGCATGTTCCCATTTTGGGATATTACATTCTTTGAGAACTTGTAAACTACACCAAGAAAATACTCTAACTATGTTATATATTATTGCCAGAGAGGTTGTTGATTATGCCAAGAAACTACTATGATTGTGTTATAGAGACTCGCATCAGAGTTTGACCAAATAAGCTACAATGTAAAGATATAAGGGCCAAGCGCCCGTACTTCCACATTGGACTTCTTATAAAGGCCAAGAGACTATGTCAAAAACTTCATATCAAAACTTCAATAGAGATCGAGAGCCTATGTTATAAGAACCTTGTATCAAAACATCCATAGCATCCAAGAGCTTGCATAAAAATCCAAGAGATCAACTATAATAATTTGCATCAACTCGTCCACCAATACCAAGATCCTATGACATTATCCAAAAGCTCGTATATAAGAATTTATATCAACTCATCCAAAAAGGTCATGAGCCTATGTCATCAACCAAGATATGGTATATAGAAAAAAATGTATCAAATGTACCATCAAGGTTGAGAGCCTATGCCACATATAATTATCCTAAGGCATTGTCATAGACCGAAAAATTTGATTTCACCTTAGAAAAACCAAACTACCAATCAACTTTTCCTAAAATTTGTTACAATCCACTCACCCAAGGACTCCACCTAAGACCAAATAGAACAAGCTACCAATCAAACTAGGTAAAACCCTTTTATAAGCCACTTTCCCAAGGATTCAACCCTGCACCATATAGAACAAGATACCAATCAAACTCGGCGTTGATATGTGTGTCACATCATGTGTTGTGATTAATTTTTGTTGGTTATGAATGGGGTCACTATTATATATACATGGTGTGTGGTCAAGGGATAACCTATATGTCAGCCATTTCTCCAAACAACTTTTCATTTGGAATATATCTAGGGGCTTCGCATATTTTAGCAAGATACCATGACCATACGACCTTGTCTTAACATTAAAGCACAAATCTAATATGAATATATATAATTAGTTCAATGTGACATTGAAATAGGGTCCATGGTCATGTGCATGATGATTTTAGCATGACATCATCATGCCACATGGAAACTCGAGAGGGGTGCCACATGTTACCCAATTTTCGACCTTTGACTTATCAAAACATGCGAATTTGTCTTTCACGTGTCAATTTTAGTAGTTTCCACATCATCATGATGATGTGATATGTTGATAATGTGGAGAACCTAGGTAATCAAATCGGTTATTTCCATGTGGTGCATATGTTGACTATGCAGAGTCCATGTCATCAACAAATAGATCATAGCCACATGTCACTTCTAGATTAGTCATTGTCCTTGGGTTAACATATGTGCATCTTGACCCATATCTATCATTCGATCTAATAAAAGGTTCACACTATTTAATATTATTAAATATCATTCAATTTTTTCTACAATCTACCATTAATTCATCCATTGAACCATGGACCCATCTCAGAGTTCTAGTGTTTGAAGTTGAGAATTTTGTGGGTTTTGGCCTATAGTTTCAGACACTTAATTATTTTTGAAATTAAAATCTCCATAACTTCGCATTTGAGAGGATTTCTTCAAAGTGGGATATATCATTGGAAATGTATCAATGAGGAATATGAAACCATGCATTTTGTAGTAGCACTTGGACATAATATTCTTGTGAAAATATCAATAAACACTAGGCTTCCTTGAATCCAACTAATTATAATATGTAATATTTCTAAATGTCATACTACTTGAATTGATCCTTAAGTTACACTATTGTTATCTTAGATGTCGTCTCTGACAAAAATTATAATTGTAGTGATCAATGACAAAACTATGTGTAACATTCTACACCCAGGAGAGCCCGTTTACCTAGTGTTTTCGAAAGTAGATTGAACATTATCCAGTAGATTTGTATCCCATAATGAAACTTCATTCTATATATTATTATTGTGAATGTGTTAACAATGTTAGATGCCTCCAACAATTTAAGGGTATATGCACTATGTGAAGTACCAATTAGAGCCCATATTTTTTGGTGTAGGAGTCCCATCCAGTCATACAGTCCAACCACCTTTTGAAATATTTTAAAGATATGCCTTGGTTTCGATCAAACACAATAGAACACATCACCTCTTTGGGGAAACAAGAATACTAGCTTTGTGACACACCCAATGTAAGGTGCATGAGGGAGTCTTACACGACTAGTAAGGAAAACGAGTCACTGGTTAGAAAAGTAATAGTACTCTCCTAAAGGGGGACCTAGGAAGGAGGAGAAATAATTTTTTTATTACCTATAGATTAGTACACATAATAAACAAAAATCATTAAACCATAACAACACTCATTCAATAATATCCATATCTAAGAAATTAATTATTTCATTAACTTAGTATGTGATTAAAGCAACATATACCATAAACATAGCAAAATTAGTCCTACTATATGTATGATACATTGATGTAGGTGCATTAGGCTCAGAAAATTATTTGTATTTTAATAGACATAGGGGTCTTATGTTTTCAAGGAAGTTGGTTTCCTATGTATAAATTTTAATATCTTGAGTGAATTAAGTGAGACATTTAGAATAGGAATTAATTAATTATTGAGAGGAATTTTGTAAATGTTCTTGAATGTTGGAGAACATGAGAGAATTAGGATAGTTGAGATTCCATAGGGAATGGGATATTTGATAATTAATTGTAAATCCTAAATTATAATTGGTTTCATGATTTTGTGGATGAGAGAGGATCCTTAGGGATTAGTTTAGTGAAAAGAGGATTTAGAGGATATTCGGGATTTGGTTGAGAAGATAGAGGATCTGAAACCATAATTGGTTTGAGAACCATTTGTATAAATTGTAAAGCCTCAAAGGCATGGAGAGAGCTATGATTTAGAAGAGAAGAAAAAATTTTCGGTTGTGAAGCCTACAGGCCAGAGAATAGGTGAAAAGGCCAATGATTAGAAAATCAAGCCAAAGAGAAGAACCTATGTAAATATTGGGTTATATATATAGAGAGACTTGATTTATGAGTTTTAATTATGCATTGAGAAATTCAATTCATAATTTCAAGTGTTGAATCAAAGTTTGGCACAATATATATGTGTGCAGGTGAAATCGGGCAGAATCAAAGGAAATCCCGTCATTTTGTATCTGAGCTATAGGATTTATGAATTCATGAAACTGCACATTCTTAAGAGGTCGAACATTCAATTTATAATTCTGTGTGGATTTTGTATGTCAAAGATTGGGCATCGATCACAGAATGGATCGATGCCACTAAAAAAAAACAACTTGGCCTTTCAAATTGATGTCCAATTTGAACTACGTAGAGGTGAGAAGAACATAATGAGGTTAGATAGTTTATAATATCAAATGTCGAGAATTCTGTTTCTGTCATGGTATATATGAGTGTAATTTACGGTTAAATTTGAAGACTATGTAGTGAATTGCGTACATGCCTGAGAAGAAGTTACAGTTATAATTTCTCAAAACACCGAGAGCACAAATTCGACTCTATGAATTTATGCACATGCAAAATTACTGAGAGAACTCTACAGGAAGTGATGGCATTATAATTTATTCACCGTTCCTCAGGTTTGAGCTTCTGAAATAAAATTTCATCTCATTTTATGAACAATGTGGTTGACTTATTCATATAGACAGAGTTTTTATATACAAGAATTTCATAGAATCTGTGAAGAGAATTCAATATACAAAAAGAAGAAGGATGTGCATTGGATAAAGGCTGAAAACCATAACTCAATGAATAGAAAACGAAACCATGAATCAATGGCACAGGTAGAATGTTGAACCGGTTTTACAAAACAAAAAATGGTTTTTGCAAATCACTTAAAGTGGTAAGTGGTAAGTATTGATTCGGTGCGATAGTGGTAAGTATTGATTCGGTGTGATAGTGTTAAGGAAGCGATGTGTGGCACATTGAAACCACCCATTTCACATATAATAAGAACTCTGACCATTGTGCATGTTGAAGTGCGATAAATTTACAATTGTCAGATCAGACAGGAATAAAGGACAAAGATTTGAAGCTAAATGAAGCATCGGTAAATGTGTTATGGGTGCTTAAGGTAAGTCATAAAGTTTATTGTTATTGCATGAGTGATAACACAACGTGTGGTGTTAATGAAATTCCACTAAGTTGGTGTGAATTTTTATAAATGCGGGTGTGTCAAATTTTATTTAATTAAAAAATGAGGTTATAAGTGTAAAGTCCGAAAGGAAAGGGTGAATAGTATGGATGAAAAGTGGATTCACCATTCATTTGTTACAACAGAAAATTAAAATTCCAGGGACATGAATTGACATGTATTTTTTTATGCATATTGTTGGTTTGAGCAGCATTCGTTGCGTCATGTGGTATCAGAGCTGGAAAAAGCTCTTTTGAAGGTTAAATTTTTTTTTATTAAATTAGAATTGTACAGAATGCATGTGTGATCGAGGAAGTAAGAGGAGATCATATATTAAATCTGATAAGCAGCAGATACATAGAGCTGATGTGTAACAGACATTTGCAGAAATAAGTAAGAACAATCCATTCATAATACAAATGAGAGGTGAAACATATCACACAGAGATCTTGAAGGTGAGGTGTTATGTGTTATTTTAATTTGGTTTGAAGATTATGTTTGTAGAATTCATGTTGCAGACAGTTGAAGGGGATCTCAAGAAAATATGATCATAGCCTTAAGAGCATTGATGAAGGAACTTGGTAAGAGTTTCTGAGTGAAAGCAAAGTGTGGAGTAGAACCTTGAAGAATTCCAACAGAGTTTGGATGAAAAGGACAATTGTGTTTTCAAAAGTGAAAAAGCCTAGAAGGAGCAGAGAGAAATGCTCAAAAGGAGGTTCCAGAGATAGAGAATCGTACTTGCCAAAAGTCCAAGTCTAGAGAAAAACTTGATGAGGTAAGAGGCAGTAGGAAGAACATGTTGTTGTAGAGACTTAGAACAGCTCATAGTGAGGGAGTGAGTCATGAACTCATAGAGATTGAAAGAAGAAGATAACTATTGATAGTCATAGCAGGGAATCTAAGCAAGACCATGACAGATCAAAGGAGTGGAAAGTTGGAACAATATTGTAGTAGTGAGACTGCAAGAAGAACTTTTGAAAGTTCTTAGAAATTGTAATAGGACCTTATTCCAGCTAAGGCTTGGAATAGATAGGGATAGTGGTGTCTTTAAATGAAGTGAGTGCAACAACCAGAGAAGAGAGAAATATTGCTTAGTAGAAGTTCTGAGAAGGAGAAGACTTGAAGACCAGGCAGAGGAGAAGCTTGGTGAGAAGATAAAATCAGTAGGAAGTTGATTGGTTGCAGGTGCAGAAGCTCACATAGAGAAGAAGATTACTATAAAAATTCATGTGCAAGGTTTAGAAGAAAGCTACAAGATGAAGAAGGGTGTTACAGAAATCTGCAGGAAACAGATAAGTCAAGAGGAGCGTGACAAAGAGATTGATGAGATAAGAGAACAATTTAATAAATTAAATATTTTGATAGAGGAAAACCAAAGACAAGGTTCGGTCTTGAGGAAAAAGACAGTGAAGTGGCCTAAATTACAGAGAATGATACAACAGAAACAAGTGAAGTAGTTCATAGAAACACTCAAAGAAGCAGAGTCAGAAATGGAAGTTTCCATTTGTATACCAGAACAGGGTGAAATTATGGGTGAAGATGAAGACTGGAGATCTGTGAAATATCTTATGAATTATTGTGAGAATTCAAGACAACAAGAATTTTACCTTGCTGAAAAAGGAATTATTGATGATTTCCTGAACTGTTGGGCAAGTTCACATCAGTGGGAGAATGTAAAGCCTTGTATTTTTGTAACTAATGATTTTGATGTGATTAAAGGTTTTGCAGAGGATGAGAAATCTTTTGAAGCTATCAAAAGTATGGAAGAGTATCTTTCAAGAGATAAATACTCTGAAGTAGCGAGTAAAGATGAAGAATGTCTCTTGAATGAGAAAAGCAGTGATTTATTGTAGCAAAAAGAAGTTAGTAATGCATGTGAAGCTGTTACAACACACAAACAAATTCTTGTGAACGAAGGAGATGAGATTTAGTCTGAAGAGTTGTTATGTGAAGAAACAGTTGAGACTGTTGAACCTTGTAATTTTCAAACTGACAATTTGTGTATAAATGCAGGGATTGTAAGTGATGATGAAGTACTGAAGAAATGTCAAAGAGAAATTGCATTACTGGAGTATTTGCTGGAAAACTAAGAGTATGACAGTATGATTATAGGGGAAGGAGTTCCCTACAGTGGAAAAGAATAGAGAGACATCATTGAAATATATGGTGTGGAATAGAGACTTACTGACAGTCTCGAGAATCCTTTAGAGAATTATTTAGAGAGGTTGAATCAACATACCAATGTGCTGATAGAAGAGGAAATTTCAGAGCAGCAAACTGAAATGTTGCTAAAGGAAAAAGAGGTACTAAGACCTTATGTTTTTTATTTTAATAATTATTTTTTGAGTGCAGATTTTGTTGCAGATGCTGGAGAAAATTTGCTACAGGAGAACAACCAAGTAAAGAAGGAAAAAAGAAGATTCTGTGGAAATATTTAATCCATGGAATAGAGACATTAGAGTGTTGGAAAGGATGTTGAAAAGCCAAGATTTCATGCAAGAAGAGGTAACTATGGAAGAGAAAGAGCTTGAAGAAATGCAGAATGTGAAGATGCAAGAGTTAGAGGATAGTAGCAACAAACTAATGCAAAGAGAAGGAGATAGTAGTAAATGGCAGATTATGTACTAGTCCAAGGAATTGCTAAAGAAAGAAGACAAAGAAATTGCCATAAGTGACAATAAGGAAGAAGTTACCAACTGCAGTAAACAGAAGCAGAAGATTGTCTTGGAATACAATGTAACAGAAATTAAAAAGGTGCAAGACAACAGTAAACAAGAGGGTAAGGATGAAAGGGCGGAAATAAAAATAAAAGTTCGGAAATCAAGAGGTGAAGGTAATCAGAAGTCAGAAGATATATTAGACAAATAAATTGAACTGATAAGAAGGATAGTGATGAAAGTTTCTTAGAAGAAGACAACAACATGAAAGCAAAGAAGTAGCAGCAAGAGGAAGAGAGTAACAGACTGTAAAAGCATAACTAGTGGAGCAAAGCAGTATAAAGTGTGGAGACCTCGAGAAAACAAACAAACAAAAGAAGAAAAAAAATGAAAAGTTACAAAACAAGGTATGGGATCCAGGAAGACAAAGATCATAAGCACATAATCGAGATGTCATGATTAATTTCAACCTTGGAAGTCTGATGTAGGAGCATTAAGCTCAAAAAATTCTTTGTATTTTAATAGACATAGGGGTCTTATGTTTTCAAGGAAGTTGGTTACCTATATATAAATTTTAATATCTTGAGTGAATTAAGTGAGACATTTAGAATAGGAATTAATTAATTATTGAGAGGAATTTTGTAAATGTTCTCGAATGTTGGAGAAAATGAGAGAATTAGGATAGTTGAGATTCCATAGGGAATGCGAGATTTGAGAATTAATTGTAAATCCTAAATTAGAATTGGTTTCATGATTTTGTGGATGAGAGAGGATCCTTAGGGATTAGTTGAGTCAAAAGAGGACTTAGAGGATATTCAGGATGTTGTTGAGAAGATAGGGGATATGAAACCAAAATTGTTTTGAGAACCATTTGTATAAATTGTAAAGCCTCAAAGGCATGGAGAGAGTTAGGATTTAGAAGAGAAGAAAAATGTTTGGGTTGTGAAGCCTATGGGCCAGAGAATAGGTGAAAAGGCCACTGATTAGAAAATCAGGCCAGAGAGAAGAACCTATGTAAATATTGGGTTATATATAGAGAGACTTTATTTCTGAGTATTAAGTATGCATTCAGAAATTCAATTCATAATTTCAGGTGGTGAATTGGAGTTTGGCACAGTATATATGTGTGCAGGTGAAATCAGGAAAAATCAAAGGAAATCTCGTCATTTTGTATTTGAGCTACATGATTTATGAATTCATGAGACTACATGTTCTTAAGAGGTCAAACATTCAATTTGTAGTTCTGTGTGGATTGCGTATGTCAAAGATTGGGAATCGATCATAGAATGGATCAATGCCACTAAAAAAAACTAACTTGGCCTTTCAAATTGATGTCTAATTCGAACTGCGTAGAGGTGAGAAGAACATAATGAGGTTAGATAGTATATAATATCAAATTCTGAGAAGTCTGTTTATGTCATGGTATATATGAGTGTAATTTACGGTTAAATTTGAAGAATGCATATTGAATTGCGTACATGCTTGAGAAAAAGTCACTGCTATAGTTTATCAAAACACCCAGAGCACAAATTCAACTCAATGAATTTATGCACAAGCCAAATTACTGAGAGAACTCTACAGGAAGCGATGGCATTATAATTTATTCATCATTCCTTAGGTTTGAGCTTCTGAAACAAAATTTCATCTCATTTTATGAACAATGTGGCTGAATTATTCATATAGACAGAGTTTTTATATACAATAATTTCATAGAACCCGTGAAGTGAATTCAATCTACAAAAAGAAGAATGTTGTGCATTGGATAAAGGCTGAAAACCATAACTCAGTGAATAGAAAACGGAACCATGAACCGATGGCACAGGTGGAATGTTGAAATGGTTTTACAAAAAAACAAATGGTTTTCGCACGACACTTAAAGTGGTGAGTGGTAAGTATTGATTCGGTGCGATAGTGTTAAGACAACGATGTGTGGCACATTGAAGCCACCCATTTCGCATATAATAAAAACTCTAACCATTGTGCATGTTGCAGTGCGATAAATTTATAACCGTCGGATCAGATAGGAATAAAGGACGAAGATTTGAAGCTAAATGAAGCATCGGTAAATGTGTTATGGGTGTTGAAGGTAAGTCATAAAGTTTATTGTTATTTCATGAGTGATAACACAACATTTGGTGTTAGTGAAATTCCACTAAGTTGGTGTGAATTTTTATAAATGCGGGTATGTCAAATTTTATTTAATTAAAAAATGAGGTTATAAGAGTAAAGTCTGAAAGGAAAGGGTGAATAGTATGGAAGAAAAGTGGATTCACCAATGATTTGTTACAACAGAAAATTAAAATTTCAGGGACATGAATTGACATGTATTTATTTATGCATACTCTGGGTTTGAGCAGCATTTGCTGCGTCATACATGTATGGAGAAGTGCTAGCTCATTAAGCTTATGATTAAGAGTGAAATATCCCAAGTACAATGTTAGATGGATGAAACACTATATCCAATAGTGAAACATGAAGCCACCAATTTATTCTCAAAATAATGATCTATCTCCTATGTATTACAAGAGAATCCAAGGAAATACTTCTAGAATCCAAGCCTTTTACTTGATTTACAAGGAGTTGTTTATAAAAAATAACAATGACCTTTGAGATTCCTCATGACTCTTTGACTCTTATGATTGTTCATATTATATACATGACTTATTACATTCCAAGACATGATTATTCACATTCCACATGTGTCCCTTAGACTTCATTACACATCATTTATTGCACAAGAAAAATTACACATGAGACGATGGTTATATAAGAAAAAATTGATAATGACACAAAGACTCATCAAACTGATAAGTAATTTCCTTCCTCATGGAGCTTAGTTGTATTGTAAGTGTGTCATGCTCTGAACTCTGTGGCAATGCCTTTGACCTTAACTCAAAAGTTCCTAATTTAGCTCATATTCACCTCTAGTACCTTTTTCAATATGTTCTTGGAGTTTTAATATACATTATTCCACAACCATGAAATTTCCATATGAGGTTTGACTATTTCAATGGCATACTACAAAATAATGGCTTTGGTAACTTCCAAGTCTTCTTTTTCTATTTTATATTTTATTTACTCAATATATTTCCTAAACTCCTGGAAGATGATCTCTCTGCCTATGATTTCCCTAAGCGTCCCTATCGAAGGCATACCATGATTTTGTATTAGAGACTCAAAACCATTATGCAGTCAATTATATGAACCAATGGTACTAATTGACTGTTATCCAAGATGCATGTATTTTTTATGGTTGTGTCTCAACTAAACTTTATTTATCTCTGCGGAATCCTGTCTTTCTTCTCCAAATGTTGCAGATAATTTGGATACTTAGCAGCCCACTCTTGAAATGATTGACAACTCTGCTTTCTAACTTCATGAGTTTCACCACTTCTTATGCTTTCCTTTGAATGGAAACAAGAGGAGCCACCATTTTTTGTAGTTCCATATAGTCATGCCATGGTGTCCTCTATTGGCCCCAATTCTTCGTACATGGTTGACTTACATTTTGTGGTGTTGACTCTTTACGATGGCAACCACTAATTCTCTTCCACAACATGTTCTTCTTGTTCCTTAACCACTACAAGTTCTCTTCTCACACTTGCATTCTCATTCAATAAATACTCATAATTATCATGTGTCATTGTAGCGAATGCAACATTTTCCACCATGATCTCTCTTGGATTCCTCTTGGTGTTGGAAGTTATCGTATTTTCTTTAGATATTAAGACTGGATTTTGAGGGTCCTTAGGGAAGTCTTTATTCCTTTGCTGCATGATCCTCTTCTTTAGTTGATCAAATATTGCACTGCATACAACCATGAATCTGTATGCTAGTGGAGATGTGATTCCCATTTCTCTGAATGGAAGATGACTTCCCATGAATGGAGGTTCCTCTGGAGTGTTTTTTTCATCATCCATGGGTTGGATGGTATCCTCTTCCTCCAACTCTTCTTATTCAATCTCCCGAGTCACCCAATATTCATCTAGTCTTTGTGTTGCTTCTTCCTCTGGGGAATTCCTCTGTTGTTCTTATTATATTATTTTCCTCTTTTCTTCTTATTCTTTTTGCTTCTGGAGAAACTCATACTTCCTCCTTTTGAACTCTTATTTGTATGCTTATTTCCTCTCCTATTTCTTCTTGAATAGCTCTTGTGTTTAAAGGATCGAATTTAAATTTCTTGTTACTCTAACCTATAAATTCATACCTAATCCTCTTCTCAGGAGATACTTTCCTTGCTTGAGGGGTTATATATACTTCCTCCTGCACCTACAAGTCTTGAGCTAGTGGATCTTGGGGTGAGTTGGTCTCCATCCCTTAATGTTCCTTCATGTTTTTATTTGTACTAAATATTTACCTTCTCATTTTCTATTGTAGATATCGATGAATGACCCCCATTGAAACCAATCCATTCACAATGCTTCTTGCACACTCTCTTGGGGTAATATCCATGAAATACCTTAGTTGTGAAGTGCATGTGATCCAACTCTTTTATTTCTATTTTTGTCACTTTGTGTCTCTTTAACTCATATAATCTAATCCTCAAAGGGAAGGTGGGTCAAGGGTCTCTTTCTCCTTTGAATAAATTTTAACAATCCCTTATCTAATTTATTTGCTACTTCATGCATGACCACCTTATTGGTTACATATCATGGAATTAGATGAGGGGATATATGAAAGCCAAAACATCTAATGTATGTACCCTCACCAGCTAAAAACCATTATGCGATATCTCGGAGTAAATCCTTCACCTGATCGGTCATGCAAGGAGGATCGATCTCGAATATCATCTAAAATTTAATGGAAAATAAGTTCTCATCCAATTTTCCATACACACCACTTAAGATTTATTCTGATAACACTATGTAGTGGAATTAAATTGGTAACTTCCCCTGAGGGGTCCAATACCAGTTCATTCTCGAGAATGCATATTGTGCATAAATTCCATCTAAGAGAAATAAATACATGTATAATTTTGGTGCTTGGTTCTCCCTTAAAGATTCCTTTTCCTGACCCACATGACGTTGCAACTTGAGTGAAAATATATCAACCCAATGGAAAAATTTGGCGTGGGATAGCACCATGTTGAGCAGATATATCCAATTCTCCTCAAACACCTCAATGTTCTTATGCCCATGAAACTGACAAAAAATAGCTATCAGATATATATATATATATATATATATATATATATATATATATATATATATATATATAATACTCTTAGTCAAATACATTGTGGATGAGTGATGATGAAACTTTCCAGGCACTCGACACTATGATTTGATAGCAATGCTTTTTTCGAGGTCAGCTCATCTCATGTGAAAGTTATCATTTTCATATTATGTGCGCCTAAGCATCTTGTAGTATGTCATCATGTCTTCACCATAAAAGTTGGTGATTTGACTTCCACTCTCACTACGAAGCACAAGGTGAGATTCATCCATATGTGTGATAATATATTCAATCACCTCCACACATAGGATGATCGAGAATCTACATGTGATCCTATGCATCATATATTTCTCGATATTGATGTATGAATGCACATCTTCTAATTTCTCAAAAAAATTCTCCTACATAAATGTGTCCTTGATCTTTCCCCATGTAACCTTAGTTGTTTTATCAACGAAGCACAATGTGTATTCATATATGGGAATGTTTGGCTTTGTAACTTTGACGGGTTAATTATTGCTTGCTTGTGAGACTTACTTGCAGGCCACTTTACCGGGAGGCATGGCTCCAAAAGATGAAGACGAGGTGACAATACTTGTATCACAAACACATGTTTCTGGCAGCACAATCATAATGACAAGATTAGTTTAAATCAACCTAACTGTGCAGTAATACTTTCAAATCATGTAGAAAGATCCATCACATGTAACTGGTCATGAAAATATATGAATGACATCACAAAATAACTTGCATGCATGAGTAAATAGGCATGAAAACTAGTAGGGCGCACTTTCAAATCATGAAAGAGTGTCAAGGTTCATTCAAAGCTTTGAAATATGCTCATGTTCTCAAGCAAGAGGAAAAATCAAACAAGGGAATTCTGGTGCACTTCGAACGCTTGAAGGGGTGAGTTGTTTGGACTTCAAATCTTCACAATGCACTCATGCACTCAAGGAGAGAGAGAGGGTGCACTAGCATACTCTGAAGGGAAAAAGGAACAAGCTGAAAATCCCCTTCATAATGTTCTCATGCACTCAAAAGGAAAGGAGGGCATAATGGTGCACTCTGAAGGGATGAAGGAAAATTATTTTAGTATTTGTGGTGCACACATGTGCTTAAGGGAGGGTGAAATTCTTTGTGGTGAAGAAGTTCGCTCAAGAGGAAAATTTGGTTGTTTCAGGCACAATATTCAAGGTTAATCAAGCTTCAGGTTGTGAAAGTGTGTTATTCCTATTGAAATATCATAAACACATTTAACAACAATATTCGATGATAAAATTGAGAAGAACAAACATTTGCAAGGTTATATAGATGTTGTTGCACTCTTCGTAGAATATGGAAGGTTGAATAATACGAAGATTTTTTGCATTCGACAATATATTAGCACTTTCAATGTGAATATTAAACATAAATTCCATAAAATAAACTGAAAAATCAAGAAACGACTTCAAGGAAACAAATAACGACAGTGAAATCATGAAAGGAAATGAAAATATTTGACATGAAAAACTTACTTGTAAAGCTAGTTGTTGAAGAGTATCTTCATCCATTGTTCTGATTTAAACTCATATGAGAATGATTATGCAAATGAATGATTAAATGGGTTGATTTAAAAGATTTAACATGAAATAATTATTTATGCATGATCATCACTTGTCATCACGTGAAAGGGTTAGTTAAGGAAGTTAAGTGGGCTCCTATTTTCTAAGAGAGTGCTAACATGCAACAAGATGTGCATGCATGCAACCAAGAAGAGCACATGTATTTAGCATGAAGGAATTCACTCACGGTGGGTGCACTTGCTCAAGATGAAGGAGTGCGCTCAAGGAGGGTGCACTTTTTATGCTAAAGGAGTGCGCTCAAGTCAAGCACATGTGTTCACCAACTTGGAGTGTGATTTTTCCTTTGTGAGTGATACACTTTATTTTTTTTATTTTTTTGTGCTTTTGAGTGTTTATTGAGTGTGTGCATCCTGACAATAAAATTTTCTAAGTAAATATAAGTGATTAGTTCACCCAACATTGGACTAGATAACTCAAGCGCTTCTAATGGTTAAGTGATGATGATTAGGACAAATTGACTTAGGATGACGCGGAATTAGGAGAAAATGCACAAATATAAAATCAAAAAACATGATGACACAAGGGGGCTTGAAACGACAGTTGATGTATGCTCGAAAATTGACTTAGGTAATTTTTTTGGAGGATCGTTGTCGCAACGACAACATAATGTAAAAAAATTATTATGTGAATCCAAAATCATTTTATTTGTTCTACGCAATTATACAACTTTGTAAAATAATAGTTTATTCAATGAAATAATTATTCATAGACAATGATCATGTATTAATGTGGTATTAATATTTTCTTGACAACTTTAATCATTGGTTAAATTATTATGGAGAAATATACAATATTTCATGTATTTGTTTTTAATGTTTGTGTTAGGGTTTGATTTATATATATTCTTGGAACTTCCAAATAATTTTGATATAAATTATCGCTAATTATTCATAGTAGATATATTTGTCAAAAACTAAATCTTGCAGAGTTTGTTATTGTTTTGTAAGTTATTAATTTTTCCTAGTGGATTAATTGTTTTCACCTATACAATGACTTGATTGGTATGAATTTAGTATGATTTATAATATTAAATGTATGTGGGAATACTAACATTATTACCATTTATATTTAATATATATGCATTTTTCTATTTTGATGGATAACAACACTATTCACTTGGGCATGTCCTCCTTCTTAACCTATCACCTATTCACTTTGATAAATATGTGTTATGGGAATGATGATTTCTACTCAATGTTTTTTCAATCATCATGTTTTAATTAAATTTTATTATCTGTTATGAAACCAGATCCAAAAATAAAATAAAAGAGAGAGGGTACTACCTAATTTAATCAACACTATTAACTTTTTCTTCTTGATATGTCCTTCTATCTTGAGAGTTTGAGGAGTGGTAATTCTTGCCAATGCATTACAAGATATGATCGGACTCATTTATTCTTTCTCTAGGGTTGGTTCATGGTGTATATCCTCTTCTTTTGAATTTTATTTTTCACTTTCTTCCTCTTCACAATGTATGTAAAATAATTTCTTCTCATCACACTTATGACCTTTAGTGTATTTGCTATCACAACTGTAGCGAAGCCCTTTTGCTCTTTTTTCTGACGATTTTTGTGGTGTCAACCTTGTAGGTTGTGGAAGTCTAGGAGTAGCAACACTTCCATATTTATAGATTTGAGTGGTAGGATTCCTTGTCACCATAATTTCACATTCATTTTTTCTTGCCAACCTAAATTCCTTCTCCAATGAATCAGGTTCCCAAAGTCAAACCACATGTTGGATGTTATCCTTTAAAGTCCCTACGAAGACATCAATCCGTGTTCCTCTAGAATATCAGTTACCCTTATATTCAATTTTTGGAGGTCCTCAATGTGCTCCGCCAATTAACACATTTGTTTGAGATTTATCAATTGGCTAAAGAAGGTGTTTCTCTTTGTATCCTCATAATGTGCTATCATTACCTCTGTAAAGATTGATCAATTGACAATTTTTTTATTGGACCAAAGCCAAAAATGTATTTTCTCTAAATGTAAAGTTGAAATGCGTACCTTTTGTGTGTTTTTCACATTATTGAGATCAAAATATTACTCCATCTGTAGTATCCATGTTACGGGATCCTTTCCATCAAACTTCCTCAGATCGATGTTTGAAGTATGGTGGGTCTTCAATCCAACATTAGATTTTATGAAATCACGATTAACATTTATTTTGTTATCAACATAAGTTTCCTCTACTATATTTTCACCTTTAGGAATCATTTCTTGCATCAAGTTTTTCAAACCTTCCTTCAAACCTTCCATGTTTGCTTTTATATCATTCTTCATGTCTTCCATTTTTTCTCCCATGTATTCCATGCCATTATTCAAACCATCCATCATTCCTTTCTTCAAACCATCCATATTAGCTTCCATTCCCTTCTTCAAACCATCCATCTTAGCTTCCATTCCTTTATTCAAAACTTATATTTCATTTTTTGTTGCTCTTTGCAAGAGTGAAATTTGGTGCACTTGCTCTTGTAATTTTGATATATCATGATGCACTTATTCCTCTTCATGATTCATGAGGCTTAATGGGTGTTGAATTATTTTTAGGGGGGTATTTTAGAACCCAATACTGATATCTATGCTTCAATATGCCCTTGGAATCACTTCAAAATGATTTCTCAAGCAAGACTTATGCAATTTGAAAAAAAAAATACACACCTTTTTCTTGTTTTTGAGGAGCTCGATATTGAAACTAAAATATCTTTGTGATTTTGTATCTTCAATATCTTAAATTTGGTACTGCAGTAGCCCTTTGAATCTTCTTTTGCATGCCACGGTCTGACTTGATTTGGATGCTTCAAGGAAGAATTATGCCCAGTATCCCATAATGATCTTGTTATGGACTCATTAATAGAGAAAACTTGTATGGCGTGCCATGTGTCACTGTTTCCTCCTTCATCTCTAAAATTGATACACAAAAAAATACATTATGTTTAATTTCAGCCACTTTTTATAGAATTCCAATCTGATGCTCATAGAGAGAGTTATGAAGATTTTCCCAAGGTCACCTCTTTTAGATGAAATTCGGGAGCCTACAAAAACCCTAACTTCCACAGATCATATCTCCACATATATTGCAAACCAAGATCTGAAATTTTTACAAGAATTTTCTGAGAAATTATTCTTCTCGTGGTTAAAATTTCAGCTTCTAAACCTTCGTATAAAAAGAAGTTATAGAGAAAATGCCACAATGACATTTTTGGAGCAGCACAACCCTCGAATCCAAAGCTATGATACCAAATGAAATGAAACCAACTCCAAAAATAGAAGAAAAGAGAGATAAATGCCTTATAAAAAATCCACTTTAAGGGTCCAACCTCCTTTTCATTTATAAATGAACAATTCTTGGATGATTCAAATGAAAAAACCTCCTTTCTATATATATGAGTCCATGGGGTCACAATATAATCCTAGCCGACCTAACAATAATAATGGAAGGGAAAAATAATAACAATATGGGGGTTACAGGGGTACAAAAATAACAATAAGGGGGCTACACTAACAATAATAAGGGACTACACTAGTAATATAGGGACCGAACATTATCTCCACTTTATTATTAACTCCTCACTTCTTTTATCTTGCATACAATCATTAATTTGGTAGTCTAAAACTTTAAATTATTGCTCTAAAGTAATTCAAAACAATTATAAATTGTAATATGTCAAGGGTTACCCCCTTCGGTCCAAGGGGCCATCCTAGGACCTAAAGTCAGGTGGTCTTATCGACCTCTGTTGACTACCTTGTCATCAATCCTTAACATGGTCAATCTAGAGGACAACATCCTTTTTGGTACCATTGTCGAGGAACAATGTGAAAATAATTATTTTCCCTAGGAAAACACGAATGGTTAATCATGTGACCTAGTGGTGAATTGGAACACAACAACATGCGCATAGTAAATTTAAAGAAATTATTGGTCTTTAAAAGTTTCACCTGGTGACTCCTTAAATTTACTAGTATTATTTATACTGCTTCAAAGATTACTTCTGGGGAATCTTCCAAATTTTATCCTCTTAATTTTTCTAAAAATGATTTCTTTCCCTAATGCTAATCCTTACGTAAACATATGGGATAAAAATATTCCTCTATTTCAATAATATAAATATGTCAGCCCTATTGAACATTAGATCAAATTCTATGATTGCATTCATAAAATTGCAGTTTATCATGAGGACCTCCTCATGAAATTATGCATGATGCCTTTGGATGCAAACATTATCCCATGGTAAAAGAACCTTCTTCCTACCAACATCTATTCCCTCAGATATTTTCATTGTGTCTTTCATACTTATTATAAAAGGGTGTATACTAATAAATTACTCATGGAATATTGTTGTGATTTGAACAAAAAAATTGATAATGTTGATTTAGGGTTTCAAGAAAGTATCAATTATGTGAGTGATGCAGAATTTGAAATTTAAAGTTTTTTAGATGAATATGAACTTAATTATTTGAATAAAACATATTTGTCTTCTCTTGATATTCAAATTGAATGTTTCAATGAGAAGGGCATTACAGTATCTAGCTTTTATTACCAAGAAATCCTTGTATTCTAACAAAATATGAAGAAGTACATCTATGTCTTAAATAATATCACAATATAATGACTAATGTTGAATTTGTTTTATATCTATTACTTTTTTCTTATCATAGTAGTAATGAAGTTTGTAAATAAATCCAATTTGAAGAATAAGTTACATCTATGACATTGTTGGTGGTACATTCCAATGGTTAATCACGAAGAATAAGCATTATACATTTATTGATATTCACATCGGAAATCAACTTATAATGACCCTTTAAAAAAAAAAGTTCAATATTTCAATCATATTCTACAAAATAAAATGTATGTGATTATGTCTTAAATAGTTCGGACTTTGTTTCAATTGATCTTCATGTTGATTATTCACCACCAATATATGATGAATATGAAGATGAATATTTAACTCATTTTTGTAATCTTGAAATGAGTGGTAGTTCATTTACAAGTTCCAATTTTCAATCATTGTAAAAATATGATCCCTTTCATACCTATAAGCATAATGAACATGAGCATGTAAGTGACTTAATTCACTTCTATCTTCCTAATCATGAGCCTATCTATGATATTTATCTAGACAATAATGAATCTGCAACATTGCTAGTGAAAAATCCATGTAATAAAGGAAAAAATAATAAGCACGGTTGATGGGACACTTATCTCAAGATGAATGTGTTAATTCCCTATATTAATAGTGTAGTCCATTATTATGTTAGTGTAGCCCCCCTTTTGTAATTTTTGTACCCCTGTAACCCTCATATTGTTGTTATTGTGCCCTTACATTATTATTGTTAGGTCGGCTAGGATTACATTGTGGCCCCAGTAGGATTACATTGTGGCCCCATGGACTCGTATATATAGAAATGAGGTTTTTTCATTTGTATCATCCAAGAATTTTTCATTCATGTACTGTATTTGAGGTTTCCCCCTAGAAGTGGCTTATTTCTAAGGCATTTATATCTCTTTTCTTCTATTTTTGGAGCACGTTTCACAACATTTGGTATCAGAGCTTTGGATTCTAGGGTTTCGCTGACCCAAACATTTCATCCTTGAATTTTAGTTATAACATTTTTTCTACGAAGGTTCAGAAGAAGAAATATTTAGAGCGCGAAGCCAAAATCCTGAGGAACATCGTCACAAAATTATAGAGCTTGGTTCGTAATATTTTAGGAGATATGATCTATGGAAGTTAGGTCTTTTTCAGGCTCCTGAATTTCATCTCAAAGAGGTGATCATGGGAAAATATTCATAACTCTCTCTCTGAGCATTGGATTGGAATTCTGTAAATAGTGACTAGAAGTACACAGACTGTAGTTTTCTTTCTATACATTTCAGATCCAAAGGAGCAAACAATGACACATGGCAAGTCGTATAATTGTGCTTTACTGAACTAGTCCATAATTAGGTCATTTTGGGATATTGGGCATAACTTTGCCTTGAAGAATCCAAATCAATTCCAACCTATGGAATTTGAAATAAGCTTTAGAGGACTACTATAGGGCCAAATTTTAGATATTTAGGATCTCCAAGTATATAGATAAGTCAATTTCAATATCAAGATCCTGAGAAGCAAGAAAAAGGTGTGTATTTTTTTCAGAATTGCATAAGTTTTGTGTAAAAAAAATCAATTTGAAGTGATTACAAGGGCATATTGAGCATATATTTCAGTATTGGGTTCTGAAATGCCTCCTAAAAATAATTCAACACCCATTAAGCCCTCAAAAATATATACTATGACGCATGAAGAGGAAGAATTGCAGTATGAGATATAAAAATTACGGTACAAGTGCAACAAATTTTGATCTTACGAAGAGCAACCGAAGATGACATAGATGGTTTAAAAGTAGAAATGGACGCTAATTTGGATGGTTTGAAGGATCAAATAATAGATAATATGGATGATAAATTAGTAGAAGATCACATCAAGCATCAACAACAAGTTCTCCAACTCTTAAAGAATAACCTAACTTTGGTGCATAATCTAATGAAACAACAGGAAGATCAAAATCACATCAAAAGAAGTTCTGAAGTAGTCACAGAAACAAGAACTCGACAAGTACGATCAATTTCAGAGTATCTCATCAAGTGGAAGAACTTTCCTTTAGAATATTCCACATGGGGAGGATGATAATTTTATACAGAAGCATCAAGAAATAATCAAGCGTTGAGGACAACACTTGTTTGAAGGAGAGGGGCATGTTAAGTCCATATATTAATAGTGTAGTCCCTTATTATGTTAGTGTAGCCCCCCTTATTGTTATTTTTGTACCCCTGTAACCCACATATTGTTATTAGTGTGCCCTTACATTATTATTGTTAGGTCAGCTAAGATTACATTGTAGCCCCACTAGGATTACATTGTGGCCCCATGGACTCCTATATATAGAAATGAGGTTTTTGCATTTGTATCTTCCAAGAATTGTTCATTCATGTAATGTATTGGAGGTTGCCCCCTCAAAGTGGCTTATTTATAAGGCATTGATATCTCTTTTCTTCTATTTTTGGAGCTAGTTTCACAACAGAATGTTCGGAAAAACATCCTAGAGGGTGTTCATTTGGTTTATTATGGCTAAATGAAATTGGAAAAGGAAATGGAAAAGCCTTTGGAAAGGCATTAGGCATTAATTGGAATTTTATTTATGAAAATAATGGAAATTAGGAGAAAAGGAAGGTGAAAGGTCACATGTTGCATGTGAGGAATAAAATGAAGGAAAATAATGGAAAATGAAGAAAATAGAGGCCTCATTAATAAAATGGCTTCTGAGGATCATTTGGTAAGATTTTTGGTATGTGAATTTTGGAGCTCTCTGATTATTCTCTCTCTCTCTCTCTGTCTCTCTCTCTCTCTCTCTCTTGCCTACTCTTGGATACTTAGAGTTTTCTTGGAGCACTCTTGGAGAGTGTGGGTACTTGGTGATTTGGAGAAACAAGGAAAAATAAGAGTAGGAAAACGCAAGCGTACATCGAGATCAACAGTTACAATGATATTTGATTGTAGGTACCAAGTTGCATATATGTTTTCCTCACTATTTTTGGCATGCATGTTCTGTGCATGTGGATTTTCCTAGCCTTTTAATTTCCTGGACAACCATGGTGTTGTGGGTTTATTTCCATTGATTATTTTCTGGTTGGTTCTCATGATTCCTTTAGCTGTGGGTTGAGTTACTAGTCTTGGAAGCCTTGGTTAGACAAATGATTTGGAAGCCCTAGGTGGGTTGAGTTACTAGTCCTAGAATCCCTAGGTTGAAAAACGCTTTGGAAGCCCTGTAATAGTTGGGGTTGAGTTACTAGTCCTAGAGCCCTTGGTTGGAACAAACACTCTACAGCCCTATAACAGCTTGGATACAGACCAATCCATGATGGTTGTGATGATTGACCATGAGGTTGAGTCTGTTATGAAACCAACTCCAAAAATAGAAGAAAAGAGAGATCAACACCTTAGAAATAAGCCACTTCAAGGGGGAAACCTCCAATACATTACATAAATGAACAATTCTTGGATGATACAAATGAAAAAACTTCCTTTCTATATATAGCAGACCATGGGGCCACAATGTAATCCTATTCAACCTGACATTAATAATTGAAGGGCACAATAATAACAATATGGGGGTTACAAGGGTACAACAATAAAAATAAGGGGGTTACACTAACAAAAATAAGGGACTATACTAGTAATATAGGGACCTAACATGCTCCTCTCCAAAAAAGTGTTGTCCTCAATGCTTGAGTAGCTCCTGGTGCTTCTGTATAAAATTATCATCCTCCCATGTAGAATGTTTAGTGGGTAAGTTCTTCCATTTGATGAGATAGTATAAAATTGATTGATTTCGTAGCTGTCGAGTTCTTGTTTCTATGACTGCTTCAGGTTCCAATATGGTTTTTCCTTCCTCATAAAGTTCTAGAAATATTGTTTGAACTGGAAGTTTGTCCCCTATAACCTTATTTAAGCATGAAACATGGAAAATTGGATGCACTCGTGAAGAAGCAGGAAGCTCCAATTTGTATGTCATAGTACCAATATTTTGCAACACCTTGTAAGGAGCATAGTACTTTGGCGATAATTTATTGTCCTTATTAGCTTTCTTGAGGGAAATTTTTTTTATGGTTGTAGCCGTAAAAATACCTAGTCTCCTACATTAAAACTTCTCTCACTACGATGTTGATCTGCTTGTTGTTTCATTAGATACTGTGCCAAATTTAGGTTATCCTTTAAGAGTTGGAGAACTTCTTGTTGATGATCGATGTGATCTTCCACTGCTTGAACCCTAGAATTTTACCCTAAAGAAGATGTGATGGACAGTGTATGATATCCATAAAGTGCCATAAATGGGGTAATTTTTTCTGTAGTATAGAAGGAAGTGTTATACCACCGTTCAGCCAAAGGTAACCACTTAACCCATTGTGATTTATTATCAGATACAAAACAATGAATATATCCTTCCAAATATTCAATCAATATCTCAGTTCGACCATCGGATTGAGGATGATAAAATTAGTTATGAGCTAGTTGAGTACCCAAACAAGAAAATAATTATGTCCAAACATTTCCTATAAAAATGGGATCTCTGTGACATAAAATAATCTTCGGGTTTCCATGTAGCTTTTGAATTGTTTCCATAAATGCAGTAGAAACTATACTTTCTTTAAATGGATGAGATAATGCATAACAGTGTGCATACTTGGTAATTCTATCAACTACCACCATGATGACACTCTTTCCTTCAAACTTAGTTAAACCTATGATAAAATCCATTGAAATATCCTCCCAAACTTGACTTGGAATGGATAAAGGTTGTAGAAGACCCGGGGCCTTAATTGTCTCAACTTTATTTTGCTGGAAAACCAAAAATTCCACCACAAACTTTTGAATATTATATTTAAGGCCATCCCAAAAAAAATCTTTCTTCACCCTGTGGTAAGTTTTTAAAATACCTGAGTGTCCTCCTAAAGGAGAAGTGTGCCATTCCAAACGAATATTTTGTTTTAGTTGGGAATTCCTTCAAATATATAAGAAATCTTTATACCATAAGGAATCATTTTTCCAACTAAATGTATAAGATGTACTAGGATCTTGCTTCAAATTTTGAATGAGTGTCCACACTTCTTAGTCCTTCTTCCATTCATCCCTTGCTTCGGTTATCCAATATCATTGGATAATAGAAATGGCACAAAGAAATGCTTCCACCTCTTCATCCTTTCTTGAGAGTGCATCTCCAACAACATTTAGCTTCCTTTTTTTGTAGATGATTTCAAAGTCATAACCCAACATCTTTGTGACCCATTTTTGCTGCTCTTCTAAAGATATTATTTGTTCCAAAAAGTGTTTAAGACTATCATGATTATTTTTTACCTTGAAGTGTCTTCCCATTAGTTAAGGTCGCCATTTCTTTAGTGCATGTAGTATTTTCAACATTTCCTTCTCATAAATAGCCTTTTGTAAATACTTTCCTTTGATTGGATGACTTTCAAAAGAAATGGGTCTTCCTTTTCACATTAAAACCACACCAATTCCATTTCCTGAGCCATCACATTCCACAATAAAGTTTTTGTGAAGTTTGGCGTAGCTAAGACTGGTGCTAGGCACATTTCCTCTTTAAGATGTTCAAATGCCTTAGTTGCTTCGAGAGTCCATGACAATGCATATTTATTCAATAATGTTGTTAAAGGTGTTGTTATTCTCCCATAATTCTTAACAAACTTGCAATAATACCCTGTTAACCTGAGAAATCCGCGCAACTCCTTTATGGTTGTAGGGACTTTCCGTTCCTTAATGGTTTTAATTTTGCTAGGGTGTTGGAAACATGATTCTTATGTCTTAATATGTTGTCCTTGATGGAAAATCTCTGGCAATCAATAATGTATATGTCTTCTAGAGAATATCAGTAGGTTGCAGAAGGTATATCAGAAGAAATGTGTAAATTCCAGCAGAAGTTGGTTAATTTTCTTATTGAAGGTTCTATACGTGGGTTTGTACAGGCCAAGTTGTGTATACACACATATAATAATGATCCAAGTCGCGAATGCCTTTTGCAATATAAAAATATGATACCAGGGGGCTCTACCATGGTATTAGCCCATAGTATTGAGCATTGTGTTGTCTATTTGATAGCGTCCAAGAATACCATCGACAATTGTGTGGATATGACTCATGGTATTTCTAAAGGCTAAATCTATATAAGGAAAAGAATATCATAGTGCAAGGTGTGCATGTGTAAGGGTTGTTACTGACTAATTCTCTCTGAATTATATCTTCATGGGATGAAATATGTTTTATTGGTAGATCTGCATCTATGATGCACCCTTGGATACAATAATGGATCAAGATCTCTTGACCTGAAATGACTATATAATTGATATATGGAAGAGTTTTGTGACCTGGCACATGTTTGCTAAAGTGAAGTGAAGAAATATGAGTAAGTTCTATAGATATGAAACATTCTGCAAAATTAATATTTACATATCTATACACTATTTCGTCTTGGTCAAAGCGCGTATATATGCAACTTTGTCTCAGAAAAAGCGCATATGGAAGTCAGGGTTTTCTGAAGCTTATTACGGTGGTTATCTGTTTATTGCTGCTGTATTTCTATTGTCTTTCAATGAAGTCTTCAGGTAGATCTGGGTTGCTTGAATGTTGTATATGCTGCTAAGTTGAATATGTACAAATCTAATCAATGAGTGAATAAATATGCTTAGTGATGACTAACTGATTAAGGTTTCTGCAAAGATATCTGACTGTAAGCCTTAGATCTATTTCTGAGACTAGCTATATTCTGGGAGATCAGTATTCACAAATCTATACGTAGGTTGGTGTGAAGGAAAGCATGTATACACACGGGTTCAGTAAAGAAAAGTTGAATATTCATTTTAAGATAATGAATGTTCAGGGTTGAGTTTGATTCTACATACTGATTATGAAATCTAGGTTATTACTGTGCTCTAGTTATAGTGATCTCACTTTTCTGATTGAAGTATTGGGTGAATTTTATTATTTTTAATCTTTATGAAGAGTTGTTTTGAAGCTTTGTGATATAGTGTGAAAATTGATGAAACATCGTCTGCAGTGGTTCTGAGGGTTGAAGCTTTCATTGTTGAAGTAGAATATTCCTACCACTAGAAGTTGGTGTTCTCATAAGGGGGTTGAAGCTCCCTTCCAGTAGTGGCTCGTAAACAAGATTAGGGGGTTGTATCTCTCTTCCAGTAGCAGCCGGAGAATGAGAGAAGGTTGTATCCTTCTGCAAGTAGATCCTTATGTACTGATATGAGTCAGCATCAGTACAATATTCTAAGCAGTTTTCCATATAATAAATATTGAAGACAGAGACCACAACAGTGGTGGTTTTCACCTGAATTGGGTTTCCACCTTAAATCTTGGTCTTCATGTGTGAAGCTCTTATGTGATGATTTATTTACTGCACATAGTTACTATTTAACTAACTGTTGCATAAATGATAATTTGAGTTAAATATTGTTTCTAAAATTTTATCTAACATTAAAGGTATCTCAGTATACGCAAGTTTTTTTTGGTATATCATCATGCATATGCAAGTTGGGTCCATTAAGGTCATGTATGGAATTCAGTAAAGAAAAAGTTAAAGTTATCAGTAAGCTCTAAATACTGATTCACCCCCCCCCCTCTCAGTATTTTTCCCAACAATTGGTATCAGAGCAGGTCCTTCTGTAGAAACTTAATCGTTCGAAGGAAGATCAGCCAAGATGAGAATTCAAGATGGGACAACATCTATTAGGCCTCCTCTCTTCAAAGGAAACAATTTAATCTTTTGGAAGACAAGGACAAGATTCTATCTTCAGTCTCTTGGAGAAGATGTATGGGCTATAGTTGAAGGAGGTTATCAATATCCAGCGCCAGTTCCAATAGAACCAACCACAAGAAAGAACTATGAAACCAATGCAAAGGCAGTTAATGCATTATTGGGAAGTTTGACTAAATCAGAATTTGTCAAAGTCATGTAGTTGAATATAGAAAAAGAGATATGAGACAAAATAATTATGAGCTATGAAGGTGATGCCAAGGTAAAAAGTGATAAACTCCAAACTCTTAGAATTCAATATGAAAAAATTAGAATACATAATGAGGAAAGCATTGCTAGTTTATTTTTACGTTTAGATGATATTGTAAATCGTATGAAAAATCTGGGTGAAACCATAACTGAAACTACTCTGGTAGAAAAGGTTTTAAGATCTCTAACTCCCGAATTCAAGTCAAAAGTGTCTGCTATTGAAGATAAGCAGGATCTACAAAATCTTATTGTTGTTCAACTTCATGGGATTCTGACTGCTTGTGAAATGAGAAAAGGAGGTCCATCTAAAGTCAAAGGAGATGTCTTTAGATCTGCTACAAAAGGAAAGGAAGTAGAAGAACAAGAAGGATCAGGGTATGTTTCAAAAGAGGATGAGATAAATTTTGTAAAGAAGCTACAACTTGGCAATAGAAGGTTCAAAGGTAAGCTTCCTTTTAAATGTTTTGCTTGTGGAAGAGTCAGTCATTATGCTGCTAAATTTACCCATAAAGATAATCATGAAAGGGAAAGGAAGTGGTAAAAGGAAATAAGAAATGGTTTATCAATAGAAAAAGCTATTATACTCATGAAGATAGTGATGGTCTATCAAATAGTGAAGAAGGAGAATCCGATCAAGATATTAGACTACTCATGGGTTTTGAAAAAGACTCTAGTGAGGCTAAAGATACTTTTATGGATGAATTAGAAGAAAATGATTTTGTTGAATAAATAAATCAGCTCAAAATATGTTTGGAAGAAAACAAAATTTCTATAGATACTCTAAAGAATCATCTTATAGAAAAGGATAAGCGCAATGAGAAATTAGAATGTGAAATAGTAAGTCTAAGAAAGGAAATTGAGAAAGTGAAAACTTTAAATCTTAGATTTGCTAAAGGAACTGAAACCTTAGATAAAATTATCAAGCTACAACGCTCTCCTCTTGTAAATATAGGTCTTGGATATATCGGAAAATCCTCTCAGTCTTTAGCACCAAGCTATCTAAATGCAGCTAAAGCCAATCTGCAACATTTTGACACTCAGCAAAAGAACAAAGAGACTACACAGGTAAAGCATGACCACTTGAATACAAGGAAGAACAATAATAGAAATATCAATCAGCAGGTAAAAATAAATAGAATGTTTCATGATCGCAAAACTTTATTCTTTAATGGACAATGTTTCTCATGTCATAACTTTGGTCATAAAGTTGCTCAATGTGTTGCATACAAAACCATCATGACCAAAGAAGCAAGAAAGCAAAGAAATGAGACTGGAATAAATAAGAATACTTATAGCAAATTTTATCCTCTTCAAATTGAAATTAAATGTTATTATTGAAATAACTTTGGAAATGAATAATCTGAATGTAGGAGCAAACTTCAGCCAAAAGGGAATATACCTTCAAATTCCAAGGTATGGAGAAAGAAGGACTTATAAGTTGAAAGCTGTGACATAGCTTTATTTGATGAAGGGGAAGAAAATCAATGTACATTGATAGTGGATGCTCAAAACACATGACAGGTGATAAAAATAAACTCCTTTCATACAATTCTCTAGAGAAGGAAAAAAATGTTACCTTTGGAAATGACTCTCTTGTTGCCATTAAAGGAAAAGGCTCTGTTTTTCTAAAAGAAAAGGTGAAATGTAACAATTTTATGTATGTGTATGGATTAAAGCATAACCTGTTGAGTGTGAGTCAAATGTGTGATCAAGGAAATGAAGTTGTCTTTAGTTCAAAAGAATGTGTAGTACGTGAACTTGACACAGGAAAAATGGTAATAAAAGGAACTAGAACACCAAGCAATATGTATTTTTTGAAAGGTGGCCAAGAGCAATTGTACTTGGGTAAATCTTTAGAAAATTGGCTATGGCACAGAATATTGGGATATTTGAGCTTCGCTCAAATAAGAAAATCTAGCAAACTCAAAGTTGTTCGTGATCTTCCTAGCATCACTCTGCCTGAAGTACCATATCCAAGTCATGCCAATTCGGTAATAAAACTACGGTGCAATTCAATGCCAAAGAAGAATCAGAAAGTAAGCCTCTTCAACTTATACATACTGATCTATATGGTCCTGTAAGGAAAAGGTCACCTCGTAGAGAACAATACTATATTTTATTTATTGATGAGTTCTCTAGAATGTGTTGGATCAGTTTACTGAAACATAAATATGAAGCATTCGAAAAAATTAAGATCTTCAAAGCTTTGGTTGAAAATGAATTAGATCTAAAAATTAAATGTCTTAGATCTTACCAAGGAGGAGAATATATATCAGATGAATTCTTTTATTTCTATGAACATCATGGCATAAAAAGACAGCTTTCTGTAGCTGGAACCCCACAACAAAATGGCATGGCATAAAGGATGAACATAATAGTTCAACAGATGGCTCGGACTATGCTTGATGAATGTGGAACTCCCGATACATTTTGGGGAGAAGCAGCACATACCGCAATAAATATTTTTGACAAGGCTCATGTTTGTGTGAACAATGATAAAACTCCTTATGAACTCTGGTATGGAAATATTCCTATTGTAAATCATTTTAGAGTTTTCAGAAGAAAATCTTTTATCAATAAAAATGATGAAAAACTTGGTAATTTTGAACCTAGAGAAGATGAAGGAATATTTCTTGGTTACTCTTCTAAAAGTAAAGCATATAAATGTTACAATAAAAAACTTCAGAATATTGTTGAATGTATTGATGTTGTAATTGCCGAGTCTCTCTTAGCTCCTAAAAGGGAAATAACAACAAAAAATTAAGATGATGGTGATGTATATTTTCCCTCATCAAATAGCAACAATATAGAAGGTGAACCCAATGATGCACCAGAAGAAGATATATTTGGAAAGGCTCCATCTAGGTACATCCAAAAGAATCATCTAGAATCTCAAATTTTGGGAGAAAAGGGATCAGGTGTGTAAACAAGAAGAACTCTTTTAGGATCCCCTAGCTATCTGACATTCTTATCCACTATTGAACCACATAATGTAAATCAAGCTAGTAAAGATTAATGTTGGATTCAAGCCATGAATGAAGAACTTGATCATATTGAAAAGAATCATACTTGGGAATTGGTTCCAAGACCTCATGATAAAAATGTTATTGGAACAAAATGGATATTAAAAAACAAGTTAAATGAAAATGGAGATGTTATTAGAAACAAAGCTAGACTTGTGTGTAAAACGTATGCTCAACAAGAAGGTATAGAATTTGAAGAAACATTTGATCCTGTAGCTAGAGTTGAAGCCATAAGAATGTTTCTTTCTTTTTCAAGTTTTCAACAATTCAAAGTTTATCAAATGGATGTTAAATCTGCTTTCCTCAATGGTGATCTAGAAGAAGTTTATATAGAAAAAACAGAAGGATTCATTCTGGGAAATGATGAAAAACTTTTTTGAAAACTTAAAAAGGATTTATATGGTCTCAAACAAGCTCCTCAAGCATGGTACTATCGTCTTGACAAATATCTTCATCAACGAGTTTTTACAAAGGGATCTACTGATAGTAACTTATACACAAAAATTGAGAATGATAAACATTTGATTGTAGTTGTATATGTAGATGACATCATTTTTGGAAGTAATGAAGAGTCCATGAGTTAGAAATTTGCTTTTTTTATGCAGCAAGAATTTGAAATGCCTTTACTTGGGGAACTGACATTTTTTCTAGGCTTACAAGTGCAACAAGCAAGAGATGGCATATTTTTATCACAAGAAAAATATCTTAAGAAAATTATGAACAAGTATGGGATGGAAGAATGAAAACCTATGAGTACTCCAATGGTAACTGGATGTAACCTCAATTCCAATGATGATTCTCACACGGTGAATCAACGAGAATATATATCCATGATTGGAAGTCTGTTTTATCTAACTAGGACAAGACCAGACATTATGCATGCAGTTGGGATTGTTGGACGATTCCAAGCTAATCCAAAAGAGTCTCACCTTCAGGTTATAAAAAGAATATTCAAATATCTACAAGGGACTTAATACTTTGGTCTAAGGTATCCAAAGAATGTTGATCTCACTCTTCATGCTTACATAGATGCAGATTGGGCTGGAAATGTTGATGATCGAAAAAGCACTAGTGGTGGTGCATTTTATATGGGGCCCCGATTAGTAGCTTGGTTCAACAAGAAACAAAGTTCTATTTCCTTATCCACAACAGAAGCAGAATATGTGGCTACTACATCATGTTTCACACAACTTCTTTGGATGATGTAGACACTACAAGAAATTCAAATCAAATGTTCACCTCCCATATCCATTCTATGTGATAATATGAGTGTCATTAGTATCTCGAAGAATCATCTTAAGCATTCCAAGACCAAGCACATTCCTATAAAGTATCACTTCCTACATGAACAAGAGATTGAACAAAAGGTTAAATTGGAGTATGTTCCCTCCAAAGAACAAGTTGCAGATATATTTACTAAACCTCTTCCCAGGGAAGCTTTCGAATATCTCAGACAGAAGCTGGGAGTTGTCTCTGCCTCTCTGATCAAATATTCTTAATTTCAGAAGTTTAAATTCAATATGCTAGTTTCATAAAGGAAAAGTGCATATATACGCAAGTTTCTATGCATAAAACCATGTATGGTATTTACTGACAGAAATTCTCTGGGTCACCTTTCAGAACAATTGTGGTGTTGTTGGGTAATCTTTGTTGTTGTTCCAGTATTCATCTTTCTGTAACATTCTTCGATATTTATCTCCTTGATGAAGAAGCTTTAATGAACTGGTTGTTGAAGGTGTTCAAGATGCACAAGCTTAGGGGGAGCACCTGCCTTGTTGAAAAGGATGCATTGTTGGCATTCTGATTGGTTTCTGATATGATCTCTCTCTTGAGAATTTTTGGTCCTAATTATGAAAAGTCATTTCTATAATTTGATGAAAAGGGCATGTTGATACCCATCATGTAAATTATTATATTGAATCATGAAAGGACTTGTTCAAACTTGTAAACCCACTTGTTTGGGTAGTTGAGTCAAAAATGTAATTCCACTTGGTTGGATCATTGATGTAAGTGAGTCCTTGGTGATACTCGATTGAGTTATAGATTCATGTACTTCATTTAAAAATATATCTGGTGATTTAGCATGACCTCAGGGGGAGCATAGTCAATATAGTGCCCTTTTCCCTTGATGTCAAAGGGGGCAAGTATTTTCAGTGTTTTGAATAATGGTTATGTTTAATGTATCTATATGTTGTGGTCGTTTGTGGTGATCAAACACCATCATGGTTTCCATCAAGTCCAAAGGGGGAGATTGTTGGCAACATGATTCTTATGTCTTAATATGTTGTCCTTAATGGAAACTCTCTGGAAATCGATAGAGTATATGTCTTATCAAGAAGCTCAGTAGGTTGCAGAAGGTCTATCAAAATATATGTGTAAAGTCCAGCAGAAGTTGGTTAATTTACATATTGAAGGTTCTATACGTGAGTTTCTACATGCCAAGTCTTGTATACATGCAGATAAGAATGATCCAAGTCGCGTATGCCTTTTGCACTCTAAAAATATGATACTAGGGGGCTCTACCATGGTATTAGCCCACAGTATTGAGCGTTGTGTTGTCTATTTGATTCCGTCCAAGAATACAATCGGCAGTCGTGTGGTTTAGACTCATGGTAATGCTAAAGGCTAAATCTATATAAGGAGAAGAAGATCATAGTGCAAGGTGTGCATGTGTAAGGGTTGTTACTGACTACTTCTCTGTGAATTATATCTGCATTTGATGAAATCTATTTTATTGGTAGATCTAAATCTATGATGCACCCTTGGATATAATAGTGGATCAAGATCTCTTGACCTGAAATGACTATATACTTGATCTATTGAAGAGATTTGTGACCTGGCGCATGTTTGCTGAAGTGAAGTGAAGAAATATGGGTAAGTTCTATACATCTGAAACATTCTGCAAAATTAATATTTACAGATCTGTATGCTAGTTTGTCTCGGTCAAAGCGCGTATGTACGCAGCTTTGTCTTAGAAAATGCACGTATGGAAGTTAGGATTTTATGAAGCTTATTGAAGAGGTTATCTATTTATTTCTTCTGTATTTTTTTTGTCTATCAATGAAGTCTTCATGTAGATCTCGGTTTCTTGAATGTTGTATATGCTACTAAGTTGAATATGTACAAACCTAATTAATGAGTGAATAAATATGCTTAATGATAACTAACTGATTAAGGGTTCTGCAAATGTATCTGATTGTAAGCCTCAGATCTAGTTCTGAGACTACCTATATTATGGGAGATTAGTATTCACAGATCTATACGCAGGTTGGTGTGAAGGAAAGCATGTAGACATGCAGGTTCAGTAAAGAAAAGCCGCGTATGCATTTTAAGATAATGAATGTTGAGGGTTGAGTTTGATTTTGCATACTGATTCTGAAATCAAGGTTATTACTGTGCTCTAGTTACAGTGATCTCGCTATTCTGATTGAAGTATTGGGTGAAGTATATTATTTTTGATCTTTATGAAGAGTTGTGTTGAAGATGTGTGATCCAGTGTGAAAATTGATGAAACATGGTCTGTAGTGGTTCTGAGGGTTGAAGCCTTCAGTGTGGAAGTAGAAGCTTCCTGCGAGTAGAAGTTGGTGTTTTGATCAGGGGATTGAAGCTCCCTTCCAATAGTGGCTGGTAAATGATATCAGGGGGTTGTAGCTCCTTTCCAGTAGTAGCTGGAGAACGAGAGAAGGTTGCAGCCTTCTGCAGGTAGATGCCTGTGTACTGATATGAGTCTACATCAGTACAATATTGTAAGAATTTTTCCATATAATAAATATTGAATACAGAGACCACAGCAACGGTGGCTTTCTCCCGAATTGTGTTTCCACCTTAAATATTGGTGTTCATGTGTGATACTCTTGTGTGATGATTTATTTACTGCACATAGTTACTATTTAACTAACTGTTGCATAACTGGTAAGCTGAGTTAAATATTGATTCTGAAAGTTTATTTAACATTAAAGGTATCTCAGTATACACAAGTTTCTGTCAATATATCTGCGTGAAAACGTGATTTGGGTTCATTAAATTCGGTTAGGGAATTCAGTAAAGAAAAATTTAAAGTTATCAGTAAGATCTAAATACTGATTCACCCCCCACCTACCCCCTCTCAGTATTTTTCCCAACATAGGGTCTACCTGAACACCCTCGTGAGATAAAATATGACCCAGATATTCCACCTCTTGTACTCCAAAGAAAAATTTGGATGTTTCTGCATATAATTGTTTCTCCTCCAATAGTTTGATCACCCTGTCAACATGTTCAACATGATCCTTCCAAGACTTGTTGTAGATTAGTATATCATCAAAAAATACTAGCACAAATTTTCTAAGGGTTTGAAAATGGAATTCATCAACCCTTGAAATGTAGAAGGTGCATTGGTAAGGCCAAAAGACATGACCAAAAATTCATAATGACCCTCATGAGTTCGAAATTTTTTTTTCAAAATATCTTTAGTCTTCATTCTAATTTGATGATATCCTGAATAGAGATCCAACATGGTAAAATAAATTTCTCCATGTAACTCATTCAATAATTCATCAATCATAGGAATGGGAAATTTATATTTACTAGTGAGCTTATTGAGCTCCCTATAATCTGGACACATGCGCCATGATCCATCCTTCTTGTGCACCAATAATACTAGAGCAGAGAAATAACTTTGACTATGTTGAATTATACCAGCCTCTAACATTTATGCAATCATACGTTCAATTTCGCTCTTTTGGACATAAGGATATATGTAAGGCCTGATGTTTGGAGGAACACTTCCTGGAATCAAATGAATAGCATGATCATGCTCATGAATAGGTGGGATTCCTTTGGGAGTTTCAAACAACTTGGAATGATTGTCCACGGCTTTTTGGATATCTAGAGAAAGAGATGATTTTGATGTTGGAACTTCTAGTGAGCATAATTGTGCAATTACACCTTGTTGTTCTTTCTTTAGAAGAAATTTCATGACATTAGATCTTAGTATCTTTCTTGGCTTCCCTAAGATACCCCATAATTCGATTTCCTTTCCTTCTGAAAAAAATTTCAAGAAAATTTCTTGAAAAATAAAAGCTACAGTCCCCAAAGATTGTACCGTTGAACTCCTAGTACAACATCAGCACCTCCCATTGGGATGGAAAGCATTGGACTATTCAATACATATTCCCCCATGGCTAGCTTGATATTATGGCATTTTCTATAGAAATTTATTGTTCCTCCATTTGCAACCATCACTTGACATTATGGTGCTGGATATAGGAAAAAATTCAATTCCTTGGCTACCTTACAATCAATAAAGTTTTGGGTACTACCCGAATCGATCAACATTATTACCTTTTTCTTCTTGATATGTCCTTCTATATTCAGAGTTTGAAGAGTGGTAATTCCTTCCAATGCATTACATGATATGGTCAAACTCATTTCTTCTTCTTCTAGGGTTGGTTCCTAGTGTATATCCTCCTCTTTTGAAGTTTCTTGTTAATTTTCTTCCTCCTCTTCACAATCTATGCAAAATAATTTCTTCTCGGCACACTTATGACCTTTAGTGTATTTTCTATCACAATTGTAGCAAAGCAATTTTGCTCTTTTTTCTTCCAATTTTTGTGGTGTCAACCTTGTAGGTTGTTGAAGTCTAGGAGTAGCAACACTTCCATCTTTATAGATGTGAGTGGTGGGCTTCCTTCTCACCATAATTTTACATTCAATTTTTCTTGCCAACTTGCATGCCTTCTCCAATGAATCAGGTTCCCAAATGTGAACTTCATGTTGGATGTTATCCATTAAAGTCCCTATGAAGACATCACTATTGTGTTCCTTTGGAATATCAGTTACCCCTATATTCAATTTTTGGAAGTCCTCAATGTGCTCAACCATTGAACCCTTTTGTTTGAGATTTATCAATTGGCTAAAGAAGGTGTTGCTCTTTGTATCCTCATAATGTGATATTATTTCCTCCGTAAAAAATGACCAAGTGACAACTTTTTTACGGGATCAAAGCCATCGATACCATACAAATGTATTTTGTTCTAAATGTAAAGTTGCAATGCGTACCTTTTGTGTGTTTTGCACATTATTGAGATCAAAATATTGCTCCATTTGTAGTATCCATGTTGCGGGATCCTTTCCATAAAAATTCCTCATATCCATCTTTGAAATATGGTGGTTCTTCTATCCAACATTAGATTTTATGAAATCATGATTAAAATTTATTTTGTTCTCATTATGAGTTTCCTCTACTATCTTTTCTCCACTAGGAATCATTTGTTGTATCAACTTTGACAAACCTTCCTTCAAACCTTCCATTTTTTCTTCCATACCATTGTTCAAATGATCCATCATAGCTTCCACGCTTTTCTTCAAAACATCCATTTCATTTTTTGTTGCTCTTTGAGAGAGCGAAATTTGGTGCACTTTCTCTTGTAATTTTGATATGTCATGTTGCATTTCTTCATCTTCATGAGTCATAGTAGAGCCTTCTGAAGGCTTAAAGGATGTTGAATTCTTTTTATGGGGAATTTTAGAACCCAATACTGATATATATTCTACAACATGCCCTTGGAATCAATTCAAATTGATTCTTCTAACAAGACTTATGCAATTCGGAAAAGAAAATAAAAAATACACACATTTTTCTTGCTTTTGAGGAGCTCGATATTGAAATTGAATTATCTCTATGATTTCAGATCTTCAATATCTGAAATTTGGCCCTGTAGTATAACTCCTAATCTTATTTCGAATGCCATAGGTCTGACCTGATTTTGTTTCTTCAAGGAAGAGTTATGCCCAATCTCCCACAGTGACCTAATTATGGACTACTTCATAGCCTAAAAAAACCCTAACTTCCACAGATCGTATCTCTGAAAATATTGCAAACCAAGATTTGAAATTTTTACATGACATTCCTTAGGATTTCGAATTCTCTCTGTAGAAATTTCATCTTCTGAACCTTCGTAGAAAAAAATTTATAGAAAAAATTCCACAATGACTTGTTTAGAGTAGCGAAACCCTAGAATCGAACGCTCTGATACCAAATGTAATGAAACCAGCTCCAAAAATAGAAGAAAAGAGAGATAAACACATTGAAATAAGCCACTTCAAGGGGGAAACCTCCAATACATTTCATAAATGAACAATTCTTAGATGATACAAATGACAAAACCTCCTTTCTATATATAGGAGTACATGGGGCCACAATGTAATCCTAGCCGACCTAAAAATAATAATGTAAGGGCACAATAATAACAATATGGGTTTTATAGGGGTACAACAATAATAATAAGGGGGTTACACTAACAACAATAAGGGACTATACTAGTAATATAGGAACCTAACAGAGTCACTCATTGAGAGTTGAGTTAGTTTGGCCTCTGGAAGCCCTAGATTGATTGTGATTGATGTGTTTGATGAGATCCCACATTCATGCCTAGAATATGGCATGGGGGTCATTTGATGAAGAGAGGTTAGCTCAGGCAATCTATGGTCGAGTGGAAAATGGTAGTCTCATATTCGGTTGGTTTTTACATACATTAATGAAGAACTAATTCCCTTGGTATTTGGTATGCAAATGTACTAGTTTATGTATGGATTTTATTTTTGTAGTATTCATTGTATTTCTGTTATTCCTTTGTTGGTTATAAGCATGTATTCGATCAATGATGATGTATGGCTCTATCCAATTTTTTACTTGTAAATGAATACACAATGTATCTATGGTCAAATAGATTGTACTGTAACTTATGATGTAAGGGAGCAATGCTTATTAGTGATTCTCAGATAAGTATGAGAACCCTATGTTTTATTATGTTGTTTACATGTGTAGATGCAATGTTTGTGACATGTTTGATGAAATTCTTATCATGGCTAGTAGGAGTCCAAATGCGTTCATGATGATGTGATTTCTTTTGTGCCTTTGTTTTCATATTATTCATCACCCCCTACAGTTTCATGAAGTTCCGGGAAGTGACCTGGGTTCTGGGGCTGAAAAGGTGGAAAAAATCCTGGAGTTATAGGCATAAAACTAACCATTTGGGGCCCTCACCGCTACCTTGCCTTGGCACGCCTATGACTATAGGCTCCCAACCGCTACCTTTCCTTGCCACACCTATTGCTATGGCTCAAAAGGGTTAAAAATTCATTCTCCCTTAGGGATGAGGAGTCTGGAAAGTTGGGTTACCTCCTGAGGATGTTTTTGATGTTGTGTAATGTGTGTTTGTCTTGTTTCTGTCTGTTTCACTTCCTTAAGGTCACCTAGGAGGTTGAATCTCATATTATTATCCTCTAGTCACATGTTTATCCCGGTTGGTTGGTTACTTGTGTAGATGTGGGAATATGGTGTTAAAGAGTGGTATCATAGCATGGTTCAACCTTTGGACTGGATGGGCGGTGTGTTGGTCATGATTTTCTATTGGTTGCATATTTTTTCCTCATGCCTATGGTTTATGTGTTTGTTGCATCCATGTTTTGTCAGACATGGTGGCATTGGTGCTGCCAGGGAAATGATGATGGTGTTGTTGTCAACATGTTGTCATGAGTGTACGACTAGTTATGTTTTTTTCTTACTTATGTATTTTTCATGCACGCTTGCTTACATGTTGCTACATGTTGTGTACGCTTTTTTTGTTTATGCTAGGTCGCACATTGGTCCTACTTGTGTGTTGTCCGTGTATGCTTGCTTATGTGAAACTATATATGGGACATGCATTGGTCGTTCATGATTGGTTATACATGTCAAGTGGGTACATATGGTCATGTTTGCATTGGTTTTTTGAATGTTTTTGTGCATAATATCATTGTATGCAATTAGGTCATCATGATGATATTTGTATGATATGACGATGTTGCACTGGCTAAGATAGAGCAGGAGATGTAGACCATCAGAGTGAAGGTACAAAATTTGATCTCGAGGCAAGAGCATGTCGTCATACAAGCTTGGATGTTGGGAATGTAGGTATATAGGTTAAGGATTTTTATATGCATTATGGTTATGAGTACTCCTTTCATTCTATTGATGTTATGGTTACAAACATTATAGAAATATAGTTGATTAGTGCAATTGTATGTACATGTGTCAGATACTAGTGAATGATAACAACCTCTAGTGGTCTGCATTGGTATTGTTGTTTTATGTTAGATAACTTACATGTTGTTGATGAGCATGTTATGGGTTAACTTGTTTTTGTCGTATGATAGTTAGCTTGATGATTAGGTCATATGTTGATATGCATGATATATATCTTGTTCTTGTTATATGCTAGTAACTTGATGATTAGGGTTATTTCATTAATATCTTGATGTTGTATGTATTGTATTACTTTATATTGTCTTATTCAAATGGTCAGGGTTATTACGTTCATGTATGATTTGATATATTTGTGATATTGTATTGTACTAATCTACTCTGACTGTGTATATGTGATTGTTATGCATGAATGAAAATTATTTATGAGTTTATGATGTGAACATGTTATTTAGTTAATTTTATGGATATTTTGATTATTTATGTTGAGTTGAGGTGTTGTGAAATTATATTGTGCTAATCTAGATTGATTGTGAAGATAAGATAGCCTCCCTAAGATACATTTTGGTATGAGCTTTCATATGTCGTTTCCTTGGTGCTTCACAGTTTTGAGAGTTAGATTATGTCATATAGTTTATCTATTTAACATGGTATGTTTGGAATTTGTGTGAATGTTTGATTAATTTCATGATATCAGTATGCGTTTATATGACTACATGAAGAAATGATCTTGTTTTAAGATGGTTTTACTAACACATATGTGTTGGGATGGATGATATGTACTTGAGTATAAGTAGGTGATAGTTGTAGTATTAATATTTTGACTATTATTTTATTATGGCATGGTTGTTAGTCTTGGTAAAAGTTGATTTCAAATTTGTAGATATGTTGTCTTGATATTTCGTACATATGGCTGACATGCGTGTTCAGTTACAAGTTAGTGTGCTTACCATGGCAAGGCAAGATAATTGGTATAGTGGTATATTTATTTATGCACTAGAAGTTATGTGTTTATGGTAGTATGATGCAGGGAGTTCATGGCAAAGAGATTTCCATAAAGTATTAAAACAAGGCTCGAGATGAAATTTCCTTTGGAAGCACTGAGAACCATGGGGATTGGATCATGGTGTCTATTTCTAGTGTTGTGCTTTCGGTCTGTTTTAGTTTTTGTGCTTGTTTTGTGGTATTGAATGTATCAAGTGCATGATCATGGCACTTTTTTGTGGTGTCATGTTTCTTTTGGGTTTCTCATGGTATTCTTCTCATTTTTTATTGTTCTTGTCTTTTGTTTGAGAGTATTGGGTATTTTTTTGGAAAAGAGGAAAGTTAATGGACCTTGGGAAGATATGTGTGGTACCCAATAGGTAATGTAAGACACAGATGAAGCTCAGTGCATGAGTAAGCACAACGGAATGTAAGAATATGACAGTCAGTTTGATTGGTTGAGTACATTTGGTAAATGGAAAATGACATGTAGGTAAAGTGAATGGATCTGAGGTGTTAGATGCCTTGGCTATGTTGGGAACTATTGCTCTCAGTGTTGTGCATATTGTGCACAAATAAAGGAAGTTCTCTTAACATAGACCTTATGATATCTAGAAATTGGGTTGTGATCGTGATTATGTCGATGTTTATCTATGTATATACATGTATATATGTATGTATGTCATGTCTGAAAGGTTCATCATGAATCACAATTGTTTAATTCTAATGTATGTATATATGTTTATATGTATGTCTTTTTGTGATAGGATCATGATTTTTTTATGATAATGATTATATATATGTATGTATCTATGTATCTATGTCACTGTCTGACAGGGTTGTCAAGGATCATTCTTGTGGAGGAATGATTTCTTATGAAAGTGAATGGCATGAAGAGGTTATTGGTCTTATGAGGACTCAAGTGGGAAGAGTAACTGTAAAATATCTATGAGGTCAATATCATGTCAACATGAATTGATATTATATGCTTGTACTACGCCTATGTTTATGTTATGGATAGGTAATGTTGAGGGGTACATCAGTGAAGTAAAAGTAGAATGATCTTATCCATGATAGGATAAGAATGGATAGTGGAAAGGCACTAGAAGTAGGGTTTCTTGTGGGGTTAGTGTTTGTTCTATGGATGTGCAGTGCTATTGTTGTGTGTATGTTGTGCATGTTGTATATTTAGCAATTGTACTTGTGGTGATGTGTAATGTTGCATATGTAATATTGTGTACATATGATGTTGTATTACTCTTGTATATATGGTGTTGTGTGTATATTGCATATGTAGATATAGGTATAAATGGTGCTATGTACATGTTGGATATGTGGTGTTGTGTACATATCGTAATGTGTGCATGTTGGATATGCAGTGTTGTGTGCATATGGTGTTGTGTGCATGTTGGATATGCATTTTTGTGTACGTATTGTGCTATGTACATGTTCAATATGCAGTGATATGTACATATGGTGTTATGTGTGTGACGTACATATGATGCTATGTACTAGTGGTGTTTTGTGCATGTGGTGCTATGTACATGTTTTGCATGTGGTGTTGTGTGCAGGTGATGTTGTGTACATGTTGTGCATGTCGCGCTATGTAAAAGTGGTGACGTGTACATGTTGCGCATGTGGTGTTGCGTATATGTGGTATTGTGTACACATTGTACAGGTAGTGCAGTGTACATTTGGCATTGTGTACACATTGTGAAGATGGTGTAGTGTACATGTGATGTTGTGCACATGTTGTGTAGGTAGTGTCGTGTACAAGTTGTACTATGTACATTTTTTGCATATGATACTGGTATACATGTCATATTGTTTGCATGGCATACATGTTGTGTTGTGGGCATGAAATACTATGTATGTGCATGGTGCAGTCGCGGTATCATGACATGTGTATTCGTTGTGTTTTACTATGTACATGTGTATGTATTTTGTTATATTCTACACCAAGTGTAGGTGTATGTGTTGAATATTGATGTAAGCATATGTATTGTGTTGTATTGTACACAAGGTGTAGGTATATGTTTCATATGCCAGTGTGGATTCATATATTGTATGGTTTTTTATGTCATATGTGGTTGTATGTGTTTTGATGTAAAATGTGTGTATGTGTACATGGTTGAAGAGAAGAAAAAGAATTGGGTGCTTATCGGGTGTGGCAACCAATTCTCTATGGGTACAAAAGAACAAAGGCAATAGTGAGGACCAATGAAGGATAAGTATTGGTATTTTGTTTCAGTCTTATTATGCATGTGATCTATGACTCTAAATTATGATGTTACATGTGATTTATGATTATGTTTTATGGTGATTTCATGAGATTCATGATTTTAATTTAAGATGGTTGCGTTTCAAGCTAACCATATGTGATATGGTTATAAAGGATGATTTGATCAAACAACTAGTTTGGCTTGTGTGACATAAAGAAGACAGAAGTGCAAGTGTACCTTATTGATAGGATACCAATGAGTTATTTGAATCTAATGGAAATAATGTGCTTGGTACAGGAAAGCATGTAATTCCAAGTTGGGTGGTTGAAACTGAGTGCAATAAATAGCAACACCAGTAGAAAGAATTGAAATCAGGAGGTAGGAGGTCATCTAGGAGGTTGAACCTCATATTAGTAGCCTCTCATCGCATGTTTTCCCCAATTGGATGGCTACTTGGGTAGATATGGGAAGAGGGTCTTACAAAATCTAATGGAATTTTTATTTCTACTTCCTATGAAAACCATAATGAAGATCATAATGTGCAATAAAATAAATATGTAGAACATTCTTTAATGTTTTATAATCAAGAATTATCTAAATAACATAAAACACTTGGGAGTGAATGTTGCTCATATTTCTACAAAATTTATACTCATCCATTTATGAAACAAATTGAATGTATCAATTCTTTGAATGGAAAATTTAAATATATTGATATTTATACATTGTCATTATTAACAAATATTTCCAAACTATTCTAGTAAATGGAACTACAAATGATCTATCTCGTAACTCTATATCAAATGTTGTGCATTTTGTTACTTTGATATTTATGGATCAACTCTTTGATAACACCATACAAGTTATGCATGCATGAAAAAAGATAATTATTAAAACTAATGATATTATAAATCAACCCATTAAAGTGTTGTAAGGGATAGTTAATGTTCACATTCTTCAAAATTTTATGAGTTTATTTTGGAAAGGAAGGCATGTTTCATATTTTTCTCATATATCTTCAAACCTTATTGAAAACAGTTAAAAAATTTAATCATTCTTTAAATATTTTGAGATATAATAAATTTTTTACTGATTGTATATGAAATTATGTTTTCAACACCATTACATAGCCTTATCATCTACAACATAATTATTTTTTCATCTATGACAATCTAGGATTTGAATAGAACACCTTATCAAAAAGGTTTATCTTAGATGAATAATATTCACCATATATTCAGGGTAACTATTTTCTTGAAAATATATTTGCAAGTATCACATAAAAATATTTGCTAATAGTATGGTTTACACAACTCATACTTTTACTGATGTGAATTTCCAATCCTTTTATGTTTCAATTTCTAATGATAAAAAATAATTTGAATTTAATAATAATTGTGGTGAAAAGAAAATTGATTTATATTTCTTGTCTTTGAAGCATGATTTTATCATAGATCTACCTTGTTTTCATTAAATGCAAGAATATCAAAAGGATTTGAGTTCGCAAATGAATTAACTTGGTATGATTCTAATAACTTTGAGATGATAATGGAGCATGAATATATTATGGATATGTTTATTTTAGAAAGTTCGTATCAATTGAAGATCACACAAAGTATTGAGACTTTGTGGAGGACTGAATGGAGGAGGATTTTAAAAGAATATCGACCTACTATTACTGAAATATCTACTTATTTTTGTGAATCATGTTAAACTATATTTATTTTTCTTTTATACAGTAGCTTAACATATTACTATAATGGGTAAGTGTGAGGCATAAAGGTAAGAGGTATGGAGTCAATAACTTTCTAACCTAGTTTCATTGGCTATTCAATTTATTTGATTAAGTATACTATTGAAAACACAAAATGTATGTTGATTGTACATAAATAAACCTTTTTATAGTTTTTATCACATATAATTTATGGATTTAAAACTTTGAATGAATAAATATGAAACCCTTGTGTCTTATACACCTTAAAATATCTTAGCAAGAATGATATATTGATTGATGAGGTGTACTTAATATACATCATCTTGATGAGCTTGAGGAAATGTCACTAAAGAGATTATGTTCTTGCCACTAGGTTGAAATGGGATTTTATTTTGGTAACCATATTCTAAAAAGGGCTTACATACTCAATTCGGACTAACTACTTTTAGTTGACTCAAATTTTTACATCCACCTATAACATAAAATATAACTAGTTTACGTGTAGGTAGAGTTGAAACTATGACACATTAAAATACTTAAAAAGAAATCATGATGATGCGAATACACCATATTACCTTAAATATATACATCATACCTCTATTTTATAATAATTAAGATACCACAAATATAAATAGGGAATGTACTACCTTCACCTAGGCTATAGACCCTCACTCATAGCGAACCAAGGTCTATGGTATTAAGGTAGGACCTAGTGCGTAAAAATAATGATTTATAATAAAATTTACTATTGTTTATTCACATATAATTTGTATTAGAAGACACATATGTCGGGGCTATAGACATTTTCTAGCAGTGGAGAAATTTCTATGGTATTAGGCTAATACCTAGTGCAAAAACATCATATTTAACACAATTTATGCTATTGTATATTAACATTATCCAAGAGTGGAAACATGTATCTCCATTGGGTATATGGATGCATGTTAGCAGTGGCGTAGGGCCTATGATTACAGGGTGACTACATCATGGGATATGGATTCTCTTTCACAATATAGAAAAACTGAGAAGGAATGGAGGGTATTCATATGAAAGTTTGCTTTACTACCTCAATCATTATACATATTTGTTTAAATTAATCCTACCTTACAAATTAAAAATATTAATGTTAAATGAATTTATGCCATAAAACACTTTTATTTATGATTATAAATGGTTGGAATTGACTTCTAATACCTAGTCATAATTATATAATACCTTGAGTAATGAACTTGCGGACTAAAAGGTAGAATAGTGTATCTCATACTTTATTCAGAATTTGGCTCATCAAGATTTTATACTTATATTTTACGTAATAAATCACTATGTCATTATTACTATATATTGTATAGGATATTAAGATATGAAGGATTATTTCCATTTTTCTTGGGTAACTTATGATTTGTTTCTTTATGCATTAGAATTTTCCCTTCATATTTGCTAATAAATAAAATGTTTTGAGCCATAAGAACATTTTATTTATTTTACATCAATGAAAATGGAATTTATCTATTAAAAAAATTAAAACTGAGGGTATTAATATCATACACTTTAGAAAATCCTTATTTTTCAAATGAAAAGTGAAATCCATACAAAAAATAAAAACCTTATCATTTTGTGTGATTATTTAATCATAGAAATTTTCACTATATGATGCCTCATATTCAACATTTTGTTTCAACATACATGAGGGATAATCCACACTTTTCCACTTGATTGATATAATGGTAAAAAATAACTAAATCAATGGTCCACATTTCCATTTGGTAAAACAATTGTCCAGCATCTAATGATGCATGAGTTTCTCGATTGATCAAACAGTCCATGTTCATTACATCCAAAAATGGAGATTGACATAAAGTAATAGGTTACATGAGCTCTAATGATGTTTTATCCATGTGATGTATCCAACAAATCAAATTAATAGATATCGATTATTATGATTGAAAACGTGTCAAAAAATGCACAGTGGTTAACACAATTGATACACCTGAGAGATACGACACAGATAACATATTTGATCGAACCATGCATATATAATAATTACAATAAAAGGTCAGATCCACCACTGAGGACATGCTTTATTGATCTTAGGTTCCTACAAAAATTATCTCTCCCACATACTTATGAAGATTTATAGATAAAAAATTATGAACAAGAAGGAAATTCACCTAGATATTGTTGGATATTCATGGGATCCACATCACTTGTACCTATTTACTAATATTATATAGATATAGTGGATTTAAGAAATATGTATTGATCATAATTACAATCGAAAACTTTCTTTTCAAATACATATTGACTCCATGTCGAATGTTTGAAGGAACGAAGTCTACAGTTCTTGCTACCTCACAAGGAGGTGCCTTCCCTTGTAGGAGCCAAATGATGTAGCCCAATTTGACCCTCTTTAAGTCGATCTATATCTATGAGTTATATTTCACTTTTACCCTCATCCTATAATCACTAGCCTTTTTCTGTCTCCTAAAACCCATTCTCACCATGCTAATGTTCCTCTTATTGTTAACCTCCACCTCAAATATTTAAAGTCACTAATCAAAATCACACCCCCTTTGAAACATCTAATATAACAATGATGATATTATTGACCACATTCTAATCACATGATCTAATTACTCCAAATTATTACTATCAAATATCATTACTAATCATGCAACAATAATATGTGCAAAAATATTACAATAAATAATAATAAGTGGAAAATAAATGAAAATGAAATTTTTATTTCAAAACCAAACACACTTAACATGCACATGTGTGTAATTTGCATTGTTAATATTGTTAGTTTTAAACCTTTTGATACATTGGGATCATACATCAGATTTAAATTTTACATACCTCTCAGATACCATAATTTAACCATTCATTTATCTCAAATTACGCTCTTTTTTTCCTGGTTATTTGTTTTGATTGAAATTTGGAAGAAAAAATTTTTATTAGAGTTAAACATGAAACATGTTTCAATATTTTATGGTTTTGTCTTATATGGATTAATTGGGGATTTTTTTTTGCAAACATTTAAAAAAATTTATTAGAGTTAAACATGAAACATGTTTCAATATTTTATGGTTTTGTCTTATATGGATTAATTGGGGATTTTTTTTGCAAACATTTTCTCTTTAAATAAAAACAAAATATGATCTAATTATCTTATATGTGATTAGGGGCATGTATAGTATATATTGCACCTGAAATATGATTATTTTAATAAAATAGTGATGCAACGAAGAAAGAAAATAAATTTATTGCATTTCCTTTGTAAATTATTATGTAACTCCTTAAAAAACAAAATCTTACTTTTATGTGATGTAGGAAATTTAATTGAATGTGGATTAAATTTTAAAGAATAAATTTTTAAATTATTTGGAATAAATTACATAAAAGAAATAATTTGTTTTACTAAATGGCCATGGATTCAATTGGAAGCCAGTTAATCTAAGCTAGCATTAACCATAGTGTTTCATTAAGGGAGATGTTATAGAAATGGAAATGGTAAACCAACTTAGAATATAATTATGTTAAGTCTCTATATTAATAGTGTAGTCCCTTATTATGTTAGTGTAGCCCCCCTTATTGTTATTGTTGTACCCTTGTAACCCCCATATTGTTATTATTGTGCCCTTACATTATGATTTTTAGGTCGTATAGGATTACATTGTGGCCCCACTAGGATTACATTGTGGCCCCATGGAATCCTATATATATAAAGGAGGTTTTGTCATTTCTATCATCCAAGAATTGTTCATTCATCTAATGTATTAGAGGTTGCCCCCTCGAAGTGGCTTATTTCTAAGGCATTGATATCTCTTTTCTTCTATTTTTGGAGCTGGTTTCACAACATTTGGTATCAGAGCTTTGATTCTAGGGTTTCGCTGCACCAAACAGGTCATCGTGGAATTTGCGCTATAATATTTTTTCTACGAAGTTCAGAAGATGAAATTTTTATAGTGCGAAGCCGAAAGCCTAGGGAACATCATTGCAAAATTTCAGAGCTTTGTTAGAAATATTTTCGTATATATGATCTATGGAAGTTAGGGATTTTTCCAGGCTCCTGAATTTAACCTAAACAAGTCATCGCGGCATTATCGCTATAAATTTTTTTCTCCGATGATTTAGAAGCTGAAATTTTTAGAGAGCGAAGCTGCAATCCTGAGGAACATCTTCACAACATTTCATAACTTGATTCACAATATTTTCGAAGATATGATCTGTGGAAGTTATGTCTTTTTTAGGCTCCCGAATTTCATTTGAAAGAGGTGATCGTGGGAAAGTCTTCATAATTCTCTCTATGAGCATCGTATTGGAATTCTATAAAAAGTGGCTTAAATCAAATGGACTGTAGTTTCCTGTCTATCAATTTTGGAGCTAAAGGAGCAAATTGTGACACTTGGAAAGTCATACAAGTTCGCTTGATTGAACCAGTCCATAATTAGGTCATTATGGGAGATTGGACATAACTTTTCCTTGAAGTATCCAACTCAGGTCAGACCTGTGGCAATCGAAAGATTATTCAGAGGGATACCTTAGGGCCAATTTTTAGATATTGAAGATCCAAAATCACAAAGATAATTTTGTTTCAATATCGAGCTCCTCAAAATCAAGAAAAAGGTGTGTATTTGGTTTTTAAAATTGCATAACGTTTGTTTGAAAAAGAAGTTTGAAGTGATTCCAAGGGAATATTTTAGAATTTTTATCAGTATTGGGTTCTTTAATGCCTCAAAAAAATAATTCCATACCCATTAAGCCCTCAAAAAGCTATATTATGACGCATGAAGAGGAAGAATTGTAATATGAGATATCAAAATTACAGTACCAAGTGCAACAAATTTCGATCTTATGAAGAGAAACCGAAGATGACATAGATGGTTTAAAAGCAGTAATGGAGGCTAAGTTAGATGGTTTGAAGGATCAAATAATAGCTAATATGGATGATAAATTAGTGGAAGATCACATCGAGCATCAACAACAAGTTCTCCAACTCTCAAAGGATAACCTAACTTTGGTGCAGAATCTAATGAGACAACAGGAATATCAACATCACATCGAAAGAAATTCTGAAGCAGTCACAGAAACAAGAACTCGATAAGTACGATCAATTTCAAAGTATCTCAGCAAGTGGAAGAACTTTCCTGTAGAAGATTCCACATGGGAGGATGATAATTTTATACAGAAGCATCAAAAAATAATCAAGCGTTGAGGATACCACTTGTTTGAAGGAGAGGGGCATGTTAAGTCCCTATATTAATAGTGTAGTCCCTTATTATGTTAGTTTACCCCCCCTTATTGTTATTGTTGTACCCCTATAATCCCCATATTGTTATTATTGTGCCCTTACATTATTATTGTTAGGTCAGCTAGGGTTACATTGTGGCCCCACTAGGATTACATTATGGCCCCATGGACTCCTATATATAGAAAGGAGGTTTTGTCATTTGTATCATCCAAGAATTTTTCATTCATGTAATGTATTAGAGGTTTCCCCCTCGAATTGGCTTATTTCTAAGGCATTGATATCTCTTTTCTTCTCTTTTTGGAGCTGGTTTCACAACCAATTAAAAGGTCTCAAATCAATCAAATTAAGATAGTTTTTTATGCAAAGGTGAGAAGATACAACCAGGAGAGCTCAGTGGGCCAAAGTTTTAGGTAGGAGATCAAATATAATCCAGTATATCAGTCTCTCACAATCCATATTTGATCCATCTCTTCTGATTGTGAATGTAAAACATTTATTATCTGAAGTCAAAATATTTTCTTTATTTCTATTAAATTATACAACTTTCAAATATTATATTTTATTCAATGAAAAAACTATTCACATGCCATGATCATGTATTAATGTCCCCTTAACAGCGTTAATAAAAAATTAAATAAAAAATGGAGATATATACAATATTTTCTAAATGATTTTTAATTATTGTATTAGGGTTTGATTTGTTTATATTCATACAACAACTAGATTAGTTTAAGATACATTATCACTAATTAGCCATGGTACATAAATTTGTTGAAAATTGAACCTTGTAGAGTTTATGATTGTTTTGTATGTTATTAAATTTACGTAGTGGATTCAATATTTTCCTACATACAAAAAATTGCTACGTATAAATTTAGTATTCTTTCTACTCTCACATGTATGTGGGAATACTAATGTTATGTCAATTTATATTTAATACATATGTCTTCTTATATGCTAGTGGATACCAAATTTATTCACTTGGGCATATCCTTCTTCTTAAACTATCTCCTATTAACTTTGAGAAATTTATGTTAAGGGAATGATGATGCCTACGAGATATTTTTTCAATCATCCTGTTTTAATCTAAGTTTTTATTATCTCCACTTTATTATTAAGTCCTCGCTTTTTTTATATCACATAAAATCATTAATATGGCCAGTCTAAAACTTTCAATTATTGTTTTAAAGTAATTTGGGATAGTTATCCAATGTAATATATTAAGGGTTAACCCCTTTGGTCTAAGGGCCTAGCCTAGGACCTAAAGTGGGGAGGCCCTATTGACCTCCATTGGGTTCCCGGGCATAGATCATTAACAGCTTCATTCTAAGGAACAAAAATCACATAAAATGAAATATTCAAAAACAACACATTCAAACACAAGATAGAAAGAGCATATACATTCTTGTAACTAATTATTTGTTTATTGGAATAAATACCCCTATAATTAATGGTTGAAGAAGGTCCAAACTAGAAAGTAATTACTCTAAATTCCTACTCCAAACTTCACATGTATACCTATAAACAAACAAGTGAAATCCATAAGTAAAATAAATACAAGAATCAAATCTTAACTATGTTAACTAGTTGGAACTAGGCACTTAGTATCGTACCAACCATTCATAATTGAATGCAATGAAATACATTGAAAACAAATAAATGGGAGAGGGAAAAAAATTATTTATCTATTTATGAAATTAATATTTGTAAAGAAAAAAAGCATGATACATACTTCTATCCATTAACACCACCATGAACCACTTCTTAGGTTCTTCCACCTAGGCTATTAAAGAATAATCCTCTAGATATTTACTCAACACGTGGAAAAAAAGGAGAATGAATATATTTCCTCTATGCAATATGGAGAGGGAAATGAATTAGGGAAATTCATTTATTGAATGGGGAGTTCCATTAAAAGCTAAGAATATCGTTCTTGCAAAATTTGACATAAATTATTCAGCATAAGAGTGTGTTAATGCTCCTCCACCCTAGTCTTACTCTTAAAATGATAGATAATGGTTGAGGTAGTTATTTATGGGTAATAGGAAGTCACCAACCTATATAGCCTATAGACCACTCCAAAAATCTTGTAATTTTTTACACATTTCTAATTTTTAATTTATTTTGAAGGTATATTCAAGTTTTCAAACGGAAAATTTACATTCGTACATAATTTTCTTGACCAATACTTGCATATATACATGTTTTGTTGCATCAGAAATCCACACAACCAAAAAAAAAAAACACCGAAAAAAAAAATTGATTATGTCTTGAGGAGAGATGAAGTTTGTAACAACAACGATGTTAAGAAGTTAATTTCATGCATATTCATTATAGGAGTGGAAAAATATGGTATTACATGGAAAAAAATACCATGTTAGAGCTCTATATGTAGTTTATATCAATATATCTAGTATGAATTATTATAAAAAAATTTATGTTTTCAATTCATAAAGTTCAGGGGCATATCTGAGTGAAAAATAGTGTTTTTAGATGTTGAAACTTTAGGATCATTTTATACATAGTATTTATATCTTAAATGAAATGGCTTGGGAATAGAATTCTAACAAGTTATTATGAATACAAAGTAAAAATAATATGTGAAAGTTATACATAGAACAATATAGGTGATATATAAGGTACCAGTTTACTTCTAAAGGGAATGACTACTGGTTCATATCTCAGAATGAAGCATGGGATTACTTAACAGAAATATCTTGGATAGTATAATCCACTCATTATTCAGAGATAGAATCTAGGCATATGAATATTCAATAAACTATCAAAAATATGGATGTAGAATTGTAGGGGGTGACATGCTTTTTAATCACCTTCCTATTTGCTTCAAAAGGCAAACCAAAATATTTTTCATTTAGTTGTCAATCTGAGACTTGTATGAAACTTGAAGGTTAGAGTCTCTACTTCCACTAGTTTTTGTTATGGCTGTAGTATCAATTATTACTTTTTCAGGAAAGTAAACCGTCACTTGCAGTGAAGTAAACACATTTCTAGAAAAGTAAACATGTTTGGAGAAAAGTAAACATGCTTGTAGAAAATTAGAAAGGCTTGTAGGAAAATAAGCACACTTGTATGAAAGTAAACACATCTGCAGAAAATAAAATCCAATCATGCTAGAAAAGAGAACACATCCTAAAAAAGAAACGCACGTGATAGAAATAATTTAAGAAACATACTTGAGAAAAGGAATGTGAGGTTTGTGCCAACTCCTAATTTTAACCAGACATGGAAATTGTTTCCAATTCTTTCCATTAGGTTCACTATTTCTTCTTAGAGTAAAAAATTAAATCATTGTGTTTAATCTCATTCATTCCAAAAACATAAAGAAATAAAAGCCAATCTCAAATGAAATTGAAATATCAAATAGATAAATAATGAAATTTTACATGAATAATCAACTTCATAAATAAATAAATACAATCTCACATGAGCAATCTAATTGCATAAACAAATTGAATCATATAACAAGAAACTAATTATAGAAATAAATAAAAATAATTCTACATGAATAAAGAATTACATAATTAAATTATGCAACAACAAAAGAAAACTACCTATATTACACAACATTTTGTTCTATTGCAATGGGCCCTACCTCCATAAAATAAAGCATCAATATTATGCTATATCAACACTAGTTACATTGAAAACATAAATTAATTAAATTAATTTATATAATTAAAAGAAATCAAAATTCATTATGCAAAGAAAATAAATTAAATCACACACTACATAAATTATAAATTACAATTAAAATAAAAAATTCATGATTGTAATTTTTTCTATTATCATTTGGACATTGCTCTAACCGTCCTCCCCAAATAGTGGAGAGAGTGCTCTCTTTTATACATAAGTTCAATGGAAGCTAGAAATAAAAAAGATCTAAGTAAACCCACTTATATTTTTAATAAATCCATAGTTGTTACAACAATTTTGTAAAGAACAAATGGCTTCCATAATCCTTGCTAACAATTACCAATTCAATTAATGAATAACTTTGAGATATTTTGGTAGTAATTAGCAACTAATAAATAACTCTAAGATATTTTTCCCAAGAACTCTAAGATTCTTTGTTAACCACTCAACCTCATATTTTGTCCTAGATTTGTACAATTATTTCCATATCAAGGAGGAATTTTTTTGGGGTGAAATATTTTCAATTGGCTATTTTTAGCCATTTTCTAAAAATGAATCACCCATTTCGTTAAAAAGTCACCTATTTTTTACATAGATATGATTAAATTGATAATATTTGTCATAAATTTACTAATTTTAGTAAGTAAATTACATATTTTTATTGAATATTTACCTAAATCCTATATGTATGAATTTTCAAATTAGAATAGTAACCTGGAATATTATACATAGGTACAATATTTTAATCCTTAAAATATACCTTGTTACATATATTTGATTTTCTTCGATTAGCATTATTGTTGTATGGATCCATAATTGTTACATAAAGTAGTGAAATATATACAACATCATGGTTCATGGTTCTAATGGTCCAAGGTTTCAATGCCTCATAGTTCTAGTGTTGGCTCATAGTTACAATTGCTCAAGGTTTTGATGTTAGCTCATGGTTCCGATGTTGCAACTTCTATATGGGTGTTGTAGCTTTTCTAATGCGATAATTATGTTGCAATGATAATGATGTAACAACTATAAATTGTACATATGTTTTGTGGCAACTGCACAATAGTGTTGTAACAATTACAAATGAGTGATGCAACCAACAAAAATTAGTATTATAGAAATTCGAACCAAAATACACCCTATGATGACATCCAACCTACATAAAAACTTGTATGGAACATCATATTTGTATACTAAAGAAAAGATAAGTGAAAATATGATCTCTTTTTAATTTTTAATCATAATTTAATGTAAAACACTAAAGAAATGCAATGGAAACACATCAATTCTAAATCTTCTGTAATAATGGATAAATAAAATGTCTAGATAAGAAAAGTAGTTATAAATAGGGAAAATATGGTATAATAAGATTCAATTTCTACATCCCATCATCTCACCCTAGTTGAAAATTTTGCATGTCGTCATGCAAACTAGTACCTCTGCATGAGCCAAATTGTAGGGACAATTTTATTTATCTATTACATACCATTCTTTGTTGCTAACATTTTTCATTTTCCTCAAATGCTTGCCATGAATTTTCATAAATCATCCTTCAAACTTCCACATTAGCATCCTAAACATATTCTAGTGAGCTTGAAATAAATCTTATGGAGTTACAACAAACTTGTAGAATGAGTTGTAGTAATAATGTTGTATAAGTAGTAGCAATTTTTTTTTATCGTTTTCTAGAAATTGATTTCTATGAAGTTTTGTAAGCATACTCGTCCTATTTCATTCCTTCAATATATAAATAAATCATTATTTGTACATAAAATTTGGAGTAGTAGCAATATTTTTTATAATAATAGTAGAAATTGTAATCAGAAACCGGATTATCCACGGTATCATAGAAGACTTGTCGACGTTTCGAATCCCAACGGGGATCCATCTTCAGGACGAGAAAGAATGAATGAAAAATTGAGAGAAGGAAGCAGGAGGAACAAGGTATAAATACTGAAGGAAAAAGGAGAGAGGAACCGACAGCAACTTTAAGCTAAAAACTAATTTTTATTTTAAAATTTTTTATTTCTAAAATCCTACTTTCTAAAATTTTTAAGTAATTATTTTACAATTTTTAATTACAACCTTTCGCCTAAGTTCTAAAATATTAAATAATTAAAACCATTTCTATATTAAATTATAATAAATAATTTGAGAAACCTATTAAAATTCTTATTAAAATTTTAAATAGAAACCGAGTTAAGAAAATAACCTAAAATTAAATTTTAATGCATATAAATTTATTTATCTAAAATTTTCATACATATAAATCTATCTAAAATTTTAAAAAGAAGAACCTAGAGAGACTAAAAAATATAGAGCTAAAATTTTATAATAACCCTATAATGTCTATCTCTAAAATGTACATACTAACTAAGTATGGCTTAATAATTAAAAAGATAATAATAAATAAACCCTAACAAAACTATATATTAACCAAATTACTAGTAACTTATGCTAAAACTTATAATCCTACAACATAAATTAAAATGATAATCCTATTTAACTTCTTATTTTTTATAATTTTCTATATTTAAAAAAACCCAGAATTATTAAAGTAGCTTAGGACTATTAATTTTTATACTAATAGACAAAAACTAAAGAAACTAAATCTTATAAATAAAACTAAAGGGTCTAACCCTAACAAACTACAAACTATGAGGAGATAACTTAAAACTTGACTAAACCCTAATAAAATTTTATTAACCCTAAATTAAAACCATTATAAAGAATTAATTTTGATACTAAACTAAACCTTCATAGATTTTAAAAATAAAAATAATAAATACTTATTGACTAAACCTCCCTTAAGATTCTCAATTTTTAGACTAGATTTAAATAAAAAGTTTGATTTGAAAACTAATTAAATTACAATTAGCATTCACTCACTGATAATAAATATTAATTGATTAATTTTTATTTAAAATAAAAATTAATAAAATAAATATATATTACGACTGAGGACAAAAAAAAAGAGTTCTATCCTGACCCTCAACTAGCTTACTAAAAATGAAGAGAAGTAAACCTACCAACTCATACCTGAGAAGTGGAAGATCTTATGTCACAAATTTGTCTAATAAGGGGTCTCCAGCTATCATTGATCTCATATCCTCCGTCCCTATTGATGTTATCCGGGTGCTTTATAATTTCTAGCGCTTCTCTGACCTTACGACTTAGATAGTATTCCTCACTTGCAATGATTTTAGCATCCTCAAGACGCAAGTGATGCTTTGTTTTCAAGGAGTGATCAGCAAGGGCGGAGGTTTGTGATCGCTCATGCTTAATATCAGCAACATGTTCTTTTAGACGCTTTTGAAGAGAGCATCCCGTTTCACCAATGTAACTCTTTCCACATGAGCAGTCGATTTTGTAGACACCTTTAAGCTGCCCCTCACTAATGCTGTCTTTAACAGAGTGCATATTTTGTCTAATGGTTCCAGTTGCTAAGAATTGCGCAAAAATGTTACTTCTTCCTAGGACCTTGGAGATCTTATCTATTACCCCCTTGATGTATGGCAGAAAAAATCTTCCACGGCTTTCTTGTGGATCCTGACGTCTCTTGGATATGATGGTGCATCTTGCTCTATTTATGGCCTTCCTAATTTCCCTTTCCTTGTATCCTAAACCCAGGAAAACAGATGTAAAATGAGAGATTTCTTCTTCCAGGTGTTCCTTATCAGATATTCTAAGAGCTCTAATGGCATGAGTGTTTAGGACCCCATATTTCTGGGCAGGATGATGGTAAGACTCAGCGTGAAGGTAGCTATCTGTGTGAGTTTTCTTCCTAAAGACTTGATGCCCTAATGTTCCATCTTCCTTTCTGGTAACCAGGACATCCAGAAAAGGAATGCTTTTGTTTTCTTCCATCTCCATAGTAAACTTGATTTCTGAAGAAATTGAGTTAAGGTGATTGAAGAATTTCTGAAGGATATCTCTACCATGTGACCATTTTATGTTAGTGTCATCGACAAATATTTTCCACCAACCCGGACTTAAAGGAAAGGATGCAAGGGCTTTCTTTTCGAAGTTTTCCATAAATAAGTTTGCTACAATCGGTGAGAGTGGTGAACCCATTGCGACACCTGAAACCTGCTCATAGAATTCCCCCTGGAAGCTGAAGAAGGTAGATCGTAAGCAAATCTCAGCAAGCTTAGCTGTCTCAGGATCTGTGACTCCATTAATAACCTCTACTGCTTCATCCAAAGGGATCTTGGTAAAAAATGAGATCACATCAAAGCTTACCAGGATGTCGTTCTCCTCCACCTTTTCTTTTTCAATAAGTTTGATAAAGTCACTAGAGTTTTTAATAAAGGACTCAGTGTTTCCCACTAGAGGCTTGAGAATTTTGTGACATATTTTGCTAGTTCATACGTGGGGGATCCAATGGTGTTAACAATAGGTCTAAGGGGAACCCCCTCTTTATGAATCTTGGGAAGGCCATAAATTCTTGGAATCACTTCACTGGAGGGGGTCAATTTCTTCTTCAACCTGTCATCGAGATCGGAGTTTGAGATTTCCTTCTTGACCTCTCTAAGGATCTTTGGTAAGGGGTTGGTCTTCAACTTCTTATAGCTCGCTGAGATTTTCTTACGATCTACCTTCTTCAGCTTCCAGGGGGAATTCTATGAGCAGGTTTCAGGTGTCGCAATGGGTTCACCACTCTCACCGATTGTAGCAAACTTATTTATGGAAAACTTCGAAAAGAAAGCCCTTGCATCCTTTCCTTTAAGTCCGGGTTGGTGGAAAATATTTGTCGATGGCACTAACATAAAATGGTCACATGGTAGAGATATCCTTCAGAAATTCTTCAATCACCTTAACTCAATTTCTTCAGAAATCAAGTTTACTATGGAGATGGAAGAAAACAGAAGCATTCCTTTTCTGGATGTCCTGGTTACCAGAAAGGAAGATGGAACATTAGTGCATCAAGTCTCTAGGAATAAAACTCACACAGACAGCTACCTTCATGCTAAGTCTTACCATCATCCTGCCCAGAAATTTGGGGTCCTAAACACTCTTGCTGTTAGAGCTCTTAGAATATCTGATAAGGAACACCTGGAAGAAGAAATATCTCATTTAACATCTGTTTTCCTGGGTTTAGGATACAAGGAAAGGGAAATTAGGAAGGCCATAAATAGAGCAAGATGCACCATCATATCCAAGAGATGTCAGGATCCACAAGAAAGCCGTGGAAGATTTTTTCTGCCATACATCAAGCGGGTAACAGATAAGATCTCCAAGGTGCTAGGAAGAAGTAACATTTTTGCGCAATTCTCAGCAACTGGAACCATTAGAAAAAATATGCGCTCTGTTAAAGACAGCATTAGTGAGGGGCAGCTTAAAGGTGTCTACAAAATCTACTGCTCATGTGGAAAGAGTTACATTGGGGAAACGGGATGCTCTCTTCAAAAGCGTCTAAAAGAGCATGTTGCTGATATTAAGCATGAGCGATCACGAACCTCCGCCCTTGCTGATCACTCCTTGAAAACAAAGCATCACTTGCGTCTTGAGGATGCTAAAATCATTGCAAGGGAGGAACACTATCTAAGACGCAAGGTCAAAGAAGCGCTAGAAATTATAAAGCACCCGGATAACATCAATAGGGACAGAGGATACGAGATCAGTGATAGCTCGAGACCCCTTATTAGAAAAATTTGCGACATAAGATCTTCCACTTCTCAGGTATGAGTTGGTAGGTTTACTTCTCTTCATTTTTAGTAAGCTAGTTGAGGGTCAGGATAGAACTCCTTTTTTTTGTCCTCACTCGTAATATATATTTATTTTATTAATTTTTATTTTAAATAAAAATTAATCAATTAATATTTATTATCAGTGAGTGAATGCTAATTGTAATTTAATTAGTTTTCAAATCAAACTTTTTATTTAAATCTAGTCTAAAAATTGAGAATCTTAAGGGAGGTTTAGTCAATAAGTATTTATTGTTTTTATTTTTAAAATCTATGAAGGTTTAGTTTAGTATCAAAATTAAATCTTTATAATGGTTTTAATTTAGGGTTAATAAAATTTTATTAGGATTTAGTCATGTTTTAAGTTATCTCCTCATAGTTTGTAGTTTGTTAGGGTTAGACCCTTTAGTTTTATTTATAAGATTTAGTTTCTTTAGTTTTTGTCTATTAGTATAAAAATTAATAGTCCTAAGCTACTTTAATAATTCTAGGTTTTTTTAAATATAGAAAATTATAAAAAATAAGAAGTTAAATAGGATTATCATTTTAATTTATGTTGTAGGATTATAAGTTTTAGCATAAGTTACTAGTAATTTGGTTAATATATAGTTTTGTTAGGGTTTATTTATTATTATCTTTTTAATTATTAAGCCATACTTAGTTAGTATGTACATTTTAGAGATAAACATTATAGGGTTATTATAAAATTTTAGCTCTATTTTTTAGTCTCTCTAGGTTCTTCTTTTTAAAATTTTAGATAGATTTATATGTATGGAAATTTTAGATAAATAAATTTATATGTATTAAAATTTAATTTAGGTTATTTTCTTAACTCAGTTTCTAATTAAAATTTTAATAAGAATTTTAATAGGTTTCTCAAATGATTTATTAGAATTTAATATAGAAATGGTTTTAATTATTTAATATTTTAGAACTTAGGCGAAAGGTTGTAATTAAAAATTGTAAAATAATTGCTTAAAAATTTTAGAAAGTAGGATTTTAGAAATAAAATATTTTAAAATAAAAATTATTTTTTAGCTTAAAGTTGTTGTCGGTTCCTCTCTCATTTTTCCCTCGGTATTTATACCTTGTTCCTCCTGCTTCCTTCTCTCAATTTTTCATTCATTCTTTCTCGTCCTGAAGATGGATCCCCGTTGGGATTCGAAACGTCGACAAGTCTTCTATGATACCGTGGATAATCTGATTTCTGATTACAATAACTATAACCACGGAAGTTTAAAAACCAGAATAGTAGAAATAAAAAACAATAATAGCTTAATTCTTATGGCATGGTGATGTTTCATTTCCTACTGCCAGTTCAGTTGTTGGCTCTTTTGTAATTAATAGAAGTTACTTATGTCATTGTTTCTATAAGACTACATTAATACTAAAAAATGATATGAAGTCATAATATTTCTATGGGAATGTCCTCTATAATAGCTTTATCTATCGTAGGTTCTTATAGGGTAGCCTATTCCTCTCCAAATTCTATAGATGAATTATGATTTACCAGAGAATATGTTTTTAAAAAACATACTTTAATGTAGTGGACCTAAAAATTATCATGGATCAAGAAACAAAGATATGGAATTAACAAATGTTGGTTAACCCTATCAGTTGCTTCTTCTTTTTTGTTGGTTTTTGTGGAGAAACAATAATACCTTATTGTTATCTTACTACTTTCCATTATGTGGTAGTTTAAATGCCTTATATTATTCTTACTATTGGTTAATTTCTGGTAGAAACAATTACTTTTACTATTATTATTATTGCTTCTTATGTGGCAGTATAAAGTACTTTTATTGTTCTTACTGATGCTTATTGTGTAGTAGAAACAAAGAATTTGAGTATTCTTATTGTTGTTTCTTGTGTTCCAGAAGCAAGGATTTGTAAGGAATATTTGAAACCTTATCATGCATGGATATTAGAGTGGACACGGTGAGGGAATTTTATAGAATGTAAAGGTGATGGTATGACATTATTCACCCTAAATAAATGGAAAAGAATGAGGAAGAAGGGTAGAGGCCTAAGTTCCTTTCCAAATACAAATCCATAGCATCCAATGAAATTATATTAAATAAAAGAAAAAGAAGCATAACTACACTTAAATTAGAGGAATTGCAACAATTTACTGATAGGTGTTCTGGAAACTATCAAATAGTGTAACCACTAGATGGTAGGTGTTGTAACAACTAATTTATAGGTGTTGTAGAAGTATAATGACAACAACTGACTAATAGGAGTTGCAACAACTGATTAGTAGGTGTTACAGTAGCTGAATATTAGGTGTTGTAGCAACACAATGGTAGGTGTTGTAAGAACATACCAATAAGTGTTGCAACATCTGACTAATAGGTATTGTAGCAACTAACTAGTAGGTGTTGCAACAATTTAATGGTAGGCGTTGTAGCAATTGACTGATAGGTGTTGTAGAAACAAATTGATATTTGTTGTAACAACTAACTGGAAGATATTGTAGTAGAATACTTATAGGTGTGGTAGTAATAAGTTTATAGGTGTTGCAATAGTTGGGTGATAAGTGTTACAACAACTGGATGATAGGTGTTGCAAGATTTAAATGACAGGTGTTAAAATTACTAAAATAGAACCTATGATAGCACATTTAACAACACCTGTAGTAGCACCAAATATTGTAAAAACCTATCTGGAATAGTGCCTCATGAACTTTGAAACATGTGTATGATAGCCAAAAATGGTTTGTAATGATGAAAAAACCTACATGATATAATAATGTTGATATTTACATCTAAGATCATCGTGTGAGATGAAGACCAAGATTTGGAAAAAACTCTTGATGGAGTAGTGTAACTTGGAAACCTTATTCAAAGATAAACTCAAAAATTAACTTCTTTTTTTATTTGGAAATATTACCAACCAAAAAGCTATATTTCAAACAATATTTCTCTAAATACACACATATCGAGGGTTTTCAAAGTTGGAATTATTGTTATATTTTTTAGTTTTCATTTTTTTAAATTTTTAAAGGAATGTCCTCCAACAAACTTTTTTTAAAACCTTCCAAAGTTTGATGGTGCCTAAAGTAGGTTTTCAAAATAAGAAAAATTATGTAAAATAATAGGATAACAAGGTGTCTTAGCATTGTAAGTGAGCTAAATGACTATATTACATGGTTTATTAATTTTCGGAGCAAGAAGTAGAAACTAATAAGGATGAAATTGTGATTTTAAATATTAAGCTTCAAGAGAAACCACATAAGTAAGGAACTTCATAAACTTGAACATGGAGTTATTTTGAACCAGGAAGAAGGAAATGCATGAGAATATCATGGTACTAATGAATATACAAGATGAATAGTAGTTATCATGAAAGGATTTATCTGTGGTAATGGGACTTGATTTTTGTAAATATTCACATCAATTCTTTGTTTTTCATGTTCTTTGATCCATTTACAACTTTTATTAAAAATTATTGGTTTTGTTGTATTTTCCTAAGACACAACTAGAGAAATTTTTTAATACACTGAGATTCAAATGATGGTTGATAAAAGGACTAAAAATTCCTTTTATGTAATTTCCAAAGAGTATGACCTATTGTGTGAAATTATGTCTTAAAAAATAATGTTATGCATGTATTGACCTACTTGTTCCTCTCAAGGATTGCAAAAAATAGTACTTACCTATGATAAAACATGAGATATTGGGAAAATAAAAGTTTTTGTTATTTCTTCCACCAATAAATATAGAAAAAAATTAACGGATAGTGCTAATAAAATATATCCAAACAAATACAAACAATGAAATTCAAGTAGTTTACTCATTGAGGAGTGTTGGTTAGCTAGACTACCTACAAATGTCTTTCTAATAAATAATTTTTATAATATCCAATTAAAGTTATACCAAATAAATAATAATTTATATCCAATATGTGATTATCAATGAAAGATTTTATGTACATTTTATGGATCACAGAAGCCAAATTTCTATAATTATGTTCTTAAAATTCCATCATATGTTATACCAATTCTGCATAAGAACATCCTACATGACAGAGTTGTTTTTGAATTCCTCCTTATACCAACAAATACTATTTTAGATATAAATTTTTCATTTTTTATGGATTGAAATTATTCCCATTGGATATGAAATTATATTTATTAATGTATATGCTATTGGAATATGTTTAAAAATAATAATACTTGGAGGGTCAAACATGGAAGTGAGAAGACTAGGAAATAGAGCTTAAGAAATGTTGATTTAGGATATAAAGTTATTATTTTAGGCATAATATTGCATAGTAAAATATATTCATAGTAATTAATAAGGATAAGGTTCAAGGTTTTTCATGGTAGATAAGGTTAATCAAGTTTCATTTCATGTATGATACAATGATGTAAGTACTCTATCATTACTAAAGAAGGATTTAAATGTGGAAGTAGTTCTCGACTAAAATAAATATATATTATGGTCCTTAGTGAGGAGTATGAGATTTTGTATAATTTTACATGGTGAAGTGTTCATACTAGTAAAGAATCTCTTTCAATACTTTGATGTAATTTATAGGAATTATGTTGCATAGAATGTAATCATGAAGTTGAAAATTAATAGTAAAAGTAATTAAAAATCCTTTCTTGAAAAAGGTGGATTATACCCTTTGTTGATCCAAATATAATAGTAAATATGAAAATGAGGAGTGACTGACAAATCAAACTACGTGGAAAGGGTATCAAATACCAAATTCTTTTGGTTTTTTTTATCTATGCTTAGTTGCATCATGCATGTTTTTCATTTAGATATAGTAAAGAGGGAATCATGGGCTATAGGAGAAAAAGGTTGAATTATTAGGATGATATTAGAATCAGAAGTGATGGAATGGGCAACATTTATGACCTTTAGAAAGGGATTCATTCTCAAAGAAAAGGTATTAGCTTGTGATGCACAATGAATTTTATGGAGCCTAGTTGTGTTGTGAGAGGAGAATTTGTGATGGTTACAATATTGACCTATTGGAAGTTGGTGGGTTGTAGCCATGGGATATTTCATGGGAGTAGGGATGGGTGACATAGATAATGGAAATTAATTGGGTGTTTACCCATTTTCCTTTTAATAGTGAGAGAGTTTTGAAAGGGCTTGGAAGTAGATGCATTGTGTACCCAAGTGAATTCATGAAAAAGATAAAGTGCTAACCTAGTATAAAAATTAAAAGTCTTCCTATACTGGATCATAGCTAGAAATGTGTACTTGGATCTTGCAAAAGAAAATAATTTAATATTATATGGTTTAATCAGAATACTTTCAAAGTTATAACCACTGTGCCTATAAATTTTCTACGCAAAATTTAGGATAAAAGCATTCTGAAAGTGTTTTGTAGAAGGCTTAAAGCTATGTATAATGCTATGATCCTAGAAAATTATGTCATTATTTAATGCTATCAAAAGGGAGGAATTTGCATTCCATTTGTTTTTAATATTATCCTACCATTTAAACACTATATGGTAAATATGAAAAGATAATAATGTGAGTTTATCATGTTATTTCATTGCAAAGTGATAGATAAAAGAATAGAAGAATGCATACATCCAAGCTCTAACATGGTCACCATAAAAATCACCAAAAAAATTGGAAGAGACACATTAGGGTTTTATTGACGGTGTTGGACCTACCAACATTCAAGGGATCTCCCCGATATGAAATCCCAATCAGACCTCACAACTTTTTTTGTAGGAGTCCCATCCAGAATATATCTCGATTCATAAATTCTTAAATTTTTGTCTTGCCTCTAACTGTCAGCAAGAGAGAGGGATGCAAGGGTGCCTTAAAATTGAAAGAAGGTGTGCCTGGTGAATGTTTAGGTGCAGACATGACAAATTTCCTCTACTACAGAGGGGGTGAGGAAAGTGGGCCTCTAAGAGAGAGGTAATAGTACCACCCAAGAAGATACACACACAAAGAAGAAGGATCTGTCTAAGATCCAGCAGAATAGTCCATAAGAGATGTGATGATCACTATGACCAATGAATAATAAAGAACTATCTAGTATCCTACAAAATATTCCACAAGGATGGGACACCAATTACAACCATTACACCACATTCTCAATCAAATAAGTACTAAAATAACCAAAATAGTTCAACTACTTTAAAACATATGAAAGAAAAAATGAAATAAAACATATGTAGGATAGTCTTACAAACATTCATAGTCCATGAGTGAATAACGTGTTAGACTTGAAGGCTTATGTATTAATTAAAAGTTCCAAGACACATGTGTACAATGAACATCCCTAGCTCCAATAGTGGATCGTTTGAGGCACTGCTTTCTCCCCAAAATAGTTATCTTATCTCTCTAACATTTTGCAAGAGGAGCCAAAGTGAAAATTTCCTTTTCTCTTACAATGAGGATGTATATATAACAATGAGGAAGTGATGCATCACCTTCCTTATGACTCTTCATATACCCTCATGATTTTTCACATCCTGTGACTTTTAAACCTTGCATGACTCTTCATATTCCACACATGTCCTTTGGACTTCCACTTTACACTACATTTTCGAAACATAATTTACACCATGAACCACAATAGTGTGCCATGTGAAAATTCATAACATGACACTGCTATCATAGACTACTTGATGATGTGGAAATTTCAAGCCATTGTTGTTGCTATGTGATGAGCATTTGGTTGAGAATGCTTTTCTTTTCACCTCTGCATGGCTTAGTGATAAGGAATATTCAATGATGATAGATCCCTATATTACTAGTGTATTCCCTTATTGTTATTAGCATAGCCCCCTTATTTTTATTTTTATACCCCTATCGCCCCATATTGTTATTATTGTGCCCCATAAAAAGCCAGTATTTTTATTTTTGTGCCCTTACATTATTATTTTTAGGTCGGCTAGGATTATATTGTGATCCCATGGACTCCCATATATATAAAGGAGGTTTTTTCATTTGTATCATCCAATAATTTTTCATTTATGTAATGTAAAGGAGGTTTTCCCCTTGAAGTGGATGAATTCCAAGTCGTTGATCTCTCTTTTCTTCTATTTTTTTATCTGGTTTCATAACATTTGGTATCATAGCTTTGGATTCTAAGGTTTCACTACTTCAAACAATTCATCATGGAATTTTCACTATAAATTTTTTTCTACGAAGTTTCAAAAGCTAAAACAAACACCAATTTGATAAGAAATCATAGGGAACATTGTGAAATATTTCAGATCTTGGTTTGCAATATTTTCAGAGATATGATATGTGGAATTTAGGGTTTTTGCAAGCTTCTGAATTTCATCTCCAAGAGGTGACCTTGGGAAAATAATCATAACTTTCTCTTTGAGAATAGGATTGGAATTCTGTAAAAAGTGGAAAAATGTACACGAACTATAGTTTCCTTTGTATCAATTTCAGAGTCAAAGGATAAAAAAGTGACACATGGAATGTCGTACAAGTTTGCTCTACTAAACTAGTCCATAATTCGGTCATTGTGGGAGATTGGGCATAACTGTTTCTTGAAGAATCCAAATCAAGTCAGACCTATGGAATTGGAAGGAAGATTAAGAGGGATACTAAAGGACTGAACATAAAATATTAGGGATATAAAATTACAGAGATACATTAGTTTCAATATCGAGCTCCTCAAAAACAAGAAAAAGGTGTGTATTATTTTCAAATTGCATAAGTCTTGATTGAAAAATCAGTTTGAAGTGATTCCATGGGCATATTGAAGCATATATATTAGTATTGGGTTCTAAAATACACCCTAAAAATAATTCAACACCCATTAATCCCTCATAAGGCTCTACTATTACTCATGAAGAGGAATATGTGCAACATGATATATCAAAATTACAAGAGCAATTGCAACAACTTTCGCTCTCGTAAAGAGAAACAAAAAATGAAATGGAAGTTTTGAAGAAATGCGTGGAAGCTAAGATGGATGGTTTGAATAAATGCATGGAAGATAATATGGATGGTTCTAAGAATGGCATGGAAGACATGGAAGAAAAAATGGAAGACATGAAGAATGATCTAAAAGCAAACATCGAATGTTTGACAAATTTTATACAAGAGATGATTCCTAATGGTGAAAAGATAGTAGGGGAAACTAATGATGAGAAAAAAATAAATGTTAATCATGATTTCATAAATTCTAATGTTGTATTGAAGACACACGATATTCCAAATATCAATATGAGGAATTTTGATGGCAAGCATCATGTAACATGGATACTACAAATGAAGCAATATTTTTATCTCAATAATGTGCAAAACACACAAAAGGTACGCATTGAAACTTTATATTTAGAAAAAAATACATTTGTATGGTATCGATGGCTTTGATCCCGTAAAAAATGTGTCACTTGGTAAATTTTTACAGAGGAAATGATAGCACATTATGAGGATACAAAGAGAAACACCTTCTATAGCCAATTAATAAATCTAAAACAAAAGGGTTCATTGGTGGAGCACATTGAGGACTTCCAAAAATTGAATATAAGGGTAGTTCATATTTCATAGGAACACAGGATTGATATCTTCATAGGGACTTTAAAGGATAACATCCAACATGAGGTTCGACTTTGGGAACGTGATTCATTGGAGAAGGCATTCAGGAAAACAAGAAAAATTGAATGTAAAATTATGGAAAAAAGGAAGCCTACCACTCACATATATAAATATGGAAGTGTTGATACTCCTATAATTCCACAACCTAAAAATTTGACACCACAACAATTGGAAGAAAAAAGAGAAAAACGGCTTTTCTATAGTTGGGATAGCAGAAACACCAAAGGTAATAAGTGTGCTGAGAAGAAATTATTTTACATAGATTGTGAAGAAGAGGAAGAAATTGAACAAGAAACTTCAAAAGAAGAGGATATACACCAGGAACCAACCCTAGAGAAAGAAGAAATGAGTCTGACCATATCTTGTGATGTATTGGCAGGAATTATCACTTCTGAAACTCTCACACTAGAAGGACATATCAAAAAGAAAAAGGTAATAGTGTTAATTGATTCGGGTAGTACCCATAATTTTATTCATTGTAAGGTATCCAAGGAATTGAATTGATTCCTATACCAAGCGCCAGAGTTTCAAGTGATGGTTGCAAATGGAGGAACTATAAATGTGTCTAGAAAATGCCATAATATCAAGCTAACCATGGGGGAATATGTATTGAATAGTCCAATGATTTCCATTCCAATGGGAGGTGATGATGTTGTACTAGGAGTACAATGCTTAAAATATTTGGGGATGGTAGCTTTCAATTTTCAAGAACTTTTCTTGAAAAAAATTTGGAAGGGAATTTGAATTACGGGGTATCGGAGGGAATCCAGGAAAGATAATAATCTCTAATGTCATGAAAAAACTTCTCAAGAAATAACAACGAGGCGTAATTGCACAATTATGCTCACTAGAAGTTCCAACATCAAAATCATATATTTCTCAAGATATCCAAAAAGTCTTGGACAATCATTCCAAGGTGTTTGAAACTCCCAAAGGACTCCCACCTATTCGTGATCATGATCATGTTATTCATTTGATTCTAGGAATTTTTCATCTAAACATTAGGCCTTACAGATATCCTTACATCCAAAATAATGAAATTGAACATATTATTGCAGAAATTTTAGAGGTTGGAATAATTCAACCTAGTCAAAGCTCTTTCTCTACTCCAGTAGTATTAGTGCACAAGAAGGATGGATCATGGCACATGTGTCTGGATTATTGCGATGTCAATAAGCTCACTATTAAAGATAAATTTCCCATTCTTGTGATTGATGAATTATTGGATGAATTACATGGAGAAATTTATTTTACCAAATTGGGTCTTCGTTCAGGATATCATCAAATTAGAATGAAGACTAAAGATATTCTGAAAACACCATTTCGAACTCATGAGGGTCATTATGAATATTTGGTCATGCATTTTGGCCTTACCTATGCACCTTCTACATTTCAAGGGTTGATGAATTCCATTTTCAAACCCTTCCTTAGAAAATTTGTGTTAGTATATTTTGATGATATACTAATCTACAGCAGGTCTTGGAAGGATCATGTTCAACATGTTGACAGGGTGCTGAAACTATTGTAGAGAAACAATTATGTGCAAAAACCTCCAAATGTTTCTTTGGAGTAAAAGATCTGGAATATCTAGGTCATGTTGTATCTCAGGAGGGTGTTAAGGTAGATGCTAACAAAATTAAATCCATTAAGGAATGGAAATTCCTAGCAACCATAAAGCAGTTCCAAGGATTTCTCAAGTTAACAGGGTAATATCACAAGTTTGTTAATAATTATGGGAGAATAGCAGCACCTCTAACAACATTATTGAAGAAAGATGCATTTTCATGGACTCCTAAAGAAAATAAGTCCTTTGAACATCTTAAAGAGGCAATGTGCCTAGAACAGTTCTTAGCTACACCAGAATTTAAAAAAACCTTTATTGCAGAATATGATTCCTCGGGAAATGGAATTGGTGTTGTTTTAATGCAAGAAGGAAGACCCATTGCTCTTGAAATCCATCTAATCAAAGGAAATATGAACAGAAATCGATTTATGCGAAGGAAATATTGACAATACTACATGAAATAAATAAATGGCTACCTTACCTAATGGGAAGACAGTTCAAGGTAAAAATTGATCATGATAGTCTTAAATACTTTTTCTAGCAAAGACTATCTTTAGAAGAGCAGTAAAAATGGGTCACAAATATGTTGGGTTATGACTTTGAAATCATCTACAAAAAAGGGAAGCTAAATGTTGATGAAAATACACTCTCAAAAAAGTATGAAGATCTGGAAGCATCGCTTTGAACCATTTCTATTATCCAACTAGATTGGATAACCAAAGCAAGAGATGAATGGAAGAATGACGAAGAAATGTGGATAGTCATTCAAAATTTGTAGCAATATCCTAGTACATATGATACATTTAGTTGGAAAAATTATTCCTTATGGTACAAATATTTCTTATATTTTTGTAATAATTCCCAACTAAAACAAAATATTATTTTGGAATTTCACACCTCTCCCTTACAAGAACACTCGGGATTTTTAAAAACTTACAACAGGGTGAAGAAAGAATTTTTTTGGGATGGCCTTAAATATGATATTGAAAAGTTTGTGGTGGAATGTTTGGTTTTCCAGCAAAATAAAGTTGAGACAATTAAGACCCTTAGTCTTCTACAACCTTTATCCATTCCAAGTCAACATTAGGGGGAGATTTAAATGGATTTATAACAGGATTACCTAAGTTTGAAGGAAAGAGTAACATCATGGTGGTAGTTGATAGAATTACCAAGTATATACACTTTTGTGCATTATCTCATCCATTTAAAGCAAGTAAAATTGTTATTGCATTTATGGAAACAATTCAAAAGCTACATGGAAATCCAAATATTATTGTAAGCGATAGAGATCCCATGTTTACTGGAAATTTTTGGACAGAATTGTTTTCTTGTTTGGGTACTCAACTAGCTCATAGCTCATCTTATCATCCTCAATCTGATGGGAAAAATGAGATAGTAAAAAAATGTTTGGAAGGATATCTTCATTGTTTTGTATTTGATAAACAAACACAATGGTTCAAGTGGTTACCTCTCGCTAAATGGTGGTATAACACTTCCTTCCATACTACAACAAAAATGACCCCATTTATGCCACTTTATGGATATTATCCACCGTCCATCACATAATATTTAAGAGAAAATTATAAGGTTCAAGGAGTGGAAGCTCACATCGAGCATCAGAAACAAGTTCTCCAACTCTTAAAGCATAACCTAAATTTAGCACAAATTCAATTGAAACAACAGCAGATCAAATTTGCAGTGAGAGAAGTTTTGATGTAGGAGACTGGGTATTTTTACGGGTAGAACCATACAAAAAAAATTCCCTCAAGTAAGCTAAGAAGGATAATAAATTATCGCCAAAGAACTATGGTCCTTACAAGGTGTTGCAAAATATTGCTACTATAGCATACAAATTGGAGCTTCATGCTTCATCACGAGTGCACCCAGTTTTCCATGTTTCATGCTTAAAGAAGGTTATAGGTGAAAAACTTCCAGTTAAAACAATATTGCAAGAACTTGATGAGGAAGGAAAAATCATATTGGAACCTGAAGCAGTCACGGAAAAAATAACTCGACAACTACGAAATCGATAAATTTCATAGTATCTCATCAAATGCAAGAACTTACCCACTGAAGATTCCACATGGGAGTATGAAAATTTTATACAGAAGCATCCATAGCTACTCAAGCATCGAGGACAACACTTTTTTAAGGAGAGGGGCATGTTAGATCCCTATATTACTAGTGTAGTTCCTTATTGTTGTTAAATTAACTCCCTTATTGTTATTGTTGTACCCCTATGGCCCCCATATTGTTTTTATCGTTCCCCATATAAATAAGCTATTGTTATTGTTGTTCCCTTACATTATTATTGTTAGGTTGGCTAGGATTATATTGTGACCCCATGGACTCCTATATATATAAATGAGGTTTTGTAATTTGTATCATCCAATAATTGCTCATTTATGTAATGTAAAGGAGGTTTCCTGCTCAAAGTGGATTATTTTTAAGTCGTTGATCTCTCTCTTCTTCTATTTTGTGAGTTGGTTTCATAACAAATGATCTCAAGTCTTGAATTGTGGTCGCAAACGAGTGTCCCTTTGATTTCTCTTGATTGATCAAATTGCATACTTAGTGACAAGAATGTATTTTAACATATTTCCCTCCTTCATATCCTCCTTCATAATCTCAAAATGGCATGATAAGGTACATGTTTTTGCAGTTCACTCATGATGAGAGGACATCAGCCTTAAAACCCCCTAGTCTAAGATTGTGAATATTGGTCCATTGACTGAGCTGGAACCAAATGGAAAGTTTGGAGAGAGGCTCGGTGACCATGTAGTTGTGTAGATAAATAAGTCAAGGGGGAACCTTGAGCCTTGAGCCTTGATACTGCACAATGTGCAATTCGGGTTGTGCTGAGGGAGAAAACTACACAGTTCTGGAGCTTAGTGGGATAGGCTGAGGGGATGGGAACTAAATGAATAAATTGTGTAGTTTTTGGAGACAAGGGAGGCTATTACATTTTGCAATTATGCATCTTAGGAGTTCAAGGGATTAGTTTTAGGCTAGATACTACATAATTTATTGTTAAGTCCGGTTTGGGAAGAGGAATTATGCAATTATGGGAGCCAAGGTTGGGTCTTGAGCACTAAAACTACGTAGTGTATAAGTCCCAAGAGGTAGGAAATTTGAATTGTGCAGTTCAAAGAGGCAAGCTAACAACTAGTGAACTTATACTACACAGTGCACAATTCACAGAGGTCAGGTGAATCTCGGTTGCTTTGTTGGGAAGTTTTTCCAGAATTCGCTAATTGTGGGATCAGTGAGACTGATGTGAAAAGTGATGGGACTTTGACTGTAATCAAGAAATTTTAATTCTTGATAAAAATAACAACATAGATCATCCATGACACATGAAAAATTCATTTCCCCCCATGCACAACTTTATGAAAACTTACGAAAAGTGTAACACTTAAGATACACTTTACGATGACCGTGACGACACTTGTGTGCTTGAAAATTTGGAAATGTGTGTGAAAAATGTTTACATGCTTAGAACAACTCATTTACACAAGGATTTCCTCTTGAAAACACCATAACGTTCTTATAGAAATGATGTGATAGATAACATGCGAAAATACGTCATTTTTCCTATATTTACAAAATGACTAAATCACTTCAAGAAAACACATGGAATGAGTTTCAATATTTGTGACAACAATTTACAAGACCGAAGAATGATATGAAATTGACCATAGGAAAAAAATTTGGAGGTTGTTGTAGCAGTGATAACTCTTGGTGACACACTGGTATAATTTTGGCTTCTTTGATTTGGTTAACTCTTTCGTTTAGGGTCTTGGTTCTTCTGGGAGTATTGATTCATTGTGCAGATTAATTTGGTCTCCACACTTGCTCTATGAATAGAAATAGTCCCCTTTATACCTTCTCGGTTGAACACAACATAAAATTCATCAATATCACAATGTTTCAAGTTGGGAAGTGTAGTGAAGTTCATGAGATTCATATTTTCAAAGTATAATTTTTCATCTCAAGTATTTCTCCACTACCAACAGGGCTCAGAAATACCCCGATGAAGTCACTATGGAACAAAAAAAATTCTCCACTGCCAGTGAGCCTAGTCATTACTTTCCATGGATCTTCCTTTACAAAATTGGAGTAGCTGCATGAAATAGCGCGTTGGGCATGTGAGCTGATACGTGTTTGGTATATTTCAAATCAAATGAAAGAGGTTTGAGTGTAGAATTTGGGATAAGTTACCTCTGGAGTATTGTTAAAATATCTGCATTGAAAGACCCGTGGAAGTGATACCCATGCTTCAATGGCCAAGATAAGTACCAGCAATTTATTTGTGTGTCCTGTCATCTGTATATTTTAATAAACATTACCATTAGCATACCTTTTATCTTTCTTAAGTCTAGAAACATCGCTTCAAATTCATGGATGTTGTGTTCTACTTGAAATGGTGTCATCACTTAGGTTTTAATGGAAGTCTGTCCACCCCTTGAAGTCGTCAATGCACAAAACCTACGTGTTGAGATTGTGGTTGAATGTGAGGGATGCATGTGAAGGGAAGAGGTAGCCTGAATCCCAAGATACATCTAAAATAAGCATGTTTTAGTGTGTTGCAATTTTCTGAATCCAATGGGTTTTATTTGAATCTTTTCATGCCCCATCTTCAAAGGATTGAAGTAAATTAGCGTCAGTGGCGTTAACTAATTTTGGGGAAATTAATAGAGCCTGAAATATTAAACACATTGAATGTCGATCTACTCATAGTCAAAAGCTCATACAGAGCAAATCATGTTTGGCTAATGGGATTGCAAACACGAACCCGTTGAAATGAAGTTCTGAAAGTAAATGGGAATGTCTAGCAACTAGAGCCCCGCTGTCGATACTCGATTGAATATGCAAATATTGGGCATAAGCGATCCCTGAATGATTTTTGAAGCCTTCATTTTTCATTAATCCAATTATAATTATGATAGTTCTTCTCTTGAGTTCTTATTCCTTTCAGGTAATATGGAGTAAATGTGATGGGTTGAAATGCTGCTGCAAACTCATTACTATTATATGTAAAGAGCGATTAACTCAATGTCAATGCATTGAGAATATACTAAAGTGCCTCTGTGTTCACATGGTGTTGACGAGCTAGCGTATGCAATTAGACCAATCTTGCAACAATGGGAGATTGACCTACGAGTTGAGCATACATTCTACCAGCGAGATTAGTCAGCATGGAGACATGGAAAAAGATATTAGGTGTGTTGTTTTATGATTGTGGAGACCTGCCAGCTATCCATGTAATAGCTGTAGCGGAAGATGACCGGTACTGAGTGGCAAGGACTGCGGATTAGCGTTTGGAGGAGTGCAGATTAGCGTTTCATTGACTGTGTAGCATGAAGTGTCTTGTTGTTGGGAGAGTCCGCGAAGTATTTGAAAACCACTGAGATGTGTCAAAAATGTAATTAAACATGCACCTGAAACCTGGAATCAGTGTGGGAGATCATGATTCATTTTAGCTCTACAATGTTGTTGTCTGCCAAATCAGCAAAGGAAAGAGATTTGATCCTGAGAGAGTCATGGATAGTGCCTCGATCCATCTATGACCTCAGCCTAAGGAGGAGTTGTAATTGTTAGAGATGTGAATTAAGGCTCTTTCAGTTGAATGAAATAGAAAAATAAATTCTACCGACCAATGGAAAAATGCGGACAATGTTCCTGTGTGGGGAAAACAATTTGTGGTGGTAAGTTTCAAAAAACAAAAAAAAAAATCTTATTTTGATTTGTGCATGTAGTGGTTTTATGGTGATGCGTAATCCGATTGAAGCATGGAGTTGTGTTCTTATTTATTTCATTTTATGTTATGCAAGCATTTTGTTGTGAAAAACAGAGTGTGCATGCTTAAAGTTTAAATTTTTATGAAAATTTAAAGGGTAAAATGAATTAATGGAGAAATAAGGTGTGGTTATAGTTTTGAAGTGCTATATATTTGGAGTAATAAGTAATTTTTGTAATGCATTTCGGAGAGATAAGTGACTTATTATAAATTTTATTTTTGGAGTCATAAGGGTCAAACTTGAAGTTTTTTTTTCTATGGAGAGATAAGTATTGTTTTTCTGAAATTGAATTTTTGAAGAAGAATATGGCGAAGGGAGTAGTTTTTTAGAGTAGTTATTTTTAAATTTTTTTTGTAAATTTGTGGAGAGTGCTTTTGGTGGAGGTATTAGTATCAATATTTTTTAAGTGATCAATATTGAGTTTTGTTGTAAATCTGGAGTGATAAGTAGAAGCTTATTGTTGTAATCCTTTGAGAGAGATTGAGTTAGTCCATCCTATTTTTGAAGACAAGGATTTCTCACAATCTGTTCTTGAGAAGCTTCAATGAAGATGTTGTAATGATAGAAGGATGATGTACACCATACTTAATAAAACACAATTTTTTGGTGCTTGTGTCCTAGATCTGCCCAAAATTGAATAAGGGGATATTAGGTACACCGTGTGTAGTGAATGCGTGTGCATGACTTGTGCCCAGTTTTTTGACACTCTCTTTTTAATATGGTACACAACAAATTAAACAACTACATGCACATAAGCAAGCTTAAGTATACAAGTCATCGAACTTAAGTAATCTAGCTCCTGTAATCAAGCTTAATTACACAAGCACAAAAAATCACATGCATTTGTGCAACACATCATCAAGTTGATAAAGAGGTCTTCTACAACCACATTCCACATCAAGCATTCCAAGACAAGATGACATTAACAACACTTTTTTTATCACTTGCAGATAAAAAAAATAATTAACTGAGTTGAATTGTACGGGTAAATTCTCGGTTGAAACCAACACCCAATTTTGAATTGGTAAGGTGGTCAAACTAAGACAATTAATTAAAGTAAGCCTTCAACTGAGTCATATTATTTGAACTTTTCATTTTTCTTTTGGGTGCATTTTCAACAATGTTCGACACCCTTCATTTTCAAATAGTCACAATCAAATTGAGTACATTCAAGGAAGTACAAAGTTCCAATGAAGAAATCAAGAAAATTCAACCAAGTGGTCGAAATCAAGCAAGCATGAGTTCAATAAAGCATGTTATAAAACTCAAACAAGTGTTGAAATCAAGTGCAAGCGCGCCAGTACAAGTGAGTTTTCCGTTCAAGAAACAAAGCGAGCGAGCATGTCCTTCAAATCAAGTGAGCGAATTCAATCCAACAAGTTCAAATCAAGTGAGAAATTTCAAGACAGGTGAGCCTGAATTCAAGCGAGAGAGTTCACATGGCACAACACATCCAGTTGTTACAATTTCTTCACAACTTGATCCTATCAAGTGCTGAAGACATGGTGAAAATCAACAAAGAAACTCTTCTTTAGTCTTTCAAGGCATCTACAACAGACAAATGAAACAATTAATTTCCTTCAATTAGAGTCACAAATACAAAGAAATGAGTTACAATAGAAAAGTGATGCTTCCAAGCCATTCACCCATACATATAAAAATGATAATTCCAAGCCTCTCATCCAAACAACTTCAAGTGTCAAAGTTATCCAAGTTCAACTATCTTCCAAGCCAATCATCAATCCATGGGAAGAAATTCAAAGTAACAGAAATTTACGAGGCTTAGGATATGTCAAATATGACGAAAACTTACATATCCCAGATTATTTAAAGCCCACCAAGTTTGTCAATGTAGGCTTTCTTGAACAAATCACATCAACAAATTCTGTCAAAGTTGAAAAAAAACCGAAATTCATGCAAACCGAAGTTGCAGTCAAACCAAAATTCTCATGTTGTCAAAGAATAGGTCATATGGAAGATAATTGTTTTCATCTCCATCCTTTTCGCCATTGTGGCAAGCTGAATCATTTATCAGAGAAATGTTGCAACCAAAACCAACCAGCCAGATTGAAGATCAATTATGAATGGATTGATCCTTGGGAATGGTCATCAACATTCAAAAGATTTTATCAGTTTTATACCCGAATTCAATCACACTTATTGTAGCCGACATTAAAAAGAATATGGTACTCTCATGCAGTTGAACGGGGGAGTGCACCAATGAAACACTCCTAAACCTTAAGGGGGGAGTTTAGAAATAATTTGCATATGATTGTCTCTCCTTTCAGTTGACAAAGGGGAGAAAATGACAACGAAATTAAAGGTGTTTATCATACTAAAAAATTTGACAACATCGGCAAAAGAAGCTAGTGGGCATCTTCAGCATCTAGTGGGCTTCCTCAGCAGCCAGTGGGCTTCTTCAGTAGCCAGTGGGCTTATTCAGCAGCTAGTGGGCTTCTTTAGTAGCCAGTGGGTGTTCAAACATCCAAGAAGCCAGTGGGCATAAAAAATGAGCAGTTTCCAACAGCATCAACAAAATCAACAATGAGTTGTTTTTTACATCATCTACATCATCACCCAGTGGGCGATCATCATCAACAGATTCACCAATGGGAATTCTCAAATTTTGTCAGTGGACAAAGGATGATGATTTCAAGCAAAGGAAAAATGGATCATTTTGTAGCTTGGAACATGATGAAGTTGTCAAGAAAAATTCCGAGAAGAATTAGACATGCAGCGGACTCATGGTCTCTTCATATTACAATTTTTTCGTCATCCAACTTTGGTCATTTTTCAAGCAATGCTTTTTAGGATCAATGTTGGAACTTGGAATATGGTTCCCCATTTTTATTTGGATTTATCATTGAGGGGGGGAATGTTAGCCTCACTCTCATAAATAATTTTAAATCCAAAGTTAATTGAATTAATTAAATATTTAAAATTAGGAATTTATGCCTAATTTTCTAAATTGGGTTGGTTCCTCTTAATTAGGAGTTAGTTTAGGCCTACCAAACTTGGCTCTTAGATTAGTGTGTGGTTGAGATATTTTCTCAACCAAGTTGTCTAAGATAGACACACTATCTTGAGACAACCTTCTCATCTATTTATTCGTATTATAAAATTATTTTAATAATGAGAGTATGAGGAATGTAGTAAGGCTCTCAGGCCTTTTCTGCCATGTATAATTTTCTAAATCTCTATTTTTTTTTTTACATTTTTTATGAGTTAATTAATTTTCTACATTGATGATTTAATATTCAAGGATGGCGGTCATGAAAATGAAGTTTTATGAGTTTTTCAGAATATGAGGAATTACTGGATGACTTCTCTTGAATATATCGGTGACACATAATGGATTGGCAACATTGACCCAAAACCGAAGTGATGGATGGTATGATAGACCATAGGTATGATAAACCATCAATAATATTACCCAACGCAAAGCCACGGAGATGAATTGAAAGTGTCATGTTCAAGAGTGACCTGCTACCATAAAGTGTTTTGTTATTTTTCCAAAATTTTCCCCAGTCATTGTTGATCAGTACCTCTTTATTTTTTAATAAGATTGAGGAGGGTAACATATGCTTGATCTATAATTCGACCCTTCAGGTGAATCCATCACTATTTTATGATTTAACGAGTCTAGCAATAGTGAAACTCAATCTTGTCATGATCGAACAAGTCCGTCACTATTTGATATTTTAACGAGTCTAACGACACTGAAAACTCGGTCCTTTTTCATGTTTAGAAAGTTTTAAAAATGGATAAAAAGAAAACTCCACGAGTCCTTTTTCGCAAAAAAATTTCTCAAGTCTGAAAAAGTGTAAAATAATATCTGAGAAAATGTCCTAACCATGTTTTCCTAAGGTGTTCATTTTTCATAAGTAATCTATATCAGTCCAGAAAAGGTTTAAACTTATACTGAGTAGATGTCATTTCATTTCCTTTTACGAGCTCAAAAAGACAAATGCTTGGCAATATTTTCACATTAACGGAGTCTGAAAAGATTTAAAATAAGACTCGACGGGGGTTCATTTTTCGATGTTTAATAAAGCTCAAAAAAGAGATGACAGTATGCTATGTGGTCAAATCAGTTTTGAATAATTGTGCACTTCAAACTCACTGTATTAGCTGTAAAACCTATTCAGAGAACCATTAAATGGATTAAAAATACATGTTTCATAGTAAAAATGAATAAAAACCATATTCACAATAAAATAATCAAAATGACTATTAAAAAGAAGTTTTTACCATTCATTTTACCATTCCATAGTTACCATTTGAAATTTAGGAGCTCTGAACTTGTTTTTCCGAACTTCAGCGGTTGTTTGCGACATTTTCAGTGCATGATTTTTCATGCCATTTGATCCAAGTTGGAGATATAAACCTTCTCTTCCTTTTAGTGTCATTTTTTCTTCATTTAATGCTGAATTTTTAGTTTTTTGAGCCCATTAGGGTAAATTTATTGCGTTATGAGGGAAACACATCCTTTTATCTTGAAAAGTGCATTCCAGAGCACTAAAATTAGCTCAAATGCTCTAAAGCGCTCTGTCTATGGACCAGGGGTGCGTTGGGCACATTTTGAAAAAAAATTCTTATTGTATGCTAAAAAATTCCCAAATTTTTTACATGAAATTGATCCTAATGAAGTTTATGGTTGCCTTTTAGGTATTGATCGGATCAAAATGGCCATTACATGGAGAGAAAGAGAACATGAAGAACAAGAAATGATTGCCCTAAATTATCCTATCACTATAAGAGCCCTCAAGGATTATGGGTTACTTAAGTATGTGAGATTATCAGGGATGAGACAACATCTTGAACTATTAGAGTTCCTGGTTCGTTCATGGGATCCGACATCTCAGGAATTTCATATTGGGGAAAAATTTCTCCCAATACTAGTTTAGGATGTTTCATTTCTTACTGGATTATTGAGATGTGGTTCTCCTATTTCCCTTGTGGGATATGCTCTTCGAGGTGAGACAATGAAGGAATACATCTGCCAGCGTTTTTGGTCAGGTACTGAACCTAGAAAATATGGGAATATAAACATTCGTGATGTGCGTGATTTACCTTTGAGAACTATCATTTTCACTATTGCAAAACTTGTTGGCTCTATGACACTACATGTTGCAAACTGTTCATACATGCAGTATGCTCTCGAGTGTCTCGAACTGACAATGTTCAACTAGGCAAAGCGGTACTCTTAGAGATGAAAGAACATATGAATAAAGTAAAAGGTGGAAGAAATAATTTCAATTATGGTTCGATCTTGATTTATTTTATTTTAGAGAGAGTTCCATTGATGTAGCCACATCATGTGAAACTGAAAATTTCTGGTCCTAGCAATCCTCAAATGTAGAGATGGGTCGAATTGATGGCTAGGAATGTTGGTCAATCAACTATCATATTTTCTACTACATTCTTTTCCTGGCTCCGATGATATATTATCGCCATAGAGGAGTATCTGTATGCAAGCATAGATTTTCGTGGAGATCTAGATTTGATTTTACCACATGGCGCTCAATGGGGTGCAATGGTTAAAAATGTTTTGACCATGCTTTTGATTTTAAGGTTTCTACATGCTTTTATATTTTTTATGTTTTCTAAGACTAAAATTTTTTATGTACACAGATGTGGGTTTCATTCGACCAATAGGTTGACCAGAGCAGGCATCAGATGAACCAATAGAGAGGACTATCGAGAGAGAAGTCCTTTGGAATTTAGATTTGATTGAGACTCTTGCTGAGTTGCAGCAACATGTTGAGGGATTAACTCTTGGGATACTGGATGTCCAGATCGAGGAGTTACCTATGAGTCTGCAGTGCCATACTATTGGTGTTCCTAGCCGTTGGATGAGGCTATTGTGTAGGATAGCTAGAGAAGTTACTTGTTATCATCAACATCACTAGTTTTACTTTTGAAATTTTTGTATACATTTTGAGGTCGAATGACCAATGTGTCTTGGGAAAAAATTTTGTAAAAACCTAACTATATATCTATTTGTTTTCAGTGTTTTCCTATTTTTATTGTGCAATCCTATTCAATTGTGTGATGTGAATTGAGAATGTGTCTTTACATGTGTTGCAAATGTCTATTTAAAACATAATTTTCTAAGGAATCAGTTAATGTGTTCAAATTTCTGGAAATGTGTTGATATTGAATGTAATCAAAATGTATTTCCAAAATTCAAACTCTAAGGAACATACAATGAATTTTTGGATACACTAGTAAGTTGTAGTATGACAAGCTGTGAGTATAACCTAATGATGATGCAGTTAATGCCAACTGAAATTCCATCAAAAAGGAGTTCGATCAATGCTTTTACTCAGTGATATTTTTTGTGGATTGAACGATAAAAATCCCTTGAAAACTCACGACCTCGCCACCTGGAGCGAAAATGGTCCATGTTGCAGAAGATAGGTTTTGCGTACTACGACTAGCACCATCAATGAACCCAATAAATGGTTCCAAAGATTCAGACATCTGCGATGAAATGTAAAGTGGATTACTAACTTCAAGAAAACTATGAAAAAAAAAATAAGACAGTGAATGAAAATCAAATTATATATACAATATGATATAAAAGTTTACTATGCTCAATTAATCATAGTAGTGTTTAACATACCACCCATTTTGAGGTCAATGGAATTCCATCATAATCAACTAACTCGTAGGCAACCTTAGCCAAAACTCTTTTGAAAATGTAGGAGCCATGCCATAGTGGCTCAAATTTCCATTTTCCTATCAAATTAGCTTCCTGATCATAAGCAAGATGAGGTCTCCCTCTGAGAAGATGTGAGGCTTTACATTGCAGTCATATTGCGCCTTGATTCATCTCTTATGCGCTTTTCTGGTGAATGCGGCTTCACGACACGTTTCATCTAGATGGATGAGGTTTAAAATATGAGCTTCTTCATTAGAGGTGTCAGGTATAAAGTCAATAACTATTTTTAATGACGAAATTTAAAGTTGGATTGGTAAGATAGCTTCCAGACCATACACCAACTGAAAGGGAGTAAAACCATTCGTATTTCTCATCGAGGTTCGATATGCCCATAAATCCAAGTACAGGAGTAAACGCCAATTTCATTTATGAACCCCTATCATTCGTTGAAGCATTCACTTAAGGATCTTGTTAATGGCTTTAACTTGTCCATTAGATTGCAGATAATATGGGGTAGAACTATCATGCGATAGTCCTAATATAGCAGTCAACTCATTCATCATGTTATTGCAAAAATGCTTACCATTATCTGTAACTATAGCTTGTGGTACACCAAACCGAGAAACGAAATGATTGAAAAAAAAAATGCAGCTATTTCGCTTGTGATATTGAATGGAGGCATCGCTTCGGCCCACTTGGTAAAGTAGTCGACGGCGACAATAATATAACCATGCCCCCTAGTCAAATGAGGGTTGCAAGTCATGAAGTCAATTCCCCATTTTGCAAATAGTCACACAACGATGAAAAGATGCATTGCTTCTAGCGGCATGCAGATTTTATGATCAAATATCTGGCACACATGACAACTTTTGACCACGAGAATAAAGTCGCAGAATATGTTTGGCCAAAAACAACCAGTGCGAAGAATCTTCTGCACGGTAGCGTAACCAGACAAATGTCCACCACAATAACCAGCATGAAAATCATTCAGAACTTTCTCGTCCTCCTCATTAGTCAGGAACCTCCTTAAAATAGTATCGACACCACGACGATAAAGTGTATTTCTATGATCAAATAATATTTGGCTTGGTATCGGATACGTTTTTGTTATGAGCGAGAGGTATCAGGCCGGAAAGTTTGGGTTTGGAGATAAATGATAAAATACCCATACCAAGGGTCAGATGACCCAATCAAAAATAGAGACTCATTTGGAATTTATGGTTTCGATGTAGTTTTAGTACTATTGGAGGGAAGGTCGCAGAGAAGCGCGACAAAAACCAAAGACTTATTTGACTTGGATTTGTTGAATTCCAAATCAAATTACTACAAAATTACGATTCATTTGAATATTTTCCCGCCAGCAATTGACGTGAAAAAATGTATGTCATAAGGTTGCAATCCGAAATGACAATGGTCTTCCAGAGTAGGATATAATGGTGAAATATTTGGACAGCTTGAATGGCCGCCAAGGTGAGATTTTCAACATATGATTACTTAGCTTTCGTATCATTGAGATTACGAATCAAATAATATATCGAATGTTCTATCCCATCATCTTCTTGGAATAAAACCATAGCAATCTTTGTATCTGCAGCGACGAGATACAGGAAATAATCACTCTGATAATTAGGGGGATACATTAATAATGCTCGGATCAAGGTATCTTTAAGACAATCAAAAGAATCTTGCGCAACCTTATCCCAATCGAAAGGGAATCCCCTTTTTCAAGAGATGAGTAAATCCTTTAGCCATTTCAGCATCCTTGGGTATGAACCTCCTTAGAAAGTTAGAATTTCCTTGAAGTCTCTGTAACTGAAGTAAGTTTGATGGCAGAGGAAACTCGAGAATGGCTTCGACCTTCTGTGGGTCAATTCAAATTCCATATTTTGAAACAACGGATCCAAGCAAACAATCGGAACAAACACAAAACACACATTTCTGTGGATTGAGGAGAATCTTGTAGTCTCAGCAGCGTAAAAATATAGCTCTCATATGTGCCGGGTGATCAGTCTATTTTTTTGAATGCGCGGGTAAATCGTCTATATAACGTTGAAAAATGTGCTTAATGTCATGGAAAGCATAATCCATTGCTCTTTGAAATGTTTCCCCGGCGTTCTTTAAACCAAATGAGAGTTTACGATAACTGAATGTGCCCAAGGGATAGATGAATGCTATCTTATATTAGTCCTCTGGGAAAATATCGATTTCACTGTAACTAGAGAATCCATCCATGAACAAAAATATTTCACAACTGGCACATTCGTCAATAATTTGGTTGATAAAGGGAGTAGGATAATTGTGTTTTGGACAAGAAAGATTGACATCTTGATAATCAATGCACACTCTGATTGTCCCTTGTTTCTTCATGACAGGAACAATGTTGGAAACCTAATTAGTAAGCGGAACAGGGTAAATGAAACCAGCACGTAAAAGTTTTTCAACTTCTCCTTTAATGGCAGCAACCTTCTTCGGATGAACAAGACGAAGGCATGAACGTACCGGTTTGACATCAGGGTACATTTTAAATATGTGTTCAATAATATTGAAATCTATGCCTCACATTTCCTCATAAGACCAAGCAAATACATCTCGGAATTCATGAAAAAGAGAGCGATAAGTGTCGATTTTGGATGCAGAATAAGACACGCCGACATGAATGTTTTCTACAACGCCATGTTTGGTCTAAATATCGATAGAAATCGTTTCTTAAATATTTGACACATTTCACTCAGATTTGATGGCATTAATTGGAACATAATTCAAAAATAAATTAGAGATCGTAGGGTGATATAGCTCAATAAGATTATCTTCGTTGTAATCTAGAAGATGGGAATGATGATGATAATTGTCCCAAGGTTCTCCTTCTAGCATCATGGCTTCCACAATGCTCTCATCAATCAAGAATGTGGATGAAAGAGGATCAGAAGGAGTACTAAAATATAATGAACGATCAACCCAAACGATTGGCGACGATGGATCAAGATGCGCTGCCCAAGCCAAGAAAAATTATTGCTATCTGAGCTCAATTGGGCTTGGTGGGAGAGATTCACCCAGCGTATCTACTTCAGAATTATTGGTTATATTTCTTAAGTTAGATGAAGTGGAAGATATCATGCAACATGTCTCTATATTTTTAATTTCTGCCAACGTCACAGGCGGCGGTAATCAAAAGGTGCCCATTAGGGAAGAATCCTTAAAGAGACCTACACCAAAGTTTTGCAGAGCTAGCTGGGGTGCGTGAACTAACAGAATTCTTCCAGATACCTGGGAATTAGAGGCAAATAAAGAGAGTTGATTAATGACTATGATATCACCTTTATGAGGGAAGGAAATCATTCGAAAGTATGTAGAAATGATCGCAGTCATAGCATAAACCCATGGCCTTCCAAGTAAAATATTATAGTTAAGGGGTCCATCAACGACCTCAATTTCAACTGTTACATTTTTTCCCCCTAATTCGACACGCAGGTTATTAATAATACCACAAGGCTTATATGTATGACCGTCAAAAGATTTCAATGTCATAGGCGATTGACATGAGCGAGGCGAGCCAAGTGACTTCTAGCAATTGATAGACATAATACAAGTAGATAATCCCTCATCAATAATAGTGCGATGAATAAGGTGATTTATAAAATTTACTTGGATTGAAAATGCTAATTCACCTATTAATTTTGGCACATAGCCTGTGTGATTAAAGACTACAAGATTAGAACCTGTCAGGTTGATTCCACCAATTTCTGACAACAAAGCTTGCTTCTGGGAGGGACAATTTTGAAGTACATCAAGCGTCGACATAGCTGAAGGTGATTGAGCCAGATCTTCAACTATATTGTAATTTTGAGCTACGCAAGCTCGAGGATTGAACGTTAGTTGTGGACAAATACCTTCGGTGGATTCATTTTTAACTCTGGAATAACAGGTGGCAGAATTGATTCAGTGGATGGATTTGTGGTCGAGGTCATATTTTGATCAGTATCCTGAATACCATAATATTTATTTTGCATAGAAACCAAAAAATTATTTTTTGGCTTGGTGACAGATATCATAAGCACTTGAGAACTAGAAGAGGGATTCATAGCAACCATGTTTGTGTCCAGATTCGGAAAAGGATCTGTCAACAAAACAAATGCAAGCAAAGTCTTAAGAAGTTTTGAGACTTCGAAGTGGTGAGTACAGTCTCACATAAAGTGATCCTCATTACATATCACGCAAGGGTAACAAGGTTTCTAAGAATTTCAAGATTTTTTATCAGATAATCTTTCCTGTTGGGGTGAATTTTTCTTTTTCATTGCTTTCCCCTTTTTCATGCTTCCGGGTTGCTTGTCACTTTTTCCTTTGTCAGATGACACATCATGTATTTCGAAAGAAGGTGAAGGATCAGACTGTTAGGTCCCCATATTACTATTATAGTCCCTTATTTTTATTAATGTAGCCCCCTTATTGTTATTTTTGTGCCCATGTCACCTCCATATTGTTATTATTGTTCCCTTACATTATTATTGTTAGGTCATCTAGGATTATATTGTAACCCCACGGACCCCTATATATAGAAGGAGGTTTTGTCATTTGTATCACCCAAAAATTGTTCATTTTTGTAATGTACTGGAGGTTTCCCCCTCAAATTGGCTGATTTCTAAGGCATTTATCTCTCTTCTCTTTTATTTTTGGAGCTAGTTTCATAACATTTGGTATTAAAGCTTTGGATTCTAGGGTTTCACTGCTCCAAACAGGCCATTGTGGAATTTTCTATATACCGTTTTTTTCTACGAAGGTTTAGAAGCTGAAATTTTTACATCTTGAAGCCAAAATCCTGAGGAACTTCGTGGAAAAATTTTAGATCTTGGTTCGCAATATTTTCAGAGATATGAACTGTGGAAGTTAGGGCTTTGTGCAAGCTCCTAAATTTAACCTAAACCAACCATCTTGGAATTTTAGAAATAACTTTTTTTCTACGAGGGTTCAAAAGCTGAAATATTTACAGAGCAAAGGTAAAATCCTGATGAACGTTGTGGAAATATTTCATACCTTTATTTGCAATATTTTCATAGATATGATCTGTGGAAGTTAGTGTTGTTTCAGGCTTCTGAATTTCATCTCAAAGAGGTGACCCTGGAAAAATCTTTATAACTTTCACTCTGAGCATCGGATTGGAATTATGTAAAACATGGCCACAATCAAACGGACTGTAGTTTCTTTTGTATCAATTTCAGATTAGAATGAGGAAATAGTGACACATGGCACGCTGTACAAGTTCGCTTTACTGAACCAGTCCATAATTAGGTCATTGTGGGAGATTGGGCATAACTTTGTCTTGAAGAATCCAAATCAGGTGAGACCCATGGCAATTGAAAGAAACCTCATAGGGCTACTATAGGGCTGAATTTCAGATATTTAAGATATGAAATCATAGAGACAATTCAGTTTCAATATCGAGCTCCTCAAAATCAATAAAAAGGTGTGTACTTTTTTTTCGAATTGTGTAAGTCTTGTGTGAAAAATTAGTTTGAATTGATTCCAAGGGCATATTGTAGAATAGATATCAGTATTCGGTTATAAAATTCCGCATAAAAAGAATTCAACACCCACTAATCCTTTATAAGGCCCTACTATGACTCATAAATATGAAGAATTGCAACATGACATATCAAAATTACAAGAGCAAGTGCACCAAATTTTTCTCTCGCAAAGAGCAACAAAAAATGAAATGGAAGCTTTGAAGAAAGGTGTGGAAGCTAAGATGGATGGCATGGAAGATAATATGGATGACATGAAAGACAACATGGAAAACATAAAATACAAAATGGAAAACATGAATAATGATCTAAATGCACACATGGAAGGTTTGACAAAGTTGATACAAGAAATGTTTCCTAATGCCGAAAATATAGTAGAGGAAACTCATGATGAGAACAAAATAAATGTTAATTGTGATTTCATAAACTCTAATGTTGGATGGAAGAACCACCATATTCCAAAGTTGGATATGAGGAATTTTGATGGGAAGTATTTCGTAACATGGATACTACAGATGGAGCAATATTTCGATCTCAATAATATGCAAAACACACAAAAGGTATGCATTGCAACTTTACATTTAGAAAAAAATACATTTGTATGGTATCGATGGCTTTTCTCCCGTAAAAAATTGTCACTTAGTCAATTTTTACGAAGGAAATGATATCACATTATGAGAATACAAAGAGCAACACCTCCTTTAGCGAATTGATAAATCTCAAATAAAAGGGTTCAGTGGTGGAGCACTTTTAGTAATTTAAAAAATTGAATATAAGGGTAACTGATATTCCATAGGAACACATGATTGATGTCTTCATATGGACTTTAAAGGATAACATCCAACATGAAATTCGCGTTTGGGAACCTGATTAATTGGAGAAAGCATCAAAGTTGGCAAGAAAAATTGAATGTAAAATTATGGCGACAAGGAAGCCTACCACTCACATCTATAAAGATGGAAGTATTGTACTCCTAAACTTCCACAACCTACAAGGTTGACACCACAAACAATTGGAAGAAAAAAGAGCAAAGGGCTTTGCTACAGTTCTGATAGAAAATACACTAAAGGTCATAAGTGTAATGAGAAGAAATTATTTTACATAGATTGTGAACAGGACGAAGAAAATGAACAAGAAACTTCAAAAGAAGAGGATATACACCAGGAACCAGCCCTAGCAGAAGAAGAAATGTGTTCGACCATATCGTGTAATGCATTGGTAGGAATTACCACTCCTCAAAATCTCAAGATAGAAGGACATATCAAGAAGAAAAAGGTAATAGTTTTGATTGATTCAAGTAGCACCCAAAATTTTATTCATTGTAAGGTAGCCAAGGAATTGAATTTTTTCCTATACCCAGCACTAGAATGTCAAGTGATGGTTGTAAATAGAGGAACTATAAATTGCTCTGGAAAATGCCATAATATCAAGCTAACCATGGGGGAATATGTATTTAATATTCAAATTCTTTCCATTCCAATGGGAGGTGTTGATGTTGTACTAGGAATATAATGGTTACAATCTTTGGGGATGATAGCTTTTAATTTTCAAGAACTTTTCTAGAAATATTTTCGGAAGGAAAGGAAATCAAATTACAGGGTATCGCAAGGAAGCCAAGAAAGATAATAACCTCTAATGTCATGACAAAGCTTCTGAAGAAAGAAAAATGAGGCGTAATTGCACAATTATGGTCACTAGAAGTTCCAACATCAAAATCATCTACTTCTCTAGATCTCCAAAAAGTCTTGAACAATCATTCCAAGGTTTTTGAGACTCCCAAAGGACTTCCACCTATTCGTGATCATGATCATGCTATTCATTTGATTCCAAGAAGTGTTCCTCCAAACATCAGGCCTTACAGATATCCTTATTTCCAAAAGAGAGAAATTGAGCGTATGATTGCAAAAATGTTAGAAGTTGGTATAATTCAACCTAGTGAAAGTTCTTTCTCTACTCTAGTAGTATTGGTGCACAAGAAGGATGGATCATGGTGCATATTTCCAGATTATAGGGAGCTCAATAAGCTCACTATTAAAGATAAATTTCACATTCCTGTGATTGATGAATTGTTGGATGAATTACATGGTGCTATTTATTTTACAAAGTTGGATCTTCGTTCAAGATAACATCAAATTAGAATGAAGACTGAAGATATTCCCAAATCATCATTTCGAACTCATGAGGTTCATTATGAATTTTCGATGATGCCTTTTGGCCTTACCAATTCACCTTCCTCATTACAAGGGTTGATGAATTCCATTTTCAAACCCACCCTTAGAAAAATTGTTCTAGTATTTTTTTATGACATACTAATCTACAGCAGGTCTTGGAAGGATCATATTCAACATGTTGATAGGGTGCTCAAACTATTGGAGGAGAAACAGTTATATGCAAAAGCATCCAAATGTTTCTTTAGAGTATAAGAGGTGGAATGTCTGGGTCATATTGTATCTCACGAGGGTGTTAAGGTAGACCTAAAAAAATTAAATCCATTAAGGAATGGAAAGTCCCCACAACCATAAAACAATTGTGAGGATTTTTCGGGTTAACGGGGTATTATCGCAATTTTGTTAAGAATTGTGGGAGAATAGAAGTAACTCTAGCAACATTATTGAAGAAAGATGCATTTTCATGGACTCCTGAAGCAACTAAGGCCTTTGAACATCTTAAAGATGCAATGTGCCTAGCACTAGCCTTAGCTACGCAAGACTTCAAAAAAACTTTTATTGTGGAATGTGATGCCTCAGGAAATGGAATTGGTGCTATGTTAATGCAAGAAGGAAGACCCATTGCTTTTGAAAGTCATCCAATCAAAGGAAAGTATTTACAGAAAGCTATTTATGAGAAGGAAATCTTGGAAATACTACATGTACTAAAGAAATGGAGACCTTTCCTAATGGGAAGGAACTTCAAGGTAAAAATTGATCATGATAGTCTTAAACACTTTTTGGAACAAAGACTATCTTCAGAAGAGCAGAAAAAATGAGTCACAAAGATGTTGGGTTATGAATTTGAAATCATCTACAAAAAAGGGAAGCTAAATTTTGTTGGAGATGCACTCTCAAGAAAGGATGAAGAGGTGGAAGAATTTATTCCTGCAATTTCTATTATCCAACTAGATTGGATAACCGAAGCGAGAGATAAATGGAAGAAGGACAAAGAAGTGTGGACACTCATTCAAAATTTGAAGCAATATCCTAGTACATCTGATACATTTAGTTGGAAAAATGATTCCTTATGGTACAAAGATCGCTTATATCTTTGTAAGAATTCCCAAATAAATCAAAATATTCTTTTGGAATTGCACACTTCTCCTTTAGGAGGACAAATAGGATTTTTAAAAACTTACCACAGGGTGAAGAAAGAAATTTTTTGGGATGGCCTTAAATCTTATATTCAAAATTTTGTGGCAGAATGTTTGGTTTGCCAGCAAAATAAATTTGAGACAATTAAGACCCTCGGTCTTCTACAGCCTTTATCCATTCCAATTCAACGTTGGGAGGATATTTAAATGGATTTTATCATAGTTTTACCTAAGTCCGAAGGAAAGAGTGTCACTATGGTGGTAGTTGATAGACTTACCAAGTATGCACACTTTTGTGCATTATCTCATCCACTTAAAGCAAGTATAGTTGCTACTACATTTATGGAAACAATTCAAAAGCTACATGGAAACCCAAAGATTATGGTAAGCAATAAAGATCCCATTTTAAATGGAAATGTTTGGACAGAATTATTTTCTTGTTTGGGTACTCAAATAGCTCATAGCTCATCTTATCATCCTCAATCTGATGGTCAAACTGAGATAGTGAAAAAATGTTGGGAAGGATATCTTCATTGTTTTGTATCTGATAAACAAACACAATGGGTCAAGTGGCTACCTCTATCGAAATGGTGGTATAACACTTCCTTCCATACTGCAACAAAAATGACCCCATTTATGGCACTTTATGGATATCATCCATCGTCCATCACATCATATTTAAGAGAAAATTCTAAGGTGCAAGTAGTGGAAGATCACATCAAGCATCAACAACAAGTTCTCCAACTCTTAAATAATAACCTCAATTTGGCACAAAATCAAATCAAACAAAAGGCAGACCAACATCGCGACGAGATAAGATTTGATGTAGGAGACTAGGTATTTTTATGGCTACAACCATACAAAAAAAATGTCCCTCAAGAAAGCTAAGAAGGATAATAAATTATCGCCAAAATACTATGGTCCTTACAAGGTGTTGCAAAAAATTGGTACTATGGCATACAAATTGGATCTTCCTTCTTCTTTGCGAGTGCATCCATTTTTCCATGTTTCATGCTTAAAGAAGTTTATAGGTGACAAACTTCTAGTTCAAACAATATTGCCATAACTTAATGAGGAAGGAAAAATCATATTGGAACCTGAAACAGTCACGGAAACAAGAACTCGACAGCTACAAAATCAATCAATTTCAGAGTATCTCATCAAGTGGAAGAACTTACCCACTGAATATTCTACATGGGAGGATGAGAATTTTATACAAAAGCATCCAGAGCTACTCAAGCAATGAGGAAAACAATTTTTTTGAAGGAGAGGGGCATGTTAGGTCCCCATATTACTAGTGTAATCCCTTATTTTTATTAGCGTAGCCCCCTTATTTTTATTTTTGTGCCCCTGTAACCCCCATATTGTTATTATTATTCCCTTACATTATTATTTTTAGGTCGGCTAGGATTATATTGTGACCCCATGGACCCCTATATATAGAAGGAGGTTTCTTCATTTGTATCACCCAAGAATTGTTCATGGATGTAATGTATTGGAGGTTGCCCCCTCGAAGTGGTTGATTTATAAGGAGTTGATCTCTCTTCTCTTCCATTTTTGGAGCTGGGTTCATAACACAGACACGATAGAGGTGTGAGTGTTTGCAGAACCAATCATACCATTGTCGGCATGAGAGTCCTTACCAGATTGAGGAGGAACAGTAAAATTTGATCACGACGCATTTGGGTTTTTCTCATAGAGCATGCTAGACTGAGTATAAATCAAATCTAAGTACTGGGCACAAGTAATGACTTGCTCTTCAGTGAAGACGTCACCTTTAGCTACATCCTCGGTGATAGATGGAATAAAGGACTTAATAAACCACTCAGCCAAGAGCTTATTAGTAACAAATTTTTTGACCATTCGACGATGACGACGCAACTCATGAATATGATCATAAATGTGAGTAGAAGTTGTATGTTTAAAGTTGGTTAATAGTTCTATTCCAGTTTCATATTGTATGGGTAACTGGAAGTGGGTTAAAAAGGTAATGGCTAAGGCAATGAAGTTATCAAATGAAGCTCATGGTAATTCAATATACCACTTCGCAGCCAGACCTATAAGCGTATGCTAGAAAATACGTAATCTAACGAAGTCACCATTTAAGGAGTTTCATGAGCACCACAAATGATAAGTCATAACATGTGTTGACAGCTCTTCTGCAGGGTTTCCATTGAATTTATCAATGTCAGAGGGTAATTTGTGTGGAATCAACGACCACCAAGGATAATAACTGATGGGATCATTGGTAAGCTGGTTTAAATCATGTAATTTTAATGTTGCGACAAAGGGCAATTGTCGATTCAATTCAAGTTGAGCATAACCAGGATAGGATGGAATTGCTTTTGCAACAAGCCTTTGTGCACCAACATAAGTCATTTGGTGTTGGTAGCCCAAATAGGGGTTATTTTTATGACCAAACACTTGAGGGATTTGTCGACCAAGACGTGGATAAGCTTGTCATTGTTGTATTTGAGGTTGTGGCTTCCAAGGTGATTTTCCGCCAATATTATAGCCCAAACCAAAATACATTGGACCTGGTTGTGAATAGGTAAGACCAGTAGGAGCCTATGAAATCCCATAAAAGGGTAATCCAGCCTCTGGTTGTAATATTCCATATAGAGGTGGTTGTTATAAACCAACCGAAGGAGGTGGAGTCTGGAGGCCCAAGACTTGAGGGTAATGGGTTGAAGGACCTACCTGAGACAGTTGAGGTACAACCAATTGAGCCTGTAAATGCGGTAATGAAGTATTAACAAGTGGGGTATAGGTAGGTGCAATAGGTTGAACCAGTTGGTATGAATGCGGAACCATTTGTGGTTGAATGGGAAGGATAGGTTTCCACTAAAAAAAGGTCATTCCAACATTTGGGTGACCATAAAACGATAGAGTATGATCAAAATGGGTGACCATAGGTTGTCCCCCAACATGAGAATTATAATAATATGGAATATATTGATCTCCAAATGGTGGGAGTCCAGTCGAGATTGAACTTGATGGAAGGTATCGAGATGGACCAGCTTGATGTTGAATTAAAGATGTGTATAAAGGATCAAGCCGTTTAGTACTCATTAGATATATACCAGATAAGATACCAGAATATGACATGGGTAAAGTCCATGGATTTGAGTAGGCACAAGAGTAGGTTCCAAATAATGATTGGTAACCCGGTGCGATGGACAGACCACCATAAATATGTGACTCGAGTGACGTGGTAAACATCGACGGAGTAGCAACAATAGATGTTGTCGTAACTGTAACAAATGGTACAGCCAGAGATGTTGACTCAACCATGGTCAAATGACCCAGTGAATACCCTATAGGATCTACAGGAAATTGGATTGAAACAAGATCAATTGAAGTAGTGTAAGTTAATCGAGGAAAAGACTTATAAATATAAAGCCTCGACCCAAAATGAGTTGGATTTGAGGGTTTTTCTTCTTGTTGAGGTTCTTCCTCAATCAAAATCAAACCAGGTGGAAGAATTTCGACATCAGGCCCGAGATATATTTCAGGTGGTTGACTGCGTGATAAAAGGGAAGACTCAATGGCTATATATGACTACGAAGTGACCGATACAAGAACAAATTCTTGTCATTTGACTTCGGGATCTAGATGTTCTGGTAAAAGAACGATGGGATCTAGATCAACTTCGAGTTGAAAAACGTCATGTTCTGGATGTATGGTCTTACTGATTGGAACATCAGTGTCCATGGGTAGTGATGAGGACTATGTTTCGATGACAGTAGATAAACCAGGATGTGTAAAAACGACTTGATATGACTCTGTGATGAAAATGATGCACCAGAGGTACTGATGGTACTAGATTCAGTAGAACAAGGTCGCCTTCTCGAACTAGAAATTGCTTCAGGTGGTAAAGGTGGTTTAAGCGCTATTCTACGCAAATGACGGGGAAAGTTTTTTTCTTCTTCCATGATGACTGATTGATTTTATTACAAAAACAAATAAAAAAATAAAAGGGTGATACTAGGCAAAAGGATTACCAAGTAATTGTGAACTTCATAATACCTCCTGGCGAACCAAGATGTACAGGCAAGCAATCTCCCCGAATGTTGTGTTCGGTGTATCACAAGTTACAAGGCAGCCGACTCGGTTACCTATGGATGGTAAGAAGCCTAAATTTTCCCTCCCAAATATACCCAAAGGTATGTGGATTCCCAAGTCCTTAATAGCATTTCCTAATGCAAAACTGCACGGTGAGAGAATCCCCTTATACTTTTCGTACTAGAACACCGCCCTATATACCTGAAGATACGTGGATGAGATTTGATATAATTACATACATGGAGTGGGATTTCACACTCAAAATGTATCGCAAACAAGTTAGCGAAAACTTCTATGCTTAACGATGCCAAAACATGTCTCTAGTGTAGACCTTCTAAGTGTGATCGTTAATGTTACAATGCTTTCTTGAGTTGATTGAAGTGAAGTTTATCTTGATCTTGCTTAACAATTTATCTTTCAGGTTCACCGCGAGATGTAATGGGAAATTCCTAAAATGAAAAATAAATGAGAAGAAATATTTTCAATTCAATTTTTCAATGAAAACCTTAGCTACTAAACGGATAGAGCAATCAGATTTTTTAGCATAGATCAAAGAGCACAAACTAAATGCAGACTTCCCTAATCTATTCCTATGAAACACTCACAATATATAAATGCATATGCATGTTTTTCTTTTCAGTTTCCATAAATTTGAATGATTAAAAAGAAACTAAATTCACAAATCAATCAAACAATGTTTTTGTTTTTGAGAAATGAGGATTGAAACAACAATGTTCTCTTAGGAAATGAAGACTAAAACAACGATTTTCGTTTTGAAAATAGAGAATTGATCTAATAAAAAATTTACAACTTTGGACTTAATTTGAAAATGATAAAGAAAACAGCTAATGAAAGATTTAACAAACAACTATCAAAAGGAGGAAGAATTGGCAATGTTTATTGGTCTTTAAGGTCAAACATGCATCTAAGAATACAGCAAGAAATAGGCTGAAACTGAATGCAAAAGACAAATTATGATATAATTTGGTTGGTTGAGGAGAAGCGCACCCCTTAAGGGTAGATAGTGTGTTGCAGAGCACCTTTGAATGGGAGATGGTGCTATGCAAAGCACTGTACCTTGACCAATAGTGCGTTGAGCGCAAGGAAGCTTGAAGATAAAGTAGGCTAAACACACCTCTAAGGAAAAAATTACATTCAAATGACTGAATAGATGAAGCAAATTCTACTAATGATGGTTAAAAAGGACAGAAACACCAGGAATGATGGATTTCTCCCCAGCAGAGTCGCCAATTTGTTATGAGGAATTCTAATCTACGGATAAACTAGTCTTCCCTGAGTGTGGTGTTTGTACACTCAGAACAATAGAAGAAAGGTAAATGATTTTCTCTCTAAGATAAAAAGATAAAGAGAAGATGAAGAGACTCACTTGTGATCCTTCACTCTCATTCTTCTTCTTTTGTCGTTTTTGTCGCTCTTGATCCAACTGAACTTGCGAGATCAATACCTGCAATCAAAACCAAAAGATAGCAAACGACGATACAAATATACAATATCTATCTACCTTAACCAAATTGAACCTGTTAAATCTGAAAATACATGCACATTTTGAGAATACATTCACAATATATAAGTGCATATATGAGAGAAAGAACAAATATCTTTATTGAAATAATAGGAGGAGTAGATTACAACCAGTGGATTAGTTTGTCGTCAACATGCTCCAACTTCACTCGTCCTCATCAAACCAAGCATCAATCCAGCAGCATCACAGTACTTCAGCCCTCCAAGAATTTAGAATCCAACAGCATATCATAACACAAATTTATTCCTCCCTTGCACTTAGATGAGTGCTCAATTTATAGGAAAATTGTAGGTATTTTCTCAATAAATAATATTGAATGGCTTTCTAATAATAGATGAGACATGTTTTTAAGTTCAATGGTGATGGATGAACACATGTATTTGAAGTATGAGACCTATGAACTCTTCTAGAAGGCACTGGACATGTGGAGTTTCCTAGAACAATGATGATTTCGCTCCCTAGAGACCAACGCACCCTTAAGTGTCGGGAAGTGCTTTGCAGAGCACCCTTTCATGGGGGTAAGTGCTTTGCAATGCACTTAGGCCCATTCAGAGGAGCATTTATGAGTCAATGGGCCATTTTAACTATACCTCAAACAGTGAAGCTCGCATTAATTAAATTCATCCATGGAATGACTTCTCTAGGGTATGTAGCAACTGAGTTAGGGGATGATAGACCTTGTTTGTACTGAATTAGGGGACGATACACCCTATTCATATTGGTCTTATGGATGATGCCCAAATTGATCTATAACATTTTTGTTCTAGGAAAACATGCAAACAAACCAGCTAAATCATATGGGTTATTGCAAGGCCTGTCTCTTGCAAGATAAGAAAATATTCAAAATGTGGTAGTGATGAAAGACTCTACGTTATTAATCCAGCATCTGGTGCATGGAACTCTCCCCAAAGATTATAAATTACAGTGTATAACTAGTTGAGTTCAAGCCTTAAAATTAATCATCTCTACGATTGATTTCTTCCATTTTTTAAGATCAAACAACACTACAATGGACCAACTTACTAAATAAGGTTTCAATCTAGAACAAGAGGTTCTCATACAGAATTATATCCCCACAATATCCATGATTTATTAATCAAATGTTTTAGAACATCAAAGAAAATTTGGGATTCGGTTGGATCATTAGGCCCTTCTCGGTCCCCCCCTCCCAATGTTTATTGCACACGAAGTGGAATCCAATTAAACTTAATCAAATTTAAGGTTTTCTATGTGGAGAATCGATGCCATTGACCTACTTGGTGGACTTCACCGTCACTCTATACTCGTACCTCATACTCAAGTGGTATTATTAATGGGAGAAATATTATGGAGTTAATGCAAGTTGAAGTTAATTCATTTATAGTAGTATATAGACCATTCATGGAGGAATTGATAGCCCTTTGTGGCTATTATAAGATGATTTTTTTCAGCATTGGGTTGTCTAGGAAAGAGTGGCAATTGTGGGGGAATTAGTGTGAGGAATGGGATATATTCGTATAAACAAATTCATCCCTTACCCCCTAAGTCTCCTATTATTACACAAAATTTCATTGGCATAAAATTGTGCATTATCATGTGAATTCATTTCAAAAGAGTTGTAAATTCAGTCGCAGAGGTTATCCTCGCATAACAAGTATACAAATTCCCTTAGTAGTCTCTTGTGACTATGTTCTCTCTTCCATAGTTGAGCAACAGTTAGTAAAGAAGGAAGTTCAAGCTATGTCATGGAATGGAGCTTTAATTTTAGAAATATCTACCCCTTTGTATTTTTTCAATCTACTCAATTGGTGTTGTGAGCATGAGATTATGTCACATATACTCTATGGCAAGATGAGCGGTATTTTCTTGTGCATATCATGTTCCCTCCCACGTAGGATCCCAAATGACCCTGCATTAGCCATTAAAACTTGTGAACATGGACTTCTATATGTGTAATTGGCCATGGAAACTCTGGAGCACAGTCTTGATAAGATGGAGGCCAATCAAGAGTTGATATGTGAAAATCTAAACCAAATATCATAGGTAGCATCCATAGCATTAAAAAAATTACTCACGAACTAGATAGAAGAAAACTAAGGACAATTTCAATGGCCTTAGGCAACAACTATGGGATTTTCAAGTGATCATCAATTCCTTATCTTTGCATTTCTCTGTTAGTCTACAAGAGGGAAGCATTGGTAAAATGTCTATGTTGTATTTGAATGTATCTCCTTCACCTGAGAACAATCATGGTATCTAGTCTAGTGCAAATTATTTCATTTTTTTAATGTACTATAAGTTTTGTAAGACCTTACGAGTCTTTTGGAGAATGTACACCTCCAAAGCCTCTATGTTTCTTAGACTAGTAAGCAAGCAAGTGAATAAGAATAATAGTGTGAACAAAGTTATAGTTATAGCTATAGCTAACCTTGAGAAAATTTCTATATAATAAAAGTTTGATCAATAAAAAATTCTCATTATGGTTAAAAAAATAATTAATTAAAAATAATATTAAAAAAAAATTAAAAAATTATAATAAGAAATTTATAACTAACTAAAAATTATAATAATAAAAATTTAAGAATTATGAACTATTGATTTTATATTATAGTTATAAATTATATAAGTACATTTTTAAAATAATATCATGAAACAAACTTTAAGAAATTTCTCAAAATGATGTAATAGAGTTTTTTTAATTATTATTATTATTATTATTATATATATATATATATATATATATATATATATATATATATATATATATATATATATATATTCTTAAAATAATGTAATAGGTTTTTTTTAATTATTATATATTTTTAAAAATAAAAAAGATTAATCTTTTTATATTACATTTATTTAATTTTATATTCATATATTTGAAAATGGTTTAATTTGATTTAATTTTTAATTATTTAATTTTATAATTTTTATATTACATAAAATATATATGTAAATTGGGAATATGTATCTATAGTTTGGACCTTTATTAATATGTAAATATTCGAAATTGGCTTCAAGAAAAATAGCATTATTGAGATATTAAATTATTTTTTAAATTTATTATAATTTAATTATTTACCAAGAGAGATCATTTATATTATTAGAATATTATATCATTTACAATGAGTAAATAATTGTTTGTAATCTTGACTTTTAATTGTGTTAAATAAATCTAAGGTACTCAATTTATTTATTTTTAAATACACTTTTAATTAAATAAAAGAAAATTTAAATATTATTATACCACCAAAACACTTTTTGACCAAACAAATTTATCCTCTAAGCATCATCTATATTTTACATGGTGATATATTTTATAATAACCTCTTATTTGAATCATACACATAAACTCAAAACAATTTAAAAAGCTATTTTTTTTTCCAAAAATAGAAATTGTTTTTTTTAGCAATATTAAATGAAGATATACACTCGTTCTACAACCAAATATGCAAGTGGAATATGAAATTTCGGTATATACCCACTCAGTTTCTGAATATAAGCAATATCAAATGTAGTTTGTCTCAACAAAAGGCAATAAAATGTATTATACCTCACCAAAGGGAAATAAGCATTTGTTTATTTAACAAAAAGGTGATTTGGGTATCAAACCAAACAGACAAGGCTTTAATGATTATTTTTTGAACGAGTTAAATGGACGGTGGCAACAAGTGGCCTTCTGAGGAGCACTTTCGAGTAAAGAATTTAACACCTTTCCATCCCAATATAATACATAAAGGGCGACCTTAAAGTACATGTTAGTCGGTTTATGAGATGTGTCATCACCTTAAACAATGTGAGGAAAATGATTATCAGGATATATAATTTTATGGCAGTGGAAAGATGGAACAGCAATTATTGCTTTAATATCAAATGTTCGTGTCAACCAAAGAAATATAAGAAATATCATATATGCTAGTGAATCCAAACCATTGATTTTGAGAATCCAGATTCAAAATTCCAATCATCATAGGAGTTTAGGTGAAAGCAATGTCTTGGGCAGTGAGGATTCTGGGCGCCTCGAGTATACTTTATAAAATGAAAAGAGATCAGATAATCATAGAAGCTTTGTGAAAGCAATGGTGTCTGGGTAGTGAGCATTTACTGTTACCAGGAAACTATAAAAGAAAAATGACTGGATAACGATGGAGTCAACTCAAACATAAACTCCATGGACTAATGATTAACACCCAGAAGAATCTGTAACAACAAAGTGATGGAATTCGTAACAGCCAGAGGAATTGCCAACCATGCAGGGATGGAAATCGCTTAAACTCTGTCATAAATCAGACCTAGGGCCTTTCGAGACAAGCCCAGTATTCTGGCGCAGTTGTGCATATTAAAAACAATATTGTGGCATTTTCCTTACTGGTACTTTATCCTATTCTAATCTAGCTTTTGTCCAATTAAGAATTATTAAAGAGAAATCAGATTGGGTGCAATCACTAATGGGAGACAGACTATGAAGAATCTAACCCAAAAAAAAAGGTAAAAAGAGTGTCATTGCACTGCTACCACCCAAATTGCAAGGGTTTATGATTATGCCCCTTGTAACTGAATATACCACTGCCAAAGATGCAAGAATGTCAGTCTGTCTCTGTCTTTTGACTGTGAGAACTGATCAGTGTTTGTGTGGTCTCCGCTTCTTCATTTTAGTTTTGGAAGAAAACAGTCCTTTTCTGTTTCTGGCAGGCAGATACTCTCCGTGACCATTGCCTGCCCTTACCTTTGTCTGCCACCCAGTTTCGTTATTACTGTAGCTTGATAAATAAGCATCAAATTGCTCTGGAAGCAGCAGCAGCATTCTAGCTGTTAAAGTTTTTGGACTGTTTTTTTGGTATATTGTTTTAGTGAAATATATTCAGAATTTAGTAGAGCGTCTTTAGAATCACAAATTTGAATTATAAATTTTCTAAAATTAAAGTGTTTTAATATTTTTTAATTGATTGAATTTGAACGTATATGAAATCACAAACTTATTTTAAATAACCAAAAAATCGATATTTGGCAGAATTTTTTTTTATAAAACTCCAAAACTAAAACATATTAAGCTAGAAGCACATTCTGCAGCACAGTATGATGTCTATTGGTGTTTGTAGGTCATCAAAGTTGAAATTTTGGTCATATAACCAAAATAAAAAAAAATCTAAAAACCAAATATTTTAAATAATATTACAAAATCTTTAAAAAAGAAAAAATGAAAATGGTGTAACGTCAAACGAGTAGAGTAAGAAATGCAGGAAAAAAATGGCCATTTGGCAACACAAGAAAAGACAAAGGCGAGGAGAAGGTGGGACCCAGTAAGGGAGGAAGAAAATTTGATAAAGAAGACTATCATGTGGGGACACAAGGACAGGTAAAAGGCTTGATATCAAGTTGGGAGGGAGACATCAAAACCAGAGTTGAGGATGTCATTCCAGATAATGAAATGGAAACTATGGTGACTAATCCAGGGAATACAAGAGGAATATTGTCCCTGTTCAAACAGAAAATCCACGTCTATTGGACAATGAACTGTCCAATGGAAAAGGCCATTGTAGCAGTTCAAGAGGTAGTAAATGACCCAAAGGCAGCTTCCATATAGGCTGATATGCACAGAGATAGTCAGGCAATACAGCTTGAGGTACATCACTGTGTCTTGATAACGTCAACTCCAAAGTATGCATCAAGTAGATATGTCTGGATGAAGTGCAAAGGATCCAACTCCTATTGAGAATCCGACACCTATTTAATCCTCAAATAAGTAATTCCAGAAATCTATTTTTTTTTGTTGAAACATGAAGTGGGAGGATAACATTTACTTTTTTAATAGTATATCAAAAGATATAGTAGATAATATAAGATCAAGTTGCTTCAATTTTGGTTGGCTTTTATTTCTTTAGGGAGGTTGAGGCTACCAAGCATTAAATATGATGATGTAACCTGTTGTTTTTGTTTATATGAGTAAATAGAAAAGCACTACCAAATTTATAAAAAAATTAATAATATAAGCTTATAAAAAATAATACTATAAACTCATAAATAAAAAAAATAATTATATAAATAAACCACTAAAAATTTCTCAAACTTACAAACCTTCCTTTTGTAATGTAAAATTTGAAAAAAAATTAACCTCCGTTTGATCCCCATAGAGGTATGGATCTAAGCTGATAATATTTGGACAGAACCACTTTTAAAGTGACAACTCCACTTGACCTAGATGCCCTTGTTATGCGTGGGTGGCAACTTGGGAATATGATCCCTACACGTGGAGGGGTCTGCGTCTAACAAATGGGGACCTGATAAAATTTGGATGAAAGCCATGTCACTGCTTGATGCGTCTACCCCACGTTATCCCGCCCAAAATTTGGCCCGTTCCACGCGCACACAGTAGAAAGATTCAGGCGCTATATGTGATTCTAAGGGTTATTGAACTATGCTTATGACAATTATTTAGAAGATAAATATGAATCATCGACAGGAAATAAAATGATAAACAACAGATCCCTAGATTTGTGGATCGGCTAACAGCGATAAGTTTGAAATCTGTTCACTGTGAAAAGGGATAACGATGAACGTTCTCGTACCTTCTAGGTTTTCTTCATGGCCACCCAATCTTAGATTCGATTCTGCTATCGATAATGGTCCGGCCAGATTTCTACGTTTCAACTTCCGCTATAAGTTGAAAGCTATTAAACTAAATATGTCCTTTTAACGTTTTATTAAGTAGCCCATGACATTAACGTCAAGATCCTCACATGATATTATTGTCTAGTTGTTCATTTCTGCTTCACTGTCTAATATTTTCTTCGTGATCGCAACATCTCATTCCAGATAATATCTGGAAGATAATTTTCGTAGATATTATGTATATAATTTAGCTTATTTAATAATATCTAGTTGATATATAATTTATTATATATTTTAGCTTATTTAATAATATCGAGTTTCAGAAGTGAACTTGAGTTCATATATCGTGTCAAATTTTGATTACTCCCAAGCCCATTTCAAGATAACAGTGTCTAGAGATGGATCTGTATATCTGGAGAAGACAAGTATTGTTTCCACTACTTTATATTGAAATTGTTTGATATACCAAAGTGTCGTGAAAATGTTGTTGTCTTTTAGCGAGAAGGAATGTTTCACTGGAAGCAATAAAAAAACGTTTGGAAGGAAGGATAAGATCTCTTATTGCATATGTAGTCTGCTAGTTAATTTTTTTTGTTACCATATTTTTATAGAGAGAAGATTAAAATTTTGTGTTACTATCTTTATATGTGTGTTAATATTATTACGTATTTTCATGAGGAGTTAAAGTATAGTATCTTTTGGGTTTTTTTAAAATTAATATAATTTTTATTGTGATTGTAATTTTATTTTATTTGAATTATATATACATATATAGATTGATTGATTTGGTGCTCTTAAAAAAAATTAGATGTGTAATTATATAGATAGCATAACACAAATTTATAATTTTAACAAACCTATATATTATTTTAAATAAAATATATATATATATATAAAGTTTTTATTGGGGAAATTTTGAGAAACCTTTATATATTGATTATTGATTCACTGAGTTTCATAAAGAAGAATTTAAAAGGTAGGTTTTTGTTTTCTTGATGTTTAAAGCACCATATTTTAATCTTTGGCAAATAAATATGTTAAAAAAATAAACCACTTCATATTATTCCAAATATTAATAATTAAAATTATGAAAGAAAAGATTGATCACAAGCCATCTTACCATAATATTTATCACTTATCCCGAACTAACTAAAATAATAATTTCTATTTTGACAATGTTTAGGTCATTCTCCTTATTAATATTGTTACGATTTTCTCTATTATTTAAATAATATTTAAAAATTGTTTTACTATTCTACTTCTTTTACAAGAATATTTTCCAAAATATTAGAAAAGGTAACTTAAATAAATTAGCTAATTCAAATTGTTAATTTCCATATTGTAATTTCATCAATCTTTTTTAATTTATGATTGAACTGAAAATTGTTTTAAAAACAAATTAAAAATAAAAATACAAATCACAATTAAAAAAATATTATTATAAATTTGTTTAATTTTTAAATTAATTTAAATTTAGTTGATATATCATTTATTTTAATTATTATAATATTAAATATTTTATATATTATTTTTTTAAATATTTATAATATTAAAATATCTTTATTTTAAAACGAAAAAAATGTTGTGAAGCCTTCAAATATTCGACAAGGAAAAGGGTGTTGTTACTGGTTGATTTCATTCCATAGGTATTTGCCTCTTACTCTCCCGTCGGCTCTTTGCTAGTGGATATGCTTGAACTTAATAAAGAATTATAAAGTTTATTTTTTAAGTTTTATTATTAAAAATAGTTTTAAATATAATATTTTGGTAAGTTTTTGCATTAAAAAATTATTAATTAAACGAAGTATTATTTTAAGTATATATATTTTTCAACATGACAAAAGGATTGACTTGGGAAAACATTTCTCTAATGAGGGGACACAAATAAGCATAATTTTTACATAATTACCAGTTCTACATAATCATATTTGAAGAGTGAGGTGCTACAAAACCAAAGTACAAAATATAATATCAAACCATAGCATCATGAAATATCCATTGCATTTGCCAGTTTGCATGTCAAAATTTATGCCACAATAACAAGAGAAAAAAAAAAGGAATTTCATAAGCAGCCAAAAACTAAACACAAGCATATTTGAAGCAACTATATCATTTTTGAAAAAATTCAAGATAATGATAACCAACATACACCATTTTTGTGAAAACAAGACTGAATTTTGAGAAAATTGAGAAAAAAAGGTATGTTGACCACTAAGATTTCATGGAGGATGTGGAGGACACCTCCAAGAGTTTGAGTATAAAATGCCACTTGAAGAAAACAATACCTTGATGGTCCAAAGCATCATCAATATGATACAATAATTGGAGAAAGGGGTAAGGAATTAGGAAGCGGAGAAGTAATGGCAGGATGAGATGCAATAATAGATGGTGCATGTATGACTGTAGGGAAGTCATTGAGCTCCTCTATCTCAGACTCCCACTCAAAGACCACATATTTTCCACCCTACTTAGTCGTGACACAATATCATCCAAATAGAAATGAGGATTCCAGAGAATTTGTTTAATATCCTCTTTCCTTGCAAAAAAATTATAGATATCAACATGTTTATCTCTAAGGAGCATGTCGAAGAGAGTATCCATTTGTTGGTGCACTTTGAGTGAATTCCTTGCTTAATAAATCTCCCCAAGTCATGGATCCATTTGAGAGCTTCTCCTCCTACCTAAGAATCAAATATGTATGACCGAATTCCAAACTCCTTTGATTCGAGGAGGATAATTTCCTTACTGAGTTTAGGACGGAAAAATCAAAATAGTTTTCAACGGACTCCCCCAAACAACCAATGACGATGAAATAAAGAATCATTCACACCCCCTCTATGATTAGAATTCTCTATCGAGGGGCCATAGTTACAGAGGGGAATGAGTAGATCATACAAAAACAATCGACATGATAACCAACAAAACAAATAAAGAAATGAACCCTAGACTCAGCAAATCTCGACCGAATCATAAGAAATCCATCTTTGTAGCTATACAATTAGAGCCCTCTACCTGTGCAATGTGGACTTCCCAAATGACTAAACTTAGACTCCTCAATACATAGACTGAGCCCAATTGCAGTAAACAATAGAAAACCCAATTTAAAGTCAAACAAACTACAAACACAACACTTTGGAACTTTAGAGTGATATAACACAAGGGTTAACTGCAGAACCTTGATAATCCCCAAATTCTAAACCCAAAACATAAACTACCTTCATTTTAAAATTTTAACTAGTTTTATTATATAAAAAAATTAAAACATTTAAGTCTCCAAAATGTATTGGTTATAGAGTCCAATTTTTCTTAAGAGAATGAAAGACATGGATATAGTGCTTTCTTCTTAGAGGCAAGGAGTTGTATCTAAAGGGTTTTTTTTAATAAAATGATTTTATTAAATTGTTACTTTTGATGCAAATAAAAAATTGACTTTTATTTTAGTAATGATCTCTTTATTTTCAATTCACAATTAATGATTAATGATTATTATTTTTTTAGAGAAGGAGAAGAATAAATGGAGATAAGATTATATTTAAAGAGAAAAACATAACTCACACATTACTTGTGTAATTTTATTGTAATAAATCCAAAATGCATTTATATTTTTCTTAGTATCATATCATGAGCACTTAAATAATATTTCATTTAAAAATGAAATAGAAATTGTATTTTTTTCCCAAAAAACAAAACAAATCAAATGTTAATTATGATGTGCATACCTTATAATAATTAATAAATTAGTTAAAATTTGATAAATTAGTTAAAATTTGGTTTTTTTATATGGTCAAGATTGAAAACAATTGCAACAATTATATTCCTATAACCATTGATCTCATTCAAATATTGATCACATGTATTGAGTGGATTGATGGCGAACACTAGGGCTTAGATGATCATGTTAGAGTCCTTTAATCTTAGTTGTTGAATTTGGCAAAGTAAAGCCTACACCCAAAGTTGGTTGTTTGAATTCAAAGTGTTGAGGCTCTAAGGTATTTTCTTTTCCACATAAGGAGCTAGGGTTATTATGAAGTGCATTTCCTCCAGTCGATGAATGGTACTGGATGGGGGCTCTTAAGAAACTGTGTGTATCACTACTGGCATGATTCAGCTCTAGTATTGGATGAAGCTAAGGGCCTAGCTTCCTTGGAGGCCCTAGAACTCATTTGGTCCTTAGAGAATCGTGAGGCTGAGAATGGAAATTTTACCCATAATATTTTTTTTTAAATTCCAACTCAAGTATCTCTTGGTGGGAATGGGTTGGCATACAACATTGTTTGTCAAAATTCTCAAGAAAAACTTTTTACCCATGCTCGTTATGAAGCTAGTCGATATTTATCCTCTATCCATGGAGGTTATGCAAGACTCACTCACGAAAAATCAAGGATTGGGGAACTTTGCTTCTAAAAAATTTCTAATTTTCGTCAATTCCATGTCTGGGTGGTCCCTTTGTTTTATGGTTGATGAGGACGGCTTTGTGTTTATGTTGGCTACCAGCATTCAGAAGTGGATAGGGGTTCCAATGGGGGGAATTATGCTCCTTTTTCGAAGGCATACAACTCAATATGGTGAATTGTCTTAGAAATCATGGAATCAAAAAACATGCCTCCATATCTCTCAATTAATGTCTAAATGGTGGTGCCAGAGACAAGGGGGAAGCCTCAGATCTGAAGGCCAAATAATTTGACACTCTTAACCCATATTCTAGATCTCAAATTCCAAAATAAATCTCAGGTCAAGCTTTTCTAGTGGAGAAATCCAAGGATACACCAAATCTTTCAATGAACGAAATTCTCTCAAAGATTAGGGTAGAAAATTACAAGAGGATGGTGATTATATGTAGTTTTAATGGGTTTGTGCCCTTTTCATCTGCCCTCTAGGATTGGATTCATCAAAACTGATTCTAGAAAATTGAGTTGATTTTTTGCTCGAAAGAATTTTTATGGTTGTCTTCAAAAAAATGGAAGATAGGCTAAAGGTTTATGACTAAGGACCCTAGTTTTAGGGCTGAGCTAGTATTTTAGTCTAACAATAATTTCCAAATTTTAACCCAACTTCCATGAAATCTCTGGCCACTCTATTTTGGGTAAGGATTCCAAACTTACCTCTGCGCCAGATTCGTTCAAATATCCTGGTAGAGATCCGCAACTCTATATGTCGATTTATTAAACTTGACAGTGATAGAGTGCTTAAGGGACCATCACCATTTTCTGAATTTTTATGGAAGTGGAACTTAGTTAAGTTTTACCAGACAAATTTATCCTCATGTGTGAGGGTAAATAATTTTTTTGGATGTGGAGCCTGATTATCTTCCTAATTCATATGTATTCTTTCAGTCATGTTTGGATCGAAATCCTTGAAGGGAGGGTGTGGGGGGGTTTGGGGGTGGTTTCCTCCCTACTATTTCTTCCTAAGGAGTCTAGGGGGGAAGTTGCGTGTTTGGATCCCCCCCCCCTTGCCGGCATTCACGGGAAACACCCCTAAAGCTAAAAATAGATGAAAAAATTCCTTGTAAAATATTTTAATTTCGTAGTCTATCTTGGTCATTCATTAAACAGATGATCTGAAGGTAGAATTTATGTTTAATTTAGGGTTCTTTTCCCTATAAGGAAACCCCTTAGTTTATATGAAGGAATTTTATTGTGGATGTTTATGACTATTCTTAGCAAGAAAGAGAGAGGGGACTATGTGAGAGCGAAGAGGAAATTATAGAAAATCTATAGTAGGTTGTATCTCCTCATTTTGCCGGATAATATAAAAGGAAGGACTAGTTGTTTCTCTCTAGATGTAGCCCAAATTGGATGAACCATGTATATCTATATCTCTCTTGTTTTATTCTTTTTTTAATTTGTGTTTCCACAATAATTTATGTATTTCATTGCTTCATTAATTAATTTATAACAACTGGTATCAGATTCAAATATATATTTGGCTGATAAACTCATAGGAAAGAATGGTTTTTGGTTCGAGTGGGAGAAATGGCGAAAGATGGTAGGTTTAGGGCCGAGAATTTAATGGCCAAAATTACCAGTTGTGGAAGATGCAAATGGAAAATTATTTGTATCATAAATATATATATATATATCTACCATTGAGCTAAAAATAAAATAAGCCGACAAGTATGATAAACGAAGAATGAGATCTTCTCGTCAGAAAGGAACTAGCAAAAACACGACTATGTTTGGCAGTGTCGGTGACATTCAACATTTCAAACGAAATGACAACAGAAGGTTTAATGATGGCATTGACCAAATTATACGAAAAACCCTAGGCCTCAAATAAGGTATTTCTTATGAAGCGTCTATTTAATATGAAGATGTTAGAAGGTAGATCTGTTTTTGACCATTTAAATGAATTTAAAATGGTTACCAATGAGTTAAGTTCTGTTGGGGTAAATTTTGATGATGAAATCAGGGGTTTGTTATTTTTTTGCTCATTTCCAAAAAGTTGGAATGGCTTGGTTATGGTTATTAGTAACTCTATCTCTAGATATAGTACTTTAAAGTTTGATGATATTTCCGATTCCATCCTTAACGAGGAAATTCAGTGGAAAATATCTAGTGAGACATCAGGTAATGCTTTGAATACAGAGATTAGGGGAAGAAAAGTGGAAAGAGGAAGGAGCTCATGAAATCACACTAAATAAAGAAAAGGAAGATCCAAGTCCATATCAGGGATAGTGTGTTGTAAATGTGGGAAGAAAGGACATGTGAAGAAATACTACAAATCTCAGAAGAGAAAAGAAGGAGACGCTCAATATGATAAAAACCAAGAATAAAATGTAACAAGTGATATGCTACAAGATGCACTGATTCTTTCATTATAAAATATTATTGATTCATGGTTTATAAATTCAGGGGATTCTTTCCATGCCACACCTAATATTAAACATTTTCATGACTATGTTCAAGGAGATTTTAGATAGGTTTGTTTGGGTGAGGACAAACCCTGTAAAATCATTGGAATGCGTAAGGATTTTAGAAAGGAATAGAAAGGAAACAAATGGCTATTGAAAGAGGAAAGGAATTTTCCATATATGAAGAAAAATCTAATTTCAACAGGGTAGTTAGGTGGTGAAGGTTGTGTAACTATATTCATAGATCAAACCTGGAAGGTCACTAAAGGAGCCATAAGAAAAGGTTGATATGTTGTATTTATGCAATGTTATTTCTAATTATTTTAAGGCTTTAACCTCCACAAGAACAGATACAACATTCTAGCATCATAGTCTCATACACATGTGTGAGAAAGGGATGCATATTCTTCACTCAAGAAATGTGTTTCCGAGTTTGAAGCATGTTGAGTTGGATTTATGTGAAAATTGTATTTATGGAAAATAGAAGAGAGTCAGATTTCTCATTGTTGGAAAGGAAAAGAAGAGCGAAAAATTAGAGATTGTGCATATAGATGTATGGGGACTTGCTCAAGTATCATCTCTTGGTGGCTCTCACTATTATGTTACTTTTATTAATGATGCAACCAGGAAAAAATGGGTTTATTGTAGTCAGAATAAATATTATGTATTTAATACTTCCAAGAAATGAAAAGCTTTTGTTGAGAATGAAACAAGAAATAAGTTTAAGTGTCTCAGATCAGAAAAAGGAGGTGAATATTACAACAAAGTGTTTGATAACTACATTTCAAAGCATGTAATTCACATAGAGAAGGTAGTTCTAGGAACACCATTGGAAAATGGTGTGTCAAAAAGGATGAACGAGACAATCATGGAGCCTGAAAGGTGCATGAGATTTCATGCAACATTTCCCTTGAAATTTTAAGTAGATATTGTAGATACTATTGTTTATCTAATAAACAGAGGGCCTTCAAGTTCCTTGGATGGAAATATTCCAAAGGAGGAATGGTCCACAGGAAAAAAGGAAATTTACTAATTTTTAAATAATTTCGTTTGTGAAGATTTTGTCCACATTAAGAAAGAAAATAGGACAAAGCTTGAGGAAGAATCAAATAAATGTATCTTTATTAGATATGGTGCTAATGATATTGGTTATCACTTATATGATTATGAAAATCATAAAATCATTAGGAGCAGAGATGTCATATTTAATGAAAAGGTAATTTATAAGGATCGGAGGCAAGGAAAGAAATAGGAAAAGGAAAAATAATAATATGTAGTGTTTGATGAGATCACTAGAAAAGTAAAGGTTCCAGAAAATTAGAACGATTAGCAGCCACAAAAACAATAACAGACACATCAAACACCTCAAATTGGTGTTAGAAGATCTATCGGGATAATTATACCCCCTGAATGATACTCTCCTTCATTATATTATGTATGGTTGATTGATTATGGTGAACCAAAAATATATGAAGAATAAATGCAAGTAGAAACCGGGAAGAAGTGGGAGCAAGAAATGGAAGAAGAGATGAACTCCTTAATGCAGAACAAAACTTGGGACTTATAAAATTTTCCCGCTAGTAAAACAAAATTATAGAATAAATGGGTTTACAAGTTGAAGGAAGAATATGGAGGATAAAAAAGGTATAAGGCTAGACTTCTGGTGAAGGGATTTGCACAAAAGAAAGGTATATACTTTGATGAAAATTTTTCTCTTGTTGTTAAAATGACTTCAATCAAAACTATTTTATGTCTAGTGGCAGCAGAAGTTTTGCATCTTAAGCAGTTAGAGGTAAAGATATCGTTTCTCGATGGGGATTTGGAGGAAAAATATATATGTAGAAGCCACAAAGGTATGAGGTCAAAGGGAAAGTAAAATTATTGTGAAAATCGAAGAAGAACTTGTATGCCTTAAAACAAGCTCCAAGGAAATGGTATCTAAAATTTGGCAGGTTTATGTTTGAACAAGGTTATACTAGATGTCACTCTGACCATTATGATTATTTTAAAAGGAAAAATGATGTAAGCTATTTTATATTGCTATTTTATGTAGATGCCATGCTTATTGTAGGGTCTAACATGCAGAAAATAAATGTGATCAAAGGAAAATTGGAAAATTCATTTGCAATGAAAGATTTGGGTGTTGCAAAACAAATCCGTGGTATGAGAATAACTAGAGATAGGAAAAACTACAAATTAAAATTATCTTAGAGTGAGTACACAGAAAAGGTGTTGGAAAGATTTAATATGCAGAATGAAAAATGAGTTAGTACACCTTTGGTTATCCATTTCAAACTAAGTAAGGAGATGTGTCCCAAGGTTTAGGAAGAGATGGATTATATGTTAAGTTTCATATGCCTCAAATGTTGGAATATTAAGGTATGCAATGGTTAGCACAAGACCTGATATTCCACATTCAGTGGGAGTTGTACATAGGTACATGAATAATCGAGGAAAATAACATTGGATGGCAATGAAGTGGATTCTTTGGTATTTGAGAGGTACCACAAATCAAGCATTATGATTTGGAGGTTCAAACATTGCTTTACATGGATATGTTGATGGAGATATGGGAGGTGATAGAGATAACACGAGGATGACCAAGGCTATGTGTTTTTTTTAGGTGGAATAGTTGTTAGTTAGGTTTCAAAATTGCAAAACATTGTTTGTCTTTCAAAAATAGAAGCACGGTATGTTGTTTCTATAGAGGATAAAAAACAAATAATTTGATGACAAAGGTTTATGGGTGAATTAGGCAAGTAGAAGGAGATGAGAAAGTTATATAGTGACAGCCAGAGTTTCATTCATATTCCAAATAATTCATCCTTTGACTCTAAGACTAAATATATACAGCTCAGGTATCATTTCATATGGTTAGTTTTGGATGATGGATAGTTGAAGCTAGGAAAGATACACACTATCTAGAATCCTACAGATATGTTGACAAAGGTTGTAACCAGGGATAAATTGAGTTTTTTCTTAATTTTAACTAGCCTTCAATAATTATGATGAAGATGAGAAATGAAAATGTCCAAAGTGGAAGCATTATCCAAAAAGTGAAGTCATGACAGAGTTGATATAATTAATCTCCAAGTTGGAGATTTTTCAAGCGTGATTGTCTTCCTCATTCAAAGGTATTTTTTCAACCATTTTTGGATCCCAATCCCTGATAGGTGGGTGTGAGAGGGATTTCCCCTCCACTATTTCTTCCTAGGGGGTCCAGGGGGGTTGCACGTTTGGAGCCCCCCCACCCCCCCTTGGTAAGTGTTCGAGGGCATCACCCCTGAAGCTAAAAATAGATGAAAATTTCCTTGTAAATTATTTTATTTTCATATTTGTTACAAAAAAAACTCGTCACTTTCCATGTACTACCCGTTCTTGATCCTGAACACCCATAACAGTGACCCCTGTGTTTATTTTCCATCATGAAAATGTGCCATCTTATCCCTTACATCATAATGAGTAAACTCTTTGTTGACCATTCCTGAAGCATCTCCTTAAAAACATGGTTATCTGGAGTGGTGTGCCCTCTGCATGTCTTGCATGTGTTGATGGCTCTTTTTTGGTCCAGGGTAGGACCGATCAGTGCTATAATGAGGATCATACCCACGTTGATCCTCTTCTGGAAATTTTTTTTTAAATGGAAGTGAAGCTTCGAGATCTACAAGCTTCGTGGTGGAGAGCTAGTTGTTTATTCCTGAGGATAGAGCCGAGCTTCTCCATTTGGGCTTCTTGTTCCTACAAAAGTGGAACCACCCAAAGGGATAACCCATTTCCCCACCTTAAGTGGATCCATGTTCCCTCTTACCTTGTTATAAAATGGACATCCTCCCATAGCTCAGCTAGTTAGAACAAAGATATAAGAATAACATAGAGATATTTGTTGCTATAGGTATCAAGAAAGAGTTGAGACCCTTTTCCCTTACCATCAAGTTGAAATGAGCACTTTGGAGACCCTGGATCTGGACCTGTCGAAGGAGAGCTGCAACATCAAGGCGTGGGTTGTAACCCCCCCTCTCTATTTTAATATAATACAATTGATTCATGCTTTCCATTCTCATCTTTAATGTGTGATTGGATTCTTAGTTCTTCTTGATCAACTAAGTAGATTGTTTATGCAATATATATGTTATGCTTTCACATTTTTTTTTGTATCCCTTGTGCAGGTAACCAAGCACTGGCGACAGCGATAATATGACTACGGAGCGTGAAGGATCAAAGGATTCAAGAAAGGAACATCATGAGATCGAGGTAGGTGATCTATTCACGATCTGCATACATCTACAATCTAGGAAAGTAGGCTTCTAATTGTTCCTTGTTGTTACTAGACCCATCCTAGGGCTAGAGGGATCATATCTATCTACAGAGAGGATTTTCCTGCATAAAAAATTGGCGACTATGCAGGGGATTGCTAGCCTTTAAGTCTCCTGTTTTCAATTTTTTATTTCTTTTTTTTTCATCAATTTTCATCGAGTGTCCATCTCCTTGTCTCTGTAGATTCTATATTTTCTTACAAAAATTTAACTCTGTATTGAAGTGATAAGTTCGGTGTCAGTTTAGCAAACCCTTTAATTTTTAAGTCTTCTCCTTGATCGATGCTAGTATTTCTCTGACAGCCACATCGATCGGTACAAAATGCATTTGCACAGACTCACTTTTACTCTTCTAGCACAGGTTATAGCTTAACATTTGCACTGATTCCTGTGCATAACGTTTTTAGGGTTTCCTTCATTTGGTCATCCAATGGGTCTTATCCTTTTGAGTGCTCTTTTTTGTTTTAATAACTCTTGTTATTCTCTGTTCAGTGACGAATTTCAATTCAATTTTCACATCTTTGGTTGTATCTTTTATAGAGTTAGTGAATCCTTGTTATCCTAGGGTTTCTAGGTGTCTTTGATGTTGATAATGCAGCAAGATGATGGAGCTTAGTGAAATGAAGTCGCCTTCACTAAGTGGGCCCGCAGGCAAATTCTGGCGCAAAGTCTATTTTTAGACTATGTCTATTTTTAGACATACGGAGCATAATTTGGGAATTCTACTTGGAGATTCTTGAAGTATGCGACATGTCGGTAAAAATAGATGTGACCCTTATTTTTAGGACCCAGGCTATTTTTAGACTGATCTCCTAAAAATATGGAAGTCAAATATTATTTACCCTTAATAATATTTTGACTATAAACAGCAGTTTACTCTCTTGGCGCACTTCGGTTTGAGTCATGGAGGTGGCTCATGCAACTGACACAAGGAATCACGTGGTTCCTAGGGTTTGATGGCATCTTGCATGGTTGGCTTCAGTTAGACTTCAGTGGCAGGAGTTTTGGAGGAGTTAACGGGACAAGTAGTGGAGTTGTGTTCTGTTTGTTTTAGTTGAACTAGTTGGGGTTAGTTAACTAACTAATCAACTAGATATGAGTGGAGTAAATTAAATAATATTTAATTTACTAAATATTAACTCATTAGTCAACTCAAGAACACTTCAGTTCACTACAGTGCATGATCAGTTCAGTGGAGACCAGTGGAAGAGGTAGATGAAAGGGTGAGTAAAGCTATCAGTTGGAGGATTTGTTTTGCATGAGATTTGCATTACACTTGGAGGAATTGTCCATGAAAATTGCGCAGTCAAGGCAAGGGGATTCGAACCTTGAACCTCTTCATATACAGGCCATGATTGTGCAATAGAGGCAAGGCAGTTAGTGGTGTGTTTTGAACCCGAGACTTGTTCAAAACCAAGCTAGATTGTGAGTAACTTCATGAGAGAGTACTGAGTACTTGTGAGGAGTATTTCACTTTATTGGTTACTTGATTTCTCCATTATAATATACACAATAGCTGCGGGGTTTTCAGCTATAGGCTTTCCCCATACATTCTGAGTTAATGTGTGATTGATTTGATGTGAGATTGCTTCTGTTATTTCCGCATGTGACAATTAATTGTAGAAGAAGGTTATGTGTTATGTATGCAATTCAAAATTGATATATGACCAGGTTAATCTTCAGTGAATAAGTGATTTATTCAGCTAATTTCTACATGGTATCGGAGCAAGATTAATTGTCGAGATCTATTACGATGATTGCAAACTTATTTCCTCGGACAGAGTCTGCATGCGGGCCAGGTAGCCTCCGGAATATTCATCCTTCTTTGTAAGGTGAAAGATCTGGTGAATGCCCTTTGCAGTCAATCTCTGATTTGGAAATAATTTGTTTTTCAAGTATAGATCGGAAGCGATAGAGCTTGGAGTTTGGAATTAGAATTTTGCAGAAGGTTGATTTTCTTCTTGGTGCCGGTGTTGAAAGATGTCTTCTTTCAATGGTTTGCGACTCGAATATGCTCTTGAAGGCAGTTCGAACTATGTTGCATGGAAGGATCGAATGGAAGCAGTGTTAGAAGATAATGGTCTGAAGGAGTTCGTGGATGCGGATATCCCAAAGCCCACTGATGCAGCTTTGGTCGATGCATGGCAAAAGAAGATCGCGAAATGTCGAAGGATCCTGTTGGAGGGCGTCAAGGATCATATTGTATCCAGCCTGCATGGAAAGGCTACTCCATATTTAATGTGGAAAGCTTTGACGGATCTATTCGAGAGTAAGAGCGACCAAAGGAAGCTGGCGCTCAAAGATAAGCTCAGGAACATCAAGATGGAGAAGGGCGACAGTATCGCCAAATACCTCACGAAGTTCACTCAATGCAGAGATGAGCTGGGAAGTGTGGGGGTTACTATCGATGAAGAGGACATGGTCAACCTGGCTCTCCTTGGTCTTCCGAAGGCTTGGCACTCATATCAAGATAGTGTTAATGGTCGGGAGAAGCTGCCGGGATGGGAGCGCCTTTGGGCGGATCTCATGCAGGAGGAGATAAGGAGGACTACTCGAGATGGATCTTCATCAAAGGGAGCCGATGAAGAAAACTGCGCTTTGGTGTCCAAAGCAAAGAAGGGGAAGGGTAAGAAAACCTCTCATTCTGGTGCTAAGGGCAAGAAGCAGGATATGGCGAAAGTGAAGTGTTTTCACTGCCATGATCACGTACATTATGCTACCAATTGTCCAAAGAAGAAGAAGAACAAGCAAGCGGGAAGATCTGCAGATGGAGAAGCTTTGGCTTCACAGTTCGAGCTTGACTTTTCACTGATTGCATGCTTGGTTTCAAGTGTGATGGGATCGGGGTGGTTCTTGGACAGCGGTGCGTCATTTCATATGACGGGAGATCGGGAGTTGTTCTCAGATCTGGAGGACAAGGATTTGGGTATGCACATCGAGATGGGCGATGACGGTAGATACAGTGCGACTGGTATCGGTACCGTATCCTTTCAGAGGGAGTCTGGTAACCCCTTTGTCTTAAAGGATGTCATGCATGTACCTGGATTGAAGAAGAACCTGATTTCAGTAGCGATGTTGGAGGATAAGGGTTATGATGGTTTCTTGCCGAAGAAAAGATTTCCGAGCGCAAGAAGACAATTTTGAGAGACCCCAAGATAGGGGTTCAACCCCGTGAACCTTAATCGCCGTGTGTAGATGATCATGTTAGCCATAAAGGTATACCGGAGAAGTGGTGAGCCGGGATGATGAGGGCGAACTGTGGCACAGGAGATTGGGCCACCTTCACCATGGAGCCTTGAAGATACTGCAGCAGATTTCTACGGGACTTCCTAAGGGCACTCTTGCGCAGTCAGATCAGTGCAAGGGGTGTACCTTGGGGAAGTATGTGAAAGCCACCTTTCACGAGAAGGATAGTCGCGCCACGACGATCCTTGAGAGAGTTCACACAGACGTGTGTGGTCTTTTCTCAGTTGCTTCGACAGCAAAGCACAAGTATTATGTGATCTTTGTTGATGATTTCTCTCGAAAGTGCTGGATCTTCTTCATGCAGAAGAAGAGCGATACATTCGCTAAGTTCTGTGAGTTTAAAGCACTGGTCGAGAAGGAGTCGGGGAAGAAGGTGATTGCTCTAAGGAGTGATAACGGTGGTGAATTCATCTCGGCTGAATTCAAGGAGTTCTGCAGCGCAGAAGGGATTCGGAGAGAGCTCATCGCACCCCATAACCCGCAGCAGAACGGGGTGGCTGAGCGGAAGAACAGAACGATCGTGGGTGCTGCACGGGCGATGTTGCATGATCAGGGCCTACCCCTTCACTTGTGGGCTGAGGCATGCAATACAGCAGTGTATGTGCAGAACCGTTGTCCTCACAAGGTTCTTGGCATGAGTACAGCAGAGGAGGCTTATTCTGGCAAGAGGCCTGATATTTCCCATTTGCGGATTTTCGGATCTCCTGTCTACATGCATGTGACGAAGGATGCAAGAAGGAAGCTGGATCCAACTGCTGAAGTTGGAATATTTGGGGGGTACACTGATACACCTCACAACTATCGGGTGTATGTGCCAGACAGTCGCAAGACTGTTGTGCGACGGGATATAAAATTCCAGGAGGAGAAAGCCATGCAGTGTTCGCTCGAGAGGGAGCTACACTTGCATGCAGATGAGGAGCTGTTAGTTCCTAAGGAGGAGCTTCCGGATGTGGATCAGCCACAAGAGGAGGTTCAGGAGGTGGAAGAAACCACCTAGGCAGCACCAACCATCAGAGGGCGCATGCGCACTACAGAAGCTGAGCGACTGGCTCGGGATGCAGAGAAGGTTGTAGGACCACCTACAGCACAGCGCAGACAGAGACAGTCACCGGATCGGTACACCGGATACATGGCTCTTATGAGTCAATGTGTTGTGACAGAGCCATCCTCTTTTGAGGAAGCTGTGGAGGAACCCGCATGGGTTGATGCCATGATCGAAGAATATGATTCGATCATCAGGAACAGTGCATGGGAGATTGTCCCAAGACCGGTTGGGAAATCAGTTGTAGGTTCGCGATGGATCTACAAGGTAAAGCAGGCGGCTGACGGGAGTGTGGAGAAGTACAAGGCGAGATTTGTCGCCCGTGGCTTCTCACAGATCGAGGGGATTGACTATGAGGAGACTTTTGCACCTGTCGCAAGGTACTCTTCCACACGGACGATCCTTGCTCTCTCAGCGCAGATGGGGTGGCACATTCATCAGATGGATGTGAAGACTGCGTTCCTCAATGGAGTTATTGAGGAAGAGGTGTACATAGAGCAGCCTGAAGGTTTTGAGATCTTCAGCAGTGAGTCGCATGTGTGCCGACTCAAGAGAGCACCGTATGGGCTGAAGCAAGCACCTCGTGCTTGGTACACTCGGATAGACAGCTACTTCACCGGGCTTGGATTCTCCAAGAGTGAGGCGGATCCAAACCTGTACCAGATTGTGGTGGAGGGGAAGCTGTTGATCATCATACTGTATGTGGATGATCTGATTTTGACTGGCGACGAGCAGTTGATACTTTCATGCAAGGAGGATCTTGCACGAGAGTTTGAGATGAAGGACCTGGGCATCCTTCATTATTTCCCGGGATTGGAGATTTGGCAGCGCAGTGGAGGACTGTTTGTTTCTCAGGGAAAGTATGCCCGGGAGATTCTGGAGAGGTTCAACATGCAAGGCTGCAAGCCTGTTGATACCCCTCTTCCTGGAGGTTGGAGGAAGGGAGATGCTACTTCGGAGGAGGTAGTGGATGCCACTGTCTATCGACAGTTGGTGGGGTCGTTGATGTATCCGGTCAATACTCGACCCGATATATGCTATGCAGTTAACCAGCTTTCGCAAGCTATGGTTAAGCCTACCAAGCTCTTTTGGAAGGCGGGCAAGCATGTATTGCGCTATATCAGAGGCACATCGGGATATGGTTCATGGTACAGACAGGAGGATGAGTTGAGGCAGCAGTGTTTCAGGCATCGGTACCATCACATCAGAGATTGTGTTCAGCGGAGGATCATGATGCTTTCATATGTTCCCACGGAGGATCAGGATGCCGACATCCTGACGAAGGCGCTCACCCAGAGCAAGTTCGAATTCCACAGAGGCAGGATAGGGGTTGCAGATAATCCATATCTTGCTGAGAGGGAGTGTTGAAAATGCAGCAAGATGATGGAGCTTAGTGAAATGAAGTCGCCTTCACTAAGTGGGCCCGCAGGCAAATTCTGGCGCAAAGTCTATTTTTAGACTATGTCTATTTTTAGACATACGGAGCATAATTTGGGAATTCTACTTGGAGATTCTTGATGGATGCGACATGTCGGTAAAAATAGATGTGACCCTATTTTTTAGGACCCAGACTATTTTTAGACTGATCTCCTAAAAATATGGAAGTCAAATATTATTTACCCTTAATAATATTTTGACTATAAACAGCAGTTTACTCTCTTGGCGCACTTCAGTTTGAGTCATGGAGGTGGCTCATGCAACTGACACAAGGAATCACGTGGTTCCTAGGGTTTGATGGCATCTTGCATGGTTGGCTTCAGTTAGACTTCAATGGCAGGAGTTTTGGAGGAGTTAACGGGACAAGTAGTGGAGTTGTGTTCTGTTTGTTTTAGTTGAACTAGTTGGGATTAGTTAACTAACTAATCAACTAGATATGAGTGTAGTAAATTAAATAATATTTAATTTACTAAATATTAACTCATTAGTCAACTCAAGAACACTTCAGTTCACTACAGTGCATGATCAGTTCAGTGGAGACCAGTGGAAGAGGTAGATGAAAGGGTGAGTAAAGCTATCAGTTGGTAGATTTGTTTTGCATGAGATTTGCATTACACTTTGAGGAATTGTCCATGACAATTACGCAATCAAGGCAAGGGGATTCGAACCTTGAACCTCTTCATATACAGGCCATGATTGCGCAATAGAGGCAAGGCAATTGGCGGGGAGTTTTGAACCTCAGACTTGTTCAAAACTGAGTCAGATTGTGAGTAACTTCATGAGAGAGTACTGAGTACTTGTGAGGAGTATTGTAATTTATTGGTTACTTGATTTCTCCATTATAATATACACAATAGCTGCGGGGTTTTCAGCTATAGGCTTTCCCCATACATTCTGAGTTAATGTGTGATTGATTTGATGTGTGATTGCTTCTGTTATTTCCGCATGTGACAATTAATTGTAGAAGAAGGTTATGTGTTATGTATGCAATTCGAAATTGATATATGATCGGGTTAATCTTCAGTGAATAAGTGATTTATTCAGCTAATTTCTACATTTGAGTCATCCGAACGGTTGCTTACTTTGTAGATTTCCAGGCTTCCCGTTGAATCAATTCTTGTCGTCTCTTTCAGACTTTTTGTTTTATTTAAGTTTGTCTTTTGGTCGGTTTTCGCGAGTATAATTTTCAAGTGTAAACCTTGAGTGCATTTGAGTTTCCTTTAGCTATCAAGCATAGATTAAAATTGATGGTTTTCAACTGAAGTTTATTTTATTTGAGTTATTGATCAGTGTGTAAATGAAGAGTGTCTTGTTTTGAGGAAATTGGTTTATGTCTCTCTTTCATTTTCAAAATCTTTTCCTATTGCATGCATTTTTGAGAGATTTCATTATTACTCATATCATTTTTTATTGAGTTGGATTCTACATTTTGCATTGTGCTTATAACAAAAACACAAAAATATTTTTTTTTTCACTTTAGAAAATGAAAAGTTTCTTTTCGATTCGCTTCTAAGTGCATTTAGTGAAAGGAAAGAAATTTAAAATAAAAAAATTCTCTTTAAGATCCTGCACTTAACAAAAAAGTGAATGTAATTTTATGCATTTATTTTGTTTTATGCATTTATTGTGTGAGCTTTTGCATTTAGTATTCATCGAAATGCATGATTTATTTTCTCATTTAGCTACATCTTAGGGGTTTAGGTGACATCGATAGGACTTTAAAACCGAAATATAATTCAAGATCAACATTAAAATTTATTCAATCAAACTAAGGAGAATTTGGAACCTAACGAATCACATTTATAGGTCTAGGCTAGGGACGTGTTCTAGTGTCATTAAGCGTAGGAGTTTCCTCTAACATTCTGTGTTACAACCTGAGGGTGATATCTCATCCCACATATGGAAGTATATTGATGTATGAATGTATATTTTGGGACGTTTGCATGGAACAGTTGCGCATCAAACAACACTACGGATTTGGACTCCCACGTATCATCACGTATATTTTGGGAGACACCATTAGGCTACAAACCAACCATAGGTAACTTAGCCGGTCGTCTTGTAGACATGATACACCGAACATAGCATTTGGGGAGATTGGCTTTCATACGTTAAGTCCTTGGTAGTTTCCCTTTCATTTTATCACCAAGGTGTGTATTGCAGTTCATGGATACCTGGTAATCCTTTATGCCTAGTTCACCCATTTTGATTTTTTTTGTTTTTAATTTCTAAAATTTATCTTCCACGATAAAATTTTACCCTTGCCCATCTCCTTAGGTTGAGATCAATGGAAATGGTTCCTGAGTTCACCAACCAAGGAATCCCCTTAGATGGGAATCTTGGTCCTTTTCCTTCTTTCGGAAATTTTGGTGCCCCGTATATGGAAATGTTATCCCTCCTAGGATTAACCATTGGTCTGCCAATTTGGTTTTTTTTAACCTCATGGTTTCGAATGTCCAAACACCTTCTCAACCATGTTCTCCTCCACCTGAACCATGTAAACCCCATGTTGATCCTAAGGTCAAGCCCTCGCCTTCTTTGCCCATTAATTCACTGTGTTCTTCCTCTTCGCCTATTGAAAGTCTGAATTCTAGTACCCAAGTGGCTAAGAAGAAGAAGAAAAATAATCAAGGGAGAAAACCAGCAACCATTGGGACCTATGCCACTATATTGGAAAACCTTCCACTCTGTCCTGCATAGTCAAATTCCGTTGCAAGCTATGTGAGGGTGACCACCTTTTGCGTGATTGTCCTGGAATTCCCAAGGTGTTAGAAGTGTTGTCCATTGCTCTGATTCGTCCTTCATCATCAACCTCTGAGCATCATGCTGATGATGAGCCTTAAGCTAGAGATAATCAGACTCGTAGGAAACAGGGTAAGATCAAAATTCCCTGTAGGTTGTGTGAAGGGAACCACCCCATTCACTTTTGTCCTTATATGAATGAATCTTATAAAGTGTTGGATACCCTTTCATTTTCTGAGTCCTTTCTTCCCATTTTTTACCAAAATTTTTCTTCGAGTCCTCTGCTAGTTGATAAAGTAATTGATCTAGATTCATCTCCTGTCAATTCTGCTCTCTCCAAAAGTCGGTCTCCAGATTCCTTTTCCAACCAATCATTGGTCGAGAAGAAGGCTGACCTGATTCCACCCATAATTCATCAGGTCTTTTCCATAGAGAGTGGATATCATCCCAATAAATTTCTCTTTGTTTCCTCTGCTTCCTCGAAACTGCAGGGCGATCCTCTTATTTCCATGATCTAGGAGGGTGATCCTCTCACTCCCATCGCCACATTTCTAGAAAGTGATCCTCCTTCTCTCATTCCCGAAGTTCAAAAGGATAGTCTTTCCACTCTCATAATGCAATCAGATAATCCTCTTGTTCCTATGGCACCCCCTCCATGTAGTTTGGTCGCTTCCTTTGATTAGAGTCGATTCACGGGATACCATCTTCCTTCTTACATGCCCTTTGAGATCACTATAGAACCTTGCAATATGATCGTACCAATCATGATTATAGATTAAGGTGCCTTAGTTAGTATTCTGTCTTCAACTACCTGGAAATATTTCGGTTCTCCACCTCTTGTGCCTGTTACTCAAAATCTGTTGGTTTGTAACAGAAGAACCAGTCAACTGTTAGGGATCCTTCCAAAGTTTCCTATCACTTTAGAAGGGAAGATTTTCTATATAGACATGATGTTTTTCCAAGTCCCCTTGGATTTTAACTTGCTCCTCGGGTGTGACTAGACTTATGTCATGGGGGTGCTTGTCTCATCCCTCTTTCGTGTGATTTTATTTCCACATGAAGGTAAAATTGTGAGCATTGATCATATTTCATTCATTGGTCCTAATGTGACATCTATTCTACCATCGTCCTTTCCTTCTAGTGGTATATTCCCTGCCACGGGCTAATTATGTGGCCACTTGTTCATTTCCCTCATCCAGTAATAGTTTCGTCACATACCGTCCACTGGGGGCATTAGATCACGATTTATGAGATGTTGTTCTCACATCAGATGAGAACCTCTTAGAAGCCATGAATTCTTATATGCATTGATCAGCCCTCCTAAGCATAGTTCATTTTCTTGTGTCAAGCTCCTTAAAAAATGAAACAAGATCTTCCGAGAAATTTTCTTTTCTTATGTACTGTGTCAACCTCATTTAAAAATAAAACAAGCTCCCTTTTCGATTTGATTCTTTGATGAGATCTCATAAAATCCCAGTCGAGTCTTTCACTTGATCTCATAATTGAATATTCACTCCATACACCTGTCAGCAACTAGCAATATACTCCGGTGAATGCACTGAAGGTTGGGGGCATGTACCTCAAATTGAGTCACCATGCTAGGGGCATGGAAACTTTGTCAAGAAAAGTTTTCCATGTTTTCAAGCTTGTGTAAAAATGAAACCATTTTCATTTTACCTCTCATGATTTCCATTTTATCAGCCTATTTTTCCATATGAACCTTGGTTTTCTCATTCCATCATCACCATCTACTTGGTCGATCATACACCTTCACTTGGTTGTTTTTCCCATTCCTAAGGAATCACTACAATGAGTGGTCTTGTTAGCCAACCTCTTGACTTTTATCATGTTTTGAGCAGTTCCACCATAACCGGAACCATTTTCTATCTTTTATACCACTCTTTCCTCCAGGAGGAGTCATCTTTCAGCTCTTTTCTGACTCTCTAAATGTAAAAATATTGTCGAGTTCTTGTCGTTTTGAGGTTGTTAACGTGCACAAAATTTCATTTACCCAGTATATGTTTACCCCTTTTTCAAGCTGGGATAAATTGTTTACGAAAAAGGAATACCTTAGTTAATCATGACTAAGAGGTTCTCTCAGACTTCGTTTTCTACCTTTTCGGGTATGAGAGACTATTTACGAAAAGGGCCATATGGAGTTTTATTTTCACCTCTTTTAAAACTCTCTAAACATGAAAATATGTAGAGTTCCACCTTTGTTGGGCTCATTAAAATTTAACGACATTGGATCTGTCATCATGACGACATTGAGTTCCTCCTTCCTAGGGCTCGTAAAATGTACTAGGATGGATTTTTCCGAAGGAAAAACTTATATGATAAGCATATGGTATCCCCTCCAAGCTTGTATACAAAAATAATTAGGGTACTCGCTAGATATGGATAGAGAAAATGGAAGGTATTAATCAGTTGTTGGCACTATGTCACTTTTGAACATAAAACATCCTCTGTTTCATATCGGGTTGGGGATATCCTACATTCATCACTTTTCCTCCATGGGTTGGGAAATTTGTTTTGCCTCTCATGCCATTACCATTTTCATCAACGTGACCTCTGATTCCATTTGAGTCAAATACTGCCAAACTCTGGAGTCATGTCGTCGATATGTTCAAAAGAAGTTCCTTCTGTGTCTCATTCATTGCATGATTCTCTAATCACTTTCATTATTATCTTATTGCCTTTATCTCATGTCGTTGATGTGCGATACATTATGGCCCTCCTTCGATGGATCGCTTCCTATCGACTTCAGCTTATTATTCGAGAAGTTGATCTAGAGATCCCTTTTTCAGTACCTTATATCATGCATGCCCTAATGGCAAGTTGGTCGCATCTAACGACAGGTTCTCATATTTGGCCTTTGATCGGATGATTTCACGAGTGTTTGACTTCAACTCATTATTTTCATCTCGTGGATTGTATTGTTAGTACCTTGAGGGCCATTGTCATTATCGATGGTTTCTCTCGTGCATTTTAACAGTTTACATCGTTGACTGGTAATGGGGAAATTTTATTACATGTTCAACTTCAATTCATTCATTCACATGCTTGAATATGTACTTGATCAGGTCGTGACAAAGTGAAATACCCTTGGTTTTTTCTGATAAAGCCTAGGCTGCGAGGAGATATATATTATTCATCATTTTACACATGACTCATTCATTTGGATGGTTGTGCCCATACCTTGAGTCCATATTTGTGATCCTCTTTATTTGGATGGCTGCTACCATACCTCGGATCCTATTTCATGAACTCTTTTATGGATGGCTGCCTCCATACCTCATGTCATGTGGTTATTTCAGATATTTTAGCTATGTATATATGTGCTTGTTTGCGCAGGTTTTCTGATGATGACGTCTTGGTCCTGGCACGTACTCATAAATCATTTCACCCCTCACTCTCATTTGACCTTCATGCTTTAGGGGGAATCTGTTACACAACAATTTTTCAATGTCTATGTACTCCCCGTTCTTGATCCTGGAGACCCCTAACAGTGACCCCTGTGTATATTTTCCATCATGAAAATGTGCCATCATATCCCTTACAACATAATGTGAAAACTCTTTTTTCGCCATTCCTAAAGCAGCTCCTTAAAGCCATGGTTATCTGGAGCGGCATGCCCTCTATGTGTCTTTCTCATGCCGATGGCTCCTTTTTGGTCTACGGCAGGGCCGATCGGTGCTAGAATGAGGATCATACACGTGTCGATACTCTTCTAGAATTTTTTTTAAAAATGGAAGTGACGCTTTGAGATCTAGAAGCTTTGTGGTAGAGAGTTGGTTGCTTTTTCCTAAGGATAGAGCTGATCTTCTCCCTTTGGGCTTCTTGTTCCCACAAAAGTGGAACCACCCAAAGGGATAACCCATTTCCCCACCTTAAGTGGATCCATGTTCCCTCTTCCATTTTTATAAAATGGACATCCTCCCATAGCTCTGCTAGTTAGAATAGAGATAGAGTAACAACAGAGAGATATTTGTTTCTATAGATATCGATCGAGGGTTGAGAAATTTTTCCCTTCACATAAAGTTGAAACGAGCACTTTGGAGACATGCATGGATCCGGACCCATCAAAGGAGAGTTGCAACATCAGGGTAGAGGTTGTAACTTCCCCTCTCTATTTTAATATAATACAATTTATTTGTGCTTTCCATTCTCGTCTTTAATCTGTGATTGGATTATTATTTCTCCTTGATCAACTAAGTAGATTATTTATGCAAGATATATGTTATGCTTTCATGTTTTTTTACTGTTTAAACCCTTGCGTAGGTAACCAAGCACTGACAATGATGAGGATCTGACTATGGAGCACAAAGGATCAAAGGATTCAAGTAAGGAACATCATCAGATCGAGGTAGGTGATCTATTCACAATCTACATACATTTACAATCTAGGAAAGTAGGCTTCTAATTGTTCCCTGTTGTTAATAGACCCATCCTAGGGTTAGAGGGGTCGTCTCTATCGACAGAGAGGATTTTCCTGCATAACACTAATCAATCTGGGTCGTTCATAACATTTTTTTACCTAGAAGGAAAGACCTCGGTTTGTATGAGCGAATTGTATTGCAAATGTGTATGATTATTCTAAGCAAGAAAGAGAGAGGAGATTGTGTGAGAGAGAAGAGGAAATTACAACAGCTCTTTTGTATGTTGTATCTCTTCATTTTGTTGTATAATATAAAAGGAAGAACTCGTTGTTTCTTTGCGGACCTAACCCAAATTGAGTGAACCATGTATATGTGTGTCTCTCTTGTTTTACGCATTTCTATATTTTTGTTTATGCAATACTTTATGTATTTCATTTCTCTGTTAATTAATTTCAAACAAATTTCACTAGCCTCTAGACTATGAGAACATCGCTTTCACCTATAGAACCTATCAACAACTTGGGCATCTTTAGAATTCATATATTGCCTCAAAAGAGGTTTTTGGCTTCTAAGAGCCTAAGAGACTCAGTCATGGATGGAGGGATTTAAAGGTTGCTTCTAGCTCCAAGAATTTTGCAAATTGCAAGAAAGATGATATTCAGTAGCAAAAACCTTCCCCTGACATTCTCGTGCCTTTATATTTAGTTCAATAAACAGTGGAAGTGTCTCATCCCTCTTGAGAGGGAACACTAATGAAAAATGTTAATAAGAAAGATTTAGCAATACTAATAGCAACAATTAGTGAGAAAAAAAAAAACCTATAATTACAACCATTGAGATGTCTTTATTTAAGTAATCTCAATGTTCTCCATATTATTTTTTTCATAAAGTTTATTTTTCAATTTCCATCTAGATAAATAAATTTATATACATTAATTTGTAAAATATATTTATACATATATTATATTTTATTGTAACAATAATAAAATCTAAAATCTAAAATATTTATAATAAAAAAATATTTCAACTATCTAAAATGATAAAAAAAACGTGATTTTTATATCCATATCCTAAATATTTATTTCCATGACCAATGCCTTTTTCATTATCATTCATTTCGATGTAACTTAATTTTCGTTGTCTTTCATTTCAATGTAACTTAAATTTCGATTACACATCAGGACATCCTTAGAAACTATCTTCCATGCTTTGCTAATAACTAACCCCCCCAAAAAAAAAACTAAAAAAACTATATAAAGTAATAATAATAATAAAAGATAGTATAATATGATACTTTGTGCTCCCCATCCTTCCTCCTCTAATATTCTAACTACTCCATTTTAGGTCAAATTGCTCCATAATAGGTCAAATCATGTAGAAATGAGGGGCATATTGTTTCACCTTGAATATTGTTGATTTTGATTTTTATGTTCCATGTGTATGGTTTATGAGTGTTAACAAATTTGTAATAACCTGTTTATATAGGTTGAATTTTTTTTTTAATAATAATAATAATTTTTTTTAATTATTTTTTAAATAATAATAAAAAATATTTGTGCTCTAAAAAAGCGATGATCAGTGTGTTAATTTATTAAATCATTAATTCATTTTAATACATCATTGATGTATAATGTTGGGAAAGAAAATTAAAATTGTGAATTCATTTTATTACATCAATAATGTATAATGTTGTGAAAGAAAATTAAAAATATGAATAAATTTAAAAGCTGTTATATGATATTATTTTGCATGGATTGTGAATATTTTTTTTGAAAATTATATTTATATATATATATATGAAATATTATGATTTTTTTTTAAGGTTTTTTATTATTATTTAGTTTATTATATTTTAATGAAAATTTCTTTAATAAAATTTTAGATTTGGAAAGTGTTAGATAGTTGATTATTTTTTTATTTTTACAATTTAATTTTAATTTTATCTTATTTTTATTATTTATTAAATTTTTAAATATGAAAAATATTTTGGATATTTTATATGAAATTATATCATATCCAAATTTAATTTTAATATTTAACACGTTTTGAAATATCAATCATTTATAGAACACTTAATATAAAATTTATATCATACTCAAATTTGTGTTGAAAGGGATCACAAAAAAGCTTGAAAAAAACGATATATTTAGGTTGCAAAAATATTTTAGTTATGGAGTTAATTCTTTGAGTTTCTCTTCCAGGGAGACATGGGGTATCAACTTATTGAGCCTATGGAGTTTCTCCTCAAGGGAGGCATGGGGTATCAACTTATTGAACGTATGCCATAGCATATAGGATAATGGGATATTAAATAATAGTTTTAATATCACTATATATTAATATATATTTTTCAAAATCTATTTGTTGAACCAAGTTTCAATACATTTTTCAAATAAAAATAACTTCTATTTTTATTAAATATCTCTTATTTTTACTACAGATCTAGTTTTATTTCCTCCAATACCTATAATATGTTTTCACTATATAATCATTTACATTTTCTCAATAACTATAAATATTTTATACCATACATCTTCATACCCATCAACTAATAGTTACAATATATTAACTCTATTTTTCATAATTTTAAAACTCTCTTTATAAATTGTCAACAATTGCAAAAGACATGAAGTTTGGCAAACAACACAGGAGCTCACAGGTGCAGATCACCAGGAGCTCCCACAAGCAAATGCACTCACTTGGAGTTTCCCATTAAGCACCAATAATTAAATAGATACATTAGGTAAAACATATTCCTAAATAATAGGAATTGAATGTCTAATAAAAAGCAAAATCACAACTACGTAACAAAATATCACCTAATCTCCATTAATTTCTAACACTCCCCCTTAATGGAGAAAGGGATTTTTAAACACACCTAATGTATCCCTAAAAAAATCAAACTTCAGTCTTCCTAGTGGCTTAGTGAATATATCCGCCATGTTATCACAAGAATTACAATACTCTACAAAAATATCTTTGGTCTGCACTTTCTCCCTAACAAAATTAAATTGAGTGTCAATGTGCTTAGTGTTTTTATGAAACACGGGATTGTAAGCCAGTTTGATGGAACTCTGATTGTCGCAATTGATGATCATAGCTTCTGTCTGTTCTTCCCCTGCATCTTGGAGAAGTCTACACAACCAAACTGCCTCACATGTCGCTGCACACATGGCTTGATATTCTGCTTCTGGTGAGGATAAAGAAACAGTATGTTACTTCTTGCTGCACCAAGAGATGACCCCAGAACCAATGTTGAAGGCGTAACTTGTAATTGATCTTCTGTCATCTAGATTTCCTGCCCAATCAGAGTCTGTATAACATGTCAACTTAACATCAAATGAGTCAGAATACAAAATACCAAAGTCTGATGTTCCTTGCAGATACCTTAATACTCCTCTTGCTGCTCTCCAATCATTTTCATGGGGTTGAGTCATAAACTGACTCAAAACACTCACTGTATAAGCTAAGTCAGGTCTTGTTGTAGTCAAATAAATAAGACTACCAACCAATTGTCTGTATAATGTTGCATCTGCATATTTTGAATCATCATTCATCTGAAGTTTTCTATTCTGCTGTAAAGGTACACATGAAGGCTTACACTCATCCATCTTAAACTTGGATAACAGACTCTTTGCATACTTACCCCGGGACAAGAAAGTTTGACTTGAATCTCTCCAAACTTATAGACACAAACAGTATTGCATTTCTCCAAGGTCCTTCATCTCAAATTTCTATGATAATTGCTGCTTGATTTCTTCAATGAGATTATCTGCACTTCCTGTTATTATCAGATCATCTACATATAACGAAATCACCACTATCTGCCCTTCATTATTAAACATGGTATATAAATTGGGATCATTTTTTCTCCTTTCATAACCATTCATGAGGAAAAAAGAATCAAAATTTTCATACCAGGATCTAGGTGCCTGCTTTAAACCATATAAAGCTTTCTTTAATCTACATACTAGATGTTCTTCTCCCTTCTTAACAAATCCTTCATGTTGTACTAAGTATACTTCTTCTTTTAAATCACCATTTAAGAAAGATGATTTAACATTAACTGATGTATTTTCCAATGATGTTTAGTGGCTAAAGAAATAATCATTCTGATGGTATTTAATTTTGCAACAGGGGCAAATGTCTCCTCAAAATCAATATCTTCTATCTGGGAATATCCCTTTGCCACCAACCTTGCTTTATGTTTATCAATAGACCCATCTGCTCTAAATTTCAACTTAAATAACCATTTGCAACCTATGGGTTGTTTATCATCAAGAAGTTTACTAGATCCCAAGTATTGTTCTTAATGATAGATTCATATTCCTCATTCATTTCTTTCTTCCATTCAATACTTTTAGTAGCTTCATAAAAATTAGAAGGTTCTGCAATGTTTAACATACTATTCATAAGCGCACAATCCCTATATCAAGCTGGTAACTGTTTTGGCCTGCTTGATCTTCTGAGTGGCGGGGGTTAAATTATTCTCCTTGTTTCTTCCCTTTGTGGACTTAAATCCACATTATCATGCTTCTGTTGTACCTGCTGTTGTTCTTGTTACTATTTCTGCTTATGTTCCTGCTTCTATTCCTGCTATTGACTGACTCATGTTTCACTATCCTCTTCTGAGAGTAAGGGCACATGCCATTCTTCATTGTTTTGGACAGAATTTCCATCATCAATCTTTTCATGGAATAATACATCTCTACTGACAAACACATTGTGAGTAGCAGGGTCAAACAATTTATAAGCCTTATACTCGCTGCAGTATCCAATGAACGTGCATTTAATGGCCTTTGAATCTAACTTCTTCCTGTTCTCTTTGGGAACACGTGAAAAATCTTTACAACCAAATACTCTAAGATGACTTACTACAGGCTTGAAGCCAAACAGTGCTTCAAAAGGAGTTTTATACTCAATACTTTTAGTAGGACTCCTATTCTTTAAATACACTGCAGTATTAATAGCTTCTGCCCAAAAACCATTAGTTAGATTCTTACCTTTTAACATACTGCGAGCACACTCCACCAGTGTTTTGTTTTTCCTCTCAGCAACTCCATTTTGCTGAGGAGTGTAAGGTGTTGTAAATTTCTGGTGTATCCCATGCTCGTTGCAATATTTGATGAAGACTCCTTTCTTGAATTCTCCCCCTTGATCTGATCGAAGAATCTTGATGAAATTTCTTGTTTGCTTCTCAATCATGTTTCTGAATTGCTTGAAATATTCAAAAGAATGACTTTTTTGTTTAAGAAAATACACCCATGTGAATCTTGTACATTCATCAACAAATATTAAAAAATAATAGGCCCCCCCTAACGACCTTGTCTGTATCGGGCCACATAAGTCAGTATGTACAAGTTCGAGTATATCCCTCTGTTTTCTATCTTTAACGGCAGGAAATTCATCTCTATGATGTTTACCGAACGCACATGCCTCACAATAAATATGCAAATTTTTCAAAACAGGAAGACCATCTACCATACCTTTGTTCTGCAACAGAAGGAGATCACAGAAGTTAATATGCCCAAGTCGTTGATGCCACAAATTTTCAGCAGACTTATTTGATGACATCAAGGCTTGTTGAGCGTACTTTTCACATCCAATTTGTAGAGTCCTCCTATGCAAATTCCTGTAGCAATAGGCTTCATCTGATCCAACAAATCTTTAATAATGCAAAGAGATTTTAAAAATTCTACCTTGAGGTCCTTATCTGTAATCTTTGACACAGAAATCAGGTTCTTCTTAATGCCAGGAACATACCACACATCAAATATATTCCTGATCTTACCATCAGGTAGAGTAACAAGGACATCTCCATGTCCCTTGATCTTGTACCCTCTATTATCTCCAAGATAGACTTTTACTCCAGAGTTGGATTCTTTAAAATTTATGAACCATTGCTTTTTACCTGACATATGCAAGGAGGCTCTAGAATCCACGAACCAAATATTTGATTCATCCTCCTTAGTAGCAGTGTCAGCCTCAACCATAAACAATCTAACATCCAGATTCTGATCTGGGTCCACATCTACATCTGCATCCGCTAAGTGACCTGCATGTCTTCTCTGCTTGTACCTATCTTTATTTTCCTTCTTCTTACGACGAAATTTAGCAATATGGCCTATCTTACCACAATAAAATCATTTGATAGCAGAGTCATTTTTATACGAGGTCATACCTTTTGGTGTCCTTTTTGATGTGTTGCCCCTCCTCTGATTAGCCATTGCTCTCCCCTTTGGCTTGAAATTTGTTATCAATGCAAGATCTGGATCTTGAGGTTTGAGAGACGACCTCCTTTCCTCTTCTTGTAGAAAAAATCCAATAAGCTCTTCAAAACACGGAGACCTTTCCCTTGCATTCAATCCAATTATAAACATCTAATAGTCATCCGTCATACCGTTCATGGTGATTGTCACCAGATCATCATTTGCCATGGTTTGACCAATATCAGATAGTTTATCTTTAACTTCCTTTATCTGGGATAAGAATGAAGAAACAGACTCATTCTCCTCCATCTTGATTGAGAGTATCTTCTTCCTGAGGAACAAGGTTCAGCTGGTGTTATTGATTTCATACATGTCTTTGAGAGTTGTCCAGATGTCATTCGTTGTCTTGCAATCCTAAATATGAGGGATGATGCAATCTTTAACTGAAAATTTTAGTAGAACCTTTTCCTTCAGCTCCCTTTTCTCCCATTCTTGAATTGTTGCATTTGTTCCACCATTTGCAACAGTTGGCTTAACTTCATCACCGATGACAATGCTATAGGTATTCTGTCCCTCAAGAAAAATTTGAAGCTTAAATTTCCAATTTGTGTAATTGGAACCATCCAACTCGCTGCTTTCATTTAAGTAATCTGCCATTTGAGCATTCATCTTGGAGAAAAAAAAAAAAAAAACCCTACCCCAGCAACTTAAAAGGAACAACCCTCGATTATCGCAACAAATTGAATATGGTTGTGAATTACAATAGTTGTGAAATAAAAATTATGAATTTCAGTTGAGAATTCAAATTAAATAAAGCAGCAGATCGCTAATTATTAATTTCAGAAATCCATTTCAGCGAAAGCGTTGATATCGCTCTGCATAGACTACATGCCAAGCTGTTTGCAAAAAATAAGACTGCGTAATTCTGTTAATTAGGACATCGAATGAAGGCCAGCAAATGTCAAATGAGCTGTGTAATTTCATCAAGGCTGCATGAGCATGAGCAGAGGGCAGGGGATGTTTTTTTAGAAAAAAAAAACAGCGAATCTTACAACAAAAATGAAGGAAACAAAGCAGGTTTTTTTTTTTTTACTGAAGGCTTGCCGAATCGATATATAATTCAGTTGACAATGTATTAGAAATATCTATGATCAAACCAACTCACAAATCCTCAAAAAAAATATATGTAAATACGCATTCAGGTTCTGCACTTATAATTGATTAACAGCAGCTCAAGTGTTTCTCAAAGCCGACTCCTATGACTACCAAACGTGGTCGACTAAATCAACAATAAGAAGAAACAATCCTCCCTGCTTCTGAGGAGTTTCCCTTTCAACCTCACGCCACCAAATTTAGCGAAAAAACGCTCTGAAATCTGGCCAAAACAAATGGCTGACCGCAGGCTTGATGTGCAATAGCTGCAGCCTCAGTCGTTGCAGCGTAAAAAAAATTTAATTTGCAGTGTTAAAACCTTTTCAGTGGCCACACTAATTTCTGGACTTTAGCCTCATATACACAAAAAAATGTTGCGAATAGGTTGTGGCAACCTTCACACTGTAATGAAGTTGTGTTTCGATCTACTCCACACCACCACTTCAAGCTGTCTCGGCGCCAGATCGCAGCAACCTTACCAGGGGCGGAAGAGCGCCTTCACATACTAATCGTAATTTTCAGCCTCTACTGTATATCACCGTGGCAAAAAAATTCCTCATCTTCAAAGCAGAGGGCAGGGTCGGCAGTGTAGGGTGTCCACGTGACTGCTTCTGCTCAAGCATGGCCACTTCAAGCAAAACCACTTCAACTCGTCTGCTACGCCACACAGCCTAATAATCTGCCTCATGCAGTACAGTCAAAAGAGAACGCAGCTCCAGTCCAGTGAGCCACTAAATTCGCCTTCACGGCCTGCCTCACACACAACTTCTCTCAACTCTTCCTGAGCTCTGATACCATGTCAACAATTGCAAAAGACATGAAGTTTGGCAAACAACACAGGAGCTCAGAGGTGCAGATCACCAGGAACTCCCACAAGCAAATGCACTCGCTTGGAGTTTCTCATTAAGCACCAATAATTAAATAGATACATTAGGTAAAACATATTCCTAAATAATAGGAACTGAATGCCTAATAAAAAGCAAAATCACAACTACGTAACAAAATATCACCTAATCTCCATTAATTTCTAACATAAATTAACATGATAAGGTAGCGAAATAAGCTCGTTTAAGTACAATACAAATTTTTTATGAAATTAATACTTCTAATTAGATAAGATATTGGTTCCCTCAAATCTGGATCTCTTTCTTTTTTATTTTTAACTAATAACTATTCTAGGAAAAAGAAATAGATTAGAAAATGAGAAAAATAAATAGATTAAAAAAAAATTAAAAGGAAATAAATAACATGATCAGTTACTCATTAGTTTGATTTTAATAAATGGAGAGTGTACACTTGTTTTAATACCATTTTGTGAATAATTATAAAAATAAAAAATAAAAATAAAATTGATTTTCTCTTTTCTTTCAAAATTATGATATAATACAAAATCTAAAAAAACCCAAATTATAAATACCTATCTGACCAATTTTATTATTATCCATCTTGTTCATTTTCTCAATTGGCATTTTCTTTTTTGTTTTTCCTCTATTTATTATTGACAAATGAATTTGTATGCATTATTTTGCAATGAATAAAATGAAAGTATGCATTTTTTTTATATATTTTCCCAACTAATTCCAATTGCATTAATAATAAAATTTAAAGTTTATTCATTTATAAAAATAAAATAATTTAAATTTCTAAATATATATATATATATATATATATATATATATATATATAAATATATATATAATTGTTTTATTTTTATTTTAAATATATATTATCATGTTTTTTTATTCTTTTAATGAAACTCTAAAATTTGATTAAGGCATCAAAATCTTTTTAAAAAATATTGGGTAGATATTTCTTACTGCCCATCATTGATTGTCCAATTTTCTACCATTTTAATATAAGTTAGAGAGAAGGAAATTCTTGTTAGCCCAAATTTTGACTTTTTTTTCTATTTTTAACACTTATGTAGAACCATTATTAACTTAAATCTTATTGATTTTGATATTTTTTTCTATTTTTATAATTGGATTAATTTTAAAATAACAATTTTTTTTAAATTAAATATTGTTTTTTTAATAATAATAATAATAATGATTTTCTTTATTTTTTAAAATATTTTATCATCAATATTTAACAATAATATGTCTTTATTTTATTGTGAAATAATGATAACCACTTTTCACTTCAACTAATTTTATTTTATCACATTATTAATAACTATATAATCTTTCTATTTTTGGAAATCTTGTTTTATTTATTATTATTTTTAAAATATTATTAATATTTAGTAATAATAGGAAGTAATTTACTTCCCCTAATAGGGTGACCATTTATACAAAGGGGGGAGCGGGAATGGGGAGTTGTTGTTGTCTCTCCTGGCTAAGGGGGAATGGGGAGTTTTTGTTGTCTCACCTCGCTAAGGGGAACATGGCAGCATGTCCTTATGATTAATTTATTGTTCTCATATCCAACATGCAGATCATAACCCTATCTCTAGCCACACCATGGATGTTATGTATTTCGACATGAACTATATATGATTCTACCTATTCATCATTAGAGCTTCCACTCATGCAACCCACATCTTCATTTCAATCTCAGTTTTGCATGGTGCTATCTACAGCCATGTCCATGAATTCAAGGGAGCTTCTCCACTTTCTAGTCTAGCGCAATGCAATGAAGGTTATAATATTGTTTTTCTATACAAAATCGTTATTATTCCATACTCACTATTCTCTTATAGGTTGGCCAACTATTCAATAACTCTGTGCTTGGTTTCTATCATTTTCAATCCCCTCCCACTCCTAGTCATCCCTACTCTTTAGAAACTCTCGTGCTTGGGTTCTCTCCTTTTCAATTCCCTCCCATCCGGTCATTCTTAGTCTAATCCTTTAGGTATAGTCCCCTTGATTTTCTTATGGACTCATCCCCTTTCCTAGATCCCCCAACCCTCTCTCCTGTTCTATAGCCCCCTTGTTCTTCCATTCTCAATTTTTGTAGGTTAAATTTTGTCACTCCCAATACAGATTTGCCTGATTTGGTGTGGTCTCCTTAGTGAGTGACTTATTTCTCACATATTTATAGAGAATTAATATTTAAATTTGGTGTGTCCTTCCTAGTAAGACACTCATTTGACTTTTCAATTTATCTTATAATTTCCAATTTTAAAAACAATTTAATTTACGCAAAAATTGATAAATAATTAATTTTATTATGGAAAATTAATAATAACTTCACTTAAACAAATTTTGTTTATTACATCATTAAAATCTATATAACCCTTAATATTTATAATAAGGAAACCAAATACCTCTACGTCTGTGATACATGTATTTATTTTTAAAATTATTTTCTAAAACTTCAAACTACTCTTCTTTAATACATGTATTTACTTATAAAAGTATTATCTTAAACTTCAAACTATTATAATCATTGTTGTTAGGTATTTTTATTATCGTTGTGGTGTGAAGGATTCTATATGCAACATTCATCTCTCATATCCACATACTCATGCTCCTACTCCCACTAATTGGTAATGGATAAACGGTGGGTTAGGTACGTGGTGTTTAAGTAATGTGACCTCGAGAAAATAGAAGGATATTGTCCCATCAAATAGAGTTGACTCGGAGCTTCTGAATGAATGTAGCCCAAAAACATCGCAATCCCAAAAACTCTCATAACTATCTTGAACTTCTAGAACCAGAGAGAACAGAATTTATGCAGTCTCCTTTTCACTACTTTCCTATATATGCCAACCATGTGTATATACACTTATCAAATTTACCCAAGCAAGTGGTGATGGTGATGAGGGGGAATATTTGGTCGGTCACTGCAAAACTATCCTTACGTGTCCATGTCATTAGTTCAATCTTCTCCAAAACCATCCTTACATGTCCATGTCATTAACAATCTTCTCCACAATTATTGCCGGCAACTGTGCAGGCCCTTTGAAATCGATCACATCGATGACAATGAACAACATATGTGTACAAAATGAAAGGCCACAAACAAACGTGTGATTCTCAAACACACGGCTCCAAACTCGGCGGTGCAACAATTTAACATCTACACAAACATTCCAAACGATAAGCGACACCCCAAAAAGCAACTTTTTTAGAGACTGCAATCAGTATCACAAAGCTAAACTGCTCCAAATAAATATGCTAAGTTTATTAGCAATATGCAAGTAACGATAATATATGCTACATGCTGGTCCACTTTTACAATATGAATTCACTATTGTATTTTTGTGACTATTGCAGATTCTGTATATCCAATTAGATACTAATTGAATAAAGTTAACTTCACTCCAGGTCAGTGGAATATTTGAGTTTGCAATTAACCAAATAACTCAGGCCACACGATCGGTCACATACAGAGACACAACAAGGATAAGGCTGTTTTATTCACCAGATTAATGGTAATGCACTATAGACGATAATTTAGGGATTGAAGGAATGTTATAGTTCCCGCCTTTGCTGCCTTTTCTTTTTGAACTTGAACGTATATGCATGCGTGCTATACCTATCATATGTTACTGGAGCTTTCAATCACCATTGTGAACGTGTTTAACGGGTTGGCGGTTACGGCCAGACATGGCTGCTCTAGTCGTGAAATTATTCGACTGTGGCGTTGTATGGCTTGAATTTACTCAGTCAATGTCTCTTTATTTGAAAGAGATGGAAGCATCAGAGACCACAGCAATATCAATCCAAGAATGCTGAAAATCCAAATGCAAAGGTTCTCCAACATTTGTTCGTTGTTGGAACTAGCTTTTGTTGGAAGCATAAGGGAGGAACTTATTTAACATGATATATATTTAATACATGAGTATTATATTTATCTCGTATTTAAAGTCTTAACATTGAAAGGAAGATATGGACACTGTTTTATAATTTAAACATAATACCACAAGAAGATGATCATCTTCTTAGATTTTTAAACGCCCAATCCATAAACACATATTAAGCAAATAGGAAAATCTCTTTTTTTGGATAATCAAATGTTTGGGAGGTTGGAAATGGATGGTGAAAAGTGTTTTAATATTTCAAATATTAAAGTTATAAGCCATATGTAAATATTTGTGATGAAATTATAAATAAGAGTATTTTTTATAAATAATCAACATTAAATTATTAAAAGTTATATTGATTAAATATTAATATGGTTTAAAAAGATGGATTATAAAGTTACAATGATTTTGAACTTAAATATCTAAGTTACAGTCAATTTTAGTATTTTTTAATAACAATCAAGATAGATTTATTTTCAAGCATGGAAATGTGAATTTTATAACTATTTTCTAGGTTTGAAAGCTTTCTATTAAAAAGGTAGAATGGAAAATTTATGAAGCATTGTGTTTAAAAAATGATAGAGAAAATAAATAGAAATAATTTTGAAATTATTATAAAGAGAAAGATATTTGAATTTAATGGTAATAATAGGAATATAGTACAAAAAATTGTGGCACACTGTATATGAAAATATAAAAGTATTAATCATAAATTTCAGTGAGAGACTTATAATTGAATAATGAATTTGGATAAATTATTATCTAATGCAAATTGTATAATTTGTAAAAATTGAAGAAAAAATATATGAAAATTTTAATTTAATAATAAAAAAAATTAATAAATTTTATATATTATATAGAATGTGAAAACTTAAACAACATAAAGTATATATATATATATATATATATATATATATATATATATATATATATATATATATATATGATAGAAGCAACACGTAAACATAGTCTTGGATATGATAAATATATAATCTATAAGTATAAGTTGTTTTATTATAAGGATTTTCAAGAGATTATGAAAATTGTAGTATTTATTGAAGGAAGTGCATTTACATGATTATGAAAACCTTAGTTATGTTGTGTAGAAAATACAAATGTATGTTTCTTGTTTATGATTAATAAATGAAGGCTTGCTAACTGTGTGGCATTCAAGTCAATAAATTATAGTATTATACTCATGTTTGTGAGAAAATCTAGAATTTATGATAGTGCACAAAGTGATGTATTATGATTTTAAAGAAATATGATTAAATCATGATACTTATAATCTTATAAAGGTATTAAATGATAGAAATTGAAAAAAATACATAGAAGGATCAAGTGCAATTTAGAAGAAGCATGTACACTACAACTTTATCATAAAATGTTTTTTTCATGATGATGATGTGACTACAAATATATCATAAAATTATATTTTCATGATGGCCATAGTGTTCTATAAAGATGAAGCTCAGAGTTTTCATGATAATGATAGTGTTTTATAAAGATGAAACACATAGTTTTTATGATGGTGATATTGTTTTATAAAGATGAACCTCATAGTTTTGAATACATAGTTGAATAATAAAAACATTTTCACATGGCTATTGTGGAAGTTGTGATAGATTTTCTCTAGAAATATACTTAGTTCACTACATTTGATTTCTTCTCTTTCCATAGAAAATATATCATATAGTATTACATAGTCCTATATGTATTGAAATTGTTTAATTCAATATATTTTGTTTCATGAAAATCTTGAAATAATTAGTATTTTCTGTGTAATATATATATATTTGTTATATTGATAAGATTAGGCATTGAATGAGATATTTACTATGTATATTTATGTATAGTTTGGCAACATTAGTACATTTTAGTATAACTAATATCAAATTGTTATATGGAGTTTATTATGTTATATTAGTAGAATCAATAGGTTACAAGATTTAAAATTTCCATGTGGTTTTATCATCTACTATTTAATATTGGGTTTGAATGTCAAAAATCATAGTTGTTTAATAGCCTATTTACTTATAAAAACACATTGTGGAAATATCCATTTTATTACCCATTTAGGACAACTCATATATTCATATATATATATATATATATATATATATATATGAAAAAAATACTATTTTGAAATGAAAGTTTAACAAAATTGTGAAAGTATACCAACAAACTAAGCAATAAATTAGAATGAAGTAATTGAAAAATTAAATATTCTAAAATGAGCCCGGCTATATGATTGGACAAACATGAAGGAGGAATCATATAAATTTATTTATAAAAGTAAGTATTGAAAAGTTTAATTTACCTAACAATTACTCAAGAAAATATCAACTTTGTAATTGGTGTAGAGTCTAAACAAAAAATATTTTATTTGAAGTTCACTGAAAGGTTATTGAAATGCATTATGGCTGGAATTCTACAATATATGTGTTAAACATATATACATTTAAACAAATAATATGTGTGTTAAACAAATAATATATGTGTTAAACATATATATATATAAACAAACATGTAACAAAATTTTTGAATTGAGGCTCTCGAGACTTGAATTATAATGAGCTTTTTCATCATGATCCATCACATAAGTAGTTGATGGTCTGAAAAGTAGGCACTAAAACTAGTAATGTGATGGAGAGGAAGCTCATCATGTAACAATATTATTAACCATGGAGATTCACACTCTATAGAAAGAATTTGTTATAATATTTTGGGTCAATATTACATTTCATCAAAAACCATATGAAATTTATTTTTTAATTAATCAATTTAATTTTAAGGAAAAAAAAGTATAACTACTTTGAAGGTACACCTAATAATTATTGATATTTAAATTAAAAACACTATTTCATTATTGATATTTAAATTAAAAACACTATTTCTAAACAAACTCATATTTAGAAAATTAGAAAATATATAACAAAAACACTTCTAATGCTTAAATTATTGGCATTAGATTATTGGCAAATTTATGAAATGAAATTAAATAGAAGAAAGAATAGAAGTAACTCATTATTGTTTATAAAAGGTATAATAACGAGTCAAATGAATTTAAAAATAAGTCAAAATACAATTTTACCACATTTGTGAAAACTGTATGATTTATATATGGAAAATAACATCGAGAGGAAAACAGAGGAAGATTGGAATAAAATGAAGAAACATGAGACTGTGAAACATGAGTGGAGTGGTGAATGTAAGATAGAAGGATATCGCTTGTTGTTCCAGCGGATTTTTGTTATAACCCGCTTTGCAAGGTAGTGCAGGAACAAGTCGGTTAGATTGGTACACAGGGTCATGAGCAATGCAATTATTAGCATCCAAAGATAAAGCTGTTCCGACCACCAGAACAAAGATAAGGTTGGTCCGTGCACCAGATAGTGGTGATGGACCACATGCAACGATTTTGGATTGAATCGATTTTGGTGCTGCTGTTGCGGGGTTCTCTGCATGGGAACCATACTTACTATGGGACAGTTAATCCCACATTGTGTGGGAAAAGGAAGGCATGGGCGCTTTCAATCACCATTCTGAACGTGCATATAGGTGGCAGGGAATGGCTCTTCAAGTGCTGAAATTATTCGACTGTGGAGCTATGTGGCGTGAAATCAATAAATGTCCCTATTCGAAAGATACGGGAACAGCAATATCGATCTATCAATCCAAAAGTGCTCAGAATCTGAATCCAAAAGTGCAGCATCCATCCTATCAAAACTCAGAAAGTGAAATAATACTCGGGAAATAATACTCCTTAAGCATGAAAATGAGGCACTCAGCCTAAAGATTAGAATTATTGAATTATCGTAATGGGTAAAGAGTTGTTCTTAGTGTGATAATAATACTCCACGTATTACGCAAGGACAAACATCTCACGGGCTTAAGCATCAAAATGAGGCACAGTCTAAATATTAGAATTACATCTCACGGGCTTAAGCATCAAAATGAGGCACTCAGCCTAAAGATTAGAATTATTGAATTATTGTAATGGGTAAAGAGTTGTTTTTACTCTGATAATAATACGTGGACCTTTTAGTGTCATAATGATACTCCACGTATTACGCAAGGACAAACATCTCACGGGCTTAAGCATGAAAATGAGCCACTCAGCCTAAAGATTAGAATTATTGAATTATTGTAATGGGTTAGGAGTTGTTTTTAGTGTGATAATAATACTCCACGTATTACGCAAGGACAAACATCTCACGGGCTTAAGCATGAAAATGAGGCACACTTTACAGATTAGAATTATTGTAATGGGTTAGGAGTTGATTTTAGTGTGATTTTTTCTGTTGAAAATTTTGAAATAAAGTTTTGATTTGTGTTATTTGAATTGGTTTTTTTAACTATATATTTTTACTATATAAATTTAGTCTCTTGAAAAATTCTAGGACACTTTCATTGTGCAGAGGTTACTTAAATTCTTGCCAAATTTTAGAGAAATTAGACTTAAAAAAATTTACTTAAAAAATTCTCACTACTAATAACAACTAAGTCCCTTTTCCATTATAAACCAAATATACAACTTAAAAAGCTACCGTTGAACAGAATAAACAGTTTAGAAAGCCTTTCAAAAAATCTCACTACTAAATACAACTAATTGCTTAAGAAATTTTCTATTATAAACCAAAAACAACCAAAAATACAACTTAAAAAGCTACAGTTAAACATTATAAAAACCGTTTAGAAGGCCTTTCAAAAAGTCTCACTACTAAAGACAACTAATTACTTAGGTACTTTTCCATTATAAACCAAAGACAACCAAAGATACAGCTTAAAAAGCTACAGTTGAACATTATAAACCGTTTAGAAGGCCTAATTTTTTTTAAGAAGACCTAAGTTTACGGATGTTATTAGAAGACCTAAGTTTATGGATGTTATGAAATCAGGGATATGATCAAAGTTAATGATTGACTTTTATCTACATCCATACAATTCATTACATGTACTTACTTTCATTATAAGTAGTTTAGAAGACTCAAGTTTATGGATGTAATGAAAGTTAATAAGATTAGGGATATGATGAAAGTTAATTGTTTGAGATTAGGGATATAGATGTTCATTTAGATTTTTCTAAAAATTTGTAATCATGAAAAAGTTTATTTAAAGCTGTTTATTTACAAGATTGTTTTTTTATATTAAATTTAACTTAAAAGCATTAATAATTATAAAAAATATGACAGATATAGATGTTCATTTAGATTTCTTTAAGAATTTGTAATCAAGAAAAAGTTTATTTAAAGCTGTTTAAATAGAAGATTTTTTTTTATATTAAATTTAAATTAAAAGCATTGATAATTATAGATAATATTGTTTTAGGGAATAGGTGGAAAAACATTTTTTTATTTACTTTATTTGGTTTTTATTTCTGTTAAAAAATTAAAATATGTTAACTAATTAGAATAAAGCTCAATAAATAAATGTTTCCTAAAATAAAGTCCATAGAATTAATTAGTTTAATATGTTAATACAATTTGTTATGAAAGTTTATTTTTTTTGTTAAATCATATCATCTTACTGTTTCTCCACCCACTTTCATCATTTTCCTAATTGATTTACCTAAACCTGTTTCTCTTCTCACTTTCCTCCTTTTTCTAATTGATTGAAGTAAGAAGGAAAGTAAGTAGTTTACTGTGAGGGAGCTACGGGACTTTTGGTTGGTAATGGATCAAAGAGCATGATATATATTGTGGTGTGGATTCATTTAGATTAGTATATTTTTTATAGAGATATTCATTTGAGATAAATCAAATTTTACATGATAAAATATAGTTTTTATATTTATAAATGTTTGCAATTGAATAATTGGAGGATTGCATGGAGTTCATAGTTACATTTGGAAATTGGCGTTATTAAGATAAATATTTTTTCAATTCCTATAAAGAAAGTGGGTATGGTAATTATTGAAGGTGTATTAGTATGGTGAGTATTATGTGTCGAAAATACGGAATATCTCTATATTCATTTTTTAACATGTGAGTGTGAGTCAGTTCTACGTGTCACCAATGATCAAATGTGCTCTTACAAGGTTTTTGTTAGGGTCTCAAGTCAAATTTGTATGGTTTCAGTAGGTCTTCAAATAAAAATTTGGTCATTAGCTAGTGTGTCTAGGTCTGGTTACTACTCCTTTCAAAAAATTGCATATGCTCATCATTTCCATATTTCTATTGGATGAGACATGATTGAAAAGTCTCCATTTTCATCTCAGGTATACCATCATAGTCTTCATTTAGCTTAGTGTCACCATTAGCACATTAGGTTTTGAGTCACCAAATTTTTTCATTTCATTAATAAATCTGGAAAATGGAGTAGTAATAGAGAAATTGCTCATAAAGTTTTGTTTCACATGTAATTTTATTTCAAATATGATGTAATATGTTCTAATGTTCCAAAGCTACAATTTTTCAAATAAAAAGTGAAAAGCACATGGTGGGCCACCACACCACTATGAAGAAATTGACTTCCACAAGTTATAAAAGACCATAAAAATATTTTTTTCTCATTCATTTAATTGGAAAATATTATCTAAGCACATTCAACATTGAAGGACACTCTCAAAAGGTGATTGGCACCCTCTCCAAGAACCCACAGTGTGTTTTCAGCCACCATGCTGCATTTTTTAGCCTTCACTGTGTTTTCACTCCTACAAGCAAAAAAAACCATCTTCAAAGGTTTTCAGGGGAAATTTAAGGTTTCATCAGCTGTTGATAAGTAGGTTGAAGTTCTGACTACCTCCTATCATCATCTATTTCAGTGTTTCATTGGTGAAATCCTCCCACAGTCCCCACTCTATGTTTTTGGTGGGTGAGCTCCATTTTTTGAATTGCAAGAAAATACACTTAATCCCATACATACTCTACCCTTCCCTACACCCTACACACCTCCTCAAAGCTTTCCCTCTCCCTTCTCCCTCATTTCCATAATCCCTATACCTAACCCTAGCTCCTACATTGCGTTTTAGCAATTTTAGGGTTAGGAATGTGTTTTAATTCCTACATCCTATCCCTACACTATTTTTGTCATCTTCCACTTCCCTAAGATTCCCAATACCCATATATATCTCCAAAAATTTTCCCTACCTACATATCTCCTCCTTAACCCCTGTGTTCCATCACCTAAAGCAAGTAACCCTAATTCCCTGTTTTCCAAGTAAAACCATGTTTTTTCCTTTCATCCCACTAGGGTTTGTTGTGAACTATCAAAAAATGCAGGGAGGAAAGAAGCCAGATAAAAAATGATGTCATAGGTATGAGCCCACCAAATTCCAAGAAATCATGGCTTCACTTTTCCAAGATATGGGTTGCCTAGGGTTTACATTGCACACATGAACAATTTTTCTTCAAAACGTGTTTCTAACCAAATAGAGATGAATTTTACAAAAGTGAAAGAGATTTTTGTCCATAATAGACCAAGGAAAAAAAACCTCCTTCCGCTTATACAAAAGTATTATGATTTTTGATAAATACCAAAAATACAATTGCTATAGGATGTTTTCTGCACTTCTTGATAGCTTGACTTCAAGACAATTATTCAGGGGTTTGGAGAAGGTGTTTACAATGCTTGATGACACTATTGTGTAGAATAAATGCTACACTTTCCAATAGTACCGCAAGATATTTATTTGGAGATCAGGAAGACAGTCAAAAGTGCCTTGCAAGATCACGCTATACTTTTCCCTAGTGGTGCTGCATTTTTCCAATTTTTGAGCGACCCAATTAAAACTTGGATTCTTAATAAATCGGAAAGTATTTTGGAAAACTGGAGGAGGTGTTTGTTCATAACATTCCAAATAAAATAAACCTCTCTTAGGTTTGAAAAAACTGTTCTGGTTAAAGATATATGGACCTACCTTTGAGCCCTATTTTTGCAAAAACAATTGAAAATTTTGGACTTTTTTGAAATTTTTGACACAATCACTAGGTCACAAACATAGCATGGTCCATGTTGTGCTTTTCATGGGGGCCTCCAAATGACAAATGGTTTGAATATTTGGATTTCTCATCACTTCTACATCACTTCTAGCCCCTAGGAGAAAACTTTCAACAAGTTCTAGTAGATGAAAAGGGGCCCAGAAAAATACTCAAAAAGCACCTTTCTACCACCTTTTTGAACAACTCGCTACATTTCTGGAGTACCTATGGGAGAATGGACTTTTGAGGGGCTATGAGCAGCATTTTTCAGTTCTTGAGGACTCTATCATGTAGAAAACAAGAAGATATTTCTCCAGAACCTTTTAGATTGGGATTTAGACCTCGGGAAGGCCTTCAAAATCCATTTCTACCAATTTCAGGGCGTTTTCTCCTGGCATGCTACGTTTTTGCTTGATTTTGTTGTTTTTTCCCCTAAAAATCACGTTTCTCAATTGACTCGGTCCAGATTGGACCTCCACTAATGTAATTTGTCGTTTTTTATGTTGTGATGATGTAATCATGTGTAATTATGCTGGTTAGAGTAAAAATGAGGTGGATAGATGCTTGTAAATGTCTTTTATGGTCAAATGTATCACCTTTTATATCTTGGGGAGAGTCTTGTTAACCTCCCTAGTCTTTAGGTTTTAGGTGAGGTAATCATGTGATCAGTTCCTCTACTTTAGAATTCAACCCCTGAGAGAAGGGAATTGGATTTCTTAGTCATTTTAATGGTTGGACATTAGAGGGTGAGACTATTGTAGCTTGTGCTTCAGCTTTTATTCAAAAATTCAAAGAACTAATTGCAACTATTATATAGGAAGTCATGTGCAGTGAGTTTTTGATGTTGTGTTTTCTCTGTTATAGTCTTTTTATAAATGATATACATGTTCTCTTTCCATGTCTTGTTTTATTTAGTGATTTTCCTAAGAGATTGAAAAGAAAATTTATTTCATGAAAGCTTTGTTTTGTTTGGGAATGTCATTTTATGTAATATTACATATGTTTTAATGAATTCATGACACATGCTCATTAATATCATCTTTCATTTTCAAATCCTACACTACAGCGAAAAAAACCCTAAGCCCATCATAAAAGCATTTCTATCTTGCTCTTTTATATCTTTGCAGTTGTGACCCTTTGATACTTTGACCTAGCTACCTAGTTTACATCCCTGATCCAATATAAAAGCCATGAATTTTTAAAAACCCTAGAGCTAGCCTAACTAGCCTAAAATCCACTCTTTATCCATTCAAACCTTTGGATGTGATTTTCATAGAGAGAGCCCTCTCTGGTTTGGTAGGGATAGCTACCAAACTAAAATATTAGTTTGAGGTTACCTCTATCGATATCCTTGCTCGGCCTTGGAACATTGTGGAGGCTAACAGGGGAGTACGTGGAATTTTTTTTTTTTTTTTTACTTTACTTGGTTTTCATTTATGCTAAAAAATTAAGTATGTTAACTCATTAGAATAAAGCCCAATAAATAAATATCTCATAAAATAAAATCCACTCCAATAAAATGGAATTGGACATGAACGTATAAATTTTTGTTAAATCATTTCATCCTACCTAAACCTACATCTCCACCCACTTTCATCCTTTTTCTAACTGATTTACCTAAACCTCCTTCTCCTCACACTTTCCTCCTTTTTTACCATACATAAAACTTACCATACACAAAAAAAAAAAAAAAAAAAATTAACTATAACACTTAAGGACATGAACATAATTAATAATCATACATGGCATGTTTACCTTTAAGAATTAGTACATTATACTTACAAACTTATTACATTTAACTAGGCTCTACAATGGAATTTTAAATGATGATTACCCTTACCTTTTTACTACATCAGCAATCCAATAATTTACCATTGGTCAACTAAGCATATATCATTATAATGTTGTTGAAATATTTCGTAATTTCATAGAATTAGCAGATCTGAAAACCATGATTTAAGCCATTATTAGAAAGTTTATTCATTTCAATGATTCATCTCGCTGAATATGCTTGGGAACTGTCATTCATTGTGTTTTTATTGGTAATCGTGTGAATGTCGATCTGGATGTAACCTAGACCTAACGATAGAGGTTGAAGCGGGTGGGATTAGGGTAACTAAACGACCCCAATTCCGCGCAAAAAGATTATTTTGTTTTCAATATTCATTGTGGTTCTTCTCTGCAATTTGTTTCACCCTTCCAATCTATTCCTTCGACAGCTATGGTGTTCAACACTTGTCAATGGAAACGACATTGTTGGTAATCCTGCTCAGTTTTTGGTAATGTCTTTTTCTCTAGTGTTTAGCATGAACTTTATGTTCTAGATTTTTTTTTTGATTATTGAATCCTCGTTATTGTAATCACTTAGGAATATAGCTTATATATTACCTTTCTCTCAAATTTTTCCTCTGGAACAGGCATGTAACGCTCTGGTAAATGATTACTTTTCGTTTTCTTTCTGTTGCACATGTTACAGCAAGAATTCTTAGATTAATGCATTTACATGGATTTAATCCCTTACGCTTCTGGATATGATTTTTCTAGTTTGTTAACCCTGATGAGGCCAAGGATTCCTGGTTCTATCGGCATTTCAAATTTCTCTTCCTTCGTTAAGTGTAACCCTTCCAGCATGCCGAGAGTGACAACCTCGAGTATTTATTTTTTATCTTAATAGAATTATGCTAATGCAGTCATTTTGTTAAGGGTTTTCTCACAATAATTTAAATTTACTTACAGTCTCTACTTCTTCTTTTTTACAAGTTTTTTCTAGGTTCTGTTGTCACAGTGGAATGGGGCGTCCTCCCGAGTCCTGCAAGGCACTTCATGTTTTGACCTGCCTTCAAACTAGTTATAGTTTAAAGTGAATTTATTTTGGGTTTTTACCGAGGGTAGAACCCTATATATGCATAGGCTCTAGACTCCGGCCTTGAATGCACTCGTTAATGTGTGAAGGGTTGAGCATAGTCCAAGAATTCTAGAAATTAAATGTTAATTCGTCACTCATTTTTATAACTGTTTGATTCGGCTATGAAGGAGACTATGTATTATTTTGTTTAGCACCGTATAATATTTTCTTTTAAGTTCAATCTTTAGGACGTTATTTTTGTACCCCGAATACTTAGTTTGGAAAATTGTATTTAAGCATCCTTGAATCGGTAATGCCTATTTGAAGTTTATTTAGCCAACTCCTTGCTTAGCTCGGTCACTTTTGGAATCTTTTATTAGCCTCATATTCTAGAAATTTACATTTGAGCTTCTGGGTTAATGTATTTTTCTGGAATTAATCATTATTCTTGGTAATACGATTACACCCTTATTAGCATAATATGGTTTTCTATATACTTGTGGATTCAGCGGCCAGAGGGCCTTGGTCCTTGCCCTATTTACCATGGGGCTTGGCTTCTAAACCTCTAAGCCTATTTTACTCTAAATTCAAAATAATGAAAAATGTACAGTAGTTATGCCAAACTACAGTGTGCATGGAATTTTATTTAGTATTTTCTTTTTAATACAATCCTCTATAATTTATGGTATTCATTTATGTAATACATATATTCAGTAATAAATGGAAATTTGACAGTAAATGTTTGATTTACTTGCTGGCCTTGGCATTGTTTATATGTTGATTTTTTCCAATATTTATACCTTCTATATTTCCTGTCTTCACAGGGTTTTAGAGTTGTTCTAATCTGATAGTGTTCAAAGAGAAAGAATTCACTCTATTGTATTTCTTATTTAGTCTTTCATAGTGTTTCCTTTCTATTGTAATCATAACATAGTTAATTCATATTTTCGAAATTTGAATACATAACAACATTATTTTCTAGCTGACAGAGATAATATATATAATTTTCCAGTATTTTACATTTAAGTGTCATTTAACTATCATCTCATGTAATCTTAACCAGTAAAATTTTATACTTACCTCTGTATTATTGTTTTAAAATGATCGTGTCGCCTGACCATCAGTGAGGTGGTCACGTCCTCTTCTCCCCCCGTGCTCTGCACCAGAGTCTATGTAGCAGTTATGTAACATACCTACTCCAACTTATGTATCTACACATGGTCAAAAAACCTTATGTTACTATCATTTTAACTGTTTTAATCAAGATTTGGTTGAAAATGAGACAAATTATTGATAACGACCCTTGGTATTCTTTATTCACTTGAGATTTCTTGAGGGAAAATAAAAATAAAAACTATTTTAAGATCTCATGAATGCATAGAGTGAAAAACAATTATGTTGGCATGAACTCTGCCAAAACTGCATCTTGGAGCCTGAATGTGACTTGCCAACGATAATCGGGAAGGAAAGAGTCAATCAAGATGTTGCTTGTTTGCTTTGAGGTTGTTGTTTGTTTCCTTATGGAGAGTCCATAGCAATCATTAATAAAGTTGAATCCGGAAGGAAAAAGTCGACTTCAAAAGAGGAGTTGTCGTTGTGTGTTCTTCGAGAAGTTGTTTATTTATTTCTTAAGAGCCGAGAGTGGTTTGCTAAGAATATTTCTTTTATTTTATTAGTACTTTATGATAATATTTTCTTGGAAATATCATATGAGTGCACATTCTCTTATATTAACCTTTTTACTATGAATTAAATATGCATTTATAATGGAGGATAGAATTTGTTGCATTCTCCAATGTGCTATTAGCATTTGGCTTGCCATGGATACTTTATATATATGGGTTTTCTAAATGAATAGTAAACTATTGATATTTAATAATATATATCACCAATTCAATAGGCATTGAATTGCAACTATTAATGCTTTTGAATTTTAAAATTCAAAAGATACATATAGAGTAAAAGGTGGTTTACTTAATATGTAAGATTGTGTATTTTCATACCAATAGTCCTCGTGCCATGATATATAGGAATGCATAGGAATTTTTATGTAAAAGGTAAATAACAATGTGATTTTCTTGAAAGAGATTATGTGGTTATTAAGCTAAAATTTCTTGAAAATAATAATCTCTTGGAAATATTGCATGGCTAGATAAATTGTTTCAACTTCTTGATTTAGATGTATAAAAGGTTACAATAACCTTAGTATATTTGCCTAGTTTTATGCATAAAATATGGTTATCTGTGATAATTTCTTGAAGGTAAGTTTATGATAACCTTAGTATAGTTGCCTAGTTTTATGCATAAAAGATGTTATCTGTGATAATTTCTTGAAGGGAAGGTTATGATAACCTTAGTATAGTGTCTAGTTTTATGCATAAAATATTGTTATCTATGATATTTTCTTGAAAGGAAAGCATGAGAAATTACATGTAGAAAGGCAAAGAAACTAGGTTATATTAACTTCTTTGAAGTATGTATTTGTTTACATGAAAATAATATTTAATGATGGTAGAATTCTAAGAAGGGAATATGTTGTGCATATATTAAAGAAGAGCTATTATGATAAGCTCTTGTGTTATAAATATATGTTCTTTGCATGGATAGAAGGAATATTGAGCTATGTTTCCTTAGGAAGAATTATATGGGATTTAATTTATGCTATCATAACTCCTATGTTAGTTTCTTTTGGAATAAGATCATGAACATGCATGCAAGATTCATATTAGCTGTCGTTGGAAAGAATATACATATTTTTATGTGGGAAAGATATCATATTGTGTGAGACTACATTGGAAAATATTCTTTGGGAAAGAAGATGTATTACATGCACAAAAGCCATAATAATGTGTTAGTTTCCTTGGAATATACAAATGGGTAATGTTAGTATAATATTTTAAAAGAAGACATGTAAACATGTGTTTTCATACTCTATTGTGTTAAGTATTCTTTTAGGAAATTATTTTAGAAACTTTATGCATTGAATGCATAGGAACACCATTCCTTGTGTTAGCTTTATTATATTTGAATGCACCAAAATTAATAGCTTAAGGGTTAGTTATTTGGATTAAAATTATGTAAATTTCATGCATGAAGATCGTAACTGATATATCAATTTCTTCTAAATAAATGCTTGGCAGATTTAGCTATTGCCTTGCAGGAATGTTTGTTTATGTGAGGGAAATATTAGTATATGTGATTGATTACAACTAGCACATATGCAGTGCGATTAAAGAGAGAATGTCAAGATATTTTACTTGCATGTCATGAATGTACATGAGTAGATGGAGAAGCATCACTAGTATAGATTTATGAAAATAATTTATGAATCTTGACATCAATGTATGTTGAAGACAACATTAGCAGGAAATGATGTTAACTTGTACAAAGGAAATATTATGCTTAACATGGTGGCAGGTAAATGATTAATCGTTCATGCAGCTGAGTGCGAGTTGTATGATGACCCAATGTATGATGGTCCATTGTAGGTACATCATTGCCACCAAGATATGAAGATATGAAGATTAGTGGGTAAATTCTATCATAATGATTGTAATGGCTTTGAGCTAGATATTTGTAGATTTCCTTGTAAGATTTATAACAATGGTTAATGGATGGTCTCCCTTATAAGTCATTGAGTGAGGGGTGAACACCCTCACGATCGTTTAATAATAAAAATAAATGTTTGTTGGTTTTCACCGTATGGGGTTTCGAGGGTATATTGGTGTTCAATGATGTGATTGATTATTGTGTCAAATTGATGATGTCGATTCCTTTCTTGTTGTAATTTTCGTAATGTCAAGTATGTGATGACTACATGAATAATGAAATGAATGCAAGTTTACTTCATACAATTTTATGTTAGTGTACAACAATAAAGGTTGTTAATGTTTAAGAAACTTACTATTCCTATACTAAGCTTACACTATGAACTGGTGAACATTCTATCTAATGATTAGTGAGGAATATTTAATAGTGATTTGGATATTTACCCATGGGTAATTTGTATAAAAAAATTTAACTCCTTGCATTTCCATGTGAGGTTATTAGTGTATGTTACAAGTGGTATCAGAGCTAAAGGTTGTAGCATTGGTGCCTTTGGTATTTGTTAAGCGAAAATATTTTGAGGTATGCTACTAATGGACATCAGTTAAGGTATGATTCTAGAAATCTACATATTTATTGATATATGATTCTAGCCATCTACATATTGATTGATATATGCAGTAGTCTAATTTTGACATGAGATGTGTGATTCATGTTTATAACTACATTGAAGAGTAATAAGTAATAAATGGTTCTTCAAAATGGTTTTCATAACATTGGAATCTTGTTGAGGATAAAATACAATAAAACCTTTGTTGTACTTATGAACAACCTAAGTACTCACTAGTGAAAGTGAGAGTTGACTATTAACATTTGGGTATATGGCATATTACTCATACATTTAATGAACATAATTAAAGCTACCATGCACTACTTGAAAAAGATGAATGTGTCTAGTGATGGTGTGTGAAACTAATGCATGAATGCAAAATATGGGGAAATTCCTTCAAGAGGATGATAGAGTGTTTTAAAATGAAATTGAATGAACCCTTTCAGATGTTAAAAATACACAATGGGTCAAGTAGTGAGGCTTGACTATAATGACTAGTTGTTGAATGACTAGTTTTTGAATGAGTCGTGTCATAGATGCATTAATATTTTTAGTGGCATTGATTAGTTAGTGTTATATGACTAACTAATAAAACCTATATGGATGAATTGATTTTTATTAAATATTATTTTAAGTTGTGAACAAGTAGTTACTTCATGTGTCAGACTGTTGGTAATAGTACACTATTAGAATTAGAAATGTTGGATTATTACCTGTGGGACTGTTACCCTAACTGTTATTGATATATACACATTAATGAATATTTGTATATAATTGTATGCATGACAACATTGTATACATGAAACTAAAATTATTTTGAAAGTGAATATTTTTTTAACATTGCATATTTATGATTAGTGTCATTAATGAGATTAAGCATGGTTAGCTTAATGGCAACATAAAAACTATGAAAGTAAAACATCACAAAAATTGCAATGCGAATTGCAACAGTAAATGTTAAAGTATCATGTTATAATGTGCATGATTTTGTTATTTGGGAAATAATAATGTATAACACATGGTATCATGTTATAATGTGCATGATTTTGTTATTTGGGAAATAATAATGTACAACACATGTATGTTAGTCATGTTTCCTATTAATCTAGATATCATTGGACCCATGTTAAGGGAAAGTATGATGTATGATGTATGATTTACATAAAGTTTCTTTTTATTTATGTATAATGTGCATAAATTTCATTATGTAATTTACTATGGGAAAGAATGCTAAAAGATAAATTTAACATGCCAGATAGTTGTGAACAATTGTGAAAGGCTCGAAGGCCTTGGGTTGATGTTGGTTGCCTGCCCGAAGGGGTTGATGGCACTTGCCTACCCGGATTTCCTCTCCCTAGAGATATATGATCTCAGTAAGGGAAAATAGTTGGCCAAGATGGTGAAGAGGGAAAAACCTGAGGCAACTCTATTTATTTTGGAGTCTATTGGAGGAGGTCCAAAATTCCTCATAGACGAGACACTGTCAGAGGAATAGGCATGATGTTGCCAAGAGGAATCCTATACTGGACCTTGAGTGGTTATTGGAATTCTCGAGTTGTTTTTCCAGTGGAACTCCATACTGGACCTGGAATGGTTTTTTATCAAATAACTATTTGGATGTGAAAATGAATCGATTTGGTTGTGGAAACCAACTCCCATGGGTTGGGAGGATAATTTTTTTTACCATTGTGGTTCTCATAGCAAAACATGTTAAGTAATTAGTTATATGTTATATTAAAATGAATTTTTATATGATTGTGTAAATATCTTATGTAGATATTGAGAGGAAAGGAGCCTAGCACTCAGAAAGGAATTACAGAAATTATAAGTTCTTTTTATTGTATTAATAAATTTTTTTTATGTCTTAGCAGGGGCTAGGACAATATGCACTTGGTGTATTGATTGACTATTTGTGCAATTAGAGAGCTAGGTGCTCTCTGAGTACTTTTAGAAGTACTATGTGGATGTCTTTAGCAGGAGCTAAGACAATGTGCATGTGGTGTAGTGATTTATAATTTTTATTATTTATCATCAATAGAGGGTTGGTGCTCTCTGAAGACTAGGAAGAGTACTATGACTAAAATATTACTTGAAATTGCATGAATGAATATAGTTTAAATTATTTCATTTGATTGGAAATGGTGTGACTAATGTGAATGAATTTGTCAATCATACACTACAGGCTACTTTCAATGTAGTGTTGATGGGTTGTTCAACCATTCTTAGAGAGCTTGTGTAAAAGTCATCATTACTTCCAATAGTAATTGGTAAGTAATGGTAAGTTGGTATAGATATTTTTCTATATTATTATGAATTGAATAATGGATAAGTAGTTAAAAATGGAAATAGAATATTATTTAAGCTATACATGCTTATGACTATGGATAAAAACATTTGTGTTTCAATTAATGGCATTTAAGGAAAAGAAAGTGTTTCACTGTGAAAGGGAAGGACCCCCTTCTGGTTGTTTATATTATTATATCACGAGTATAAGTTTAAGTTTCAGTGAGAGAAGTACACCGAGGATGGTGTTATCTTCAAGGGAGGGAGTATGTAACATACCTACTCCAAATTATGTATCTACACATGGTAAAACAATCTTATGTTAATGTCATTTTAACTATTATAGTCAAGATTTGGTTGAAAACGAAACGAATTCTTGATAACGACCCTTGGTATTCTTTATTCACTTGATATTTCTTGAGGGAAAATAAAAATAAAAACTAGTTTAAGATCTCATGAATGCGTAGAGTGAAAACCAATTATGTTGTCATGAACTCTGCCAAAACTGCATCTTGGAGCCTGAACACGACTTGCCAACAATAATATGTAAAGACTTAATGATCCTCATCAAAATAATGCTAAGTGTATTACTAAAAAGATCGAAGCTAAAAAAATTGTTTCCAAAATCAAACCAGATGTAAGGTCTTCTAATAAGGTCTCATTTTTTCACATCGAGAAGAGTTGCATAAAAAAAAACCTAACCTATGGTCTAAATGAACAATAATGTTTGTCCAAGGCACCTTAGTAGATTCTTAGTTAAAAGTGGGATTGAAGGCCTTATGGATTTCCTTTATGTTTGGTAATGTTTGGTAACATGGATTAATAATCTTATTTCTTATATATATATATATATATATATATATATATATATATATATATATATATATATATATCTATCTATCTATCTATCTATCTATCTATCTATCTATCTATCTATCTATATATATATATATATATATATATATATATATATATATATATATATATATATATATATATATATATATATATATATATATATTAATTAAAATTTATGGATATAAATTTATTTTAAAAAATACAAATTTATTTTGAAGTTTAGAAATTTTGGTGAATTTTATTAGTCGTTAACATGCAAAGTATAAAATGTTTAAAGATACTTTTGTAAAGATATTCAAATTTATAATGATTTTATACAAATATTTGGAAAATTTTAACAATTTTTAAGGTAAATTAATTTTATAGTATAAAATTTGGGCGAACCAATTTTGAATCTTTTTTTTGGGAAAAATAATGGAAAATTAACCCACTTGTTAATGTTAGTAATAGTAGGTATAGACATGGTGGAATAGTGAAAGGGTTGAGAACTAAGTTGTTGCCCATTATGAACTAATTCACCCATTCAGTGGATTGGTAAGTTTTTCTAAAATATTTGATAACTTTTTTGGTATATTTCTTATTTGTATTAGTGTTTTTCCTTTAATGGTTTATATTGTGATAAAATGGTGAGTGTCTTAAGTCTATTCTCTCTAGTTTTTTTTTTCATCTCTGTATTTATTCCTTTCTCTTATATATTATTTATAGTTTTGTAAAATTTAGGTTGTGGATGTAATTGCCCAATTCTTTATTCTATTCAGTGTAAGGGACTCTTTGTGTTGAATCTTTTTGTCGACTAGATGTTAGATCTTTAGGCTTTTTAATTTTTTCTTCATGTTGAATTTTATTATGTAGTTGGGTTGGGATTTATCCTTTTAACCCTAGTTCTTTCCAATTATGATTGTTTTTAGATATGGTATCATATGCAATATTACAAACTATATAAAATACTGATGTGTTCACTCTAGATTTAGTGTTATGGGCTTTTGCTATAGCATAATAGTATATCTCTATGAATTGTGAAATACTTGCATGGATTTTATCTTAAACCAGAGAAAACGTTTCTCACCAAACTATTTGTATTTTCTTACCAATTGAGGTGTATTTTCTCTGGGGAATTACCTTTTAAAATTGAAAATCATATTAATATACGTCCATCCAAAATGTTCGTGTAAGAAAAATATTTGGTATCCCCTTGTTATTCTCTATAAGTTTATTCTTCTATAGAATCCAGCATTATGAATAAAAAGTGACACTTGGAGATGCACACAGTCTCATTTCATCATAAAGAACTAATTTAAAACAGCCAGAATGTCATCTTAAAGGTGTTAACTAACTATGTTTCATCATAAATAATTAATTCAAGACAACTAGAATGTCATTTTAAAGGTGTTAATTATGGCTTCAAAAATTGAAAGTGATTATATTAGTCAAAATATTAATGTTAAGAGCATACTTGTGCATCAAAAGTAGTCGATATGTTTTTTTGAGGTTGAGTATAGCAAGATGAATAATTTCACTATCAACCTAAGATTGAGTATAGTAAGATGAATAATATCACTATCAACCAATTCATGGATGCATTAATAATGGCTTCTAGTAATAGAAAAAAAAAACATATTAAGTTTAATCTAAAGAGGAAAAAATGGTTCACCAACTTAGTTACCTTGTGGAAATTAAAAAATAGAACTCTATATAATTTAATAAGAGGCAAGAAGAAAAAGAGAGTACACCTATTTATTGTTAATGTTATTTTATTTATTTTTAATATTATGTATTTCAAAATAATACTTATTTTAACAGTGCATGTGAAATAAGTTATATGTAGGTTAATTTGGAAAATATCTTGTGTAATTTGTTGAAAACTTTTTGATATTTCCACTATAAAATTCATTACCCTATTAAAAAACATAAATATCCATATGTCACTCTTGTATACTTCAACTACAACACTTAAACACAAAGAAAAAAAAAACTAAAAACAATATATCTTTATGAATAAAAATTAATTATCTTTTCATTTTCTTACCTTAATAATATTTTTCATAATTTATACTTCCAAATTTTCAAACTTACTTTTTTTATATTAAAAATGAAAAAAAAAAAATTTAAAAATTTATTATTTTATATTTCACTTATTATTTTTTTATAATATTAATATTTTTATAATTATATATTTTTTAATATCAATAATGAAATATTATAAAATTTTAATAATAAAAAATTTAATTTTCTTACACCTCCCTATCATTATTTTAAAACCAAAAGGAATGTATTTAAAGAAGTTTTAAAAATGGTTAACTATCAAAATGGTTAAACTAATAATTAGTTTGGACAAAAAAATTTACTTAAAAATGATTTTGTAATATATTTTGTTGTATTTATTAAAAATAATATTTATTATTATTTAAATTATTTTTATAATAAAATTAAATCATAATTTATTGTTTAAAAAATAAGAATGTTTTTCAAATTTATAATTTATTTTCCACGATGGGGTGCGTATAAAGCACGGGAGGTAGAGTGGAAGTTATCTTGAATGTTGTGTCATATGGAGGTATAGTGGTAGTTATTTTGAAAGTTGTGTTATATGCCCTAGTGTGTGGATTGTGTGGCCACCCTGGAAGGAGAAACTTTGGGTGCCAATTTGATGTTTAGGGTATTAAATTTTTCACGTTGGTATGGGAGGAATGTTGGGGTGTGTCATATTGATAGCTTATGGTATTAAATTTTTGATGTTGGGTATATATTGGCATAGGTATGAAGGGTTTCGATGTAGAGGGAAGGATTATTTCTTTTTTCTAGCAATTTTAATTCTTTTGTGTTGAATTGTTATTTGTATTATATTTGTTATTTGTGGATAGTGGATGTGGTGTGGTGCTTTGTTGTTGAGTTTTGTTGTTGAGTTTGGGTCAAAAGGAGTTGGTTCTGGCATATCACTTTTTTGGTCAATCTTGCTTATGGGTGAAGTAATGTTTTTGGCTTATTGTTCTTTATATTGTACCTCTATAATTCTCAATTTGGGTCAAGGTTTGAATTGGTGGTGGTTTTTTTTGGAGATACATTCGCCACACAACCAATTCCAAGGATCCATGCATTGTTGTGGCACTCTGTATTCCAGATGGGTGCTCCTTTGATTATGCCTTAAGAGTGGTTCTACGGGTAGATTTGTTTGGCATCAAGTTATAATGGTAGTTGGCAGTGGGTGGCTCACATATTTCTTCCTCCATGCCCTTTGTAGTGGCGTGGCATTATGTAATCATATTTTTGAATTAGCTCGAGTGTTGAACTCAAACAGATTGCAATATTGTGGGAAGTGTTCTAGAAAATGTTTGTAACCTCTGTAATTTATGTGTATTTGGTTGCCAAGTAGATTAATTCTTTATGTCATGTGTCTAATATTTAATCATGTGTCTTATATTTGTTTATGTGTGTTTTAGTATTTTTACTCTATTGTTTTTTTTTTGTCAATTTGGTAGTGCCTCGCTATTTTCTATTTATAATTTGAAAGCAGGTTACAAAATATAAAATTCAGTATGTGGCCTCAACCTACCCATAGGAAACCAGGTCTGTTGGCCACCTTAAAGCCTTAAATGCCAACCAAAATTGAAACATTTTCATATGTCCATGTACTTCATTTACTAGCTGATTATTAACTCGATTATCTACAAGTCTATTGATTAAGGTATGTCCTTTCAAAAAGCAAAAAAGCATCTAATAAACATGAGGAAACAATTAATCTATTAGCTTTCTGAGGAATCAATTGGTGTTGGATCTTTAGCTGTGGATCCAGGCATATCCAATTGCTGCAGCTGTTGAAGTTGTTTGTCAATTCTACCAACATGATCATCTATTCTATTGATATGATCAGTAGCCTGATACTGGGTGATTTTGATATGATTCAACTGATTTTGAATATCCTGAAGCAAATTCATTACTCGTGGTTCAATCTTCTCCTGATGAGAGGGAAAACTCTACATAGCTTTGGCCAAAAGGCACTTTACGATCCAGTAAGTATGCACTGTTTGATGAAACAATGATAAATGGCCATGGGTATTACCAATATCTATGATAAAATCCATGATCTCTACTTCAGCATCATTATCTTCTTCCTCAATTTGAATTTCTCTCTCCCATCCTCGAATTTCCTGCCAGACAGTGGATGAATTGCCCATATCATAGTGTGCAGAGAGGTTTTGTAAAACCTCTTGTCTTGTCTTTATACCTCATTTCCTGAGGCTAGCTTCAGGTTGAAGCTGCTTCTGTTTGCCTTTATCAGTATGGTTACGAGTCTGTCTTTTAACCATGATGGAAGCAAGCCTAAGAATAGACACAAACAAGAAATAATAAACCATTAAATTATGGACACCAGCAGTGAAATTATCATATGGGTGGAGCAGAATGCAGGTGAGCGCAGAATCCATGTGACTGCCTCGAAGACAGGTGAAATGCAGATAGAGAACCCAATCCTAAATACTACTGGCGTGAGAAAAAACAAAGAACGCCATACCCCAACTACCAGACAAGAAAAAACTGACTGAATGATTGAACATGACAATTTTATCCATGGAGAAGCGAACATGCAAAGGCATCCAGATACTAACACTAGCAGTATGAAATAAGTAGACCTGCTAGAGATACTGTTGGGCGTAATTGTTAACGGAAAAATGCCTACTGCATCTAGACAACATAGAAGCCATAATTCCAACCCACTCAGACTCCAGATATACTAGAATTGTAAAACCCACCTTGCCCAGTAGCCCCTATGCACAATAACCCTATTGAAATCAACCCGCCTGACTGTAGTATGCAGATATTGGGTAACAGCCTTTGAATGAAGAAAATGGTTGGCAGTAAGAACAAAACAACCATACCTGTGATACAGATAAGCTTCCGAATTTATAATCTTTTCCTTACTATGTCCAGGCAGAATAGAAAATTGAATTCCAACACGGAGAACACCCAGATTAACATAGTATTGAAAAACCCTCCCCAATCCATCTGCTCCCTTACAAGATATAACATTCCAGTACGACCCATCCGATTACAGAATGCAAAACATGGAGAGGAGTGAAGGAGTAGTGACAGGGGTCATAGAAACAAGGGTCAACAAGGCGAAGAGGGGGAACATCAAACCCAATATCAACCAGTTGAAACCACATAAATGAAGCTTTCACAAAGCAAAACATAGCCCAGACTATAGCAGCAATCATAGAAAGAAGAATGGTAGTTACATACCCCATCAAAACGACTTGCCTGATACAGGGTCTAGCCGCCGTCGTTCGCTTGCACTTCCGCAGAGTATCCGCTATAAACAAACAATGTATTGCAAAATGAACTTGCCAGATCAAGTAAACTACTCTCACTCTGACACTCCTTCTTTGGCTTGACATCACAGGCTATCTTCCCTTAATTAACATTGATTGCGGATCTACCACATGCTGCCATGAGCACTATGATGACTGGTGCATCATGGTTCATTAGGACATGAAGGACAGAGACCTCCCACTTGGAAATCAAGGTGTCTACCTCCTCATAGGATGCGCACCCCGATCGGGGACTTGTTGCTCTGCATTGTCATAGGCATCTCTTTGTAAAATAATTTGCAAGGAATGTAGCTCAACATTCCAGATTGCATCTGTTGCTCTAGCCTCCATAGATCAATCAAGATTTTCACATCCCCAATTGGCCAAATAATCTTCCGCCTCATTTCCTTTTCTCTGAATATGATTAGGAATCAAATACTGGATGTTTTTAAGTAGCATACTTATTTTCTAAATGAGGGTTGTTGTGCGCCAACTTTTAGTAATTTTCTCTGAAGGCGACCCTTGTTGTAACTTAGTGAGAACACTTTTAACCATTGCAGAATCTCCCTCCACAATAAGCTGTTGGTAATTTTCTCTGATGGCTATTAGCAGGCCTTGTTTTATTGCCATTAGTTTAGCTTCATTATTTGTGGCAAAGCCCAAATCTAAAGCATAAAACTGACAAACTTCCCCCTGAGCATTTCGAAAAATCCCACTAATACCTGCCTGACCTGGGTTTCCTTTCGATGCACCATCGTAATTAAGTTTAAGAAAACCCTGCTGAGGGGGCTGCCACTTTTCCTGTATTGTTTGTTGTGGCTGTTTATACTTCCATAGATTTTTGTATAGCATTTTAGGTTTAAGATTTAAATATTCCAACATTTTCGTTTCCAAACCTTCAGATTGCTAGTCTTCCTCAGACCAGCTTTCCACTAGAATAGTTTCACGAATATTTTCAATTAATCACTACCAGATCTGATTCATGGGTTGATCCTCATCTCTAAAAACCCTTTTATTCTGTTCTTTCCATATATTCCAAAGTAGAAACCCAAGTGAGAGCTTCCAGGCTCGATTCAACACCTGGCATATAAATCCTCCCTATCTCCAACATCAGATGGTTTTTGTGATACTCTAATTATTTTTATTTGTTTGTCAAAATAGTTGCTCCAAAATTCTCCAAAGCGTCTGCACTGTTGAATAGGTATTGAGAAGATGCTCAATTGTTTCAATCCCTGCATGACAAAGGTAGCAGCGAGACGGACCAGACATGCCCCGCTTCTGCAAATTTTCCCATGTCAGAATTTTACGGTGGCTTACCAACCATAGGAAGTATTCCACTTTTGGCCAATGTTTCAATACCCAAATTTTCTTCCATAGGGTTCGAGCATTATGTTGATCATTTTTGGATTGAATATGATAACCTTCTTTAATATTGAACATTCCTTTTGTCTGATATCCCCATCTGAGAATGTATGAACCAGTTGCAGGACTGAGTTTCCTAGATTTGAGTTCTTTTGCCAAGTTAACCCATTGTTGCGTGTCCGGAGCTTCCGGCCAATGAGTTTTTTCTTTCCATTTCCTCCACTGTTCATTCTGTTGTTGACACCAATAGTTATGAATCAACCTGTTGTTTGGTGTATTGGTGAAAAGAAAAATTTCCCCCAAATCAAGTCTATTGAACAGTACTCTATTGTTGGACACATGGTATATATATTATAAATTTGAGTTGTCTTGGTGTTATTTTAAAAAACTCCACTGTATCTCATGATGAGATTGTTAATTTTGGTCATTTGTAGATTTATGATGTCAACTTTTATATATATATATATATATATATATATATATATATATATATAAGATAATCACTTCATACCATTTTTTCATACATTTTTTAACACACATTGTGTCATGTGTCTAATACTTAGACATGTGTCTTATATTTGTCTATATGTGTTTTAGTATTTTTACTTTATTGCTGGACACATAGTATATATATTATAAATTTGAGTTGTCTTGGTGTTATGTAAAAAAACTCCACTGGATCTCATAATAAGATTGTTAATTTTGGTCATTTGTAGATTTATGATGTCAACTTTTATATATATATATATGATAATCACTTCATACCATTTTTTCATACATTTTTAACAAATGTATTAATACAAATATTTCCCTTTCTGTTATTATAAATAAATTAGAAATATAAGTAATTGGAAACAAATCAAATTGATGTACGCATAAATTAGTGATCTAAGATTACGTGTAAAATTTGTCACATGATAATGAGAAAAAGTCCGATATTAACATTTTGTCATCTTCTACGTATGAGAGCTTTCATTGTTAACATGTTTTTATCTTATAATTCAAAATACCTGATCTAATATATGCATCACACATTAACTTTTATTATTTTGATGTATTATATTTTTATGTGTTATATCTAATAGTTCAAAAAAAAAAAATATATATATATATATATATATATATATATATATATATATATATATAAACTTTTATTTTTTCAGTATATAATATTATATATTAAATTTTCCTTTAATAACTTATTTAATGAAAATATAAAATTCAAATCATATTTATAAAAAATCAAATTATATTATTAAAACTAAAAACACCGTAACTTTAAGTCAATATTACCAAGGACGGGTGTTTCCATTTATTGGAAGCATTTCTACGACCCTTTATTACTTAGCATTGAGATATATTATCAAGATACATCATAAATATTTTTATATACTAATATTTTAGAATAAAAAGATCCATATGGTTTAACCTAACAAAATAAAATATATTATGATTTACAAACATCATAATATTTATATATTTTTTATTATATAATAATTATCTTTTCATATATATATATATATATATATATATATATCAATTCATTTTTATGTATGTTGAGATTTTCTATTTATGTGAAATTGTTACATTGTTGTTCATAGTTTTACAAAATCTTACTGACCTCACTATTTTTGGATTTGTTGGTTAGTAGATAATTACCAAAAAAATATTACATATTGATGGATTGTAGATTTTTGTGGTGTAGATTTTTAGGATCACAACTCGGAATCTCCATAGTTCTCATTTTTAAGTCTTACCTATTGTCAAAAATATTTCGCTACCTAAAACTGGAAAGGAACATAGAACCAAAACACCATAAAAATCGGAATAAATCCAAGATTTATTATGAAGCTGATGAAGTTACCAGAGTAGGATTTTCCGTTCATGAACTAGGTGGTGGTGGAGGCTTGAACTCGCAGTGAACATGTTTCTCCATATGGGCCATAAGACCCTCTAAATTATCAATCTTTACCTATAGACCTCATTGTCCCCTTTGCAAGCTTTCCAGTCTATCTTACATGTACCAATGATTACTTTGAAGGTCTTTTAATAAGGAGATAATCGTATTCATGTCTTCATGTCTATCTCTAGTGAGTTGAACCATAATCAATTTAAGTTTTCTGACATGATATCTAATTTCTTCTTTACTCGAAGCATGCTCGGGATAACTAGGTGAGTTGGTAGGATTAGGAGTCACTTCCTCACCCTGTGCAATATTTTGGCTCTAGCACTTGATATATTTCCCTCTTTATTTGACCCCCTTCCCCACTCAAACTCTCTTGCCAAGAATCATCATCTTTACAATGACACAGTGAGAATTGAACATAGAGTAGCCACACGTGCAAAAAAAAAACAAAAACAATCTTCCACTATGAGCTCCACAAAAATACCCTACTCTTGAAGAACACCACACCCTTCCGAGCACTCAATTGCAATATTTCAAGGCCCCAAAGGGAGAATGAAAATTGGATATTCCCATACCACCAGATAGAAGCTTTCCCAACTAGTGAATTCCCACCCAAAAGAAGGTAGTTTGAGCACCAAATAGAAAGAGAGCTAGCTAGACAACCAATGTACTATATCTTCCCTCTCAAGCTAATTTACCCCCACAATAGAAGTAATATCTAAGAAAACACAACCCAAAATAGAATACCCAGTGCACCATTATATTGAACAACATAGCATGCAATAAAACCAGATAAAATCCAAATGTACCAATTCGACCATCTCAATACTACAACTATAAAATGAAACCATACCAAGAATGGATTATGCTTTACCATGTACCTTGCTCCACGTTGTATAATTGAGAGACATCGTTAAGAACCCAATCGCCACCTACGTCAAGGATACCAATCCTTTGTAATTCCCCTATCACTGCTCCACTAAGGCAGGTCCACTTTCCTCCCTTTCCTAGCTCACACATCAATAGTAACCGCATAAAATGTTCCTCTAAATATTAGCATCCATAACACTTTTTGTTCCCAAAGTTCATTACTAACCCCTTTAGCACTGGCGAAAAAGGGTAGAAGGAGTCATTGAAACAACTCTGAAACTAGTCATGGTTGTGCATGGGCATAGGACCAAAGTCCCAGCCACCAATGTAGAATCAATACCACCCTCCAAATCATTACCTCCTTCACATACCAAACAATTAACATTACAAGTTTCCTCATTAAATAGAAATTTCATTACACAAATTTATGCATGATGGAGGCATTCCATGCCACCTAATTGTCATGGGAGTCGTTTTGGTGGCGAGAACCCTCCCTGAGATGCTCTATGTCATGTTTGTATTCCCCCATCAGGGAATTATTTATAAATACATATAGAATAATTGACAACAAAAAAATTAATATTTTCTTGGAACAATTTTACAAAATTATTACATATAAAAATTTCATGTGGATTTAAAAAAAACTTCAATAAATTATACACTAACCTAAGACCATTTCTCATATAAGATGAGAAATATATATAAACATCTTTATTCTCAATATATATATATATATATATATATATATATATATATATATATATATATATATATATATATATATATATATATATATATATATATATATATATATAATACTTTTATAATTTTTTCCTTATTTCATAATGTTTCATATAAATCGTTAATAGTATATAGATTCATCTTGATCATCGACCTAGAAAGCACATATAATCATCAAATATCCTGAGATGAAAGATGTTTTTATGTCCAAAACTTGAAAAAAGGTTTGAAACTAAAACCTCTTTTATAATCCAAAACTAAAAAAAAATTGAACCACAAAAGATTTGATCCCTCTCATTTTTGATAGCTTGGTGTTTAAGATGCATCCATATTGATTCAACACATAGACACATGATGTATAATCTTCCATTGTTTAAATTAAATTTTTGAATGCACGAATGGACAAAACGCGTTGAAAATTACCTTGGGTAATTAAATTGTGTAAACTACACAACTTAAACTTGCAATTCCAACAAATCTTTGTTGGATTTTAGATAAAATTAACTAAAAATTCACCAAAAAATAAACCAAAGTGTAGAATAGTTAGACTATTTGAAATGTTTTATTAATAAAAATTGCTTTTTTCAATTACTTTATATAATATCTACATAGTTCTTTCTTAATCATATATAAAATATGCATAATTGTCATTGAAATATTTTGTTTATGATCCATATTTTACTTTAATAAATATTTTTAAATATCACATACCAATTTTATATCAAAAATTAAATGAATTACGCATCTCTCTCTTCTTATAGAAGATTATTAAGTTTTTTACTTTCAGTTACTTTTTTTTCTCGAGGCAATTTTTTATTATCGTCAACATTAAAATAAATAAATAAAAAGAAATTCTCTTTTTATATATACATATATGACATCCCCAAGGGTTAGTTCAAGTGTTCTAGCAAAAAACCTGAATTTATTTGATATTGTTGTTAGTTGTTTCTCATCACAAGTTAGACTCTCTTTGATTCCCTTAAGGCAAGGCCCTGTAATCAAGGTTGGTGATTTCCATGATTTAACATCCAGGAAATGTGGGGAAGCACTTCAGGATTTCATGTGATTTTATTCCAAATGTGTGTGTGTGAGTGTGTGTGTGTGTGTGTGTGTGTGTGTGTGTGTGAATTTAATATTGAAATATATTATTTAACATGGATATTCAAATGGTTTATTTAAGTCTATATTGAAATATTTTTAAAAGTACACAATTACATTGTTGGAAGATGTGGCTTTGCTAATGAGCGGTGATGAGCCTCCCAAATAGGTAAAACATAAGGCCCCTCTAACCACTCCTAAGAACATAAAGGTTATATTTAACCTAGATTTTTTCACTTAATAACACTTTCCTAGCTTAATGTGTTCTTAGGAGAGTAAATGATATTTTTCATACGTTATGTTCCTAACATGACTATTGTGCGGGATTTTGAAGGGATTTTTGCACATATTTTGAGGAGATATATCCATAGATATTTGTGGGGCCTATTCCCTACTACAAAATAATCTCAACTCAGTTGGTTGAGGACAATAAATTCTCCTTCCTACTATTATGTGGTGACCCAGGAAACAGATCTCATTTTCTAGATATTTTTGAAGGGAAAGGAGTCCTCCCCTTTGAGATGTTTCCCCCTTCCCATTTTTATAAACAAGAGGCTCGAGTAGCCTAGTAATCCAAAAGAAGAGAAATAGATGAATCAAGTGATGAATAGGAGAAGTATAGATTAGTGATTTCAAGCAAGTTGTGTCACTTTGACATGTACAAAAAAAAAAAAAAAATCAGCTAATGGAAGCGATATTTGATTTCAGCTTCTAGCATATATTTATTCCAAGGGTTTTGACTTTCCTTGTGTTAAGGCCCACCCTAAGTGCTAAAATTCCCTCTTGTATCATTTATTTTCATTCTTTTTTTATATTTCAGCAAAGTATTTATGAAAGTTACTTTCATGCATGGTTAATTAGATAGTTTGATGGGTTGTCTCTTCTTGTATTTTATCTTATAATTTGGTTATGATAGTTACAATGACTACATTATTTAAATGATATTATCACTACATTTATTTCACTTCCTTTTCTATTGGTTATTTTATGTTCATTATTCATTAGTTGTTGTTTCCTGCATTGTAACATGTTTTTCAGCTACAAGAAACCCTACATCCATACATTTTTCTAAGTTAACCCTATATCCTTACTCCAGTGGCATTTAAATCATGCATGATGGTTCTAATATCCGAGGCTAGGGCCAAGGGTTCATCATACATCAACTCAAGTTTGAAGATCTTAATCATCAACTGAACCACTTCCAATTATGAGTGTGCGTTATATGATTTTTTTAGTTTCTTCAATGAATTAGAAGAATTTGTAATTAGAACAATATGATGACTCACCTCTTCACTTACATAAGAAGAAATTATTCCATACAATTTTTTTTCCTTGTTCTTCCAAAAGGTTGTTTCATTGTTTGATGTGGGCTTAACAAGTGCATTGTCACCTTCTCCTTCATATATGAATTTGGACAAGTCATTAAAAATAAGGTTATTCCTTATATTTCTTAACCATTCTTTGTATTTCTCTTTTCCAATGAGTATTATTCTAACTATGAAGATCGGAAAATTAAATTTTAACAAAGCTTTACTGATATGTATTGTACAATAGAAATAGTTCCTAAATGGTTATAAGTGTGACATAGTTCCTTGAGATCCTGACATAGTGCAAACCAACATGCTTGTATTATCACCACTCAACCAACCACCATAAAAACCCCTTATACTAGGGCTTGGGATTATTTTATATTAATTCCTTATTTTTGGTGGAGTTATAACTTAGGATTCTATGCTTCAAAAATTATTTCGGGAGGATATACCGATATAAATAAAGACTATTACTCAATCAAAAGAATATGGGATGAATATGCAAAGAAAAAATTTGATGTAACTATATTCACTACTTTTATGAGAATTTTAAAGACCCATTTGGAATTATATATATACAAACCCTTGCCTATTTGAATCCTCAACTTGAAATCCCTTGAAGGCCTTTCATCAAAAATACAAACCACAATAATCTTAACCTTGCAATAAAACATGATATTATGTCATTAATTTTTTATGAAGTGGATGAGGTGGGAATTAAAATTTATGAAGCTTAAGCACATAAGTGGTTTTGTGAATGGAAATAGAATATTTAAAGAATAAATGTTGGGTGCCACATTTTTCCACACCATGAGCAAGTCTTCTTCCTTCTGCCCTTGTAGTATATACCAATGGAGAAAACATAATCATGTGAAGCCATATCAAAATGAATGATATGCTTATTTTTCTGGAGAGGCAGAAAAACCTTAGAGAGCCATAGCCATGGACACCATGTATATGGAAAGAATGGGAATGTAGATGGAGATAGGAAGAGATGATTGTGAGGAAATAATAGCATATGTTTTGAACAGAATGCGCATAATAATGCACTTTTGACACTGAACATGAGGCATCCCTACCTATGATAATTATGCTAAGAATATCTGCAACATAAGCTTATAGCAAACCTCATCAAAAAAATCCAAGGAAAATGATGCTATGGGAAAAAAGGATATTAAGAATTATGGCTTGTGCACAACAAAAGAATATATAGCTCTAAAAATGTCACAAAGATAAAGTTGATAGAGAAATGTTATGTCAAACCTGATGAGAAAGCCGAAAATGGAAATATAATGGGTAAATGGGTAGAAAAGGAGTTGGTATGGATCTAATACCATGTCAGGGCAAGGAATAACTCCCAAATTGATATTTTTTCTTTAATATGAATATAATTATATAGCATGGTGGACCGTGGCGTGGCCTTTGGGATTCATCTTCCAAGGTCACTTCCTATTCTAAGTCTTCACTTTTTCGTTATTTACATATATACAATTTATTTACCCAATCCCTTGGGATTAAATGTCTAACAATGGGGAAGAATGCTCCAAGAAAAATATTAATATGATGTTAAATATGAATTGGAAATATATTAGGATATTTGAAAACAATGATGTAATCCTATATAAGTACTATTACTAATTTTGTTATCTAGTTTTCATGACAGAAGGAAATATTTGATATTATTTAAAAAATAATAATTATATGTGATTTTCCTCACGAATGAAAAATTCCTTTATTTATGCCAGTACTCCAAGGGTGTGAGTCATATATTTCATGCACATCCACAAATAAGGTGTTACATCAAACATGAAGTCATCCTTAAATGGATAGATCATTTATGAAATGTGTGCTAGTTCATAAATAATGTTTCTTCCTTGAACTAATTTAATGCATCTGATGTTGTAGGGTTGTGGGTCAAACTGGGTTTCCATATACCATATCTAAATAAAAAAAAATGACGTTCGACTCATCTAAAATCCCATTTAAATGAATTAAATGCAAAAAACTCTCATATGTTTATAGAACAAGAAAATTTCCTTTGTCCAATTATTGTTCTTAATGATGGAATTGGTTCTTTTAACACAATAAGAGAAATGGCATTGGATAATTTAAGTGTAGAAAAAAAAATTATATTCAATTTGACTTGATCCTATGTAAGAGTATTTTCAATCTATGATAAAATTCCTCTTTTAATTTTAGGAATAACTCGCATATCTATGAGAGTTAGTTGTTCAAGCAATGGAATGGAATATTAAGAAGGTCACTAGGTCACTCACTTTGGTCACTAAATTTTATATATGCACCAAGGTGATAGAAGCCACCCATGTCTATTAATTTTTCTTTTAAGTACTTATAAGGAAAATTATGGTTGACTAAAAATATTCTTTGTAACTTTCTCTAGAATAAGCTTAACAAAAAACTAGACTTACTTAGAGCCAATTGGATTACTTATTGTAACCCTTAGGAATTGTGTGCTTTTTGGTTATCAATCTAATTGAAACATAAGCATGAAAACATTTTGATAAGTTAGTTATTTATTTTTCTAAAAATCCAAGAAGCCTAGAAAATGTTAATAAGGAATTGCAATGGGAAAGGATGGTCCCTAGAAAAAACCCTTATGAATGCATGTCCTTTTAAACCATATTTCTAAACCCATAAAAGATAAAACTTTTAAACACTTTTGTTCTAAAAAATATTTGGAAGACTTGGGAGGTGTTCAAATTTCTTCCCTTGGAAGGATCCTTCTCTCATATTAGGTTGTGTTTTAATGAACATGATCTATGGAGGTTCTCACTAATTTTGTTTGAATGGAAAACTTTGGCTAAATCCTCTTAGTTATTTTTCATAAGGATTTTTTGAAGAAGCACTTAATTTTAGAATGATTTGTTTTATAGTTCCTCCAAGAGTTGAATTCAATGGCCTAAACTAGTGAAACATTTTAGGTTAAATAACTTTGAATGAAGTATTATAAATCACATGCAAAGTCTGATTTTTTACTAGATTTATCTCAAGCTTTCCCACTCATCACGTGGAAATTTATGGTATTCTTGGACATGTGGCAAGGCCACCACTTTAACATGTTACAAGATAGCCAACATATGCAAGTGAATTTGTTCCAATCCATCTCATGAAGTTCATATCAATACAATGTTCCTTAAGACCCACCTTGTTCCTTGTATGTATTCACCTAGAGTATTCATTCGTCTAGCCCTATATATATATCTATTAGCTCAATGGAATTTTCACATAGTTGGACTTAGGAAAATGAAGATTGATAATTATAAGAGTGATGTGAAAGAGCATACAAACAAAAACCTATGTCCTCATGTATGGATAATTAGTTCTTTACAATGGAATTAGTCACCTCAAAGGAACCAACAATACCTAAGCGCCCTATTGGTGTGTGGGATACTATTGAGCACGTTGATGTTTACCCTTTAACTATATACTAGAATATGAACCATAATTACCATGACCAACAAATTCTTATGACCATCATGGTTAAAATTTAATATCCCTATGATAAGGACATAAGCCATTTCTTCTTATGTGTTTTATCTTGGAACTTTTCAAGGGTTTTTGGGATAAGAAAACCCCTACCTTTTGCACATGCTTCTAAAATTCACTTTGGGATGGGGTGTTTTAGCTTGGGTTGACCCTGATTTTGAAAGCCCACCTTTTTAGTATAAAATGTTATACTTATTACCTATTAATAAATTTTAAATAATGCTTTAATCAAAAATCCAATCCATACTAAAATATTTTAGTGAAATTTTATTTTTAATTTACGTTGTGATGTCTTATATGTGTTACAAAACCTACTATTTTATTTATGTTTTTCTTTTGTTGGAGGTTGTTGGACAGAATTGTGAATTACGGATAAAACACGCTTCCCTAGACAGGTGCTAATCTAGAACAATAGATTAAATACTATACAACTACTTTTCCTAACCAAGAACAACCAAACAGAATGGATTAGAGGCTTACTTGGAATCCAAGTGCTTCCAAATGATTCCTTCCGTTGATTTCATTGTAGCTTCAAATTTAAGCTGGCTATGAAAAATATTTACTGCAAAAATTAACACTAAACAGCAGAAGATAGCAATAATACAGATGTCTATTTAAGTTATTTTTCTAAATCAGTAAAGCATAAACCATTAAGATCTTGCAATATGAAAAATAAATGCCAATACAGATGCGTATAGGGAAAAGTAAGTTGTACTCTTTATTAATTATAGAATGGGAGGTTACAACCTAATGACTGATTTGAAGTGACCATCTCCAGCAACATCCCAACCTCATCACAGTTTAAATCTCTCTAGCAGCTGTTACACAAATCTAACTCTCAATTGAAAATCCACCAGCATTTCTCTTCTCAAATTCTTCCTTCTCAAACACTAGGATTTGTGCTCAGTTTATAGAGGAGCTGAAGGTAGTTTTACAATCAATGACTTTCCAATAATAGCCAAGACATGTTCCCAATATTGTATATGTCAAATGGACAAATGGATTCGAATCTTGACACAAGTGAACTCTTCTAGAAGGCACTGGCCAAGTGGAGATTCCGGAACAATGATAATTTTGCTCCCAATGTGACCAATGCACCTGTGAATGTCGAGAATTTCTTTGCAGAGTAGCCTTGCATGGGGCTACCTTCATATGCAACGCACTTAGTCCATTTAGAAGTTCGTTGATGAGCTCTCATATGCTATATTATAAACATCAAATCTTGGAAACCTTTGCTTGATGAAAGTCATGTATGATTTGTCTTGTTATTTGTCTTAGGGCATGTAGCAACTGAAATGATAAGGAATGATAGGCCCTTAGTCATTTTTCCTAGAGATGATGCCCAATTAACCAGGTCATTGGGAATGGTGCCCAAGTTTACCTATAACAATTGCCCCCTAAAGAAGGAAGTCAGAATAATAATAACAATATTTTGATTGAGATGCTTTACACTGTGATGGGTTGGATATGGTGCAGAGTGGTCACCTGCATCAATATTACAATACATTACATCATGATATATCCTATTTGATCATAATTGTTGAGTTTAGGCATTCCCATGTTCAACACACAAACAATATAATAACATGTACATAATTCAGAAATTCATCTTCATTGGAATGTTGCCCAATGCAGACATGCCTACAGATATAGGCCCATGTTTGGATGACAATATATATGTAAGGTCACCGTACATATGATGTGTACAAAAATCTTAAAATCATAGCTCGAATGGATGAAACTAGATCCGGGGTCTTCTTATCTCGTTCATTCAATCATTCGGGTATAAGTCTAGCCATTCGAATATATGATTTGTAGTCGAACATGGAAAGACATTGTTTGATTACCAGCCAATAATGTGAGTTGTTAACAAACGCGAGAGAACCACCATTAATTTCAATGGTCCTCAAGGTATTGCAGAACATTTCTTAAAGCATGAATGGATGATTTGATGTCGAATGTCAAACAAAATATTTCGGTCAAAGGTCTATAAGTGGGGATCTTGTCGATGGTGTAAAAAGCCTCATGGTACTGGAATCTAATGTTTCTAAGTGAACTTACTGAATATTGATTTGTCATCGACAGGAAGTCACCTTATTGTGAAACGGGAGTTACTGATTTCGGAGAGAAGGGTATGACTTGATATAGAAATTTTCAAGGATGACGGTCATGAGAATGAAGGTTTATGAGTATTGCAAAAGGATGAGTATTCACTAGATGAATTCTCTTGAACATATCGGCGACACTGAGATGAGTTGGTAGCATTGACCCAAAACTGAAGTGAAGGTATGATGAACCATAGGTATGAATCAACTGTCAAGAATATTACCCAACCCAAACAGTCACGGACATGGAGTGAAGGAAGTGTCATGTTGAAGAGTGACTTGCTACCATAAAGAATTCTTGCTCACTTTTCCCAAATTTTCCTCGGTCATTTTTCAACCAGTACCTCTTTGTTTTTTGACAAGATTGAGCAAGATAACATTTTCTTGATCTATAATTCAACCCTTCTGGTGAATAAAGTATCACGATTTAATAATTTAATGAGTCTAGTGATGAATGAAACTCGATTTTTTCCATGATCGACAAGCTCGTCGCTATTTTATGTTTTAACGAGCTTAATGATACTGATAGCCTGGTCCTTTTTCATATTTAGAGAGTTTGAAAAAGAGGACGAAAGAAAACTCCAGAAGTAATTTTTCATAAATTTGTCACTCATATCCAAAAAAGTGTAAAATAATATCTGAGAGAACCTCTTTGGTCATGTTTAACCAAGGTATTCCTTTTTCGTAAATAATCTATTTTAGCCCGGAAAAGGGTTAAACTTATACTGAGTAGATATCCATTCATTTACTTTTATGAGCTTGAAAAGACAAGTGCTCGACATCTTTTCACATTATCGGAGTCTAAAAAGAGTTGAAAGAAGACTCCAGGAGTTTATTTTTCTCTGTTATCGAAGCTCGAAAAAGAGATAAAATTGTGCTTCAGATCATTTTTTGTTTTTAACAAAGCTCGAAAAATAAGGAGAAAAAGTATGCTTTGTGGTCAAGTCATTCTTTGAAATAAATATCCACTACCAATATGTTCATCAGTTGTATATCCTGTTCAGAACAACATCAAATGGATTAAAAATACTAGTTTCATGATAAAAACATAATAAAATTATAGTCATAGCAATAAATTTAACTTGAAAATAATTAAATGACTATTAAAAGAATGTTTACTATTCATTTTTATCATTCCATAGTTACCATTTGCATTTTGGAGCTCTGAACCTGATTTTTCCCCCGAACTTCAGTTGTTTATTGTGATCATTTATATGGATGGATTTCATTGCCATTTGATCCAGGTTAGTGCCATGAACCTCGTCTTTCCTTTAGTATTCATTTCATTTCCAATTTCTGCAAATTTTCAGGGGTTTAAAGCCCCTAGGTTAAATTTTGCCCAAAAATAGGGCAACGCACCCCTGAATGTCGAAACCTGTGTTGCATAGAAAGTATAGTGAATGGTACTTGCACATGCAACACATTGTCTCTTGTTAGGGAGTGCGTTGGGCGCAATCTAAGTTTTTGATTTTCCTATTATGCTCAAAATTTGCCTAGTTTTTTGGAATGAATGGAACCTAATGGATCTTATGGTTGTATTTCAGGTTTCCATCGGATTACAATGAAAATTACATGGAGGGAAAGAGAACATGAATAACAAGATATGATTTCCCTAAATGATCTGAGTACAGTAAGAGCCCTAAGAGACTGTGGACTTCTTAAGTACTTTAGGTTATCAGGGATGAGGCAACAAATAGAACTTATGGAGTTATTAGTTCGAGCATGGGATCTAGATATTGAGGCATTTCATATTAAGAACCAATTGGTTCCCATAACATTTGAGGATGTATATTTTCTCACAGGTTTGTCGAGGAGGGGCTTTCCTATTTCACTCTCAGGGTCTGTTGTTGGAGGGGAGACTGTGAGAGATTATATTCTACAACATTGCTATGCAAGAGTAGAGCCAAGAAAATATGGAAAGATAAACATCCGAGATGTTAAAGATTTTCCTTTGAGAACTATCCTTTTCATGATCGCTAAACTTGCTAGCACCGTTACACTACATGTAGCGAATAGATCGTATATGCAGTACGTGATAGAGTGCTTAGAGCCAATAGTCTTCAACTGGTACGAAGCTATTCTTTCTCAGATAAAGGAACAACTGAAAAAAGAAAAGGGAGGAAGGAAGAATAATTTCAGTTATGGTTCAATCCTTATATCCTTCGCCTTAGAATGGATTCCACTGATGCTGCCACAACATGTGACACTGGTTATAGCTAGTCCTATAGATCCTCGGATGTAGAGATGGGTATAACTCATGGGTCAGCATGCGGGCCAATCTACCATTGTGTTCTCGACTGTGTTCTTCGCCTAGTTCCTGTGACATATTGTCACCATCGATGAGTATGCATATGCAGGCATTGATTTCCGAGGAGATCTAGATTCAGCATTACCAGAAGGCGCTCAGTGGGGTGCAATGGGTAAGAAATTTTTGACATGGTTTGATTTTCTTAAGGTTTATACAATGTTTTTGTATTTTTTATGTTTTCCCAAGACTAAACTAAATGTTTGATGTAATGCAGATGTTGGTCATGTTCAACCAGTAGAGGAACCAGAGTGTGAAGTAGATGCACTAACAGAGAGGGCTATCGGGAGAGAAATCCTTCAGGATCTTGATATGGCTGAGACTCTGGCTGAGCTTCGGTAGCACATAGAGGGGTTGACCTTCGGGATTCCGAATTTCTAGAACGAAGAGTTACCCATGTGACTGCAGCAACACACTATTGGGGTTTCCAACCGCTAGATGTCGTTACTTCGTAGGATAGCTAGATCTATAGCATATAACCATGAGCACCACTAGTTTACTTGTGACATTTTGCATACATTTTGAGGTCATATGACCAATGTGCCTTGGGCAAAAATTTTGTAAAAACATATAACTATATATCTATATGATTTCAGAGTTTTCCTATGTTTCTTTACATATGTTGCAAATGTCTGTCTAAAACTTGATTAGCTAATGAATCAGTTAAGGTGTTCAAATTTCTGGAAATGTGTTGATATTGAATAAAATCAAAATGTCTTTCCAAAATTTGAACTCTTAGGAATAATCTATGCAGTGTTGGATTTCTAACAGTATAAACACTAGTAATATGTAATACCACAAGTTGTGAGTCTAACCTTATGATTATGCGGTTAATATCAAATGAAATGGCATCAAAGATAAGTTCGATCAATGCACTATACTCAGTGATATTGTTTTTCAATCTACCAATATAGATCCCTTGAAAACTCACTAACTCATTGTTCAGAGTGAAAATGGCCCATGCTACAAAGGATAGATTCTGCCTACTATGACTAGCATATCCAACAAATGGTTCTGAAGATTCAGACATCTACAATGAAATGTAAAGAATATTACTAACATCAAGAAAACTCTAAAAATAAATTAAGACAGTGAATTCAAATCAACAACATATATCTACAATATAGTACAAAAAAATACTACACTCATGATTAAGCATAGTAAAGTTTCAAATACAACCCATTTCTAGGCTGCACCAATGGAATTCCATCGTAATCAACCAACTCATAGGTGCCCTTAGTAAGAACTCTTTTGAAAATATAGGGGCCATGCCATAATGGCTCAAACTTTCTTGTACCTATTACATCAGCTTCTTGATCGTAAAGAAGGACCAAGTTGCCCTCTAAGAAAATGCGAGGCTGGACATTTTTGTCGTATTGCACCTTTATACATCTCTTATGTGCTTCGTTGGCAAATTGGGCTTCACGACGAATTTCATCAAGATGGATGAGGTTAAGGAGATGCGCTTCTTCTTCTGAGGTGTCAGGTAACAAGTCTATTACGAGTTTTAACGATAATTTTTTCACATTGGATAGGTAAGATAGCGTCTAGACCATACACCAATTGAAAAGGACTAAATCCAATTGCGTTTCTCACCGAGGTTCGATATGCCCACAAGGTGGAGTACAGGATCAAATGTTGATTTCTTTTACGAACTCCTATCATTCGTTGAAGCATATGTTTAACAATATTGTTAATAGCTTCAACTTGTTCATTTGATTATGGGTAATAAGGAGCAGAATTATCATGTGAAAATCCTAACTTGGCAGTCAATTCAGCCATCATGTGATTGCGAAAATGCTTCCCATGATCTGTAACTATAGCCTGTGGAACTCCAAACTGTGCGATAACATGATTAAAGAAAAACAATGCAGATGTTTGTCTTGTGTTGTTGAATGTAGGCATTGCTTCTGCCCATTTGGTAAAATAGTCGACTACGACAATAATACAACCATACCCCCCAGATGAATGAGGGTTACAAGTGATGAATTCAATACCCCATTTCGAAAATTGTCCCACAGAGACAACATGATGCATTGGCACTAGCAGTTTGCAGATTTTGCGATAAAAAATCTAGCACGCATGACAACTTCTGACCGTGAGGATGCAATCTCGAAAAATAGTAGGCCAAAATTAACCATCTCAGAGTATCTTCTGCGCGGTAGCATAACCAAATAAATTTCCACCACAAGCCCCAGCATGACAATTGTTTAACACTTTTTCGGCCTCCTCATGAGTGAGGCACCTCCTTAAAATGGTATCGACACCATGACGATAAAGTGTATCGCCAACGATCAAATAATATTTGGCTTGGTATCGAATACGTCGTTGTTCAGAGTGAGAGGTATTAGGTCGAAAATTTTGAGTTTGGAGATAAATGATGAAATCCCCATACCAAGGATCAGATGATCTGATCATAAATAGAGACTCGTCAGGAATTGATGGTTCCAACGTAGTTGCAGTATTATTAGAAGGAAGGTGATAGAGAAGCTCAACCAAAAATAAATATTTTTTTGACTTGGATTTGATGAATTCCAAATCAAATTCTTGCAAAATGACAATCCATTTTGAATATTTCCCCCCCAGTATTTGACGTTATAAGATATAAGTCATTGGGTTGAAATCCGAAACGATAGTGTTTTTTTGGAGCAGGATATAATGGCGAAATATTTGGACAGCTTGAACAGCTGCCAAGGAAAGTTCTTCTACGTATGAATACTTAACTTCTGTATCATTGATATTATGACTCAAATAATAGATCAGATGTTCAATTCCATTTTCTACTTGTACCAATACCATAGAAATGGTCATTTCGATTGTGGCGATATATAGGAAATAATCATTTTGATAATTAGGGGGATACATTAATAACGCTTAGACAAGAGTATCCTTGACAGCATCAAAAGAAGTTTGCACAACTTGGTCCCAATGGAAGGGAACCTCCTTTTTTAATAATCAAGTAAATCCTTTAGCCATTTCGATGTAATTTGGAATGAACCTTCTAATGAAGCTAGCCTTTCCTTAAAGTTTTTGTATCTGAAGTAAGTTTGATGGTGCAGGAAAATCAAGAATTTCCTGAACCTTCAATGGGTCTATTCGAATTCCTTCTTTTGAGACTACGAATCCAATTAGAAGACCAGAACCAACACAAAACACACATTTATGTGGATTGAGGCATATTTTGTAGTGTCGGAAGCATAATAAAATGGCTCTCAAATGCATCGGGTGATCATTCTGATTTCATGAATGCACTGGTAAATCATCTAGATAGGGTTGAATAATGTTCTTTATGTCATTGAAAGCATAATCCATTGCTCTCTAAAAAGTTTCCCCAACGTTCTTTAAACCAAACGGAAGTTTCTTATAAGTGAATGTGCCCTAGGGACAAATGAATGTTGTCTTATGTTGATCATCTAGGTGGATATTTATTTGATTGTAGCCGGAAAATCCATCCATAAACGAAAATATTTCACATCTAGCACAAGCGTCAATAATCTGGTCAATAAAGGGAGTAGGATAGTGTCTTTTGGAAAAGCAATGTTCACATCCCAATAATCGACACACACTCTAATGGTTCCTTGTTTTTTCATGACAGGAAAGATATTGGAAACCCACTCAGTCAGTGGAACTGGGTAAATGAAACCAGCACACAAAAGTTTTTCAACTTCTGCTTTGATGGCAGCGGCTTTCTTTGGATGAATAGGACGAAGCCGTTGACACACCGGTTTGACATCAGGATACATATTAATAGTGTGTTCAACTATACTAGTATTTATGCCAAGAATTTCCTTGTGAGACCAAGAAAATACATCATGGAATTCATGAAATAGAGAGAGATATGATTTGAGTTCTGATGGAGAACAAGATACACTGACATGAATATTTTCTACAACACCAGCTTTTGTCGAAATATTGATAGAAATGGTTTCTTCAATATTTGAAAGATTTCACTCAGAATCTATTGCATTAATGGGTAAAGAATTCGAAAAGAAATTTTTTATTAATGGGTGATATAGTTCACTAAGATAATTTTCTTCATAATCAGGAAGATGGGAATGATGATCATAATCTTCCCATGGTTCTCCTTCTGACATCATGGCTTCCAAAATATTCTCATCTGTCAAGAAAAATGAGGAAAAAGGATCAGATGGAGTACCAAAATCTAAGGAATGATCAACCCAAAAACTCAGCGATGTTGATTTCGAATTCGCAACCCAAGCCAGATAGATTGATTTCTATGCCAGCTCAATAGGGTTGGGTGGAAAAAACTCATCCAACGTAGTAAGTTCAGAATCACCCGTACTCTCCCTTAAGCCAAATAGAGTGGAAGAGATCATGTAGCAAGTCTCCATACTTACAATTTTTACCGATGTCACGGGCGGCAGTAATGCAAAGGTTCCCATAAGAGTGGAATCCTTTAATAGTCCTACACCAACGTTCTGAAGTTCTAGTTTGGGTACGTGAAAGAACCAAATGCTTCCAGTTACCTGTGAAGCAGAGGCAAAGAAGGATAGCTGATTAATGACTGTGATAGTACCTTATGTGGAAAGGAAATCATTCTAAAATATTTAGAAATAATTACAGTCATTGCATATACCCATGTCCTTCCAAGTAGAATATTGTAGTTAAGGGATCCATCAACAACCTCAACATCGATATTCATTGTTTTTCCCCCTAGTTCAACATGCAGGTTATTAATAATACCACAAGGTTTATATGTACGTCCATCAAATGCCTTCAACGTCGTTGACGATTGTGATAAGCCCGACGAGCCAAGTGACTTCCAACAATTTAGAGACATAATGCATGTAGATGCTCCCTCATCAATAATAGTGCGATGAACAAGGTGATTGAGAACATTTACTTGTATGGAGAATGCCAATTCTACTAGTAGTTGCGGCACATAGCCCGTATGATTAAAGACAACAAGATTAGAATAAGTCAGATAAATTCCACCAATAGTTGACAATAAAGCTTGTTTTTGGGAGGGACAATTTTGTAATACCTCAAGAGAAAACATAGTTGAAAGGGATTGAGCCAAATATTCAACTATATTATAATTATTTACAGCTCTTACTCGAGGATTATATGTAGATTTTTGAATTACTCCCTTTGGTGGTTTGATTTTCAATTCAGGAATAGCAGTAGGCAGTACTGATTCCGTAGATGGATTCGTAGTCGAGGTAGTAGGTTGATCAGTGGCTTGACTACCATAATCTTTATTACGCGTTGACACCAAAATATCTATTGAAGGTTTTGTGATGGATAGCATTAACACTTGGGAAATAGGAGCTAGATCTTTTACAACCAAATTAGTGTCCGGATTTGGAAATGGGTTGTCAACACAGCTGACGCATTGGAAGTCTTGATGATTTTTTAGAATTCAACGTGGTGAGGACAATGCCTAACAAAATGTTCCTCATTATATATTCATGGATAACGAGGTTTCCGAGGTCCAGAAGATTGATCAGATGATCTTTCCTGTGGGTTAGAAGTTTAATTTTTCTTTGATTTCCCCTTTTTATTACTTCCAGGTTACTTGTCACCTTTTCCTTTGTCAAATGACATGGCATTAATTTCGAAAGTAGGAGCAGGATCATATGCAGTAGCGTGGTGTGTGATTGCAGTGCCTATCAAGCTGTCTCTAGCATGAGAGTCCTTTAATTCAGGAGGAACATTGAAATTAGATCTCGGCACTTTAGGAATTTTTTCTTAGAGCATGCCAGACTGAGTATAAATCAAGTTTAAATATTGGGCATGATCGATAAATTTCTCTTCTATAACGACGCCACCCCTAGCCACATGATACATCCTCAGTTATAGATGGTAACAGGGACTTAATGAACCATTCAGCAAGGAGATGATCTGGAAAAAATTTCTTAACCATTCGATGATGATGACGCCACTCATGAATATGATCAAAGATGTGAGTAGCATTAGTCTATTTGAAATTGGTCAAGAGTTCCGTTCTAGTTTCATTATCTGATAGGTAATTGGAAATGAGTCAAAAAGACAGTAGCTAGGGTAGTGAAATTGTCAAAAGAAGCTCTAGGTAACTCAATGTACCATTTTGCAGCCAGACCTGTGAGCGTACACTGGAAAAGACGCAGTTGAACAAAATCATCATTCACGAAGTTTGATGAACATCATAAATGATAAGTCATGACTTGAGTCGACGAAAATTCTCCAGGGTTTCCATTGAACTTAGGAATATCCAAGGGTAATTTGTGGGGTATCATTGGCCACCAAGGAGCATAGTTTATAGGATCATTAGTTAGCCAATTTAAATCTGGTAATTCTAAAGTTGCAACAAAGGGCAACTATCGATTAAGGTCAGGTTGAGCATAGCTAGGGTAAGATGGAATTTTTTGAGCAACAGGCCTTTGAGCACTAGCATAAGGAATATGTTGCTGGTAACCTAGATATGGGTTGTTTTGAAAATAAAATTCTTGAGGATTATGTTGACCAAAACCTGGATATGATACTTCTTGAAATGAAGTTTGAGGCATTTGCACCTATGGTTGCCAAGGGGCCTATCCACCAATGTTATAAAACAAATTAGGATAACTTGGATTCGGTTGATAAGTATAACCAGTTTTCAGTTGTGACACACCATAAAATGGTAAACCATCTTGTGAATAAATGATTCCGGATACAGGCTATTGTAAATTAACCGAATGATTTCGAGTCTACGGACCCAACATTTGAGGATATTGAGTTGAAAGACCAGCTTGATAAGGTTGTACAACATTTTGATTCTGTAACAGGGGTAAAGATGTATTGACAAGTGGAAATGATGTGGGTGTAACAGGTTGAACAGGTTGATACAACTGTACAATCATTTGTGGTTGGATAGGCAGAGTGGGCTGCCATTGAAAAACATTCATTTCGGCATTAGGTTGACCAAAAAGTGACGGAGTATTGTCATATTGGGTGACAAAAGGTTGCCCCTCAGCATGAGGAGGATAATAAGACGGAAAAATTTTCTCTCCAAATGCAGGGAGTCTAGTTCTTATGGTACTTAAAGGAATAGACCCGGAAGGACTGGCTTGATATTGCCCTGACGATGTGTATAAATAATCAAGCTATTCAGTACTAACTATAGGATTACTAGTTAAAATACCAGAAGATATCATTGGTAAAGACCATGGTCTTGAAGATGCACCAGAGTAAATTACGGATAATGATTTATAACCTGATGGGACCATAGGGCCTCCATGAAAATATGACTATGGTGAATTTGTGAACATCGACGGGGTAGTGAGGGCAGGAGTGATGTAATTGGAACAACTGGCCCAACCGAAGATGTTGGTTCAGGAATGGTTGCTTGACCAAATGTATACCCTTTAATATCGATGGGAGTTTTAATGGGAATAGGATCAACAAAATCAGATGGAAACGATTGAGTAAAAGACTCATATAGGTAAAGGTACTCCCCAAAATGGGTTGGAGTTAAAGGTGTCTCGTCATGTGGGATTTCTTCAATCACAATTAAACTAGGTGGAAGTATTTCACCGTCAGGGCCAAATTATATTTCAGGTGGTTGAATGTGTGATATATGATTTTCAATGGCTACAGAAATTTGTGGGATGACCAAGGTAGGATCAACTTCCAGTTGTTCGACTTCTAGATTCAGATGTTCTAGCAAAGAAGAGATAGGATCTAAATCAATTTGTTTTTTGTACAACGTCGGGTCTATGAGGTATGGTCTTACTGATTGGATGGATCATGACCACGAGTAGCTGTGAATACTCTGTTTTGACAATAGTGGACGAACTGGGATGTGTAGAAACAACTTGAGCTAACTCTGGTTTATGGGAAAATGATGTTTCACCAGAGGTACGAATTGTACTTGATTCAGCCGATCATGATCGCCTTCGCCTACCAGAAGTAACTTCTGGTGGTAAAGGTGGTTTTAAAGCTAATATACGCGAACGATGGGGAAAAGGATTTTTTTCTTCCATGATTACTGATTTATTTTAACCAAAAAAACAAATAAACAAAATAAAAGGGTAATTCTAGGAAAAAGGTTTACAAAGAAACTATGAACTGCAGAATACCTCTTGGCGAACCAAGAAGTACAGGCAGGAAATCTCCCCGAATACTGTGTTCAGTGTATCAAAATTTACAAGGTGGTCGACTCAATTCATTATGGATGGATAGCACCTAAAATTGTCCTCCCAGATATACCTGAAGGTACATGGAGGCCCAAGTCCATATTAACGTTGTTTGATGCAAAACCACATAGTGAGAGCACCCATTTATACTTATCGTACTATAACACTACCTTATATACCTGAGAGTACGTGGACGAGATACAATATACTTACATACATGGAGTGAGGTATCACACTTGGAATGTATCGCAGACAAGTTAACGATAGTTGTTATTCTTTACGACGCTGGAACATGTCTCTAGCCTAGACCTTCTAAATTTTATCGTTATAGTTCCAATTATTTCTTAGGTAAATTGAGATCAATTTTATGTTGATCTTGCTTAACAATTTTCCTTTCAAAGGTTCAATGTGATGATGTATTGGAAATTCGTAAAATGCAAACTAAGAATGATAAACAATCTTTCACTTTTAGTTTCTTTAATGGAAAACCTAGCTACTATAGGGAAAGAGCAAACAATTTGTGAGCAAACAAATCAATGACCACAAACTAAATGAATATTTCCTAGTTGTTCATTTTGAAAAACACACAAAACTCTACATGCAAATGCAAGTCTTTCTTTTCAGTCCCTTTAATTTTATGAATGCAGAAAAGAAACTGAGTGCACTAAATCAACAAAACAAATGCCTTTTACTTTCTAGAAATGAGGAATACAAACAAAAATTTCTCTTTTGAAGGAAAAATGAGGAGTTTAACAACAATTTCTCCTATCAAGAAATGAAGAATTTATGACAATTTCCTATTTCAAAAGAAAATGGACTTAATGCGACAATGAAAATACTTTGAAATCAATTCATCAATGATAAAGAAAAATATTTTAAACAAACATTGAAAAAAATTTCTTTCAGAGGAGGAAGAATTGGATAGATTCACTGGTCAATATGAGGTTAAAAATTTTCAAAACACAGCAGAAAACAAACTGATTTGAAAAGAAAAATTCAATGGAATTTGGATGGTTTCAGGAAGCAATGCAGGCTCTAAGGAGAGAGTGCTTTGCAACACAGACCTGAAGGGGAGACAGTGCTATGCAAAGCAATGTGTCCTTTCCAAGAGTGCATTGGGCGCAATGTATAAGGAAAAACACAGATGTTTAACACACTTCTTTTGAAAATTAATATTTTAAAAATTTTAATCTTTGTAAGTAACAACTACTGGGTGAATAAACAGAGAAAATCAGAGGCTAAAACACCTAGAATAAAGAGAAATTTTCCCCAGTGGAGTCAAAAATTTATTGGATAGAATTATGAATTATGGATAAAACACACTTCCCTAGATAGGTGCTAATCTAGAACAATAGATTAAAGACTATAAGACTACTTTTCCTAACCAAGAAAAGACACACAGAATGGATTAGAGGCTTACTTGGAATCCAAGCACTTCCAAATGATTCCTTCTGTCGCTTCTGTTGTAGCTTCAAATTCCAGCTAGCTGTGCAAAATATTTCCTGCAAGAATGAACACTAAACATTAGAAGATATCAATAATATAGATATATATTCAATTTCGTTTTCTAAATTAGTAAAGAATAAACCATATACATCAATTAAGATCTTGCAATATCGAAAATCAAAGCCAATACAGATGCATATAGGGAAAAGTAAGTTTTACTCTTTATTAATGATAAAAGGGGAGGTTACAACCTAATGAAATATTTGAAGTGACCATCTCCAGCAACATCCCAACCTCATCACAGTATAAATATTTCCAGTAGCTGTTACACAAATCTAACTCTCAATTGAAAATCCACCAGCATTTCTATACTCAAATTCTTCCTTCTCAAACACTAGGATTTGTGCTCAATTTATAGAGGAGATGAAGGTAGTTTTACAATCAATGACTTTCCAATAATAGCCAAGACATGTTCCTAATCTTGTAGATGTCAAATGGACACATGGATTCAGAGCTTGACACATGTGAACTCTTCTAGAAGGCATTGGCCAAGTGGAGATTCCAGAACAATGAGAATTTCGCTCCCAATGTGACCAACGCACCTGTGAATGTTGGGAAGTGCTTTGCAGAGCAGCCTCGCATGGGGCTACCTACATATGCAATGTACTTAGTCCCTTTAGAGGTAGCGTTGATGAGCTCTCATATGCTATATTATAAACTTCAAATCTTGTAAACCTTTGCTTGATGAAAGTCATGTATGATTTGTCTTGTTCTTTGTCTTAGGGCATGTAGCAACTGAAATGATAGGGAATGATAGGCCCTTATTCATTGGTCCTGGAGATGATGCCCAGTTAACCATGTCATTTGGAATGGTGCCCAAATTGACCTATAACAGAGGTGACTCATCTAGATTTGTTTTTAGGTGCATATAAATTAATAGGCTACACATATTATTATATGGACTATGATTTTCTAGCTTATTCTTTATTTTTTGGTCATAGTTGGTCACATTGTTAACTAAAATATTTTTTACTTTGTTTGAGCTTGTGCTTCTGCCCAATATTCATTGCATATCTATGATCACCCTTAATTATTTTTACAATAAATAATCCTGCCTTTTAATTGACGTATAGAAGGAATATTCTCCAATATTGAACAAAAAAGGTTCATTTCCTTAACTATAATGTTCATATGAACCATAATTATGTGGAAATGATTTATGTAATCATCAAAATATAGACTATATAAATGTCATGGTTGTTTCTAATTTGTGTATTAATATATGTCACACTTAAATCAGTAAATGTCATGGTTGTTTCTAATTCGTTTATTAATATATGTCACACTTAAATCGGTATAATTTTTCATGAACCACCTACAAAATATTACATTACATATTGATGAGATAACCACAATTTTCACATCGTTAACTATGCAATTCCCACCAAGACATAATAGTCAAGGGCATCATTAAGCTCATAGGCTTGATTTTCTCTATGCCATTATAGTTACCAACATCATAATACCTTTAATGTGTGATAAACCACTAAATGAGTTCCTTAATGTTGATATTCTCTTTGAACAAAGGAAATTTTACAATCCATCTTCATCTTAGACAGGTTTCAATAATCATATGAACCAAATTTTCTCTAAGGGGATACTTTAGGAATATTACAAATACCTATTCTTTGGAAAAAATATATAATATAATTTCATGCCTCCCCAAATTAATTTTGAAGAGAATTGTAATGTGAAAATTAAATGATAGCTTAATATTAATAGATTGATTTATGATTAAGTTTTTATTGTGGAACATTTTATATGAAGTATGCATAACATTGCATAAACATTCACGAATCATATTAGATAGAAATATTTCTTGTGTTATTTTAAAATGTCTATAATTTTCCTTGTGAGATAGAGCATGAAAGAAAAATGATTTTCTCTTTCTCTCTTATATCTATTTTGCATTCTATATAGAGTAATACATATCAATTACAATAAAACATACTTATTTTTTGAAGTGATTTAATTATATAACATTTGGTGATTGTTTATCTCCCAAAATGCAACATATAGGAAAATGTTGTTTAACATAGATAACTAATTGAATTTCTCATAAAAAATGGGATATTGAGGCTACATGCAAAGAAAGAGTGTATAAATTTGGATATGATTGGTACATGTGTGCTATTTAAATGTTTCATCATAGGATTCATTTTTTTGTGCACAATAGGGATTTATCATGATAAAGAATGTAGAAATTTTACAAGTGCAAGGTTGTTACATCATGACCCCTCCCTTAAATGGAGATAGAATACTACTAGGGGCATTGTGTATACCAACCTTGGGTTGGCACACACAATTGCATGGAGATAAATTGATATTGATTGAGGATGGTAGTGAAAATGATGTGAAATTGTTGATCTGTATGAGATTGTTCACCAAGAACCCATGAAATTGCTAACATCTAAGTGGAATACATAATTCTTGCATGAAGGTTAGAAAAATTGAGAGAGTTTCTATTACCATCACATCTATTTGTAATGAATTTTCATAATGTGAGTAGTGGAAGTAGGATGAACCCCTTTATTTTGGAACTAAGGGCATGTTTATATAAGGATTCAACTTTATTTTTTACATTAACCTAAAGAGGTAGTGAATAATTCTTCAAATATATTTCAAAAAATTATGTAATCAAGAATTTAATTTTATACCAATTAAAGATGGTTACTTGTCTAAGGTTTGATATCATTGATGAATATGAGTAGGATTATACCTGCATGTTATTTTTTGATATGTGTAATAATGGTTTCAATACTCATATTTTCCCTTGAGGCATGCTAGAATAAGGAAGCCACACTATTTATGAAAAATAATCATTATTACAACTAATTTAAATAGAAATAAGACCCAATGGAAGCTAAGTATGGTTATACAAGAAAAGCATGCTAAGAATTTTAATGTGTCTATGAGAATCCGACAAGTGTTTTATAACATTACCCAAAAGTAGAGTGTTCTATGATCTTAAGGTGTTGAGTGCAAAAATATTAACAAATAAATAGAAATAATAATAAAATTGTTTCCAAAAAGATAAATATTGCTCAATTATACATGTATTAGAAATAGAAAATAATGAGGTAAAGAAGGCAAGGATCGAAGGATGTAGTGGCATAGTTGATAAGAATTATATTACTAATATTGGACTTGCATCCAAGAAACATGACTCAAAACCAAGAATATGGAGACATTTACAAGTGAAATGATTCCCACACACATACCTACACACATAATATTATGTGCACAATAAGAGAGGATAAGTAATCCCATGATAGTTATAAGTCAATTAGAAATTGTGTGAATTGAATTGGTCCAGCCTTATCATTATTTTAAACCATATATGAATATGGTAAAATTTGATCACTCAACTAGTTGGGTGATATAATATTTTGAGATGTAATATCTTTCTTATTTTAATTAAGATCTATTTTTGAGGTGTTATATCGAATTTACTATTGATATAAATGATGATATAAAACCATGTTCATCATAGATTAGAATTTCATTAAATTTAAATTGAATATAAGGTTACAATGGACATATATTCTAAGGAAGACACAATGATAAGTGAAATACAAAACATGTAGAATATTTGCATGGTGAGAGCTAGATTCTAACCATGTGTTTTGAGAAAGTTTCAAATTAAACAAGGCCTAGTATAAAAAATAAATTCTCTAATGAATAAATAATTTGAAATCCTATTTGTGATTGATTTTTTTCACACTAGATATTGGATATTTTTTCCTTAACTATCATGTCTTTCTAGAATCTATGCATGAGACAAACATCGAGGACTTATCATATTTATGATGTTATCTCTAAGTTAACATTATTATATTGTGAGGAAAACCTGAGAAGGAAACTTAAGGGATGCTTCCCATATTCATGGATGGAATCCCTAATAATGTTTTGACATAAATTAGTGCACCCAACTTATGGGGATTCGGATAAGGAATCCATTAGTAAAGAAATAGTAGAATTACCATAACATTAATGCCAATTTTTTCAATCAACCCCAAGCGATATAAAATATTTGGAAATATCTCATCCCACCTTCAAGCACTTAAGAAAGAGAGATATTATTAATACCTTATCATCCCCAATTATTCCATCAAAGGAAAAACATGTCATGAACCATATTTGAACCTAGGTGAATATAATAACAATATGTCCCTATAATTACACATGCTGTAACTAATTTTAAGATTTTGACATATATACATACATATATATTGTAATGTAATAAAACCCCTACCTCAGGAATGTTACTATTAAAATTGAATTTGATACCAATTTTAAATTCAATATATGCACATGCTGATTATATGTTGATGTAATTAGAATTATTCTAAAAAAGGTGAAAGCAAATGATTTAAAAATTCAACATAGAAAATAAATACACAAACATTAAATAAATGAAACAATTTATCACAACATTAACATAGTAAACAATATGATGAATATATCACTTCCCTAATAATAAATTGTTGCCAACTAGCTTTTTATAAGGTATTTTCCACCTAATCAAAGGCTTACTATTTCATTTCTCTCGATATAAATCCACCCCTAAGCTAGGGCTATAATTCGACAAGGAAGAACAGGGTTCTATGACCATCTATAGTCTACTAACACTACCCAAAATCTAATAAATTAACAGTTGCATGACCCTTATAGAAATTCCAACCACCCAACTCTGTTTCCTAATAGTCTACACAATCAAAGGTTACTATTTAGTTATCTACATTGTATCCCCTTAAACAATCTCCATCCACTCTAGTTCTTCAATACACAATTGTCTAGGAATTTCTTAGTTGGGGTAAATAGGAAGTCCAATTATTACAAGATCTCTCATAAAATAACTTATACATGCTCTTGTATAATTTCCCAACAAGGACTCCTCATAGGAATACCAACCTAGTCCTTAGCATAAACTCTAGCTCTATGAACCAATTTGAACCTACAACATCGCACCCAAAACTCTATTTCCCTTAACTTCTTTCTATCTATAAAGCATCCCCCCTATTTCTACCTTTCGTCCCATGATAACTATTACACTTCCCAAATATGATTGTACTCATCCCATATTGTTATAACTAGGTGAGATGACTCTCCCACCAACTAATTGCATGTAGGTACTCAACCCATACTTCTCATCGTGATTGATTTATTAGTAACTCAAAGGATATAAATGAGTCATGGAAAATTAACTTAGGAAAATAAAATAAATTTTCCCTTAAAGACCCCCTTTTATTCCCTTCTCTTCTAGAATTATATTCCCCCAATGTTAATACATTACAGTATAAACTATCAAAATACATTACAATAGAAGAAATGGGCACTTGTCACTAGATATGAACACCAAAATCCCACCCATATGAAGATAATATTCACAATTACCAATAAAGGGTGTTGTTAATTGAAAGCCATTATGGGATGAAAGTAATAGTAGATGACTAAACACTTGGAAGGGCCCTATAATTTATAAGCCACATAAAGGGAGGATCCCACTTAATGATATTGATAACCATACAAACATAGGAGTCTTTGAATAGAACTAGAATGCTACAACCACCATAATGTATGACTCACCATTATGTGATAATGATATGATGTCAAACATAGGGGATCCTAATAAATACAAGAGAAATAATGACCCTCTTTATTCATTCTATAGTTTTCCATCAATGATATAGATCGAAACCAAGCTACATGTGAAAGTCTAGGAACTACAAGAATAAAATTATGTGATGTATTTGAGAGTTATTATGTGAAATAAAAGTATGGAAGGTCCCTTTGTATCAAAATTATCAACAATTAACTACCTGCAATGAATTATTACTTTCACAATCACACAAGAGATTTGGCTAATGAGGATGAGACTTGATACTTCCCTTGGGAAGATCATAAATGATCACAAACATGGGAAATGGTAACAACTAATTAGACATAACATGACATAGTATATATTAATAGCAATGTTATAATAATTTTTTATGTAGGATTTGGAATGAGTATTGCATGGGTACACGTAGATTGGGCACCATAAATGAAAATTCATGATGTTGTTAATTAAATATTCACCTGGTCATCCCTTGAATTTTGGAATGTTCAAGGGGATTTTGGTTGGCATGGATGCCAGTGCAAGGTTGTGTAAGATGATATCGTTGGTAACCTTTGTCGAATTTGGGAGATTTAGACTAGCCATATATGGAAATTATAAGTATGATGTGGTAGTTTTGGTGGATGTGGTTATGGTAGTATACCTACCATTGGGATTTTATGGTGATGGCCTAAACCAAATTGATATGAGAACCCTACTAGAGATCATGAATGCAATAAATTTATCAATGATGATATTTAAATAGATAATATTTATGATGCCACACCCTAGAGTGAGTGTGAGGGGGTTTTTAATGGCATAACAAAATAAAAATGAGACTAGGGGTTCCTCCCTATACAGTCCCCTAATCCAATGAGAACATCAAGGTGATTGAGGTCTCTCAATTGTTCCTATTTGTGTCAAACTAGTTGTGATTATCAAGTAGAGGGTTGTTAAAATTTTCATAACAAAAGAATATCAAACAAAAATAATATGTGCGGAAATGAATATATGTTGGTGCAATAATTTTTTGAATGTTTCTTTTTAAGAAAAATTGTAACTTCCATTTAAAAAATGAAAATTTCATTTTGTATGTGAATGGTTGCACTCTATCTATCCATCCACCATCAACCACTGGAAGTGGTCCTAGAAAAATAGAGAACTAAAAACAGTCCTCAAAATAGTCATCATATATCATATTATACATCAAAAAATTCTAGTCCTCAAAAAATATGCCATCAAAAATTTAAGCATATACACCAAATATAAATAAATCAATATTAATAAAAATTCATGTGTTTATGATCATGCCCTCCATGCAGGGCCTTTCATATGAAGCCTATTCTTGTTCTTCTAAAAACTCAAAAATTTTCCAGGCTTCCAATTCTTGAGAAGCTCCTTATTTAGAAAATGCCTTCGCAACTGAATTTCTCTTTATGTATTTGTGAAAACATGAAACAAAATCAAAATAATTCTTTAGAATGAAACTCTAATCAATAATTGGACATAGTGTGTGTATGTGACATCTAACAGTGTTGTTAAACCAATTTATGGGAATCATATAATCTCCAAAAATATGTAATATGTGAATTATTTTTCAATAGAAAATATCAACAACAACTTTAGGCTCATGAGCTCTGAGAAGTGTTTGTTCTTGGTCCAAGACCACTTTTCAATTTAAAATAATGTGTTCTTCAAAATTTAAGAAAAACACCCCTGCCACAAACACCATTTCAAAGTGTTTCTCCATCAAAGTAGGCCCATGGAAAAGATTGGTCAATGGATTCTTCAGATACATTATGATATTTTTGACTAGAATGAAGAGCATCTAGCAAAGAAATTATTCAATGGACTGGGCTACCACTATTTCAATAATGTTTGATTTCTCCATAAATAATTTATCATTTCGAGCTAGCCATATGCCCCATGACAAGAGGAGAGGAAGATAGTGTAATTATTTAGGATTTATTTTTTTCCACTATTCCTTCTAGGCTTTAGAATATGAGGCCCCCTGCCATATTTGATGTATTTTTAAAGTTGAGCAAGCATCCGCCCATACAACCCTAGTGAAAAAACTCAAAAATATTTTTTTTAATGTTTTACACTTTATATTGCTATATATGTTTCGATGGAGGGGGAATTTCACATGATGGATTTGAAAAAAAACAAAAATGTTTCTACAACTATAACAACCTTCGACTCGATTATAATTGTCCCTTCTCAAAATATAGAGTATGAATCCACTAAATACAAAAGGTGAAGGTATAAAAGTGTTTCTACAACTATAACAACCTTTGACTCGATTATAATTGTCCCTTCTCAAAATATAGAGTATGAATCCACTAAATACAAAAGGTGAAGGTATAAAAGTGTCATTTATAATGAAGGGAATTAGGGGTATGTCCTAGTGGAAATTGAAACATTTTCCAATGCATAATTATATCTATCTTAGGTAAAAATGTAGGCGATAAATTCCACATAGGTATAATTATTTATTTTTTTCACTAAGATAAATTTCTTAAGTGTGGGAAATGAACTCTTATCCTTCAATAATCAAAGTTCATAGTCAAATAAGAGATGGGTGGCTTGAGGAGGCTATTAGGAACAACTTCCCTTCTGCATATAACCACACATGATATCTCCTCTCCTTGGATTTTAAACACTTGAAGTAGAGGATTTTTAATGTCTCTAATACATATTCAAATGAAAAATGAGTATAGGGAGTTATTTGGAAACTTATCTTCGCAATCCTAAACTAGAATAATGATTAATTTGCGACCTATAAGGAAGGATAAAATTGACTTCTTAAGTGTGGTAAATTAACTCTTAGCTTTGAGTAATCAAGGGTAATAATCAAACCAATGATGGATCGCTCAAGGAGGCTAGTAGGAACAACCCCTCCTCTTCTTGGATTTTTCACACTTAATATGGAGTAATTTCAATCTCTCTAAGTTAAATTCAAATGAGAAATGAGTATGGGGAGTTATTTTTGAAGTTATCCCCAAAATCCTAATGTGAACTAATAATTGATTTGTGACCTCTAAGGAAGGAATTAATTCTATTATATGCTTATTTTTATTGATTTTATGGGGCCAAATTTTCATCATGAACAAATCAATTTACCTAGTAGTGTGAAAAAGGAGGTATTTCAGATTTCCTTCCTTGTTTTATTCACCAATATTATTTTATGGGAACAAGATGGAGAACATACCTAGGATAAAAAAATATCTTAGGTCCTACATGTGTGTGCTTCACATGAATAAACAATAATATTTGAGATGAAGGAAAAGTATGCAAGCCTGAAGGGTTCTTACTCTACCTATGAAATTTCTAGCAGTTGTGAAGCTTTGAAAATATTGAAACTACTCCCAAAATTAAATTGGAAAAAAATTAAAAGAAAAATATTGAATGCAAAATTATAGGTTCTTACTCCACATAATTAACTTCAAAATATTTGTGGATTTTGTAAATAGACAATCACAGAACAAAATTGTGCAAAGGGAGGTACTTTTTCTTCTCCCTTTTTCTAATTTTCCAATATTGATTATGAGTTTAAGGTGATGAGAATATTGTAGGTTGAGGGGATATTAGGTCTCACAGTTGTGATATTTTTAGGTTGACAAAGAAACAAAAAAATTAAATTCTAATATATGCATCCTTGTGTAATTATAACTAAATAGGTCATCCATGTCGCAATTTTTAGGCATAATAGTTCCACCTCCTAGAGACAAAGTTAACCAATTTTTAAGAAAATGAAAATAGAAGAAACATTAACCTATAATTCCTAAAAAAAATTATTCTTTCTACCTAAATTGGTTGAACAAATTTCCAAGCCCAAGAACAAAATTTATGTTGATTGTTATGGGTTTTTATAGAGAATAATGAAAATTGTGCATTGGGACACTTAAACTTCCCATAAGATAAAAAAACATACTTATAAACAACAAATAAATGACATTTTAATTGAAATATAAATCTTCACCATATAAATTTTGTGGTCTAGAGAAAAATATTCACAAAATCACTATGTTAAAGGAAAAGGAAATGTTTGGAAATGTAGCCACTAAGGGTGATTGTTGACTAAAACTATGGGCCAATTAATGCTCTTCCAAGTCACCAAAGTTCAGACCAATAGTTTTAAAAAGACCTAACAAGCGATATTCAATGATATAAACCCAAGTGTGGCTCACTAATTTGTGTTTGGAGATTTTTCTGCATTAATGAGAAAAACCCCATTATTTTAGCTAGGTTGTGACCTAAATAATGGGCACTAGTTAGTTGTGGGAAAATTTCAAAAGTATTAAAATAAATAATAAAATACAAGAAAGTATATATGAGAGAGTGAAATGACTAATATGCAATATCATTCCTCCACCATAACCTTGTAATTCTTCTCTCAAATTCTATCTCATGACTTTCATTTATAGGGAAACTCTCAACTCCATTAAGAATTAGCTCCAATGTGAAATATCTTCATTCAAATGACTTCAAAATTATTGAGAGAGACTTTAAGGGGCCAAAGTACCCTTCATTAATAGGATTAAAGTCTAAATTCCTCTTGTACATCAACCTATAGTAACATAAGTTATATAGACCACCTTAAATGCACCAAAGAGGTTGTTCTCACATGCATGTATAGACTTCTACAGTAATAAAAGTATATCACATGAAAGTCTCACTAGTGTCAATGAATATCGGTCATGAAAGTGAATTAAAAAATATTCCTAAAGGTTTATTTTTTACTTTTTGAGATGTTATAAAGTAGCTAAGAGGACGTCTTATTATGTTGTATTCTTGTGAAATTGGTGATGTTATTGAATAATTTACCTAAATGTCTCTAATGAGAAAAATTGAGGTGATAAGATTGTGGATTTTTCTGTGAGCATGCCATGACCATATGATTGGCTAAGGAATCAATGTGTAAGGTTGGATAGTGTATTCTAGAGTAGACTTTCATACATTCAATAGACTAGTTTGTTGAATTTTGTAACTATGGTTGGTCTTCATAATTAATATTTGAGCCCTTGAAATATATGTAATGATTAATATAATACATGTTATTCATGTCAATTTCAAAAGAGAAATTTTCTTAATTTTGAATTTTTGGCTCCAAATCTATCAAGTCATCCCTCCTTCAAGTCAATTCATCCCCAGTTCAAGTGGTGCCCATTCAGGCCAACCAGAACACTATATATACTCCACTCGTCCTCCTCCACAAGGAAAATTTTGGATCACACAAAAACAAGATATATTATAGGCATTTGAGTGAAGGAGAAGAAGCCAAGAAGGATGAAGAAGGATGAATAAATATCTAGATTTATCTCTCCCTATATCACAGGTGTCAAGCCCTCCTTCTTCAGCTTCACACATGTGATTTTATAGGTAGCAAGTCCCAAGTTTCTAGGCAATAGGGCTGAGTTTCTGGGAGGCTAAATTTCCACTAAGGAAAATCAAGCAGGATTGAGATTACTGGGAATATTGGAGACTTGAAAAAAGGGTTATTAGACTATGTTTGACTAGAGTTGTATTGTTCATCAATTTGACCTTGTATTTTGACTACAAGAATTAGGTGTGTCCCTTGTTGAACTAAATAATTTCTCTAAGGAAAAGGTTGTTGGGTTTTTCCCCCAAGTGGTTTTTCCCAAGGAAAATATTGTGTTATCTTCGTGCATTATGATATCTACAGTTCTACTACTTTTCTGGTCAAATTTATAAAGTGTTTTCTTGATGATAAAATTAAAGTGATAAAATAGTATATACATTATTAGAAGTAATTATCAGTTTTTAGAAATCAGTGATGTATCTATTGCACTTGAAAAATCAACATGGTATCAGAGCTTTGCGAAGGAAAGCGAATTGAGATCACTCTTGAATATACCTACATCTGCAATCTGATTGTCTTTTCTATAACCATGGGTTCCTCTATGAAGTTAAAGAACAATTTGGAAGGAGCTACAAATTTCAGGGCTTGGAAGACAAGTATTGACCTCTTTCTTGCAAAGAATGATGTTTCTTATCTTTTGAAGGGAAATATTACTAAACATTCAAATAATAAAGGAAAAGAAAAATACAAGAAGGATTACATCACTACCATGAGTATTATTGTGGAGTCTATGAGAGATCATTTGATTCAATTTGTCACAAATCCTGACACTTCAAAAAATATATATGATGCCCCAGTTGGATTATACACCATCAAAAAAATTGGTCAAGCAATGATTTTGAAGAATGAGCGTTGTGATGTTAGAATGACAAGAAATGATAATATGGCCTCATATTTTATAAGAATATCCCAATTAAGAGATCAACTTCAAGAAATTAATAAAATTATTTTTGATAAAGAACTTGTGACTACAAAACTTAATGGTTTTTCTAACTCGTGGGAATTGTTTGTATCTAGTGTTTATGGTAGAGAAAATATCCCAAGATTTTAAGAACTATGAACCTCATGTACTCAAGAAGAATCTAGACTTATATCAAAAGGACAGATTCAGAGATATGAAGAAGGTGATTCTCAAGCATTTTCACCACGTTCCAAGAAGGTTGGAGGAAGAAAGAAGTTTGGCTTCCATAGAAGTAATGTAAGTAGACATCTTACTCCTCAACAAAAGAAAGATATATCAAATATTAAATACTATCATTGTAACAAATTTGGTCATTATAGAAACCAATGTCCTGAATGATCATGTTATGCAGTCGGTTCACAAAACAATAGAATTAATAGATCAACAACTTAAAAATTATCATCTTTGATGGGGGAACTTCCTTTACATTACACAAACAAAAATTCTCGGATGATTAAAATGAAAAAACCTCCTTTATATATATATATAGGAGTCTAAGGGTTCATAATATAATTAGAGTCGACATAACAATAATAATGTAAGGGTACAACCATAAAAATAGTGGGCTTCTATGGGGCACAATATTAACAATATGGGGAATACATGGGCACAATAATAACAATAAGGGGCTACATTAGTATTATAGGGACCTAACATGCCCCTCTCTTTCAAAATAGTGTTGTCCTTAATGCTTCATTAGTTATTTATTCTTCTAAATAAAATTCTCATCCTCCCATGTCGAATCTTCAACAGTTAAGTTCTTCCACTTTATTAGATACTCTGAAATCGATTAATCCAGTAGCTTTTGAGTTTTTCTTTTTGTGACTGCTTCAGGTTCCAATATTATTTTTCCTTCTTCATAAAGTTCTGACAATATTATTTGAACTGGAATATTGTCACCTATAACCTTATTTAAGCATGAAACATCGAAAATTGGGTGCACTCGGGAAGATGTAGGCAACTCCAATTTGTATGCCATAGTATAAATATTTTGTAGAACTGTGTGAGGACCATAGTACATTGGTGATAATTTATTATCGTTCTTAGATTTCTTGAGGGACATTTTTTTGTACAGTTATATCCGTAAAAAAACCCAGTCGCCTACTTCAAAACTTTTTCTATTGTGATGTTGATCTGCCTATTTTTTCATTCGATTCTACGCTAAAGTGAGGTTATCCTTTAAGAGTTGGAGAACTTGTTTTTGATGCTCAATGTGATCTTCCATTGCTTTAACCCTATAATTTTCTCTTAAATATTATGTGATGGAAGGTGGATGATATCCATAAAGTTCCATAAATGGAGTTATTTTTGCTACAATATGGAAGGAAGTGTTATACCACCATTCATACATAGGTAACCACTTGACCCATTTTGTTTGTTTATCAAATAGAAAGAAACAAAGATATCCTTCCAAACATGTATTCACTATCTCAATTTTCCCATCAAATTGAGAATGATAAGATGAGCTATGAGCTAATTGATTACCTAGACAAGAAAATAATTTCATCCAAAAATTTAGTAAAAATGGGATCTATGTCACTTACAATAATCTTAGGGTTTCAATGTAGATTTTGAATTGTTTCCATAAATGTAGTAGAAAATGTGTTCGCTTTAAATGGATGAGATAATGCACAAAATTGTGCATACTTGGTAAGTCTATCAACTATCCCCATGATGACACTCTTTCCTTCAGACATGGGTAAAAATGCGATAAAATCCTTTGAAACCTCCTCCCAACGTTGACTTGGAATGGATAAAGGTTGTAACATACTCGGGGTCTTAATTGTCTCAAATTTATTTTGTTAGAAAACCAAACATTCTGCCACAAACTTTTGAATATCAGATTTAAGGTCTTCCAAAAAAAATTCTTTCTTGACCCTATGGTAAGTTTTTAAAAATCCTGAGATCCCTCCCAATGGACAGGTATGCAATTCCAAAAGAACAGTTTGTATGGGTCGGGAATTATTACAAATATATAAGCGATCTTTGTACTATAATGAATCATTTTTGCTTATAAATGTATCATATGTACTGGGATATTGCTGCAAATTTTGAATGAGTGTCCACATGTCTTCATCATTCTTCCATTCATCCCTTGACTTGGTTATCCAATCTGGTTGGATAATAGAAATGGCACAAAGCAATTCTTCCACCTCCTCATCCTTTCTTGAGAGTGAATCTACAACAAGTTTTTTCTTTACTTTTTGGTACACGATTTAAGATCATAACCCAACATTTATGTGACCCATTTTTGTTGCTCTTCTAAAGATAATATTTGTTCCAAAATGTATTTAAGACTATCATGATGTGGTTTTAACTTGAATTGCATTCCCATTGGGTAAGGTCTCCATTGCTTTATTGCATGTATTATTGGAAACATTTCCTTCTCATGAATATTTTTGTGTAAATACTTTCCTTTGATTCGACGAATTTAAAAAGAAATGGGTATTCCTTCTTGCATCAAAATTTCACCAATTCCATTTCCTGAGGCATCACATTCCACAATAAAGGTTTTTGTGAAGTCTAATGTATCTAAGATTGGTGCTTGGCACATTTCTTCTTTAATATGTTCAAAGACCTTAGTTGCTTCTAGAGTCCAATAAAATGCATCTTTCTTCAGTAATGTTGTTAGAGGTTTTGTTATTCTCCCATAATTCTTAACAAACTTGCGATAATACCCTGTCATCACGAGAAATCCTCGCAGATTATTTATGATTGTGCAGATTTTCAATTCCTTAATGGAAATAATTTTGTTAGGGTCTACCTTAACATACAATATCACCCATGTATTCCACCTCCTATACTCCAAAGAAACATTTGGAAGTTTTTTCATATAATTGTTTCTCCTCCAATAGTTTGAGCACCATGTCAATATGTTGAACATGATCCTTCCAAGACATGTTGTAGATTAGTAAATCATGAAAAAATACTAACACAAATTATCTAAGGAATATTTTAAAAATGGAATTCATCAAACCTTTAAAAGTAGAAGGTGCATCGGTAAGGCCAAAAGGCATGACCGAAAATTCATAATGACCCTCATCAGTTCTATTTGTTGTTTTCGAAATGTCTTCAGCCTTCATTCTAATTTGATGATATTCTTAATGGAGATCCAACTTAGTGAAGTAAATTTCTCCATGTAATTCATCCTATAATTCATCAATGATAGGAATGGGAAATTTATCTTTAATAGTGAGCTTGTTGAGCTCCCTATAATCTAGACACATGTGCCATGATCCATCCTTCTTATGCACCAATTCTACTAGAGCAAAGAAATAACTTTGACTGGGTTGAATTATACCAGCCTCTTGATCTGGACTTATGCAAGAACACAATAAAATATAGAAATACACATAAAAATGGAGATTCAGTAGAAATAAGACTTCATTTCATTAATATCACATAACTAAAATATTCTTACAGACAGAATGGAAATAAGCTAACTAGGGCGATGGTAGCTTATCTCTGAGACGAGATGTGGTGGCTATAGGCCTCTGAACTTTGTCCCATGGCTATGTTAATGGGACATAGTGGCTGGAATCTCAAGCCCACCTGAAAGGGGCTGTGGCCGGTTGAGATGTGGAGGGACCAGTTATAGCTTTGTTGTATATAGGGGAGGCTCTCATCCCATGTGCATGGAAGCTTTGAGTTGTATATGCGCAAAATGTGTACGATCATCCTGTTGACAACCTCTGTCTAGACATCAATTTGGGGATGGAAATTTGTGGACTTGGTGAGCCTGGTGTCCATCATTGACCACAAGCTATACCAAAATGTATTAAGGAACCTACTATCCCGATCTGAGATGATAGACTATGGGATCCCAAAGTGTGCCCACACTCATTCAAATAAGAGTTTAGAAGTGACTTCTACTATGATATTCTTCTTGCAACCCGCCATAATGGCCATTTTCAAGAATAGGCCGACAACCATGAAAACACAGTCTCTTCCATGCTTTGTAGAAGGAAGGCCCGACATGTAATCTATGGAGATGATTCCCAAGGTCAACTAGGGGTAGGAAGTGGAGTCTAGAGGCCTCGCCTCTTGATGGTCAGTTTCGTAATAGCATAGGTAGTGCAGGATCTGATGTAATTCCTGACATCATGTCGAAGGTTTGGCTAATAGAAATACTTCTGCAATACTGCCACTATTTTCTTGACCCCAAAATTCCCAGCAATCGGATTGTAGTGCAATTCCCAAATCATCTTGGCGCGCTTGCTTGAAGGAACACAAAGGTGTCCCAGGTGACATAGCAGTGTATCCTAGAGTTGAAATTTTGGAACTTGGTTACCCTCCAAGAGCGTCTTGTATGTGTGGCCAAATTCTATATCACTCTTATAGACAAGCAACCAATCTTAATTATCGTTCCCATAAGATTTTAGCACGGTGGTTAGTGCCACGATTGGTGGTCGGCTAAGGCAGTCTCCCACATTATTAGTGTTTCGCTTCTTGTACTTGATGTTCAAATGAAATTGTTGTAGATATGTGGACCACTTATGATGGCGATCATTCTACAACTTCCCTTGTGCTTGTATGAATTGCAGGGGTCGGTGGTCTATGTGGATGATTGTTTCCTTCCCCAAAATGTAATGCTTCCACTGTGCACAAGGCTTCACAGTGTAATACATCTCTTTTTCATAAGTGGAATACTTCTGGACTTAGTTGGACAATGTCTCACTGTGATATGCCACTAGATGCCCCTTTTGAGTAAGAACTACCCCAATAGCATAGCCAGAGGCATCTGTCTCGATCACAAATGGTTGTTGCAAGTCTTATATTGTGAGCACTGGGGCAGAGCAGAGGCGATGTTTCAACTCTAAGAATGGCTTCTATTGAGATTCAGACCAAAATAATTGTTCTTTCGCTCCTCCCTTGGTGACTTCACTCAAGGGGAAAGTGACATAAGAGAATCCCAACACGAACCTATGGTAGAAATTGTTGGGTATGTGTTATATTTTTTAATGACTAGTCACATGCATGGGGGGGTCATGGGGGGGGGGGGGGGCGACATGCCCCCTTGTTCGTTCCATCGGCCGTAGCGAGGGGGTCAGGGGGGGGTGGAAGCCCCCCCTGTCCAGGGGTTTGTAGGGGGTGGGTAGCCCACTGTGTGGGGTTTGGGGCAGTTCCCTTGGAAAAAACAATTTAGGGCCTATTTCTTGTGGGCGGACCCATCTATGGTTTTGTGCATGGGTTTGCACATGGTTTTGGCACATGATGGTTTTCAGCCCCTGGTATTTTGTAGATCTATTCAAGGGAACTCTAATTATGTTCTAATTTAGGGTTAATGGATTGGGGTTTATGAATGCTTCGTCATGTATATATATGTGTTGTAACACTAAAAGAAATAATTAAAAATCAAACTGGTAGTCCCGATTTGGGATGAAGGGGAAAAATATTTGTGTATATATGTTTTATGTTTTATACTCTCGTTTCTATTTAATTTTTGTTTTTAAGAATTCATTTGCAGATAATTTATGTACAAGGTTAAAACCTGCATTTTATATCAAATTTGTTTTGGCTTCAAGGGGATGCCTTTGCTGCTGAGGGGTTTTTTTCTCGGGCCTGTCATAGACCCTGTTTAGTGGGAGATCTATAGGATCGATTCTTGCGGTGAAATAAGATGGAAAGCAGTGGAAAGATAGAGATCGAGAAATTTAATTGTCACAGTTTTGAGTTGTGGAAGATCAAGATGGAGGATCTGCTAGTGGATAAATATCAGTGGATTGCAGTAGATCTAGGTACTAAACTAATGACAATGTCAGATCATGACTAGGAAAAGTTGGATAAGAAGGCAAGGAGTACAATACGGTTGTGTATCTTAGATTAGGTATTATTAAATGTATCTGGGGAAGCTGCGGTGAATACTTTGTGGGTCAATTTAGGGACTTTGTACCAATCTAAGTCTCTGGTGATTAAATTGTTCTTGCGGAAAAAATTGTATAACTTGGGGATGAAGGATGGAGGCTCAGTGACAGAGCATTTGAATGCCTTCAATATTGTACTAAGTCAGTTTTCATCTGTTGATATTAAAATCTCAGATGAGATAAGTTCATCAGTTTTTTTTTCTCTATGAGATTCGTGGGGCAATCTGGTTATTACAATAGGTAGCAATAAAACTACCTTGAATTTTGATGAAATTGTCTCAGCCTTATTGTCGGAGGAAATGAGACAAAGGAATATGGAGGGTTAGAATGGAGATGCTTATCCATACAAGGAAGGTCCTAGAACAGAAACAAAAATAATTTATCGAGTGGGAGATGTAAATCTAGAGGGAGACCTAAATATCTAGGAAATCATGTAAAGGTGTGCTAGAAATGTAGAAAGGAAGGGCACTTCAAAAAGGACTACAGATCTAAATCTTTTGAGAAATGAAAGAGATCTGATGATGCTCCTTCTGCAGAGAAAAAAACCACCTCAAATGAAGGTGGGGATGTGTATTTGGATTCTTTTTCAAATACACATGTAGATGATGAGGCATGGTTGATTGACTCAAGTGCATCCTTTCACTTCACTCCCCATAGGGAGTGGTTCTGCGAGTATGAGAAGTATGATGGTGGTGATGTATTATTAGGGAATGATAGGAAGGCCAGAATCGTCGGACGTGGAAAATTCAAGCTGAAACTGCAAGGTGGAAGGATCAGAACACTTCCTGGTGTGCTTCATATTCCTACATTGGCAATAAATCTGATTTCTATAAGCAAGATAGATGATGCAAGTGTAAAAATAGTGTTCGAGAAAGATACTTCCAAGATGGTTCGGGGAGCACTAGTATTAATTCAGGGAGTTTGGATTGGAACTCTTTACAAGCTTCAGGGTAGCACTGTTATTGATGGGTGCAACAGTTCTGTGGTTCCTGAATGTGGAGAGGAAAGCCTAGCGGTCTCTAGAGAAAATACCATGTTATGGCATCAAAGGCTTGGACATATTGGAGATAATGGCATTTAGATACTACATGGTAATGGTATGGTAGAATGTGTGTCTAATTTCTCTGGATTTCTATTTCTGTGAACATTCTATATATGGGAAGAAGAATCAAGTGAGTTTTCCTTCTGGTGCTAAGAGGGCGAACAAGAGATTAGAGCTTGTGCACAGTGATGTGTTTGGACCTGTGTCGGTTCCATCACTGTGAAATTATGTGTACTATGTTTCATTCATATATGACTTCTCAAGGAATACATGGATATATTTCTTGAGGAATAAATATGAAGTCTTTGACAGATTTAAAGAATTTACAGCTCTGGTGGAAAACGAGACAGAGAACAAGATAAAGGTGTTGAGGAAAGATAATGGTGAAGAGTTCTACATGAATAAATTTAAAGAGTTTTGTAAGAAGTTTTGTATATCACGGCAGAAGACTACTCTATACACACCTCAAAAAAATGGAGTTTTAGAAAGAATGAAAACAACGTTGATGGAAGAGGCAAGAAGCATGCTTAGTGATATTGGGTTAGAACAAGAATTCTAGCCAGAGGTAGTTGAGACTACATGTTACCGGGTTAACAGATCACCTTCATCAACATTGGAGGATAAGACTCCACATGAGGTATGGAATGTTAAGAAACCCTCTCTTTCACATCTGAGGGTATTTGGATGTGATGCATATGTACATGTTCCAAAGGATAAAAGGACTAAGTTGGATAATAAATCTAAAAGGTGCATCTTTATTGGGTATAAGGATGGTTTAAAATTTTACAAGATTTGGAACCTAGAAACAAGGAAGGTTGTGTATAGCCGAGATGTGGTGTTTAGAGAGGTGAAAGATGTTTTTAAACATAAATTCCTACCAAAGGAACCTAAGAAGACAGAGTTAGAGCTAAAGGACGATGAATCAGACTCTACAACAAAACAAGATTCAGAAGAGGAAGAACCACAAACTCCAGCTATGAAAAGATCAGTTCAAGAAAGAAGGCAAACAGAAAGGTATAGTCCATATTATTTGTGTTCAAATTTTGCTTTAACTATCACTGATGATGATCCCATAACTATCAGGGAGGCAATGGATTCAAAGGATGGAAAAATCTAGAAGGAATCCATGGTTGATGAAATGGAATCCTTGCACAAAAATGAGGCATGGGATCTAGTGGAGTTTTCAACTGGAAGTAATTCCATCGGGATAAAATGGGTGTTTAAGAATAAGATGAATTTAGAAGGCAAGGTTGAAAAATACAAAGATCAATTGGTAGAAAATGGTTATTCCCGGGTGTCGGGAATTGATTTTTGTGGTATTTTTTCTCCTGTTTCCAAGGTTACTTCTATTATATTACTTTTATCCATTGTTGCTACATTTTATTTTGAGGTAGAGAAGATGGATGTGAAGATAGCATTTCTCCACGGGGATTTTGAAGAGGAGATCTACATGAATCAACCTAAAGGATTTGTGATGAAGGGTAAGAAAGAACTGGTATGCAGGTTAAAAAATTCTTTCTATGGGTTAAAATAGTCACCAAGGATGTGGTATCATAAATTTGATACCTATATACGGGGACTTAGCTTCACCAGAAGCAAAGAGGATCAATGTTTTTATTTTAAATTAATTGGTGACCGTGTTATTTATTTGGTCTTGTATGTGGATGATATGTTGCTGGTTGGAAATGACAAAGAAACTATCTAGGATTTGAACACCCAATTGTTCTCCAAATTTGACATGAAGGATCTTGGTGTTGCAAACTATATTTTGGGCATGGAAATTAAAAGAGATCAGGAAAAGAGGAAGCTCTGGTTAAACCAGAGGAAGTATGTCGAGATAATATTGTATAGGTTGAATATGGAGGATTGTAAACTGGTGAAGGTTCCTATTCCTGTAGGTTTAAAGCTATCTGCTGAACAGTGTCCCAAGACACAAGAAGAAGAGGAGGATATCTCTCGTGTTCCATATGCAAGTACAGTGGGTAGCCTGATGTATGAAATGGTATGTACTAGACCAGACATTTCATATGCAGTGGGAGTATTGAGCAAGTTTATGTCAAAACCAGGGAAGGAGCATTGGACAAAAGTGAAGTGGGTTTTCTGATATTTCCGTGGCAGTAATGATTATGGTTTGTGCTACCAAGGAAGACTAGGATTGGACAGATTTTTGGAAATCCATGGTTTTGTTGATGCAGACTGGGCTAGAGATCTGTACCAAAGAAGATCTAAAAGTGGGTATGTTTTTATCCTATCTGGTGGTGCATTCAGTTGGATGAGTATAACACAATCTGTAGTGGCTCTTTCAACTACAAAGGCAAAATACATGGTAGCCACTCATGCAAGTAGGGAAGAAATTTGGTTGCAGATATTGTGCTCAAGTATGGGGGTGGTGCAGTGAGCTATAAGGATATACTGTGATAGCCAAAGTGAAATTTTCTTAGCTAAGAACCCTATTATCATTCAAATACAAAGCACATTGATGTTCAATATCACATTGTGAGAGATATGGCTGAGGATAAAACGGTGTTGATGGAAAAATTGGAAAATTTGAAGAATGTTGCAGATGCATTGATGAAGCCTGTGAGCACTCAAAATTTCTCTTGGTGTAGAGAAATAATGGGTGTTGCAGGGATGGAATAATGACTAAGCTCTCATGTGGACCCCTGCAGAAATAAAACAACAAGTGGGAGAATGTTGGGTATGTTTTATATTCTTTCCACAACTAGTCGCACGCGCAAGGGTGTAATAGGGGGGGCTATAGCCCCCTTGTTTTTGTGTCGGGCATAGTGGGGGGGTCACAGGGGGGAAGATAACCCTGGGTCTATGGCAGCGACCAGGAAAAAATTTTGGAACCTAGTTTAGGTGTGTGGACCTGCCCATATTTTTTTGCATGGGTTTTCACATGGTTTTAGGTCATGATGGTTTTCGGGCACTAGTATTTTGTAGATCCGTTCAAAGGAACTATGATTATGTTCTAATCGAGGGTTAATGGATTGGGGTTTATGAATGTTTTGGCATGTATATATATGTGTTGTAACACCAAAATAAATAATGAAAAAACAATTTGGTAGTCCCGATTTGGGATCCAGGGGAAAAATATTTGTGTATATATGTTTTATGTTTTATACTATCTCTATTCTTTATTTTCTATTTTTAAGAATTCATTTGTAGATAATTTCTATACAGGGTTAAAACCTACAGAAATTAGCAAGACCCAGAAAGTTGTGGAGCTCTGTTAGAGTGGTTGTGGCTGGCCAATCCCAAATGACTTGGATGTTGGCTAAATCCACATGCACCCCCCACTCATCACTAATGTATCCTAGATACTAAACCTTGGTCATGTGAAAAGTGAACTACTCCAAATTGGCACACAACTTGTGTTGCTGCAATGTTTGGAGGCCCTGTCGGATGTGGTGGAGGTACTCTTACCAAGTCTAGTTGAAGATTGGGATGTCATCCAAGTACACTACTACAAATGAGTTGGTAAATGGTCACAATATGTCATCCATTAGCCTCATGAAGGTTACAGGACCATTCGTCAACCGGAAAGGCATGACCACCCATTCGAACAGATCCTCCTTAGCTTTGAAGGCAGCCTTCAACACATTGGAGGGTTTGATTGGTACTTGGTGATACAAGGAATTCAGGTCTGTCTTGTTGAAATACTTTTGCCCCTTGAGTTGGTCTAGAAGGTCATTAATCTGTGGGATCATGTACCTATTCCAAACAGTGATATTGTTCAGTGCACGATAATCAATATAGAGTCTCCAAGACCCATCCTTCTTTTGCATCAACATGAATGGGCTCCCAGAGGACGATGAACTTGGTCGAATGTGACCTTTCTGTATTAACTCCTGAATCTTCCTCTTGATTTCATTATTCTCCAGAATAGAGCGCAGATAGATTGGTCCACTCGACAGCGACACACATGGGGTCAAATCGATGGGATGCTTGACCTGCATTAAAGAGGCACCATTGCTTGTGAGGTGAATATATCCTTGTACTCCTCCATGACCTTATCCATTTGTTGTTGTCGTGTGGAGGAGCCATGTCTGGAGGTCGTGGTCACAACCTTCTTCTTTCCCTAAGGACAAATCATCAGGAAAACAAATTTCTCAATTTTGGAAATGAGCTTATTGCATTGTTTTGTAGTAACCAAAGAGATGGGGATAAACGGTGCTACCTCTTGTATCCTATACAACTTATTGCCTAAATTAGCAATAATAGCGTGAGGTTGTGACTCATACACAACATGTCTCTTCCACAAGTATGGTTGACCTAACAATACATCACAAACATCAAGAGGGGAAATGTCACATAATACCTCATTTATGAAGGGCTTGATTCTTTAGGGAAGGTGGCACTATTGTCTGACACGGAGATCCCTTCCTTGGTGAAGCCACTTGATGGTGTATGATTGTGGGTGTGTTGTGGTAGGCAAGCCCATCCCGTCACAACCTCTGCTGAAATGAGGTTCTTTTTTCTCCCACTGTCAACAATGAACTGCAGCGGGGAACCCTTTACCCACTTCCGGGAATGGAAGAGGCACTCCTCCTCCTCTGTATCTTATGGTTACTCCTGATATATCTTCGTGGTGGCCGCGGTGGAGTTGTGATCTGCACCAATAATTTTCTTACCTTTTTCATTTCCCTTTTTAGGTTCTGATTCAGAGTCAGAGCATGCATCTGATTTAGAAGCCTTCAGCTCGGCCATGAGAGACTACTTAGCCCGACACTCACTTTTATTGTGAGTATAACTCTTATGGAAATCACACCACTTTCACATGTCTTTCTTTGGCTTCATAGTGTTTTTCTTTGCTTGTGGCCTTAGCGGGTTATCCTGGGCTGCCCCACCTTGTCTCTGTCCATTGTTCTACGATTTGGAGGCATCTTTCCCTTGCTTCTGATTCACAGATCTAGAGTCTCACTTCTTCTATTTGAACTTCTACTGAATCTTGGTAGCATACCAGTATGCTTCACCAAGCGAGGAGATGTCGAGGAACTCCATTACCTCATAAATGTATCTATGCAGACAACTATGGTACTTCAGCACCAATATTTTCTCTGAATCTTTAATACCCAATTTTTTGCACAGAGTATGGAATAGATTCATCAACTCATGCACATATTGATCCCTTTATTGCCACATCATAGTCCATTATATGTACTTTTCCTCATAGATCCCCAAGGGAAAATAGTTTTCCTTGATGGCGTCCCATAAATAATTCCATGTAGTTGCGGACGAAAATAGAAAGGGTTCCCTCCCGTCTTATTGCCATTAGATTTCCCACCAATCCTTGACATGGGGGGTGACTTTGAGGAGTGAAAAAATGATATTTTCCCAATTGGAAAAGTCATGAACTGAGAAATAACCTTCTAATATATTCAACCATCTATCTACGATGTTTTCATCTATTTGGTCCTCAAATATGGGAATTTCAAAGTTTACTTGTACCTTAAAAGGAGTTACGCCTCCAGAGTGTGATCCGGCTTTATGCAATAATAAAATAATATAAATAAATAAACATAAACATATAGATGCAGTGGAAATAATAATTCATTTCATTAATATCAAATAACAGAAATATGCTTATAGACATAATGGAAATAAACTAGCTAGGGCACTGGTAGCTTATCTCTTAGAAGAGATGTGGTGGCTACAGGCCTCATAACTGTGTTACAATGAGGCTCGAAGGCCTATTTATTTTTGAGAAATAATAGAAAACCCTGGACATCCAAAAACCTAACCCTAGGAGATGAAGCGCCAAAATTATGGGCCCCGTTTGGGTAAATTGGTGTTTCAACTTCCCGGGGACGCAACTTTGGCACACAATCTTCATTTCATGTGCACCATACCTCGTTAGAAAGATATATCTGAGGAATGCAACCTTTTATATGAGAAAAATAAATCCATGGACCCATGCTCCTCTTGGTTTTCCCAAAAAACATCGTATAGGATCTCAAAACGGCTCCAGAAGTTCAGGACCCCAAAAACTGCTAAAAATAGTAAGTTGCGCCGAAACTGAAAAACTAAAAGAACAAATGGTGGGGGTTCAAATGGAATAGGTGGGTTTCCACCAATGTCTACCTGAATCATTAGGGCCTTCAAACGACAGTGGAAGTTCAGGACTCAAAAACCTGCTAAAAATAGTAATTTGTGCTGAAAGTGAAAAACTGAAAGAATTGATGGTTCGAGTCCAAATGGAATAGGTGGGTGGCTAAAAATATCCACTTATATCATATTTTTTGTTGGATGCATATACGTCGTTACTGGGCAGTCGTTGAAGAATCTTGGAAAAGTTATCCATCATTGCGTTCCTTTTTTTTCTCAAGGGCCTCCTCGTGCAATATTTTGATAGGATCTCCTGCTCCCTCATCTTTATTTTCATCCCCCATGGGTGTTCATTCAGGTTTGCTAGGATGATCTTACAAAGTTTCAACCAGATCGAACCCTAACTCATTATACCCCAACCTCATGCGAGACATGCAAAGAAGGATCGATAAAAAGTAGACCGCTCTGATACCACTGATCGGGACTTATGCAAGAACACAATAAAATATAAAAATACACATAATCACTTAGATTCAACAAGTATAAGACTTCATGTCATTAATATCACATAACTAAAATATGCTTACAGGCATAATGGAAATAAGCTAGATAGAGCGTTGATAGCTTATCTCTGAGAAGAGATGTGGCAGCTACAGGCCTCTGAACTATGTTACAATGAGGCTCGAAGGCATATTTATTATTGAGAAACAATGGAAAACCCTAAACATCCAAAAACCTAACCCTAGGAGATGAAATGCAAAAATATGGGCCTCGTTGGGGTAAATTGGTACATCAATTTCCTGGGGTTGCAACTTTGGAATACGATCTCTGTTTGACGCACATGATCCCTCATTGGAAAGATCTATCCGAGGACTAAAACTGCTGATAGGGAATGTCAAGTCTTTGACTTACATTTTTTTAAAGTTTAATATTTCCCCAAAAACGTCGTTTAGGGCCTCAAAAAGGCTCCAAAAGTTTAGGACCCAAAAAACTGCCAAAAATAGTAAATTGTGCTACAATTAAAGAAATTGAAAAACTAAAAGAAACAATTGTAGGGTTCCAAGTGGAATAGGCGGGTGGCCACCAATATCCACCTGGATCACCTCTATCATTTATGAAACCATATGTTCAATTTCACTCTTTTGGGCATAGGGATATATGCAAGGCCTGATCTTTGGAGGAAAATTTCCTTGAATCAAATGAATAGCGTGATCATGATCACGAATAGGTGGGAGGCCTTTGGGAGTCTCAAATATCTTGGAATGATTGTCTAAGACTTTTTGGATATCAAGATAAATAGATGATTTTGATGTTTGAACCTCCATTGAGAATAATTATGCTATTACTCACCATTGTTCTTTCTTTAAAATATTTTTCATGCCATTAGAGCTGATTATATTTCTTGGTTTCCCTGTGATACCCCTTAATTCAACTTCCTTTCCTTCCCAAAATAATTTCCAGATAAGTTCTTGAAAATTAAAATCTATCGTACCTAAATATTGTAACCATTGGACTCTTATTACAACATCAGCACCACCCATTAGAAAGGAAACCATTGCACTATTCAATACATAATCTCCCATGGTTAGCTTGATATTATGGCAATTTCCATAGAAATTTATAGTTCCTTCATTTGCAACCATCACTTAACACTCTTGTGCAAGATATAGGAAGAAATTCAATTCCTTAGCTATCTTACAATGAATAAAATTATGGGTACTACCTAAATAAATCAACATTATTACCTTTTTCTTCTTGATATGTCCTTCTATCTTGAGTGTTTTAGGAGTGGTAATTCCTACCAATGGTTTACAAGGTATGGTTAGTTTCATTTATTCTTTCTCTAGGGTTGGTTCCTGGTGTATATCCTCTTCTTTTGAATTTTTTTGTTCCTTTTCTTCCTCCTCTTCATAATCTATGTAAAATATTTTCTTCTCCACACACTTATGACCTTTAGTGTATTTTCTATCACAATTGTAGCAAATCCATTTTTCTCTATTTTCTTCCAACTGTTGTGGTGTCAACCTTGTAGGTTGTGGAAGGCTAGGAGTACAAACACTTTCATCTTTATACTTGTGAATGGTAGGCTTCCTTTTCACCACAATTTTTCTTTCAATTTTTCATGCTAACCTGAATGCCTTCTCCAATGAATCAAGTTCCCAAAGGAAAACCTAATTTTGGATGTTATCCTTTAAATTCCCTATGAATACATAAATCCTATGATCCTATGGGATATCATTTACCCTTATATTTAATTTTTGGAAGTCGTCAATGTGCTCTACTATTGAACCCTTTTGTTTGAGATTTATCAATTGTCTAAAGAAGGTGTTTCTCTTTGTATCCCCATAATGTGCTATCATTTCCACCGTAAACATTGACCAAGTGACAAGTGGTTTACGAGAACAATGCCATTGATACCATACAAACTGATTGGGTTCTAAATATAAAGTTCCAATGCGTACCTTTTGTGAGTGTTGCACATTATGGAGATAAAAATATTGCTCCATTTGTAGTATATATGTTACCAGATCCTTTTCATCAAAATTCCTCATATCTATCTTTGAAATATGGGGGTCTTAGTCCAACGTTAGAGTCTATGAAATCATGATTAACATTTCTTTTGTTCTCATCGTGAGTTTCATCTAGTACCTTTTTTCCATTAGGAATCATTTCTTGTAGAAACTTAGTCAAAAATTCCTTGAAACCTTCCATATTTATTTTCAAATCATTCTTCAAACCTTCCATGTATTCTTTTAAACCATTCTTAAAACATTCCATGTTTCCTTTCATTTTTTATGCTATGTCATCCTTCAACCCATCTATCTTAGCTTCCATTTGCGAGAGTGAAATTTGTTGCACTTGGTCTCATAATTTCGATATATCATGTTGCATTTCTTCCCCTTCATGCGTCATAGTAGAGCTTTCTGAGGAAATAATGGGTGTAGAATTCTTTTTTTTGGGAGGCATCTTAGAACCAAATATTGATATCTATGCTTTAATATCCCCTTTAAATCACTTCAAACTGCAAAATTTTAAAAAATCACACATTTTTTCTTTCTTTTTAGGAGTTCAATATTAAAATTGTTGTATCTCTAAGATTTCAGATCTCCAATATCTAAAATTTGGTCCTATGGTATCCCTTTGTGTATCCTTTACAATTCCACAAGTCAAACCAAATTTAGATTTTTCAAGGTAATGTTATGGTGAATATCTCATGATGACATGATTATGGACAGGTTCAATAGAGAGAAGTTGAAAGGGATGACCTGTTTCATTGTTTAAACATTCGGCTCTGAAATTTATATAGGAAAAACTACAGTCCATGAATGTTCAACTACTTTTTACAGAATTCAAATCTGACATTTGAAACAAAAGTTATGATGATTTTCCCTCAGACATCTATTTGAGATGAAATTATGGAGGGTGCAAAAGCCCTAACTTCCTCAGATCTTCTCTCTGAAAATATAGCAAACCAAGATCTTAAATTTTTACACGAATTTTGCTCGTATTTCGAATCCACTTGGTTTCAATTTCATCTTTTTAAGCTTTGTAGAAAAAACATTATAGAAAAAATTCCAAGATGGCATGTTTGAAGAAGTGAAACCCTAGAATCCAAAGCTCTGATACCAAATCTTATGCAACCAGCTCCCAAAATAATAGAATTAATATATCAACAACTTAAAAAAATATCCTCTTTGAGGGGGAAACCTCCTTTACATTACACAAATGAACAATTCATGGATGAATCAAATGAAAAAACATCCTTTCTATATATAGTATTCTAAGTGGTCATAATATAATCAGAGTTGACATAACAATAATAATGTAAGGGTGCAACAATAACAATAGTGGGCTTCTATGGGGAACAATAATAACAATATTGGGACTACATGGGCACAAAAATAAAAATAAGTGGTTATAGTAGTATTATAGGGACTTAACATATCAACTGATAGAAATAGAAAGGGAAAGAAACATGCTACTATAGCACGCATTAATGAGCATCCAAAGAAATCCAAGAATGAAAATTCAAGTGACAAATATTTCTGCTATTTATTTTCTCTTATAGGTTTTGTTGCATATAGAGATGACATATGATTGGTAGATAGTGGTACCTCAAGACATATAACAAGATATCGTGACATTATAACAAATCTAATGGAAAGGATATCATCACAAAAGGTAGAGCTTGGACATAACAAAATTAATACAGTCAAAGGCATTGGGTCAACATACATTGAGTTGGAATCAGGTGAAAACATTCATCTTAACAACATACTATATGTACCAATTTTGAAAAATAATTTGGTTTCTATTTCATGTTTGGAAGACAAAGGATCTAGAGTAGCATTTATTGATGGCCAATTTCTTGTATGTCCCAAGGGATCAAGTATAGACGCTTCTAGAATAATTAGAGTTTGTGAAGGAAGGTTGTGTAAACTCCTAAGACAACCAACTCAAGCATTAATTCATAATGTTATAAATCCATGTGAACTATGGAATAGAAGATATGCTCACCTTCACTATAGAGCTTTGTCAGCTTTAAATCATATGGTTTTAGGTGTTCCAGATTTACAGATGGATCATGTAGGAGTATGTAATGGTTTTTCACTTGAGAATAATTTCAAGAATTCTTTTCTACGTAGTGATAGTAGGTCTAAGGAAATATTGGGTCTAGTTCATTTTGATGTGCGCCGTCTAATGTTAGTGAAATATCTAGGAGGCTCTCTTTATTATGTACCTTTTATTAATGAATTATCTCGCATAACATGGATCTACCTCATGAATACTAGAGATGAAACCTTCAAAAAATTTCAAGAATTCAAGGCTAAAGTAGAGAGATTGACAGGAAGGAAAATCAAGATTGCGAGATTAGATAATGGAGGAGAATAAAATTCCAAGGAACTCATTACCTTCTATAAAGAATCTAGGATTACGAGGGAGCTGATAGTCCCCTACAATCCTCAACAAAATAATGTTGTTGAAAGAAAAAACAGGTCCATTGAATAATTTTTCAAGGTAATGATGCATGATCAAGGCTTGTCCTTTTTTTTAATGGGGAGAAACATCCAAGAAAGCAATCTACATTCAAAATAGAATTCCTCATCGAATCTTAGAAGATATGACTACTAAAGAAGAATTCACTGGAAAGAATCCAAAGGTTAGACATTTGATAATCTTTGGTTTCCAAGTTTACATACATGTACCCAAGGATAAGACAAAGAGACTATATCCTTCAAGAAATAAAGGAATAATTGTTGGATACAATGAGTCACCAAAGGCCTATAGAAATTATGTTCGAGGACATCAACAAGTTTAAGTCAACAAGGACATTATCTTTGATGAGCATGTTTCCTATTGGAAGTCCAAAGAAACTCCCATCAACTCTGATGATGATGAATAACATGAAGCTACAAAAGAAGAGGGTTCAAGTCCTTCATATTCTATTAAAAATTCCATATATCATCAAGAAGAGCCAAAAATACCTAGTGAACCAATAGATCTGGTTGTTTTTCTTGAAATCAAGAAGAGGCCAACTTGGATTAGAACTTCCTTGTAGGAAAAAAAAGGACATGTAGCCCCATGTGGAACATTAAGGGAAAGAAAAATACTTAAGAAATATTATTGATATGCAACACTGATGACTAATCTCATATATTTTTAACCTTCCAACTATGAGGATGCAGGTACTCAACAAGTTTGGAAGGATGTTATGATGGAATAATATCAATATAATATGAAGAATGTTGTATGGGAGATTGTGCCAAGACCTGAAGGGAAGGTAGTGGTGACCTCAAAATGGATAGAAAAGATTAAGAATGTATTGGATGGTAGTACTAATAAGTACAAGGTGAGATTTGTGGCTAGAGGATTCTCCTAGAAAGAGGGACGGGATTCTGATGGAACATTTTCCCAAGTTTCCAAGTACACTACTATTAGATCTATTATTTCTATTGCCTCTTATATGGGTTGTAATTTACATCATATGTATGTAAATATTGCTTTTCTAAATGGTGTGATTGAGGAAAAAGTGTACATAGAACAACCTTAATATTTTGAGGTTCATGGGAAGAAGTCTTATTTCTGCATATTAAATAAATCCTTGCATGGACTTAAGAAAACACCTAGAGCTTCATATTCTTGAATTTATAGTTACCTTACAAGACTTGGTTTCTCCAAAAGTGAAGTTGATCCAATCCTATATATCAAAAATTGAGAATAATGATCTTGTGATTTTATTGTTATATGTTGATGGCGTATTTCTGATAGGTGTATAACATCTCATTATTCAGTGTAAAAGAATTTGGCCTCTGAATTTGATATGAAGGATCTTGGCTTGATACACTACTATTTGGTACTAGAATTATGTTAGAAGCCTTTATAAATCTACCTTCGTTAAGGAAAGTATTTTATCAAGATCCTTTAGAATTTTGGAATGATGGACTATAAATCTATGGCAACTCCCATAGTGACTAATCTAAGGAAGTTGACAGACTCTGAGTTAGAATTGGTAGATTCATCCATGTAATGGAAGTTAATTAGCTCCTTGATTTGTTCAGTTACTACCAGGATCGATATTGGCTTTGCAATGAACACTCTAAGCCAGTTCCATATGGAACAAAGACCACAAAATAAATGATCATTAGATTGCAGCAAAGCACATATTGTGATATTTACATGGTACAGTTAATTATGGTTTGAGATATGTCTCAAACAATGATATACAACTACAAGGATATACATATTCTGATTAGAAAGGATTACATAAGACAGAAAGGGTACATCTAGAGGTTGCTTCAGCTTGGGATCTCTTATGATTTCTTGGATGATCATGAAGAACACATTTTTTTCACTTAACACTATTGAGGATGAGTATATTTCAGCCAATTTAATTAGTTATGAAGAATTGGCGGCTTCGGAAGCTACTCATAAGACTATTTAATAATGTGTTGGAAATCATCGTAATATATTATGACAATAAAAGTTATGTGAAGCTTTCAGATAATATTTTTTTCCATGATAAGTCAAAGCACATTAAGATAAATTACCACTTCATTCATGACATGGTGCAAAAGGGAGAAGTGAAGCTCTAGTGCATCTCTATTGATGAGATGATAAATTATATTCTCACAAAGCCTCTGTCCAAAGTGAATTTTGTATACTTCAGGGACAGGCTTGGACTTCTGGAGTATTGATGTGATAGCATCAAGTACGTACATTCTCGCTGGGTCAAGTATGACCAAGATTAGGGAGAATAGTCCTCCAAAGGATAGTTATTCTTTCTGGGTCAAGTAAGTTGATCGGGATTTGGAAGGATGGTTGGCCCAGAATTACTTTACCATAGAGTTGAGTGGGTTCCTTTCAACATCAGGCTCAGGATTACTCTCCAGATAGGTTTAGTGAGCCCATTTAGAATCATAGTCTAGAATTACTGATGTAGAGTGAGGCCTTTGGATTTAGGACCAGGATTAATCAAATGGATTGAGTGTGTCCCTAGGGTTTCACCATGGGTCAAAGAGATTGACTAGGATTTTGGTGAACCTAGACTAGTCTATATACCATGGGTGAGAGGTTTCAAAGAGAATCATGGTGACTAGTTGATGCTAATGATGTACTATGGGTTAGGGATGTTAATCAGAATTATGGTACCTATTTTATGTTATAGATTTTACAATAGTTCATAGTTATTGACTAGGATTATGGTAATCAAATGATGTTGAGGTTGATGACATTGTTTTAACCTTTTCTTAGAGAAATTTGTCAACAAGATAGCATCTGGATACTCATTATGACTACTATATAGCTATTAGGGAGTGTTAAATTTTATATCTACGGTTGGTCTTTATAATTAATATTTGATTCCTTGAAATATATGTAATGTTTAATATAAGACATGTTTTTCATGTCAGTTTCAAAAGAGAAAAATTTTTAATTTTGAATTTTTGGATCCAAAGTTGTCAATTCAACCCTCCTTCAATTCAAGTTGACCCCAATTGAAGTGGCACTCATTTGGGTCAGCCAAAACACAATATATACTCTAGTCATCCTCCTCCACAAGGTGAAATTCAAATCACACAACAACAAGGTACCTTCTAGGCATCCAAGCGAAGGAGAATAAGACAAGAAAGACAAATAAGGATGAAGACATATCTATATTTCTCTCTCTATCTATCTTGCCCATGTGAAACCCTCCTTCTATAGATTCACACATGTGGTTTTCTAGGCAGCAGGTCTGATGTTTCTAGACAACAGAGTCGAGTTTCAGGGAATTTTTTGGGAGGCTGAATGTTGGCCTATGCAGATTAGGTAGGGCCGCGTTTTTTGGGCAGATTGGAGACTTGAAAAGAGATATTTCAGGCCACGCTTGGCCATAGTTGTATTTTTGTTCAGTTTTATCTTTGTATTTTGACTAGAAGAATAGGTGTGTCTCTTGTTGAACTGAAGAATTTCTCCAAGGAAAAGTTTGTTAGGATTCCCCCCAAGTGGATTTTTCGTAGGCTAAATCTTGTGTTATATTTGTGCATTTCGATCTCTACTACTCTACTTCTTTTATGGTTGAATTTCTGAAGTGTAATTTCTTAATGATAAACTGAATGCGCTAAAATAATATCTACATCACTGGAAGTAATTATTAGTTTTCAGAAATTAGTGCTTGTATCTATTGCACTTGAAAAATAAACATAGTTTTCTTTTTTATATCATTTAATTCTTGTTTAATGGCTCTCTATTTTTCAATCTTTACATTTATTCTTTGATATGTAAATACATTCAATGGCATTAACCCTAAAGAACCAAGAAACATTTCATGCCATAGAAAAATTATGCTACAAAACACCTACATTCTTGCTAAATTTAATTAGCCACTTTAGTTGCATTAATACTCCACACCATTCATAGATTTAGAGAAAGCACATTTTAGCATCATTTAACACATTAATGGTTGCATTACCTTTGTACAACACCACTCGCCATAAGCTTATGCTTGCCTAGTTGACAATTTAAGTGTATTAACAACATGTATTGCTACAATTCTTTCGTTCACCAATACACACAAATAACTACAATTTAAGTATTTAATAACCTCTTGCTACAATTCTTTCATTCACTAGTAAATGCATTTGTATGTAGTGCATGAACACACCTCTATGAAACATTGACATTTTATTAAAAAAAAATTACATAATATGACTAAATTAATTTCTTATTATAATATTGTTTATTATAAAATCATATTTCTTAACATTATCATTGACATTTTATTTTTTTTAAATTACATGATATGACCGTATTAATTTCTTACTATAATATTGTTTAATATAAAATTATATTTCTTAACATTATTTTGTTTTTAAATAAAATTACATTTCCTAACCTTATATTATTATTATTTATTATAAATTAAAATAATATATAATTGGACTAAAAATTACCGTAAAAATATACATGTTAGTTACCCGTTCTAAATAAAAATAATATGCGATTGACATAATTATTAAGAAAAAACTAAAAATATACATGTTAGTTACCCGTTCTAAATTAAAATAATATGAGATTGACATAATTATTAAAAAAAACTTTTAATACATTGAATATAAATACCCAACTTTAATATGACATTAAAATGTCTCTGGCTCAATTCTATTTTATAAAATACCTTCAAAATTCTTTATTATCTTACTCTTCTCTACCATCTCTAAAGATTATCATATTCTACCGGTTTTAAAAAATATAATATACATCATTACTATACCCTTTCATGAAGTGTACCATTTAAATTTATTAGTATAGGGGCATCTTAGGGAGATATAATATGCTATTCTACCCTCATTTAAAGTATGCCATTGATATAATATGCTATTCTATCTTCATTTAAAGTGTACAATTAAATTTATTGATATGGTTTATCCTTGAGACATAATACGGTACTCCACCTTCACTAAAATTTATTGATATAGAGGCATCATGAGGAAATCTAATATGGTACTTGTCCAACCATAAAGTATCCGCTTAAATTTATAGGTATAGATGCATGTTCATCACCGTCTTGGTCTTTTAATAATGATAAAAATGAAAGATAACACTCGGAAAGACATTGTGAGACTCGAAGCATAATTGGATGATATTCTAGAGTTGTCTCCTAACATTTTATACATCTATGAAATATTTGTTCTTTCTTACAATATCGCTTTAGTTGTCACCAAACCAGATGTATATCTATGATATATTTGCTTCTTTCTTCTAACACTGTTATTAATAATTTGTTTATAGAAATAGGTAACAATTTCCATGGTATAATTTAGTTTTTAAATTGTGATAATTTTTTTTAACAAAGTGAGAAAAATTATTATGAGTTTATTTTCAAATTAGAAGTGAAGATAGTTATCATGAATGTAAGTTGATTTATTATGGTTATTAAAAAAAAAAGCACTTTATATGGAATTATTTTGTTAATGATCCTTGAAAAACTGACTTTAACTCTTGCTATATGTGTTTAGTATTAGATCAATAACTTGTTTCCTTAAATTTAAAAAAAATTAACTGCTAACCAAACATAAACACATTTAGAAGTAGAATATTAATATTATTAGTTTGTTGAGATAAAAATTTTATAATTTAAATTATATTTTTTTAAATAAAAATTAATTTAATATTTTAAAACACTTAAATTACATAAACTACTACTATAATATTAATAATTTTTAATCAAATTTCAAATAAAATTAATAAAAAAACCAAAAATCAAACATTTCAACCACACTTATAAATAAAGTTGATTGATTAGAAAATGGAGTTGTCTACTTAGGAAAAGAATAGCCCTGACAGTTTTTTTGCTTGAATCTGGGAGAAAAAAGTTAAAAAAATAGGTAGTTGGAGTGTTTTAAATGCATTTTTGTTGGTGGAAATGGATTTAGCACCATCAAAAATGGTAAGGGCACCCAAAATAATGAAATTTAACCACTGTAATTTAGATTTTCAAAAAAAATTGCGAAAATTTTTCATAATCCTACCAGAATCTCTAAATTATTAGATAATTTTTTTTTAATAATACCACCTACCTAGAAAATAGAGTTAAACTTACACGCACATCAGAGAGGGGTCAGCGTGACCATTCATAATAAAAAGAAATAAATGACTACGCTTTGTCTTTATCTAATTTTAGTTTGAGTAAAATTATATCTCTTAACTTCCAATTTAGTGTCATATACATCAATATATGAATTTTTCAATCCCCACCTCATGGATTTTCTTAGCATCCAGCAATTTTATTTTATTTTTTGTTCACATTTTTCATTTGTCTCATCTAAAAATTCCATAGTTATCAATTGATTTATGCGAAAGCGCTATTGGGTACAGAAATAACGAAGTACACATTAAAGAAAATTATACGAAATCCTATCTCTACCGAAAAACTTAAAATTCTATGATCATATCTTATCGAATTATTCAAAGGAAATGCAGGGTACAAGCATCGCCAAGTACAACAAAGAGTAAATCGTGTGGCTAACTAGAAGCCTAACTAGTTTTAGGCTAAGGAAAAATCCAAAAAGGAGTTATGCCTCAACACTTTGTACATACAAACTCTGCAACTAAAGTATGGTCAATGTTCGTAGTTTTAACTAGTTTTGTACTTTATTCTAAGGGCAGAGTAGAGCACAAATAAAGGTAAAAGTTTTTCTAGCTCTATGAAGGAAGAGTCATCTCCAATTACAGTTGGCCTTGCATCGAAATAATGAGCATAGGGCATCAACATCTTTAAAAATATTTACTTGTTAGGTGGGTAATAGTGTGATGGTTTAATTGTTTTATATTTTGATTTTTAATATTTTGATTGTGTAATCATTTTATATTTTGATTTTTTAATATTTGTATTTTATTTTATAAATTGTGTTATTAGAAAATGATAAAAAAATTTAAAAAATATTGAATTTATTTATATAGTAAAAATATATAATTTAAATAACAAAACATTATAATCAACACCAAATTTAACTATTTAACTTGCACCGATGTGTACAATGGCCGGTGAATGTGGGATAAAAACATTGTTAGAACCCTCGAAACGCAACTTGTTTACACAACCCGATGATTGGGCTATAGCGCGACAAAATATGCAGAAACCAATGAATGCAGGTCGGTGGGTGGCTGATGGTTTGTGAGGAGATAAGCCGAAAGTATAGTTGCAACTTGCAATAAATCCACAGTCGTCACTAACTTTCAATTTTCAACGCCTACGGCCAGCATGCTTGGCCGGTGGTTATAGGCTGTTGACTACTGTGTCCGAGGAGACTATGCGGTCTTCGGCGGCGACAGAGTTCAGCCATTCGTCTTGTAATCATTGACGACCAAATCGTGCCGCAGCCGGTGAGCGGGGCCTCCCCCTCCTCCTCCTACTCCTACTTCTTACAGTAATGCGCGTGCTGGTAGGACGCATATGACCGTGTCCCATCGACACCTACAGGAGTGGTTTAAATTATACCGATTTTATCGTTTGACAATTTTTTATCTCATGCACGTTTTCGGACTGCATACTTTGCACATGGAAGTAGGTGGAAGGCTGTTGGAAATCGGCTTTTTTTGGATTGTGGGAGAGACTAATTTCTGACTGAAAATTCGATATAATGAAATTGAGAGACGAATTTTTTTCTTTATTAAGAATTAGTTTTAATGGATCAGATTAATGTTCACGTTTTATAAATTGCAAAAATCTAAATCTACTTTTATACAAAAACAATAATGTTTTTGATTAAAATTATGAATTTAAAAAAATTTATACTCAAACTCCACTAACATATTTTTAAAAATCATTAAAACATTTAACTTCATTATTTTTAAAAATATCATTAAAATATTTACGAGTAAGATGTTATTATTAGGATTATGTAAAATATCTAGAAATAATATGAAAATTGGTTGAAGTTGCACACTTTTTGAAATAGTTTAATTCTTTAAAAATGACTCATGTCATCAACTCCTCTCCATACAATCCAACTGATCTACATTCTATAAATTTATTATTTTTATAAGTTTCTAAAAATAAAAATAAAAAAATTCTCTATCACTAATTTACTTTTTACCTTAAAAATAATAATATTATTATTAATTTTAAATAATTTTAAATAGATATTTACTTAAATTCTAATTCTAATAATACACTTTTAAAAATCATTAAGAAAAAAACATTGAACTTTATTACTTCGTATAAGTTCCTTCGACATAGAACCACGGGAAAGGCCTTTTCTTCAATGGTAAAGGTAAAGGGTAGATTGATATACGGATGTGTGGTAAATCTTTTTCATTGATTTAGGTTTGATTATGATTATTTTATATAAATTGAAAAAAATGTATATATATAATTTAATAATAATAGTATAATAATTATAATATTTTTTAATTATAAAATATTTAAGTTTATAATATATTAGTTAAATTAACAGTAGATTGATTGATATATATATTTCTTCCGTGCCATTCTAAATAAGGCTCAACATTACCACTAACCTTTAGTTTTAAAACAATTAATATCCAAAAAGGAGTAAATGGAATATAATTGAATGAGAAATAAGAGTAAATTAATATATAAAAAGGAGTAAATTGATGTACAATTGGATGATAAATATATCGGAGTTTTTAAGTGTATCTCGTTAATTCTCATTCTGATTCTGCTTAATCTGATAGAGCAAACAAATTTTACCTTTAAAAATAGTAAATTGATGTCTAATTAGGTGATAAAGAAGAGTAAATTAATATATAGAAGAGAGTAAATTGATATATAATTGGGTGATAAATATATAGAAGTTTTTTATATGTGCCGTTAATTCTGATTCTGCCCAATGCTAGTAAAGCAAATAAATTTTAGTATTGAAATAGATAATTGAGTTATGAATTCCAACCAAAGCATATGTTATTAAAAGAAAACACTAAGGACATTAACATCGTAAGGTAAAGATAGAAATCAATCTCCATCTGAAAATATCTCTTACCCTCCTTCCCTGTGACGATTCTCTCCGATATGATCTGACCTGTAGCGTCCTGGGATGGGATTTGCTAAAGAAATTGGTCTGACCATATGAAGGAAAAACTGTGAAAGATAATCCGGAGGTCAATGCGAACAGTGATGTAAAGCACTTGTCATGGTGATTGTGGTAGTGAGTGTCAATTTTTCCCGGGCCAAACTTTGGAATCTCTTTGTTTAAGAGATTTGTCGGAGCTTTGAGTCGTGATTCGATTTGCTTTGCCATTTTTTATTACAAATAATAACGCGTATAGGATCTCAAGAGCAAGTACTGCTGAGAACCCATGAGCTATTACTGGGGTTATATATTCGAGACTCCACACGGCCTTCTCACCCATAAATATTGCGGAGTCCCAAGCCCGTCTTAAGTAAAGAGTGGAGTTCCACTTGCGCTCTGCTTTGCTCTGGCTTGCTATTCCCTGAGCGTCTGAGAGCTGCAATTTGGGAGATTTTGGGAACTGAGAAAGGTCTTGAGTGTTCAGAGATTTACTGCTGCTCAGGAGCCAAGAATTTAGTTGCAGAATTTGAGGTAGTTTTGATTAAGGGTAGAAGAGGTTGGTTACAATGGCCCACAATGATGCAGCTCCCCGTTTCTACTTGCAAGTAGAATTGCAAGGCAATATGGCGGAGGTTTCAATAGAAGCCGATCGCCTGGAGAATGGGAAGGTTTCGGATCTTAAGAACTTTGATGACGATGGCCGCATCAAACGCAAAGGTATTATTGCTGCCAATAACTTTGCTTAATTAGAACGATTGAACCGCAAATGTTGTTAGCTCTAAAGCTTCCCTGGGCACAACAAATTTGGAAGGGAACCAGGGTTGGAATTTGAAAATAGATTTAGTAGTCAAATTTGACTGTTTTTTTCTTGATTCATAATAAGCGCTTCTCTATATCTATTTTCACAATTTATAAATTTTACACTATGATTAGCAAATCTCTTAATAACTTACAATTTGCCCATCAAATTCCATCCCTGAAATAACTGGGAAGAACTGAGATTTTGGATTTGAAGACCAAGAACAAGAACTGAGATTTTGGATCTGAAGACCAAGAACATTTCATGGCTAATTTTGTTTGTAACGAGAAATAGTTGCGATATTTGCTGATATGCAATCAATTAGAATAGCGGATTTTTCGTTTCCAGATGTATTGGTAGAACATTTGTCGACACCTGTCGCTGAGTTTGCAGTATAAGGGCTGCCTTTTACTTCATAAAGACTGGTGTTGTACATTTATTGGGGTTTTTAGCGGAGTTTTGCAGTAATTACATATTTATGCTAATGTTTGATTTGATGTGTTGCAATTGCAGGCACAATATGGACAGCAAGTGCGCATATTATCACAGCAGTGATAGGATCTGGAGTGCTCTCATTGGCGTGGGCAACAGCTCAGCTTGGATGGATTGCTGGACCCGCGGCTATGCTTGCCTTCTCCTTTGTCACATATTACACGTCCTGCCTGCTTTCGGACTGCTATAGGTCTCCGGATCCAGTCACAGGAAAGCGAAATTATACTTATATGGATGCTGTGAGAGCCAATTTAGGTACGCCTACAGGCTCCTGTAAATCAAAGTTTAAATCTTCGTATGTTATTTGGGAAGTTTAAATCCTCATGTGTTCCCTTTACGCGCTTTGTCAGATGGCTTCCAAGTGTGGATATGTGGTTTCTCTCAGTACGCGAATCTCTTCGGAACTGCAGTAGGCTATACAATAGCTGCATCCATCAGCATGACGTGAGTCAAATCGCGTTTAAGTTAATCATTCATCGATTGAAACACTAACCATATTTTCATAATTATGTTCCCCAATTACATAAAGTTTGCACTAAATTTATTGTATTTTTCTCCAGGGCAATTCAGAGGTCCAATTGCTTCAGCTCTAATGGACATGACGACCCATGCCACGTGTCCAGTAATCCATATATGATAGCCTTTGGAGTAGCAGAGATCCTACTTTCTCAGATACCCGACTTCGACCAAATATCGTGGCTCTCTATCGTTGCTGCAGTCATGTCATTCACTTATTCCACCATCGGGCTTGGCCTCGGTATCGCCAAAGTAGTAGGTTCGTCGCTAACTTTTTACTCACTGTATCTCTGCTTATTACTTCATTCATTTTTCCACTTTCGATAAAGAGAACTTCTTCTAAGCTGCTTGTCATATCTTGATGTGTTTCAGAAGTGGGACACTTTAGGGGAAGCCTCACAGGAGCAGCAATTGGTACTGTGACTAAATCTGAGAAAATATGGAATACATTCCAAGCTCTCGGCAACATTGCATTCGCTTACTCCTATTCATTGATTCTCATTGAAATTCAGGTACCATATACACTATATTGCCATAGCCCCTGTTGCCTATTTTTGCAATAAATCAGTGGCTTCATGGCAACAAATGTGAGAAACTAACTCAATAATTGAAATAACGCGCAGGACACAATAAAATCACCACCGGCAGAGAACAAGACGATGAAGAAAGCAACGCTGTTGGGCGTGATAACGACAACGGTGTTCTACATGCTGTGTGGTTGCATGGGCTACGCAGCCTTTGGTGACAATGCGCCAGGAAACCTGTTGACAGGCTTTGGCTTTTACAATCCCTTTTGGTTGATTGACATTGCCAACGCCGCCATTGTCATCCACTTAGTTGGTGCATATCAAGTAAGTGTTCAATTTGGATTCAATGCTATGCCACATATCCATTATCATCAGGAATTTGTTAGGACCCCTGGTATAAAATTCCTAGGTTAGTGGTCCTAGGAAAAAATTTAGTGCCAAAATTGTGATTTGTGTCGAGAACGTTTAGTCTCCACAAATTCCGGAATTAATCTCAGCCAAAACAATCAGAGGGCTGACTGCTGACAAACGTTGACGTACTGTGTCGTTTGTCTTTGTCTTTGCAGGTTTACTGCCAACCACTGTTTGCATTCATTGAAGGATGGGCCGGCAAAAAGTGGCAAGATAGTGACTTCATCAACAAGGAATACGCTCTGGCAATACCTTTTTATGGGCGATTCAACGTGAATCTGTTCAGGCTTGTGTGGAGGACAGCCTTTGTGGTGACCACCACACTGATTTCCATGTTGCTTCCCTTCTTCAACAATGTTGTGGGACTTCTGGGCGCGTTAGCATTCTGGCCATTGACAGTATACTTTCCGGTGACCATGTATATTGCGCAGAATAAAATTCCGCGCTGGTCTTCTAGGTGGGTCGCTATGCAAATACTGAGTGGAGTTTGTCTAGTTGTTTCAGTAGCAGCTGCCAGTGGATCCATAGTGGGCGTTGTTGACGCTTTACAGAAGGTTTACAAGCCCTTCCATACAAATTATTGAATTCCGCAAACAGCAGCAGGAAGTCTGTGTGGTTATGTAAAGACATGAATGAAAGCCGTTTCTTTGCTCTGTATAGTAGTTTATACAGGGGTATCTCCATTCAAATAAGCTTTGTCTCCTGCTTCTAGAAGTTTCCCTGGATAGCAATTGTAATTCCCAATTAGAATTCAGATGATGCACTCTTCAGTCTTCTTAATGTAAAAGATGCCTCGTTTTTTTAATCATTTTTGTCTTTTGGGTAAAGCACCACCACTCATTTATGGAAACCTGCGTTAGCAACTTTTCAAAACATGATTAAATTTATAAAATGATGCAATCTCACAAACAAACAAATAATTCTGCCTTCATCGTCCAAACCAGATAAAATTCAATGAACGTACGCCGCAATAATGAAATAAATAAATATTTTCAGTGATAAATTTTCGAATTTGGCCTTATACAAATAATCTAAAAGTCAACAACATTTATAAAACTAATATTTTTGTAAATTATATATATATTAGGTTTATTTATAATGAAATAAATTAATATTTTCAGGGATAAATTTTCTAGTTTGTCCCTGTACAAATAATCTAAAAGTAAACACCATTTATAAAATTAATATATATGAATGCTCTAATTTAATTAGAATGTTTTTTTGCCATGAAAATTATGGAAATTTTAGTAAGATTTTAAGAAAATTTGACAAGGATTTTTGTAAATCCAGGTTATAGTTATTAAATTTCAATATTTTGGGTGCCTTAGAGGTTTTTGGTACTAAATTCATTTTCACCATCAAATACATGATTTAAACACTGCGACTGGAAGATTTCTTAAATTTTTTTTGCTCAAATTTCGACCACTTTTGGTCGTCCGGGAAATTCCTCTGCCTCTGCAGACAACTCCTATATGAATTGGGACTTTTGGTTGTTCGGGAAATTCCTCCGCCTCTGTAGACAACTCCTATATGAATTGGGTTTATTAAGCCGAAGACTTTTTTCATAGATTCTTCGTCTGCCAGCTATGAAATTTGTTATTTTAATAATATTTTTTTGTTTTGCCATGACAAGCCATCATTGAAGTATATGGATTTGTGGGCCTGCTCTGTCCAATAATTTTTAACCACATCTGTCGTAGACATGGCCTTTGCACCCACCGGTGCAAATGCTAGTTTATGATGGTTGAGGGAATGGGAGAGGTTTTCTTCAACATGATCTAATCCTTATAGGTAATATGATGAACTTTGATGTAAATGAGTTTTTTTTTTTTTTTTTGAAAATGAATAGTCACTCAAGTATAGTATATTTTTCATATCAAATATAAAGATATTTTACATAGAAACATATATATTCCTTTTATGAAATATAAAAATATATTTTACACTAAAACATGTATATTCCTCATATGAAATATAAAGATATTCTCCATGAGTATATTCCTTATATGAAAGATAAAGATATTTTCCAAAGCAACATGTATATTCTTAATATAAAATATAAAGATTTCTTCCACCAAAACATATATACTACTCATATGAAATATAAAATATTTTTCAATGGAATATATATATATATATATATATATATATATATATATATAAACATTTAAATTAAATATAAATGATCATAATTCATTATATATGAGATATTAACATCCTAATAATTCCTCCTTCACTTTATTTAGAACTATTAATTCTCAAAATACATTACACTTAGAACTACAACAAACACCTTAATAAAGTGGTCGATATACGTCAATCAATGTCATTTTTCATATGTCAATAGCTATATGAAAAGTAGAAAATGACATTGATAGACATATCAACCAATTTATTAATGTGGTTGTGCCAGTTGATGGTCAACGTGCATGGGGACGATTAGAAAACCATGGTTGACTATGATTAAATATGATCAAGTTATGTGTGATGATGATTAACCATGGTTGACTAAGGTTGATGAAGGCTAAGATGGTTGAATATGGTTGAAGAGCACTAACCAAGGTTTTTGAGTGTTGACCATTCTTTGTTATCATTAAAGTTGGTTGATTTTGGTTGATATGGTTAATGATGGTTACGAGAGCCAACCATGGTTGAGAACAGTTGATCGTGGTTGAAAAGGTTGATGAGAATTGACCATGGTTAGGTAAAGGTAAATGAGTATTGACCATTTGTGACAATGGTTGACCATTAGTGACAAGAGTTGACTATGGTTAAATATGGTTGGCCATGGATGACCATTGTAACCATAGTTGACCATTATTGAGGATCATGGTTGAACATGTGTTACTATAGTTAAACTTATTGCCATGTTTTACTATTTGTGACCATTTTGGACATGGATGATCTTGTTTAGGCATGGCTAACTATGGTTAACTATGGGAGAACATCGTTGACCATCATTTTCAATGTTTAACTAAAGAAGAAATGGTTGGCCATGGTAAACCATTGGTGAGAATGGTTGACCATGATTGACTATGACTAAATATGGTTGACCAAAGATGACCATGGTAAACGTGGTGCACCATTATTGAAATGGTTTGATCACTGTTGAATATGGTTGAACTTCTTATCCATGTCTGATAATGTTTGACCATAGTTAACATGTTTGACCAAGGATGAACTTGTAAGAGCATGGATGACTATGGATAACATCAATAAGTATTCATGAACATAGTTTTTCAAGGTTCACAACCCTTAGTTATAGATGAATATGGTTGAACATGTTAAATTTCCTTAGCAAATTAGTTTACCACGCTTGCCCATGAATTAATATGGTGGCCATGGTTGACCATGGTGACCACAAATAACCATTATTGAGTTGGTCACATTTTGAGATTGTTATTTGTTTGTCAGAATGTGACATCATCTTTTTGTTCACCACATCGTGACATCAATTTTTTGTTCACCACATATCATTGGGATTTTTATTTCATCACATGCAACATTAATTTTTGTCCGTTGCATTGTGATGTCAATTTTTGTTTATTACATTTCAATGTTGATTTTTGTTTGTCACATTGCGATGTTGATTCTTTATCATCACCAATAATGTCAGTTTTTGTTTATCACATTACAATGTCATTTTTTGGTCACATTGTGACATTGATTTTTGTTTATTACATTGCAATATTGATATTTGTTTAAGAGATTGCAACGTTAATTTTTGTTTGTCACAGAGCAATGATAAGTTTTGTACGTCACATGCAATGTCATTTTTTTTCATCACATTGTGATGTCAACTTTAGCTCAACACATTATGATGTCAATTTTTTTTTCACATTGTAATGTTGATTATAGTGCATCACATGCAACATCATTATTTTTGTCATATTGTGACATTGATTTTTGTTCGTCACATTACAACATTGATATTTGTTTGTCACATGTTAATGTCAACTTGTCTTTATCACATTGAATAATCACTATTTGTTCATCACATCACATGTCAACTTTTATTCTGCAAATTGGGACATTGATTTTTTTTGTCACATTATGAGGTAAAATTTTGTTCATAACATTGTGAAATTGATATTTGTTTGTCATAATGTGACATTAAGGTTTGGTTATCACATTAAGAAATCATTTTTTTTGTAATCACATTGTAATGTTCATATTTTTTAACATAGTTTAGCTTGACTATGTTGATATTATTTTTGTTGGAACCCAAAATGATATTGATGGGGGCAAGATGAATTAGTATTATGTAAAATTTAACAATTATTTAGCCCTCCTAACAAATTCAATAACATAGCAGAGTATCAATCACCTAAAGCTTTGAACACAAGATTTTAATGTGGAAACCCATAATGGGAGAAAACCATAATACTTCTTAATTATTTTTTAAAGTAAACATAAGCACCAACTTTAGTTTACAACAAATTTCATAGACACCAACCTAAAAGAGGTACCAACCCCCTTTCTCTACAAGCACCTACTTGCTAGAAGCACCCACTTCCACTAGTTGCAAGAACCAAATTTTTGAGGCACAAACCTCCTAATTTTTTCAAGCACCCACCTAAAGGAGACTATAATCCCCTACTCTGCAAGCACCTGCTTGCTAAGTCACTCTAATCCCTCTTTCATTATTTTTTCACACTCAGATCAGTGACTCCTCTTACTCATAATAATACACACAACATAGTTCAAATCTTTTGATCAACGCACACACACACACAATAGCATCAAAATTTTGACCTCTTTCGACATATATACCCTACACAACTCAACATTTACATGTTCAACACTTAGATCACATAGGTATGATGCTCAGTTACAATTTTCATCTTGTAGCTCCTCTCCCTTTCTTACTTTTACTAATGTTACTATTCTTATCACTTTATGGAGGTTACATATACTAATCAAACATCCAGGAAAATACATATTGCATAGTTATCTTCTTCTTTTATAATTTTGGCCCTTTATTTATCAGGAATATCAATCCATGGTATTGACCCACAAAAATTCTCACTTGACTATATCAGAAACTCATGCCTTGTCAACCTTTGAATTCATCACCAGCATTGGAGTGCTTCATCTCCTTTTCTTTTGGCACAAACTTTCATCATATAAAAATATGTTGGACTGAGGGCTACTCCTATTGTTACTAATAAAAATTGGTGCCCATCACTTTTATTAACAAGCATGCTTCGATGATCCAGGTGGATATCGGTGGCCACCCACCTATTCCATTTGGACCAGCACCATCAATTCTTGCAGATTTTCACATTCAGCACAACTTACTATTTTTAGCAGGTTTTCGGGTCCTCCACTCTCGGAGCCGTTTTGGGGGCTTAATGATCCAGGTGGATATCGGTGGCCACCCACCTATTCCACTTGGCCCCCACCATTGTCTCTTTCAGTTTTTCAGTTTCGGCATAACTTACTATTTTTAGCAGTTTTTCGGGTCCTGAACTTCCGGAGCCGTTTTGAGGCCCTAAACGATGTTTTTTGGGTATAGAAAGCGTGAATTTTTAAATAAAATTCGTCTTGACGGTATGAATCTCGGATATATCTTTCTAACGAGCTATTGAGCACGTCAAACAGAGATCAGATGCCAAAGTTATGCCCCCGGGAAGTTGAACCACCAATTTACCCAAATGGGCGCCCACAGTTTTGGCGCCTCATCTCCTACGGTTAGGTTTTGGACGTTTCGGATTCTACATTGTTTCTCAACAATAAATAGGCCCTCGAGCCTCATTGTAACATAGTTCAGAGGTCCGTAGCCACCACATCTCTTCTCAGAGATTCGCTACCAGCACCCCAGCTATTTTATTTCCATTATGTCTGTAAGCATCTTTCTGTTATTTGATATTAATGAAATGAAGTGTTATTTCCGCTGCATCTCTGTATTTATGGTTATGTGTTTATTCTGTTGCGTTCCTGCATAAAATCCGGATCAGTGGTATCAGAGAGGGATTGCTCTTTCTTTGTTTTTCTTTGCATGTCCCCAACGCGGTCAGGGTATAAGGAGTTAGGGCTCGATCTGGTTGAACCCTTGCAAGATCAGCCTCGCAAACCCCAACGACCTCCCATGGCGGAAGAAAAGAAAGACGAGGGAGCAGGAGATCCTATCAAAATACTGCTCGAGGAGGCTCTCGAGAAACAAAGGAACGTGATGATGGATAAATTTGCTCAAATCCTTCAACGACTGCCCACATATGGCGCATCTGCATCCAACAACCACTCTGGAGGCGCCACTCCCTTCAAGGTACAGGTAAACTTTGACATTCCTATATTTGAAGGAAAAATAGATGCAGACGCTGTAGACAGATGGTTAAATTTGGTGGAAGGGTATTTCTCGGTCCATGACTTCTCTGACCGAGAAAAGATTATTTTTGCACTCCTCAAAGCTGCCCCCCATGTCAAAGACTGGTGGGAAACCTACCGTGAGCAAGAAGGCGAAGGGGAACCCTCTCTGTTCTCGGCCACACCCACTTGGAATTCGTTCCGAGACGGCATCAAGGAACAATATTACCCTGTGGGGAGCTATGAGGACAAATGCATCCAATGGACCACGCTGCGGCAACAAAAGGATCAAGATGTGCACGAACTGACGAATCTGTTCCATACCCTACGCCTGTGAAGTTGGGTAGGAAATATTCGGAAGACATTTGTTCCATAAGTACGCGGCGTACGCACAAACACATTCGGGAGGAAATGGAGTTCCTCGACATTGTGTCGCTTAACGACATATCGCTATGCGCGAATCGACGAGAAATTTAAGCAAAAGAGACTTTGGATACGCGAATGCGTATTTTGCCCCAGAGGCAGAAAGAACAGGGGCAAGGCCAAAGCTTAATGCGACTCGGAAACGTACCACAAATCCGAGACACGAAGTGGTGTGAATTTTCATAACGACCCCACTCACGGCACGAACGAGGTGGCAGGGCTGACAATCTTTGGTGGGCAGGCTAAAGGCACCGAGATCGGATGCATTTTTCGATCACGAGGTTAAGAACAGGACAAGGTAATGAGGGAAGCGAGATCATTGATCTGGATCCCGGTGCCATTGTTGCCACCACCGAGATCCGAGAGGAGGGTCCAGAGGATCCAGAGGAGGGGGAGCGCCTCTTCCAGTCGCAGATGTGGGTGAAGGGTTCTCCGCTGCAGTTTCTCGTCGATAGCGGAGGCCAAAAGAACCTCATTTCAGCAGACGTCGTGAAGCGGCTCGGCCTACCAACCATAGCACACCCGCAACCGTATACCATTGGGTGGCTCCACCCAGGGAGAGATCTCCGCATCCGCCAGCAGTGCCAACTTCCATACAGCATCAAGCCATTCACGGATGAGGTATTGTGTGATGTTGCTCCTCTTGATGTAGCTGATGTATTATTGGGCCAACCATACTTATGGAGACGACATGCTGTGTATGAGTCTAGGCCTCGTGCTGTTATTATTACTTTGGGAAATAACTTGTACAGGATACCGGAGGTAGTACCGCCTCTTGCCATCTCTTTGACTACTGCAAAACAACGCAGTAAGATTGTTTCCCAGACCAGGAAATTCATTTTCCTTACGACTCATTCACAGGGAAAGAAGAATATTATGGCCACAACCTTGAAACAGGGCTCCCTTTCAGGGCTGCAGCAGATGGACAAAGTCATGGAGGAATACGATGACGATTTCTCCTCACTCATAGAGGTTCCTCTACACTGTCAGGATAAGCACTCCATTGATCTGACTCCCAATGCACCACCACTTGATGTTGCCATACATCCTGCAACTACACATACAGAATCCAAACATGTACTGTATGAGGCATTAAAGAAACCAAATTTACTAAACGCATCCGGCATGTCCACCCCACGGGTCCATGGCATCTTCAACACATTTAATACTCGGTTGATAAATTTTTCCACATCTCATGGAGGAACTTAACGCAATGGCGACCATTGCTTCCTAAGGGGGGAGGAATGATCCAGGTGGATATTGGTGGCCACCCGCCTATTCCACTTGGGCCCCCACCATTGTCTCTTTCAGTTTTTCCGTTTTGGCCTAACTTACTATTTTTAGCAGTTTTTCGGGTCCTCCACTCTCTGCCGGGACGTTTTGGGGGCTTAATGATCCCGAGGTGGATATTGGTGGCCACCCACCTATTCCACTTGGCCCCCCACCATTGTCTCTTTCGGTTTTTCAGTTTCGGCATAACTTACTATTTTTAGCAGTTTTTCGGGTCCTGAACTTCCGGAGCCGTTTTGAGGCCCTAAACGACGTTTTTTGGGTATGAAAGCGCCAGCGAATTTTCTGATAAAATTCGTCCCGACAGCTGTAGTCCTCGGATAGATCTTTCTAACGAGCTATTGAACGCGTCAAACGGAGATCGGGTACCAAAGTTATGCCCCCGGGAAGTTGAACCACCAATTTACCCAAACGGGCGCCCACAGTTTTGGCGCCTCATCTCCTACGGTTAGGTTTTTGGACGTTTCAAATTCTACATTGTTTCTCAACAATAAATAGGCCCTCGAGCCTCATTGTAACAGAGTTCAGAGGTCTGTAGCCACCACATCTCTTCTCAGAGATTCGCTACCAGCACCCTAGCTATTTTATTTCCATTATGTCTGTAAGCATCTTTCTGTTATTTGATATTAATGAAATGAAGTGTTATTTCCGCTGCATCTCTGTATTTATGGTTATGTGTTTATTCTGTTGCGTTCCTGCATAAAATCCGGATCATTCGACCACCAACGAATCATATGACCATGGGTCAAGACTACAATCTTAAGCTCAAAGGAATTTAGCATCGCATTTTGTGTAATGTGGTCAATTTACATTATAAAAATTTTCCCTCTGAAATCCAACTTCCAGGCTTATCCAAACTACACTTGGCAGTGCAATCTTGGATGCAATCCAAGGAGATATATCCTTCCATTCTGATGAATCAAAGGATATAGGATCTAAGTGTCTATTCCTTTATCACATTACCACATATATGGATTGCTCCAAGGCCCAAAAATATCTTTAAAAATTAACATGGGGTCCACATACTATTTCTTGATATTTGTGCCAAGGACTTAATTCAAAAATCCAATATTCGATCTATTCTAAACAACCTAATAACTCATGCATGATCCTTGAAATAAAAGTATAACTATGACTAGATTATTCAACTAAATCCAAATCCAGGTTACTTGCAAATGAGAATACTTGTTTGACCCTCAGAGGCATGGATACCCAGATACCTCCTCTTCACCTAGAACTTTAACTATATGGAACTTCAAACATTATTTTTGTGCCTGATCAAATACAGATCTAGGAAAAACTTAAAGTGATTGTTGTCTGCACTCCCAGAAACGTGGATGCCATCATGGAATTTTCCCTCTAGAATTTAACATCTTTTAAAACGTCAAAATTCCTTAACATTGTGAAGTCTTAAAAAAAAACTCCTAGTGTGAATCCTAAGACCTTACACATCATTGACCATGTCACTACGACATCATTTTCCATGTGTCACTTGAAAAGTTTCCACTTAGCCACCCAAAAATGTTGATTACAAATTCCATGTGTCATGACCACAAAGTATTATGTCATCATTTCCACCTACATTTCCATCCAAATGTCGCTTGTATTCCCACTTCATTCTCTGCCACCTATTAAAGGGTCCACCACCTACTCGAGAAATATGGTATATGGCCTTTTATCGTACGTCGTTTCCTTAGGCAACCACAGATACCAGAATTCAAGATACCCTCAAAGAGTCGAGATTTCATCAAATCCTATATTATTTTGCAACTGGCCATTTATACTATCATTCGAATAAGAAATCCTTACATGCACAAGACCCCAAAATAATGGATACCTACCAAACGTGATGGAACCTTTTTCTCATATGGAACCATGCATGGACTCCTTCACTTAAAACATGTGTTTTTCTTCATCCTGGGGAGTTATACTAAGTTACATATGCCATTGGAAAGCTCTCTGAGAGGGATATATAACCAAGAATTTTGAATTGTCTTTTGAAAAAGGTATCTATACATCAAATTCCTTAAAATATTGGCTACTAGGCTACACATCCAAAACTTAGAAACAAACTAGACTACCAACACTCAGCAAGAAACTAGGACATCATAACTTTAACCCACTACTAATATAATTAAAAGGCCTGCCCTGAACCTGAGATGAATGAAAACAACTACCAACACATTAAAAAATCCCCCCCTTTAGAATTGATGGAAACAAAACTATACATTGTTGGAAATTGATGGATTTAAACACCTTGAATCCCCCTTTCAGGTTGATGAAACTCCCACTAACTATGATAGATATAAAGTTACACTTTATACTCACCCTTTCCCTTGTTGTGAAGTGCCAATGTCTACACATTCTCCTCTTTTCTTTGAGAAGCCAAAGTTTGATCATTCTCCCCCTTTGACATCAATGGAAAAGGGATTTAGCTACTCCCACTGATTGGATATAATATGATTTTTTTAATCTCTATTGAACACAATAAATGCTTCTAATTAAACCAATTGATACCAATTTAAAGAATGCAAACTTTCCATTTCAATGTTCTTATAGTGCACCCTGTGCTCCCTAAAATTGTTCTAATTTATTCGATCTTGAAGCTCCCCTTGAGTTCACTCTCTTTTTTATTCTCAGATATCTTGACATACAAATATCCTTGAGATATTTAGACAAATTCAGTATTTCCTTGTGAAGGAAATTAGTGAAGATATGAGTGAGACGTCACTCCCAACTTTTTCCTCAAATGCTCAAAGGGATTTCAAGCAAGAGGTTTGGTGAATATATTAGCATTGTGTTCCTTTCTTGATATATGCACCAACCTCATAATTTGATCAACTAATTGTTCTATAAGAAAATGGTGCTTTATTGTATATAAATTGGTTTTTTAATGAAGAATAGGATTCTTGGAAATACTTATAGCACTTGTATTATCACAGACAATAGGAATTGGTGCATCATACGTTACCTTCATGCCTTCCAAAGTTTAGTGCTTCATCCACAAAATTTGAGTGCAATATGTTGTGGATTTTATGTACTCTTCTTTAGTAATGGATAATGAGATTGATGTTTTCCTTTCTCTTAAGCAACCCACCAAATAGTCTCCTAGGAAGAAGGAACTGACACAAGTGCTTTTCCTATCATCTACATTGTGAGCTAAGTCAACATATATGTATGTAGTTAATGAAAAAAATTCCCCTTCAGGATACTATAAACAAAAATACATTGTGGCCTTTAATCATATGAAGATCATTTTTGCAGCTAATAGATGACTTATTTTAGGGTTTGATTGAAACCTTGCAACTACACCAAAAAATTGCATTATGTTTATCCTTGAAGCTATTAGGTATAAGAGGTTACAAATCATTGATCTAAACAATGCTTGTTTGACCATAAGTGATTCATAATCTCTACTCAGCTTACAACTAGTGATTATGGGAGTTATAAAAGGTGAGCATTATTCCATTCCAAACTTCTTAAAAAAAAAACATTCCTCTTTCTACTTGTGTAATCTACAAACCCAAAAAAAAAATCTCCCAACAATGACATTTCAAACTCAACTTGCATTTCAGCTGCAAATTTTTGGCTTATTAAATTTGCATCACTTCCAAATATTATATAATCAACATAAACAATAGCAATTAAAAAATTTTCATTCATATTTGATATATAAAATTGATATTATTTGTCCCTCACATGATTCCTTGTTGGTGTAGGAATTTATCCAATCTAGAATATCATGCTCTTAGTGCTTGCTTTAGTCGACAAAAGGAATTTTTCAGTTTTTATACATAAGTTAAATTATCTAACAACTGAAACCATTTAGGTTTCTCTATATATACCTCTTCTTCAAGTTATCATTTTAAAAAAGTTGGTTTTATGTCCATTTGATATACTTTGCAATTCTTGTGATAAGAAAATGTTAGAAACATTCTTATCACCTCTAATATAGAAACAATAGCAAAATTTTCTTTAAAGTCTACTCCTTCGACTTGGGCATACCCTTTGCACATTAATTTATCCTTGTTCCTTTCGATCCTCTTTCAAATTGTTCTAAAAGACCCTATTAGATCCCTATAGTGTAGCCCCCTTATTGTTATTGTTGTACCCTTGTAGTCCCCATATTTTTCTTATTGTGACCCATAACATCCCCCTATTGTTATTATTGTGCCCTTACATTATTATTGTTAGGTCAACTAGGCTTATATTGTGACCCCATGGACTCCTATATATAGAAATGACGTTTTGTCATTTGTATCATCCAAGAATTGTTCATTTATGTACTGTAAAGGAGGTTTCCCCCTCAAAGTGGCTAATTTCTAAGGTGTTGATCTCTCTTTTCTTCTATTTTGGGAGTTGGTTTCATAACATTTTCTATCAGAGCTTTGCTGCTTCAAACAGGTCATCGTGGCATTTCGCTATAATTTTTTTTCTACAAAGGTTCAGAAGCTAAAAGCAAAAAATATCTGTGAAGAAATATTGAGGAAATTCGTGTAAAAAATTAAAATCTTGGTTCACACTATTTTCGGAGATATGATCTGTGGAAGTTAGGGTTTTTGCAGGTTGCTAAATTTCATCTCAAAGAGGTGACCTTGGGAAAATCAACATAACTCTCTCTCTAAGCATCAAATTGGAATTGTGTAAAAAGTGGGTGAAAGTACACAGACTTTATTTTCTTGTGTATCGATTTCAAAGCTGAAGGAGGAAACAACGACACATGGCACGTCGTACAAGTTTTCTCTACATAACCAGTCCAAAATTAGGTCATTGTGGGATATTGGGCATAAATTTTCCTTACAGAATCCAATTCGGGTCGAACCTGTGGCATTGGAAAGAAGATTTAGAGGGCTACTAAGGGAACGAAGATAAATTCTTGGGGATTGGAAATCACAGAGATACATCAGTTTCAATATAGAGCTCCTCAAAATAAAGAAAAAGGTGTATTTTTTTTTTAATTTCATAAGTCTTGTTTGAAAAATTAGTTTGAAGGGATTCCAAGGGCATATTGAAGTATATATATCAGTATTGTATTCTAAAATTTCCCCTAAAAGGAATTAAACTCCCATTAAACCCTCAGAAGTCTCTACTATGACTCATGAAGAGGACGAAGTGAAACATGATATATCAAAATTACAAGATCGAGTGCAACAAATTTTACTCTCGTAAAGAGTAACAAAAAATTAAATAGAAGCTAAGATGGATAGTTTGAATAAATGCATGGAAGATAAGGTGGATGGTTTAAAAAAATTCATGGAAGCTAAGTGTTGGTGAGGTAAATCCCCTCTGTGGAAAGAGGTGATCCCACTAGCCCTAGAGTGGGTCTAGCCACAAACGAGACACGTTATGACATCAATTCCTAGTTAAGAATGGACAAAGACTTGGTATCTCTTACCGTAGGTCCTGCGTTGTTGTGTCATCTAGAAGAATGGCCACCTCCCACTCCTGATTTGACACATCACGATTCTCTCATTCTCACACACGGATACCTACACATACACAAGAAACGAAGATGATACACAACATACTATTTCACATTCCTAACTATCAGTCAGTCGAAGAATACTAAATCAAATGCGCTAAACAAACATAACACAAAGATGGAATCAATATCATAGTTGATTATATTAAATTAAAGAAGGAAGATCACAACCAGGCTTCGACGTTGCGATCTCCTCTAGCAGGGTTCCAGCGGAGCATGTCTCACAAAGCTCGTTGGGAATTCAGACAGGGCTCTCTCTACGGGATCCTCCTTGGTTCGACCTTCTCTATAGAGATTACCCAACTATAATATCTCTTCTCCAAGTTTAGCTTCTTGGCTATATGTTCAGCTCCTTGGCTATATGTTCAACTAGCTTTTTTAAAGGGATAAGGCTTGTTTATATAGAGGGAGAAGGAGAGGTTAGGATCCCTATAATCATGGGGGGAGTCCTATCCTCCAAGAATGTTCCATCAACCATTTCCTAAAGGAAGATATCCATGTCTTATCGAGTTTAACCACTTGCAGAGTTTTGTCACAAAATACCTTCTTTGCAGTGACAAAATGTTGTGTAACAGATGCGCCCTAAATCATGAGGCCTGAGAGAGAGGGAGGGGTGAAATGCTTTATGAGAACGTGTTCGATCAAAACACTGCCGTCGAAAAACCTGCAAGTACGAATACAACTAATACATTTGATATATGACATGTGGCATGGGCGTAGCCATCCATAAGAGAGTATAGAAATAATGAGATCCGAGGTATGGGCACAACCATCCAGTAGTAGGGATCAATAAATAGACTTAGGTATGGTCGCAGCCATCCAATCAAAGGAGTCATACAATAAGTCATAATAATCCATAAAGAACCCGCAACTTGGATTTCATCAAATAAAACCTAGGGTCTTGCACTCCATCTCGACCCGAACATAGGAAAAATTCGAGCATACGAATGTGTCAGTTGAAGTCTAACATGCAAGAACATCGTCTGATTACCAACCAACAATGAAATATGTCAACAGACGTGATAGAAACCACCAATAATGACAATGGCTCTCAAGGTACAAAAGGTACAATCCACGGCATGTGAACAATGATCTGACATCGAACACCCACAAAGTCAGTCGATCAAAGGTCAATGACGAGGACCTTGCGTCGAATGCGAAGAACCTGCCATTGAGGCATGCAGGCTCTAAGGTACCTGAAGGGAGTCTCTAGACCAACTTCCTAGATAATGAGCTGGAGTCGACAGGAAGGGACCTTGATCGAAGGTGGGCTATAATGTCTCCCACATCATCGAAACGAGATAGAGGAATATGATGTTTATGAAACAAGACCAACAGAGAATCAGAGGGAGGGTGAAAACTACAGAGCCAAACTTCTCTTGAACATATTGGTGGCACGATAGTGTATTTGGCAGTATTTTATATCAAGGGATCTGAGGTCATGGTGACGTGGCAAAGAGAAGATGAGCGGTCAAAAGAGATTACCCAAACCCATGGAGGTAAGCAGATAACGAGATGAGATTTCCCCAACCCGACACGAATGCAGAAAAGTGCCATGTTCAAGAGCGACATACTGCCAACACGACTATAATCTTGGTTCCATTTCCCCCCAACATTTCCGGCGAGTACCTCTTTATTTTTACACAAGATTAAAGAGGATACCATATGCTTGTCATGTAATTTTTTCCTTCAGACAAATCCAACCTGGTACATTTTACAAGCCCTAGGAAGGAGGAACTCGATTAACGTCATGGTGACGATTTCCAATGTCATCAGAGTTTAATGAGTCTAACAAAGGAAGAACTCAGTGTCTTTTCATGTTTAAAGAGTTTGAAAAGAAGGAAGAAAATAAAACTCCATCAGTCCCCTTTCATAGGTAGTCTCATAGATCCGAAAAGGTAGAAAACTATGTCTGAGAGAACCTCTTAGTCGCGATAGGCTAAGGTATTCATTTTTCGTAAATAATCTATCCCAACTCGAAAAATGGGTAAACTTATACTGGGTAGATATTGTTTCGCAGCCATTTAACGAGTTCAAAATGACAGGAGTCTCGACAATGTTTTCAATTTTATAGAGTCAGAAAAGAGCTGAAAGATGACTCCTCCTGGAGGAACAAGTGGTTTTAAGGGTAGCTACTAGTTCCGATAATGGTGGAATGACTCAGAATAAATAAAGTTCAAGAGGTTGACTAACAAGACCACTCATCGCAGCGGTTCCTCAAGAATGGGTGAAACAACCAAGTGAAGGCATATGATCGGACAAGCAGATAGTGATGATGGAGTGAGAAAACCAAGGCTCATCTGGAAAAAACAGGCTGATAAAATGGCAATCACAAGAGGTAAAATTTTAATGGTTTCAGTTTTACACAAGCTTGAAACAAAGATAAACTATGCTTGAAACCGATTTCATTTTTACACAAGCTGGAAACGGAAAAAAAAATATGCTTGAAAAAATAAGCATGCCCCCAGCATGGTGACTCAATTCGAGGTACATGCCCCTCAAGCTTCAGTCCATATGAAAGGCAGATGGAGTGAAGGTTAAAATTATGAGATCAAGAGAAAGACTCGACTGGGATTTTACGAGATCGCATCAAAGACTCGAATTGAACAGGAATGGGTTTCATTGTTTTAACGAGGTTGACACATTAAAATAACTATCCTCATGACATCTTGTTCCATTTTTTAGGGAGCTTGACACAAGGAAATGAACTGTGCTCCAAAAATCTTGTTTCATTTTATAAGGAGCTTGACATAAGAAAACGAACTATGCTCCCACAACCTTGTTTTATTTTTTAAGGAGATTGACACAAAAAACGAACTATGCTCCGACAACCTTGTTTCATTTTTTAGGGAGCTTGACACAAGAAAAAAAAACTCTAATCTGACAATATTGTTTCATTTTTTAAGGAGCTTGACACAAGAAAAAGAACTATGCTCCGACAACCTTTCATCATGATGAATAAGAATTCATAGCTTCCAAGAGGTTTGCCTCTAGTGGGAGAACAATATCTTGAAAATCAAGACCCAATGCCCCCAGCACACGATGTACAATGGCACCATCACTGAATGCAGGCACGGGATAGGTAGCCACATAATTAACCTACGGTGGGGAATATACTACTGGAAGATAAATACCCAGAAGGGATGATGGTGGACTAGATGTCACATCAGGACCAAAGAATTAAAGTTGATCAATGGTCACGATCCATTCTTGGTGTGGAAAATAAATCACACGAAAGAGGGAAGAGACCACTGCCCCCATGACATAAGTATAGTCGCACCCAAAGTGAAAATTGAAATCTGAGGGGCCAGGAAAAACCATCACGTCTATATGGGCAGTTTTCCCTCCCAAAGTAACAGGAAACGTCGGAAGGATCCCTAACGGTTGACTGGTTCCTCTATTAAAAGCCAACAGATTCTGGGTAACAGGCATAAGCGGTGAAGAACCAAAAGCTCACCAAGTAGTGGAAGACAGAATACTAACAGACGCGCCTTCATCTAGAATAGTGCTAGGTATGACCAGATCAAATATTTGTATCGTTATCTCGAAAGGCACATAAGATGGAAGGTGGTATCTGGAGAATCGACTCCAATCAAAGGAAGCGATCAAACTACTTGGGGGGGATACCATAGAACTGAGATGGTTGTCCCCCGGTGTTACTAGAGTAAGAGGAGTACTCTCCTGGACTTCCATCATGAGAGTAGGAGGGGCATCTTCTTGCATTATAGGGACGGACGAATCTTTCGCCAAGTCCGCGGAATCTGAAGAAACAAGAAGAACATGAGGGGGATGAGATCGAATCTCAATGGAAAATACCTGATGAACCACTGATGGGGCCAGATCGATCGATTCCACGACCAATGGTTGGTGGGGCATGGATTCTTGAATTTGAATTTCCGAGGGAGTGGGACCGACCAAGGATAATTCTTGACCGACCTTTGAATCAACTAGCAAAGGACTCGAAGAAAATTTCTAGTAACCAGCCAGACGGCAAGGTGCAGGAACAGTAGGTTTGTCCAACACTCTCTTGGCTTTATCCATGTATGGAAAAAGGTGAATGGGATGATTCCCTTCACACAAATTACAGGGATTGGTAATATTTCCCTGTATTTTATGAGTCTTACCAGCGCTAGTCGAAGATGTGCCAATATGACTTCCAAAAGTCAAAAGCAACGGCAGATGGCTGTCAGACCATGCATCAAGTACCTTGGGAATACGAGGGTAGTCTCAAAGAAAATGGTTACCTTTGCAGAGCATGTAAGAGAATTTGACTTATCGTGGAAGCGTGGATGGTTCCGCAAGGGAAAGCTTCTTAGGCCTAATAGCTGCAGTATTAGCCTCTCGCTTATCTGATTTCTTCTTCTTTTTCTTCATCTTCTTCTTCTTAGCCACCTGGCTATTGGAATCTAGACTTTCACCAGGAAAAGTAGAAGAGGAGGACGGAGAAATAGGCGAAGAAAGGGAGAGGTCCACCTTAGAAGCAACAAGATGTTGTGTCGGCAAATGAGATGGTTGTATGGTGGATGGAACACCCGGGACTACCGAGGTTGAAAATAACCACACAGGCAACCCAACAGTTAACCCAGCCAGGGACAATGTTGCCATATAAGGAGCACCAACATTCCAAAAAGAAGGAAAAGGACCAGGATTCTCTTCGGAAGGGATTCCTGGGTTAGTGAACTCCGGAAACATTGTCATCAGAAACAACTTTAACACCCTAAGGAAAATAAATTTAACCAGGAATATTTCGTGGGCAGTTAATTTTTAAGACATTGAAACAAACTCTATCGTTTCACATTTTAAGAGTCGAGAAACAGGAAAAAGGTGACTCTATCACTTTCAGGTTGAAACGAGCATGAAAGGACAAGTGCTCGATGATATTTTCAAATTTATGGAGTCAGTAAAGATCAAAAAAGACTGCTCAGGTTGTCTAGGTAAAAGAGTGTATCAAGTTCCTGTGAACTGCCATATACACCTTGGTTATAAAATGAAAGAAGAATCAACCAAGGACTTGACGTACGTGTAGGTAGTCTCCCTGAATGCTGTGTTCAGTGTATCATGGTCACAAGGCGACAGACTTGGCTTCCTACGAATAAAAGGATTGCAACCTATAGGGATATCCCTTTATATACTCGATGGTACGAGGAGCACAAGTCTGTACTAGCATTGTTTGAAGCCAGACGGCGAGTGACAGCTGCTAGGTTTTAAGACGCCGGAACACGTTCCTAACTTAGACCACTAAATGTTTCGTTAAGTTTAAATTTTGCCTTAGGTTAATTGAATAAATTTTAAGTTGATCTTGTATTTATGTTTCAATTCCAAGGTCCTACTAAATGTTGGATCTCACAAATCCTTGAATGCAATCTACATGCCATAAAATACCATTTCGTTCAATGAAGAGCTATCTACGAGAAGGTTAGGAATTTCAAGCGATAGAAAATAATGAGAACTCATAGAAGTATTCACTACAGAACTTGATGCAAAATAATGAGAACAAAAAATCTTTCCTAGAATGTTGAGTGCTAGTTATGCAAAATATTTTCCAATTCTATGATGCAAACAAAAAATGCAAGCAAAAAATATATTTTTTGATTTTTTCAATGTAATAGAGCAAACATTGCACTAAATAACATGAAAAATGAATCTTCACACTAGTTCGAGAATGCTAATGCAAGAGTCTAAGTGAAACAATTCAATCAACTCACAAGCCAACAAAACAAAGAAAGATGTCAAAACGGACCCATACAAGAAATGTGAGCTATGCTTGGAGTGACAGGAAGCAAAACTGAATGAAAGAGACAAGACTCCACTAGAAAATTTGGCAAAAATTCCGACGGCCAATTCATCGCTATTCCGACACATAGTCGTCGCAAGAGCGACAGTTCGAGGGTAGGAAAAACATGGTTTACCATACCGTCGCAGTTCCGACGCAATTAAAAAGTGTCGCACTATCGACACTTTTTCCGTCGCTTCCAAACAAGCATCACTCTTCCGACGTTTCCCAATCTGTCGCACTTCCAACCTTTGTAAACTGTCGCACTTCCGACGAAATGTGGTCCGACGTTTTGAACGTTGCTCTTTCGACGTCTGTAAATTGTCACAATTACGACAAAATGTGGTCCGACGTTTCAAACATCGCTCTTATGACGTGTTTATACTATCGCTCTTCCGACGTTTCTAATCTGTCGCAATTCCGACGCTTACAAGGCGTCGGTATAGCGACGACAAGTTCAATTTAAAAAAAAAAAATGAAACTTTAAAAGAGGAAAAACGTTGTTTTGAATATATTATATGAAGTAAAACATTCCATGAAGTCATTACATTTTCACATCTGAAGATTGGAACCCAAATATCCATCCAGAAAAGTGGAAGTCCCACCCCAGACAATGATAGAAAAATACCCCATGTCACATACATGGACTTGATATAAAACCCAGTAACGGTCCACATGGAGATTATCGACAATCTGAGAAAGCATCCAAATATGCTCGAGGCATCTATAAGAAAGTGAAATAGCGGTATGTAGAATAGTAAAGCAACAGATAGAGTATCGACGTCCATTGTTCCAAATACAAATTAAAGTACCCAAAATCCTTGAACAGAGAAAAACGCTAATCATGTGAGGAGTGTGATATGTCCAAAATATAAAAAGACCATCAGACCATATCAATAAACCGGCAACATAGACCAGCATCGCTAGTTTTGAAGGCAGAGTGATAAACATTAATCATTTTTTTTTCACAAGAGAAAAAACGTTGTTTTGAATATATTATATGAAGTAAAACGGTCCATGAAGTCATTACATTTTCACATCTGAAGATTGGAACCCAAATATCCATCCAGAAATGTGGAAGTCCCACCCCAGACAGTGATAGAAAAATACCCCATGTCACATATAGGGACTTGATATAAAACCCGTAACGGTCCACATGGAGATTATCGACAATCTAAGAAAGCATCCAAATATGCCCGAGGCATCTATAAGAAAGTGAAATAGCAGTATGTAGAATAGTAAAGCAACAGATAGAGTACCGACGTCCATTGTTCCAAATACAAATTAAAGTACCAAAAACCCTGCAACAGAGAAAAACGCTAATCATAATCATGTGAGGAGTGTGATATGTCCAAAATATAAAAAGACCATCAGACCATATCAATAAACCAGCAACATAGACCGGCATCGCTAGTTTTGAAGGCAGAGTGATAAACATTAATCATTTTTTTTTCTCAAGAGAAAAAACGTTGTTTTGAATATATTATATGAAGTAAAACAGTCCATGAAGTCATTACATTTTCACATCTGAAGATTGGAACCCAAATATCCATCCAGAAAAGTGGAAGTCCCACCCCAGACAGTGATAGAAAAATACCCCATGTCACATACGGGGACTTGATATAAAACCCAGTAACGGTCCACATGGAGATTATCGACAATCTGAGAAAGCATCCAAATATGCCCGAGGCATCTATAAGAAAGTGAAATAGTAGTATGTAGAATAGTAAAGCAACAGATAGAGTACCGACGTCCATTATTCCAAATACAAATTAAAGTACCCAAAATCCTTAAACTAGTAAAATAGGAGCAATTAAGAATTCACTGTTTCTAACTAGTTTAGAAGAAAACATTTAGAATAATAATGATTAAAACCAGATTACACTTAAGTACCTTTTGATTTACTCCTTTTCATTAATTATTCATAAATGAAACACGGTGATATAATAAACAGATATAAAAACTTAAAACACAGGATAGAAATGACTTATTGATTCGTAGTTTGACACATGAATCCTGTAAAAAGTCTCTAGCATCAATTCATCATCCAGCAAGCCACAAAGAAATTTCTCCAATAGCACTTTATTCTGAAAAAGTCAATGTTACTACAAAGTATATGAATCCACACTTACTACTCCAATTTATGGAGTATTTATACAAAAAAATCATACAAAATTGAGATATTATCTAGGATAACTAATAAGTATTTTACAACAATATAGAGACAGATGGTCTCGTAGATAAGAAAAATGATAACTAATGTTGTGTTGTTTCCTTCTTTTAAGAATGTGCTGGAGGCAGGCCCTATATCTTGGCTTGCTGTTGTCCTCTTCAGTAATTCTATGTTGATTATTTTGTTTCACTGATACTCTTTAACTACTCTGATACTCTTTGACCTTTGTTCATCCTTTTATCCTTTTTATCATGATATACTGTGGTAAATAGGCAAAAATTTATGTAAGGATAATTTTTTACAAAAGTTCCATCATTTCTTCCCACCATTGAACTTCTGGCACTCTGGTCCTTTGTAACTTTCTTAGTGTTTCATCAGCCTCAGTATATCTGAAGAAATTAGGCTGATTTGGGAACAAATGATTTACTTCATGCTCAAGATAAAATAAATTCTCTAATCTGTCATGAAGGTTTTTCCCTGTAGGCAATGCTGCTGTTGATGAATTGGTTGAAGAACTAGCTTGATTATCAGCATATTTGTCCAATTTTTCAACATAACTATCAAGTTCCATTAGCTTATCTTCTGCAACTATAGGACTGGGCAATCCTCTATTTAACAAAATATTCAATCTTTCTCTGGAGGCAATGATTTCTTCTTGCATATCTGAGCACCTTCGTTCTAAATTCTGTACCAGAGTTCTTTTAGTAAAAACTTTCTTTATTTCCAGAATTGTTCCGGTCCTATCCTGAATACCAATTTCTGCAAGTTGATTCTTAGTCTAAGTATTCAAAAAATGTATAAGTCTATTGGCCTCTTCTGGCATATTTCCCAACTCTTGTCTTGATCTCTCAATCTCATCCAGAGCCAATTTAACTAAGCTATTCTGTTCATCCATTATTTGAATTGAGGACCAAACATCCTTTATTGATTGAATGATATTATCCCAAAGAATTTCATTTATTTCTTTTAAAGGTTTCTCCAATGTGAGATCCTTTTCCAATGCTTTGACTGCTTTTTCTAATTTGTTCACTTCTCTTGTTTTATCAGCAACACTCATTTTTGAAAGATCATATTTATGTTCTAGAGTGGCCAATTGTTCCTTTGTTTTGTGAAGCTCTATGGTCTGAATGTTCATATCTTCCATTGACTTTGTTAATTCATCAGTGTTCAAATTTGCAATGTTGCTTTGTGACAATTCTGCTGGCTGACCTGTTGTTGTTGTACCTGTCACTACTCCTGCTGTAGATACTAGAATATTTGCCTGCTTATCTTTTAATGCATTCTCAAGCTCTTTTTCAGTTGCAGTAAGTTGCTCATTCAATTTTAAGAGAAAATCCATTATTTCTTCCTCAGAATTTTGTTTGATGATTTCTGCAGTCTGTGGATGTCTTGAGGCCGGTAACTTTAATTGTTTTCTCAGAGCTGCAATATCATCATCTTTTCTCTTGATCAAAGCTTCAATACCTTTCACATCTTTAGGATTATGACCCAAACCAATGATTATTTTCTCTAAAGTTTTGATTCTATTATCCTTAGCCTGGGAGGAGGCTTTTTCAAGCTGCAACTGTGTATTAGTATTATCCAAAGAATCCTGCAACTTATGGGTCATCATTGATTTATCCGTTAGAGTAGAATAAATCATCTCACCTGTTTGCTTGTGTAGCTCAATTTGATCTAAAGGATGGATATCCTTTACTAAGACTTCAAAATTAGTCCTAACGTAATCTGCAGCTGTCTGAGGCTGCCGCACCTTGGGCTTCAAATGGCTCATTAACATCTTACCCCGTTGGATGTCATAAGCTGACATCAATCTTCTTTGATTTTTCTGAGCTGCATTCAAAAATTCTGCTGTACACTTGAAGTCTAAGTGATCGTTCTGGTCTTTATATTGATGGAATGTTCTTTTATGATCTCCTATAGTTTTACTGTGGAGGTTTGAAAGAAGATATTTGAGACTTTGTTATGCCTCCCAGATTCTCGTTTTTGAAAAATTAGTGGATGTCCCACTACTCCGTACATGTTTGCCGATCATCTTCTTCCCCAAGAACGGATTTCGAAATGATTCATATTCTAAGGAGTTAATTCTCCGGTTTTAACATCTGGCCGTTTAAAAGAGCCACCAATAGAGTAGTTAGTAGCTTGTTTCACCTCTCTATTTTCGTCTTTCATTCGCAGGAGTTTGTAAAATAGAAATTTCTTGCTCACTGATCTGAGTAGGAGGAATTTTTCCTTGACCTTGTTCTTTAGAAGTCTCTGGTTGCGCTGTCATTATGAATTTTTCAATTATTTGTATATTAGGCTCCTTTTCTTTTCCTTTAGATTCTACTGCTACTGTACTAATCTCCTGCAAATTTTGTTGTAAAGTCCTGGCTGAAGAAGATCCCTGCACCTGTCCAAAAGATTCTAGGTCAAGTATCTTTTCAAGATCTTTCATTACATTTTCAACATTGACTTGCTCACTATCTTTTTCAACCAATGTCCCTTCTGTCCATTCATCCATATTAGTATATTGTTCTATTTCTGGGATTCTTTGATGGATGTATGGTGACAGTTTATTTTTCATTCTTCTATCACAAATAAAGTTGTTTGGATCATAAGGCACCCAGTAGAAACTCTTGTAGCATGATAGTCTTCTAAAATCCTTTCTGCCTCTAGTTTCCACTTCCTAGAGTACAAAACAAATAAGGGAACTAATTGGCTCTTTGATCTTAGTTGAGCCTTTTCTTTGCATTGCAAATGAATTATATCCAATTATTCATCTCGCCCGAAATATTCGAATGCAAAGAGTCTCATTGGGACATACTTGGGCAAGAATGGGCATAATTCACATCCATGTATATATCCCGATATTTGTGTAGCTTTGAGCATAGGCACTACCACCTATCTGTAATGATTTGAGAGTCAAGATTTTCTTGATTTCCATTAGTTAATTCTTAGAGAGACTCCTGTCAACAAGGTAGTTGCAGGATGAACAAAAAGGTCGACAAACTCATTATAGGAATAAGGAGAATCAGAGGAATTGTGAGTAATGGCAGACCAAAAGATGACTAACCTAGGGTTCCCTTTGGCATCAAGTTTCTTAACATAAAAAGGGAAATTTTCTGACTGAAAGTAAATCATGAGATGATATATGACAGAAGAATACTTAAATACTCTCTCATTCTCAAATATCATGAATTGATCATGGATTTTTTCAGCAATATAAGATGCAAAATCATACTTGACAGCAGGAGGCTATCCAGGGGTAAAAATGGATAACAATACTAGGGTTAAATGATCAACATACTCACTAGTATTGAAGCCCATTATGGAAGATATCATGTTTAAAATAAGTCTACCCTCGTCAATAAAGAAAGTATAACCATAAGGGGGAGGGTTTTTAGGCTGATGCTCTGGTAACATGAAGGTTTGGCATAGGCGGTTTAACTCTTCATGGGATAACTTAGTAGATTTCTCAAGTAATTTAGCCATGGACAGGGGAGTGAGAGCTTGACCAGGTTGGAATTGTAGCATTTCACTTATGGATTGAGCAGTTATTGGGAAAAGGACATTTTGACTTGGGGATAAAACTGCTTGTTGGTTGGGATCATAATTTGCGTAGCAATAATGGATTAACTCAGGAAAAATATGGACTGAAGGGAGAAGGTACATAGGAAGATTTGATTCCCAAAGTCCAAAGATGTCAGAACCATTCAAATAATTGTCTCTGCAGTGGCAAAATATTCGAAGAGGATTCTCACTGAGATGCAAGTCCTTAATTTGAAAATCCATATCGGCTAAAGGCAAATAATCCAAGTCCTTGTGAGGGGCATTGATGGGCATGACATTCAGAGCTACAGGAACTTCCATTTTTGGTTCTTGTGGATTCAGAAATGGAATTTCAGGGTTTTTGTGGAAAAGGGGCACAATTACCAGTTTTGGGAATATAATTGCATTTCTGGGAACGAAAAAGACCAAACTAAACTTCTTTTCAGACCTTAGTGTAGAATTAAAACTAAAACCAGAATTTTTTACAGAGTTTAGCGGGGAATTGGAATAAATACCTATTTATGGGAAATGAAACGTGTTTAAACAGGCGCTGGTTATGATAGAAGAACCCTGAAATACTCGACTTCAATTCTCTTCAGCAAGGTAACGATCAGCAAGCGTTAACAGTTGGTTTTTGAATTTTGTTGCATGGAAGACTGGCTAGCGCACGGAACAATGAAAATGACGCAGACGCAATTTATTTTATTTACAAAGTCAAAATGGTGGCGGGTTTTGATTGATGACGTCAGCATGTACGATGGTTTCGTCACAGAGGGATAGGAGCAGATCTTTGTTTGGGCCGCTCGCGCAGTGGAAATCTGGACCCGAAAAAGATTAGGGCGAATTTGATAAGAAATTCGCGTCACAACTCTCCCTCCGTATGCCATCCCAACGTCGGACCCGAAAAATATTAGGGCGGAATTCATTTGGTTTTCGCATCACAAAATCGACCGACGTCAGCAGGCTATTTTGGAACGCGAATTTGGTTTGAATTATGGTTTATCGCCATTTGAAGTCCGACGGGCTCGACTTAAGAATAATTTTGTTTGATCCCATCTTATAAAATTTGTGTTGGTTTTCTTTGATAATACACATATTTATAATAAATCATGGGAATACCACACTAGTAAACATGTGGAAAAGTTATATAAATTATTGAGAACAATCATTTTTATGAAAAAATATCCAAATGTGCTTTTGGGAAATAAGAATTCGAGTATTTGGTTCATATTGTTTTAAAGGAAGGAGTGAAGTTGGAGCCTCAAAAGATGCAAGCTATTACAAAATGACCTATTCCTAAGAAAATCAAGGTTCTTAGAAGATTTTTTAGATTTACATGATATTATTGATCATTTGTTAAGAATTATGCATGCATTTCAAGTCCACTCACATATCTCTTGAAGAAAATATCATTTATATGGAATTATGAGGCTACTTTGGCATTCTCTCTTTTAATGGATGCCATGTCTTCTACACCAACATCGGTTGCACCTACTTTTGGTAAAACATTCATAGTAGAGTGTGAGGCACTAGGACAAGGAATTTACGTAACATTAACACAATATGGGATATCATTGGCTTTTAAAAGCAAGGAATTCAAAGAAAATATTTGGTGAAATCTACGTATGAAAAATAAATGGAAGCAATATTACATGCAATAAAAAATGGGGATAGTATATCACTGGGAGGTACTTTAAAGTCAAGATATACCATGCTAGCATAAAGTATTTTTTGAAGCTATGTATTTCATTGGAAGATTAACAAAAATGAGGAGAAAAAAATGCAAAGTTTTAATTTTGAGATAATCTGCAAAAAGGGTAAGGAAAATTTAGTACATGATGCTCTTTCTAAAATAGAAGAGGCCTCAAATTTATATCCAATTACATTTTCTATTCCTATGTGGCTAGAAGAAGCTTTCCATAATGGAAAAATGACAATAGTACTAAACAAAAACTAAAATTTATAAAGGATGGGATGAACTCTATGGAGCATTGGGAGTGAAAGAGAGATATACTTTGGTGCAAATGTAGAATATTTTTATGCATGCAAGCATATTTGAATAAACCAATATTAAGGGAGTCCCATGTCTCTCTGATGGTAGGACGCAGGGTTCCTTAAAACATCTCAAAGGATCAAAAAATATATTTTTGGAAGGAATGAAGAAAGATATTCAAAATTTTGTAAGAGAAGGTCAGTTTTGCATAATAAATAAAAGAGAGATAGTAAAATCTCTAGGGTTACTTCAACCATTCCACATACATATTCAAAGACTAGAAGATATATCAATAGACTTTATTGCAGGGTTACTGAAATATAAAGGTAAGTATTACATTTTTGTGGTCATTTATATAGACAAATTTTGTAGATTTTTTTTGTAGAGCTCAAAGTACATAAACAACAAGCCAAGTGGCAGAAGTGTTCATGAAAGAAATTCATAGTCTTCATGGTTTTCCTAAAGTAATAGTAACAAGAAACTTTTGGAAATAATTATTTAATATGAGTGGAGAAACACTAGCTGCCATGAGTTCTACATATCAAACACAATCAAATGGCCAAACAAAAATAGTTAACAAATGTTTTTAAGGTTATCTACAATGTTACTCTTTAGAAAAGGAATCTTAATGGATGAAGTGGGTTCCTCAAGGAAGAATGGTAATATGATACTATCATACTACCTATCACACATCTACTAAAATTTCCCCATTTAAGGCCCTTTATGGATATCCAACTCCTAGTATCTCATACTTTTTGCAAGATAAGTCCAAAGTATAGGAAACAAAGTCACATATAGAAAATACTAAAGAAACTTTGAAAATTATTATGGAAAACCTTAAAATGACATGAAACATGATAAAACAACAAGGGGAACAACATTGAAGTGAAAGATAATTTGAGGAGGGTAATTGGGTATTTTTTAGATTATAGCATTATAAGCAATCTTCATTCAAGAAAAAGAAGAATAAAGAATTAGCTCAAAAATGCAATGTGGAAAAAGTCAAAGTCGGGATTAAATCGGAAAGGGTCCAAAATTTGAAATACTCGATAAAGTCAGGAGTTTTTTGAAAAAGTCGGCAAAACTAAAAAAATACAAAAATATTCATTTTTGGAAAAAATCTTGATTTTTTCAAAAAAAATTAAAAAATTATTAAAGAAACTACCTCACTCAAGATTTTTTCGAAAAATTCGGCAAAAATTCGGGACTTCGAGGATAAAATCGTGACTTTTGGATGAAAAAGTCGGCAAAAAGTCGGCCGATAAAGTCGGCTCTGGGAAAAATTTGGGATTTTTTCAAAAAGTCGGGACTTTTTGCCGACTTTTTCCACACTGCAAAAATGTTATGGCCCTAAATAATTATTCATAGGATTGCACAAGTGGTATAGAAGTTATATTTTCCTTCTTCTTTCATTCATAAGGTTTTTCATGTATCTTGCCTAAAAAAGGTTTTGGGAAAAAATATGCCAATGTAAATAGAACTTCCAAAATTAGATGAAGAATGAAAGTTGATTCTTGAACCACAAAAAGTTATAGATAAACATTTTGTATCTCTTTGACATATAACCATTATGAGGTACCTAATCAAGTGGAATAATGTTCCTCTAGAAGAAGGTACATGGTAAAATGATCAATTCGTGATGAAATACCCACGGCTAAAGGGTTCGTTTGAAGTTTTGACAAAGGTTTTGTTATATGTTTTATATAACGTGCGGCGGAATAGTTTTATTGTTTTTTAAGGTCCCACATAGCGATCAAATTTGAAGGGCAGGTCCAAATTTCAATTATAAGGGCATATATCTATGTTGCCCTTCCATAATGAAAAGCTTTAAAAAAAAACTTTTCAATTGACCACAATAAATTATTTTTACATTTCATTTTCAGAAAGACAAAACCATCAATCTTTATATTAATAAAAGACTGTTACACATACAACAATGAAGAAGGCTCCATCTTTCATTGCTTAAATATCTCATTGGCAATGTCAACATAAGTCTTGAAGACACTATTATAAGAATTTGGATACATACCACCGGGATATAGGAGATTCTTATGTGTCAGATTGTGTAATGCAATTTTGACTTTGTCTCACAAGGAGCAACAGCATGGAGGTCTAGATTTTTCTTATAGAACTTTTTTATTATTATTTGAAACGTTGTTTATAGATATGAATACAACAATGAAATTATGAGCATGGTGGACAATTATTCAAGCTCATGATGCCAAACCATGATGATGTAAGTTTGGAATTTAACATTTTTACATGTTAAAGAAAAATAGTCAAAATCACTGACAACTTAGTATGCCATAATTAATAATCATTCCTTGTTCACTTTTGTTAATAGGTTTATGTCACACGATGATGCAGGGGCATTAGGCACTAGCCAACAATGTAGGAGGTTTTGTCCACATGTTGTGGCTAGGAGGGTTCGAAAACATTTGAGTTGTAACAGCTAGGTGTCAATACCTCAGCTGAATGTATTACTTAGACTAGTTAGAGTTGTAGGAGTCGAACAGTTTCAGTTAGTTGAATTATTATAATTAGACCTTTTGATTTCTAGAACGGTCCTCTTAGAGGAACCGAAGAGCCATATGTTATGTATATAAATTGTAATTCCTCGTATGAATAAAAGTAGAGAGGGAAGAGGAGAGTAGAGAGGGGATTTCTGCAATAAACCTGTGTGTGTGAACAATTGTTTCCAGTTAAATGATTTCCAAGCTTAGTTGCCATTGAATTATCTCGAACTGCTAATTGTGAAGAATTTTTTAACTGTGAGGCGATTGGGTACTGATAATTCCATTCTTCTGTCTTTGAATTGCCGTAAATTGTTGGATAACCCTGTGAACTCACCCCACCCGAAGGCGAGGTCTGTGTAGAGAACCGGGGTCGTGAACACTGTTCAAATATAAAAATCCCACTTAATAAAGAGACAAGATTGTTGTGCTTTCAGAACCTGACCCGAGGATTGGACATGAGTTAACAAACAAAAGGATAGCGGAACCAGACTTGCACTCGTGGTCAAGCCCTGTACCAAAACCACGAGCGGAATCACAAAAGCGGGTTGCCCATATCGCACCGTTTTTGCGGAGTAGGCGGTATTTCCTATTCGCGAGCGATTCCATAGGGAATGCGACACGTGGCGAAGTGACCCCGGAAAACAACCGTTTAACCCACGCCATCGCACGTTAAAGCTCGACGTTGGAAGCCGAGCGAAATTTCCAAGAGTCGTTGATTTGGAGAAGGGCCATCGGACGGTGGTCGCACGTTGAACTTGCCCGGAGGTTAACTAAGGTGTGCGGAGGATAGCCAGGTACGATACGAGTGTTTGATTGGTTATTGATATATATAGGTGGGGCCGGAGTATAATGAAATAGTTTAATTAAACGATTGGCGGATAATTAGCATAAGTCTGGAGCGTGATTGTTGTAAGGCTGGGTGGTGAAATATAGAGCCGAAAGTTCATTACAAGTTATTTATTTAAAAAGAAACATGGAGTATAAATACAAAGTGTTGAAAGTTAAACATTGGTTATAAGGATTGGAGATAATATAAAGTTGGGAATATAAATTAAATTCCAACCATTGTGGATAGTATTTATTTATCAAATTCTACGAATTTGATAAATAAACCCGAAGAAATAAGAAGTCAATTAAGACTCAGGATGGAGGAAAAGAACGGGATAAACCAAGGGAAAATGCTGACAGAGTGATTATAGACACACCAGCTCTCCTTAGGGGTCCAATTTCAGTTTTGTTGCGTCACACGATGATCTCTCTTCTCTGGCATTTACTTGTATTGAAGATCACTATTCTAAGAATAAGGAGTTATTTTCTCCAAAAATAACCCTAGCCAAACTTTGACAATGCATCAATGATATCTTTCTATGCTTCATAAGTACATATGTTCTACTTCTACATCATGTCTTGGAAGTGGTTGTTTTGCTGGAAATTATTCAACAGTTGGTTTCATACCAAAGTCTTTTTCACATTTTTAGCATCCAATACATGAAAAAGATAATGGTTTAAAACAACATAAATATTTGAAATTTTGCAAGAATTGTCTGGCACACTTTGAATATGAATTTTGAAGTCAAGTGCATGATGTTGTATAGGATCAAGTGTCATTTTGAATACTAAATGTTTCACAAGAAACTTCTCAACATGCTACCCTGCAGTAAGGATTAAATGACAATATTGCATCAACTATTTCCATAATAAAAGTGCACCTCAGCCATAAGACTAAACAACTACAAATGTTGTAGATCTAACAAGACCACACAATCAAATGCATTCCACAAGGCCAATACCGTATGAAAAATGAAAAGGAGTTTGCAACCAAAAATACTTTAGGCAACTAATTCAATTAGATACACCAAACCATCAACAAAAAGGAAAACCAGCCTACTTGGCCCCAATATTTTCAAATGGGTCCTCTAATTCAACCAATAAAAAGGCCAAAACCATAGCATTGAGATACATTTCATTACACTGTCAATAACAATAAAATTTGACTCAGCCATAACCCTTTCCTTTTATTGTTGTGAAAAGCTTTATGCATTACTTTAATACTGAATTATGAACTGTAAAGGAACTTACAAAATGTGACATTACGAACCTAGTCAAGCGCACAAGCAAAAATATCCTGGACATGACCCTGGTTGACAAGTTGTATTGCTCATGATGCAAGAGGATTTGTACCTACACTGCCAAGTCAATCAAAATCCATCATTATCTATACAATAAATACGAGTAATTGATGTAGTATTTTTTACTCTAAGATGCATTCTTATGATAATGTTAGAACATATGTTGAAAATGTCAAAACATACCTGAATAAGCTCCTCTTCATTTCAAGAACAATTTATTGGAGTTGCATGAACTTGGAACAAGCCTCCCACGATATGAAAGAGTAGCAACTAAGTCAACAGTGACTTTTTTGTTGCTACACTGGATCGAGGGAGGTTTGCTCCAAGATTAAATCGCTCCAATAAATTATTCTCTACTAAACAGGGCCAACCACGTGAAGGTGGAAGCTCTTATGCCCCCCCCTCACATCACTCTCAATTCCCCAATACCCAATCTATATTTCATTTTTTACTTTCATGAGCATAAAAAAAATATTCAATAACTAATAAAAAAACAATTCAACAAAAAGTACGCAAGGAGACATTGCAATTAATGCTTGACATAAAAATAGTATGATAAATGAGTTTTTTATATAACGCAAAAAACGTTCCAAGTATGGTAACGTTTGTCTTATAATAATACAATATTTTACATTATCAAATTTTCTTTTTCTTCTTCCTATTTCTAAAGCTCCTAATTACATCATCAATATCATCATGCTCTGCTCTTGTTTCGTGCCTTTCGACCCGCACTGCTGACCTAGTTGCGTAGTCACGATGTCTGGTCTCATCCAGTGACGGGGCATCGCCTACAAAAACAGATAATATTAAATTTTAATTGTCAGTTTTTAAATATCATTGAACTAGTTCGGTAATATTAATAAAAAAATTACAATGAGATTATTTACCTGGTGCACCAGTTGTCGCCGCTGACCTAGTTGCGTTGTCACGATGTCTGGTCTCATCCAGTGACGGGGCATCGCCTACAAAAACAGATAATATTAAATTTTAATTGTTAGTTTTTAAATATCATTGAACTAGTTCGATAATATTAATAAAAAAATTGCAATGAGATTATTTACCTGGTGCACCAGTTGTCACCGCTGACCTAGTTGCATAGTCACGATGTCTAGTCTCATCTAGTGACGGGGCATCGCCTACAGAAACAGATAATATTAAATTTTAATTGTCAGTTTTTAAATATAATTGAACTAGTTCGGTAATATTAATAAAAAAAAAATTGCAATGAGATTATTTACCTGGTGCACCAGTTGTCGCCGCTAACCTAGTTGCGTAGTCACGATGTCTGGTCTCATCCAGTGACGGGACATCGCCTACAAAAATAGATAATATTAAATTTTAATTGTCAGTTTTTAAATATCATTGAACTAGTTCAGTAATATTAATAAAAAAAATTGCAATGAGATTATTTCCCTAGTGCACCAGTTGTCGCCGCTGACCTAGTTGCGTAGTCACGATGTCTGGTCTCATCCAGTGATGGGGAATCGCCTACAAAAATAGATAATATTAAATTTTAATTGTCATTTTTTAAATATCATTTAACTAGTTCGGTAATATTAATAAAAAAAATTGCAATGAGATTATTTACCAGGTGCACCAGTTGTCGCCGCTGACCTAGTTGCGTAGTCATGATGTCTGGTCTCATCCAGTGACGGGGCATCACCTACAAAAATAGATAATATTAAATTTTAATTGCCAGTTTTTAAATATCATTGAACTAGTTCGGTAATATTAATAAAAAAAATTGCAATGAGATTATTTACCTGGTGCACCAGTTGTCGCCGTTGGGACTGTTGCCCTGTCTTCCTCTCTGGTGGTAAGATCCTCAAGGGAAACATTCTCTGTCATTTAAACAAAAAAAAGTTATAAGGACAACCATCAAGGTATAATTAGAAAAAATTATAAGTGGAAATTAATTACCGTCACGGCCCTCACTGATAGTAGCATTGTCGGCCAGGTCCCTACTACAATGATCAGGTTGCACGTGAGGATCATCTACATTTGGCTCTAAAACTGGGTTATTTGCGTCGTCGATGGTGTTGCTCCCCTAATTTAAACAAAGTTTTTAGACATTAAATTTATGGATGAAAACAAACATATTGAAAGGTTAATGTTTTATCTTATCAGGCATTCTGGATCTTGGGACCTACCCCAAGCTTAGGCGACGTTCAACTACGGCTTGATAGCCAAAATGGAAAGCGATATTTTTATCTTCCTCTGTAGTTTCTGTTCAGAACTCATCACCCTACATTACATATGATTGTGTATTTTTAATCATATTTGATAGGATTACAAAAACGTTGGAAGGCGATACAATTAATTATAAGATGTTTAGCTACTTAATTACAATTCTTGCGGCCAATTTCAAGTAGCCGCCCTAACCTAGCTTGCGATGGCCCTTTTTTTCAATCCTAGCTTTGGTTTCCTTTGAGGTGTCAGGAAACCTAGCATCAAAAGATTAAAGTCAGATATGACATAGCACACTTTTATTTTAGACATAGAGAAAATTCAAGCTATTGAATTAAAGTTGTAATTTACCTTGCGGGTCCAGTTGGCATTTTTCCTTCTTTCTTTGCCCTTTTCTCTTTTCCTTCATGGATGAGTGCTCTCCACTCACTCTCTAGAACTGTGAGAGGACACTCATATCTAGGGTGAAATTGCAATTGCGTCCTATAGGTGTCCCTGATATATTTCAAATATTTGCCGGCTACCCGAGCCACCGCTGTTCTGTCAAATGTGCCAACCCCAAAAAGGGCTTCTAGATAATCTAGAAGTTCTTTTTTTAGGTTGGAACTCTGGGAATTCCACCCTGTGCGTATGGTTGGGCCAAAAATTACCAACGAATGGCTCTCCAGATACCTGTAGAACTCATTTTTTCCTACACAGAAAAAAGAAGAAGATATTATCATTAATTTAAAAATAAAAATCATGATAAATATGTTTTAGATAAAGTACATGAAATAGTTAAAATATTAAAATTTACCTGGGAGTTGTACATGCTTTATAGGGACACCTTCATCGTTCACCGACAACGTGCCATTAATGGTCCCTGTGGAGCTGACACGTGTAGCTCCAGGAAACGCAATAATGTAGTTGGCCATATCAGCCTCATCATTGCCAACACGTTCAGCGGTTGGCTAGGTGTCTGCTTGGGCAGGGTGTGTTTCTTGGCTGGCACCTAAAGGAGTAGAAGGTGTACGAGAGGGTTGTTGAGCAATCTCTTGCCCTTGTGTCCCACTACCACCAACACCAGATTCAAGAAGTGCCAGAAAAAGCTACATACAAAAGAACTTTTTGTTAGTTTAGTCGATGTAAAAATTAAAAATCAAACTATCACAATTCATCTCATGCAGAACAAAAAAAATATCCTTTTGACTTTTTATTATTACCTGATATCTTTCTAGCTGGCTCATAAGTTGTTTTATCCTCTCTTCTGTTTCAAGTGTTTGAGGCGCGTCTATCAAAGTATTAAATTCCGACCTTGCATCTCGTGCCTTTTTTCGCAACAAGAACACTGGAGATAGGGATAAAGAAAGCTCTTCCTCAAAGAGGGAATCATCAGGCGTACCATGGCTAGGTGTCTGCATATTTGAACAAAATTAATATTATTTCAATTATGTAAATAACTAAAATACATGAAGATAGAGCAATGCTGGCACTTTACATGTTCTTCCGCTGGCCTCTTTCCGCGATCATCCCGTCTCGGGGTTGTTCCTGTACTGCCCTGATCAGTCTGCCACATTGCAATAAAATTATAAATGTAAAAACTTGAAAACAATATCTAACTTGAAAACACAAAATGAAAGCTGAAATAATTTCTAATAAGACACCGGAAGACAGAGTTAGAGTTTCAAATATGCCTTGCATTGAATTCAGTCCTGGAAACATGTCATTTCACATTAAGGCACCCAAACAAGAGACGAGTTGACAATGAAGACCTTATTGAATATATTGTTGGAGCAACTTCTAGTAAACTTGTTGTGAAGACCTTGAGGACATTTTTGGAGCAACATTGTTGAAACTGATGGTATAGCATTGTTGGAGACGATCTTGAAGGGCCTTGAAGTGAAGCTTTTGGAGCAACTATTGAAAAATCCTTAGAGCATTTAAGTAAGGCACTTTCTATCTTCCATCACCTTTTTCCTTTCAATATCCTTTAAACGGTTTTGTTGATATTTAATGTTTGAAATCACGTTATAATTCCTTGATTATATGTGTTTGGGGACTAGAATAATTTCACACTAAGCCATGCAAACTTAAAAGTAACTTAACAGATCCATAAAGTAATAATAATCATAATTCCTAATTTCCTATTGTACGATATGATGCAAATTATTCAAACATGAAGCAATGAAGACATGCGATGTCTGAATTTCAAGATTGATGAACCAATACAAGAAGTTAGAAACTACAACTTTGATTCAATACTTTGTGTCCTAACTCCATGAAGGAATCTAGTTTGTAGTACAAAACATGCATCGTGTATTATCAATTCTTAATTGACAACAACTAAAGGTCATCTACCTCATCAATTCCTTCCCATTTTGTGTTTTTATGTTATATTCCTTATAAAAGTGTCAAATTTCTCTCAAAGTAAGCAACCACTGAATAAAATAAAAAATAGTTGAGATATGATTGAGAAATGGTCATTTATTTATTGAAAGGATCTTCACAATTTCTTTGGTTGCTTTTCATCTCAAGAAACAAGAAATGACCTAAGAAACTATCGTGATGTAATATAAGAAACAACACGGTGCAATGGCCATTTTCAAAGCCAAGTGATGTACATTGAGGACATGGCCTTTATTTGGTTCTTGTTTCATAGGAGTTTCGGGTAGAAATGGAACTTTGTTGTACCATTTCTAGTAGTAAAAAGGGAAAACCTTCTTTTTCCATGGGAAATAATTTACCTTTCCTTTTTCAAGATAATCTAAATCACAAAAAATATGAACTATACTGCACACATTCTTGGATAATGTGAAAGTGGAAAAGGAATACCTTACACAAGTGATGCACACATGTACATTTGAACACTAATATATTTTTGTAGTTGAAATGCAATGCTTGTTTTCATTTAAATGTAGGATTTTTAAAGCAGGGAGAAATAATGGCAGCCAAATTAATAAGCGTTTCTTTGGGAAAAATTAAATCTTGTATTGGGTGATGAAGATAATAAAGGGTATTGAATCTTGATTCTTGACATCTAGAGAGAACCCTACAGCCTAACACAATCTAATGGAATTGACCAAAAAAACCCAAATAGAGTCAACCCTACTATAGGAGGAAGGGCCTGCAGTAAGAACTTACCATTTTTCAAGAGTTGCGGGCGAATGCTGTTCTGCAAGAGCTGAGGGCGAATGTTGTTCTGCAAGAGCTGAGGGCGAATGCAGGGCGAATGCTGTTCTGTAAGAGCTGAGGGCGAATGAAGGGCGAATGATGTTCTGCAAGAGCTCAGGGCGAATGCTGAGGGCAAATGCTGTTCTGCAAGAGCTCAGGGCGAATGCTGAGGGCGAATGCTGTTCTGCAAGAGCTGAGGGAGAATGCTGAGGGCGAATGCTGTTCTGCAAGAGTGGAGGGCGAATGTGCACGTGATATCAGACGTTAATGTAGCACACATGTACATTTGAACACTAATAGATTTTTGTAGTTGAAATGCAATGCTTGTTTTCATTTAAATGTAGGGTTTTTAAAGCAGGGAGAAATAATGGCTGCCAAATTAATAAGCGTTTCTTTGGGAAAAATTTAAATCTTGTATTGGGTGATAAAGATAATAGAGGGTATTGAATCTTGATTCTTGACATCTAGAGAGAACCCTACAGCCTAACGCAATCCAATGGAATTGACAAAAAAAACCCAAATAGAGACAACCCTACTACAGGAGGAAGGGCCTGCAGTAAGAACTTACCATTTTGCAAGAGCTGAGGGCGAATGCTATTCTGCAAGAGCTGAGGGCGAACACTGAGAGCGAATGCTGAGGGAAAATGCTGTTCTGCAAGAGCTGAGGGCGAATGATGTTCTGCAAGAGCGGAGGGCGAATGCGCACGTGATATCAGACGTTAATGTAGCTATTGCGATGGATACGAAACAATAAAATCATTTTTATGTAGCGCGCATATAAGTGTCATTATACTGACAGCATAAAAGGCGTCGCTATTGCGACAAAGGCCTTCAAACATCGCAATTACGACACTTAGACATTGTGTCGCACTTGCGACGTTTAGAGGCAGTCGTCGCAATAGCGACGCGTTGGGCCATAGTGTCACAATTGCGACGTCTTCCTCCAAACGTTGCAATTGCGACACTTTTCTAAGTGTCGGTATTGTGACACTTTTCTATAAACGTCGGTATAGCGACGGTTTCAGACAGGATGGAAAAATTTGGGGAAATTTCTGACATTTGGTCAAAAGCGTCAGAACCAAGTGTCAGAATTTTCGCCAAATGTAGTAGTGCGCACTCAAGACTCATTTCACCAAAAGAAACCACTCAAAATGGATCTAGGGAGCTAAATGAAATCAAGAAAATAAAAAAGGTGACCGTGAAACAAGAGACCCAAACTCATACAGGAGGCTCAGCATGTCAAAGAACTAGAAAGCACTAAAGCCATGATGCTGAAAGAAATGGACAAAAAACAGAAGGAAGAAGGCTGATCACAGTCACAAAAAAACCCAAAGCATTCAAATCAAGTCAAGAAAACACCCATAGACACTAGGATGGACCAAAAAATCCAAAACAAGGGAAACCCTAGCACCTACAGGAATTGGCGCGACTGTCTGGCTGTAATCTGTGCCAGACAGGGGATGGCACGGGTGATAAACTGGAAACTCGCGCCAGTGGGCGCGACTGTTAGGCTAGAAACCGAAAAAATCAAGCCAACCTTGAAAAGATGAAAATTTGGAAAAACAGAGGTCAAAACTTATCCTCTGGGGTTGAACAGGGGCCTAAAACTTAGCAAAACAATCCAGAAAAGGCAAGCTAAGCAAGCACAGACCAAGAAGAATATCTAATATATGAAATACAAACTCGCATTGAGGAGTCACCAATTTTTTGGTGAGGTAAATCCCCTCTGTGGACAGAGGTGATCCCACTAGCCCTAGAGTGGGTCTAGCTACAAACGAGACACGCTATGACATCAATTCCTAGTTAAGAATGGAAAAACACTTGGTAGATCACTTACCGTAGGTCCTGCACTGTTGTGTCATTCGGAAGAATGGCTGCCTCCAACTCCTGATTCAAAAGATCATGATCTGCTCGTTCTCACGCCCGGATACCTGCACATAAACAAGAAATGAAGATGATACACAACATACTATTTCGCATTCCTAACTATCAGTTAGTCGAAGAAGACTAAATCAAATGCGTTAAATAAACATAACAAAGAGATGGAATCAATATCATAGTCGAGTATATTAAATTAAAGAAGGAAGAGCACAACCAGGATTCGACGTTGTGATCTCCTCCAGCAGGGTTCCAGTGGAGCACGTCTCATAAAGCTCATCAGGAATTCAGATGGGGCTCTCTCTACGGGATCCTCCTTGGTTCGACCTTCTCTATAGCGATTACTCAGCTCTAATATCTCTTCTCCAAGTTCAGCTTCTTGGTTATATGTTCAGCTCCTTGGCTATATGTTCAGCTAGCTTTTGTAAAGGGAGAAGGCTTATTTATATAGAGGGAGAAGGAGAGGTTAGGATCCCTATAATCATGGGGGGCGTCCTATCCTCCAAGAATGTTCCATCAACCATTTTCTAAATGAAGAGATCTGTGGCTTATCGAGTTTAACCACTTGAAATGAGTCATTCCTGAGGTGGTTAAAGGAAACTTCCACCTCCGATTTGTTAAAAAACATTCCAAAAAAGGCTGGCATGGGCTCAACACAGGGACAAAGCACCAGCTGGCGCAGCCTCTAGTGCAAATATTTCCCATTGGCACGAGGGGTGAACTAGGTACCCGCTCCAATGCAAAAACATAGGCTTTTGAGTGATTTTTGAGGATATTTTGAACAGGAGAATCATGTCCTTATGCAGAAGGATGAAAATAAGGTATTTGTAGAGTTTGACATTGCTCACAGGTCACAAGAATAACCCTCCAATATGCAGGGCGAGAGATTGTAGGGACGATGACAAAATGATGTGTAACACTAAGATGGATGGTTTGAAGAATGGCATGGAAGCTAAGATGGATGGAATGGAAGCTAAGATGGATGACATGGAAGCTAAGATCAATGAAAAAATGAAAGGAAACATGGAATACATAAAGAATGATCTAAAATCATGCATGGAAGGTTTGAAGGAAGGTTTGACAAAGTTGATACAAGAAATTATTCCTAATGGCGAAAAGGTAGTAGAGGTAACTCATGATGAGAAAAAAATAAATGTTAATCGTGATTTCATAAACTGCAGGTTTTAACCCTGAAAAGAAATTATCTACACACGAATCTTATAACAGAAAATAAACAATAGCGAGAGCATAAAACATAAAACAACTAAACACAGAGATTTTCCCCTGGATCCCAAATTGGGACGACCAACTTGATTTTTCATTACATTCCTTTTAGTGTTACAACACATATATATACATGCTGAAACATACATAAACCCCAATCCATTAACCCTAGATTAGAACATAACCGTAGTTCCCTTTACCGGATCTACAAAATACCAGGGGTGAAAACCATCGTACCCCAAAAAACCATGTGCAAACTCATGCACAAAACATGGGTGGGTCTGCCTATGAGTGGGACCGCACACCAAAAAAAAAATTGCCGGGGCAATGCCCCAGACCCTGACAGGGGGGGCTGCCACCCCCCCTATGACCCCCCTGTTGTGCCCGACGCAACATACAGCTTGTGGGGCTAGTCATGGAAAGAATATAACACACACCCAACATTCTCCCATTTGTTGTTTTCTTTCCACAGGGGGCCACGGGAGAGCTTAGTCATTTGGCCAATTCTTCAACACCCATTTTTTCTCTACACCAAGAGAACTTGGTCACTTATGAGACATTAGTGCATCTGACATTCTTGAAAGTGTCCCACCTTTGACAACACCCTTTTAGCCTCAACCATATCTCTAACAAGTGATATTGAACATCAATGTGCTTTGTCTTTGAATGATAAACGGGGTTCTTAGCCAAGAAAATTTCACTTTGTCTATCACAGTCTATCCTTATAGCTTGCTGTACCAACCCCATACTTCAACACAATCTCTGCAACCAAACTACTTCCTTGCTTGCATGAGTGGCTGCTATGTATTCTGCCTCTGTAGTTGAAAGCACCACTACAGACTGTCTTTTACTCATCCAACTGACTGCACATCCAAATAGGCTAAACACATACCCACTTGTAAATCTTCTTTGGTCTAGATCTCTAGCCCAGTTTGCATCAAAAAAACCATAAATGTCCAACATTCTTTCTAATCCTAGTCTTCCTTGGTAGCACAAGCCATAATCACTAGTGCCACGTAAATATCTGAAAACCCGCTTCACTGCTGTCCAATTCTCCTTCCCCGGGTTTGACATAAACCTGCTCAATACTCCCACTGCATGTGCAATGTCTGGTCTAGTACATACCATTGCATACATCAGGCTACCCACTGCACTTGCATATGGAACACGAGACATATCCTCCTCTTCTTCTTGTGTCTTGGGACACTGTTTAGCAGACAGCTTTGCACCTATAAGAATAGGAACACTCACCAGTTTACTATCCTACATATTGAACCTCTGAAATATAGTCTCAACATACTTCCTATGGTTTAACCTGAGCTTCCTCTTTGCTGATCTCTCTTAATTTCCATGCCCAGAATATAGTTTGCAGCACCAAGATCCTTCATGTCGAATTTGGAGAACATTTAGGTCTTCAAATCTTGGATAATTTCTTTGTCATTTCCAATCAACAACATATCATCCACATACAAGACCAAATAAATAACACGGTCACCAATTAATTTAAAATAAACACAGTGATCCTCCTTGCTTATGGTGAAGCCAAGTCCCCGTATATAGGTATAAAATTTCTGATACCACATCCTTGGTGACTGTTTTAACCCATACAGAGACTTCTTCAACCTGCATACTACTTCTTTCTTACCCTTCACCATAAAGCCTTCAGGTTTCTTCATGTAGATCTCCTCTTCTAGATCCCCGTGAAGAAATGATGTCTTCACATCCATCTGTTCTATCTCAAAATCAAATGCAGCAGCAATAGATAAAAGTAATCTAATAGAATTAACATTGGCAACAGGAGAAAAAATATCACCAAAATCACTTCTCGGCACTTGGGAATAACCTTTTGCTACCAAACGAGATTTTTATTTCTCCACCTTGCCTTCTACATTCATCTTATTTTTAAACACCCATTTTCTCCTAATGGGCTTCCTTCCAGCCGGCAACTCCACCAGATCCCATGCCTCATTTTTGTGCAAGGATGCCATTTCATCAACCATGGCCTCCTTCCAGAGTTTTCCATCCTCTGAATCTACTGCCTCCCTAACAGTTCTGGGATCATCATCAGTTATAGTTAAGGAAAAACCTGAACAAAAAGAAAATGGACTATACCTTTCTAGTTGCCTTCTTTCCTGAACCGATCTTCTCAACGCTGGGGTTTGTGGCTCTTCCTCTTTTGAATATTCTTCTATTGTAGAGTCTGATTCATCCTTCTTTAGCTCACAATCTATCTTCTCAGGTTCCTTTGGTAGGACTTCATGCGTAACAACATCTTTCACCTCTCTAAACACCACATCTTGGCTGTACACAACCTTCCTTATTTCTGGGTTCCAAAGCTTGTAACCCTTTAAACCATCCTTATACCCAATAAAGATGCACCTTTCAGATTCATTATCCAACTTGGTCCTTTTCTCTTTTGGAACATGTACATATGCATCACATCCAAATACCCTTAGATGTGAAAGAGAGGGTTTCTTACCAGTCCATACCTCATGTGGAGTCTTATCCTCCAACGCTGATGAAGGTGATCTGTTAACTAAGTAACATGCAGTCTCCACTGCCTCTGCCCAGAATTCTTGTCCTAACCCGGTACCACTAAGCATACTTCTTGCCTTTTCCATCAGTGTTCTGTTCATTCTTTCTGCAATGCTATACCACACTTCTTACAGAACTCTTCAAATTCCTTTTTGCAGAACTCCCCACCATTATCTGTCCTCAACGCCTTTATCTTCTTCTCTGTTTGGTTTTCCACCAGAGCCTTAAATTCTTTAAATTTGTCAAAGACTTCAGATTTCTTCCTCAAGAAATATATCCATGTATTCCTTGAGAAGTCATCTATGAATGAAACATAGTACACCGAATTTCCCAGTGATAGAACTAACACAGGTCCAAACACATCACTGTGCACAAGTTCTAATATATTGTTCGCCCTCTTAGCACCAGAAGGAAAACTCACTCGATGTTGCTTCCCATATACACAATGTTCACAGAAATCGAAATCCAGAGATAAATTAGACATACCTTCTACCATACCATTTTTATGTAGTATCCGAAGGCCCTTCTCTCCAATATGTCCAAGCCTTTGATGCCATAGCATGGTATTTTCTCTAGAGACAGCTAGGCTTTCTGCTCCTCTTTCACGAACCACAGAACTGTTACACCCATCAATAACAGTGCTACCTTGTAGCTTGTACAGAGTTCCAATCTGAACTCCCCGCATTAATACCAGTGCTCCCCGAACCATCTTGCAGGCATCTTTCTCGAACACTGTTTTTACACCTGCATCATCCATCTTGCTTACAGAAATCAAATTTATGGCCAATGCAGGAATATGCAGAACACCAGGAAGTGTTCTAATCCTTCCACCTTGCAAATTCAACTTGAACTTTCCACGTCCGAAGATTCTAGCCTTTCTATCATTCCCTAGGAAGACATCACCACCATCATATTTCTCATACTCGCGGAACCACTCCCTATGGGGAGTGAAGTGAAAGGATGCACCTGAGTCAATCAACCATGACTCATGATCTACATGTGTATTTGAAGAAGAAGCCAAATATACATCCCCACCTTCATCCGAGGTGGTTTTTTCCTCTGCAGAAGGAGCATCATCAGATCCATTTCCTTTCTCAGGAGCTTTAGATCTGCATTCCTTTTTGTAGTGTCCTTCCTTTCCGCATTTCCAGCACACCTTTACAAACTTTCCAAGAGATTTAGATCTCCCTCTAGATTTAGATCTCCAACTCGAAAACTTATTCTTGTTTCTGTTTTGGGACCTTCCTTATATAGATAAGGCATCTCCATTCTGGCCCTCCATATTTCTCTGTCTCATTACCTCTGACAACAATTTTAGACAATGTCATCAAAATTCAAGGTAGTTGTATTGCTACCTATTGCAATAACCATACTATCCCACGAGTCTGGTAGAGAACACAACAAACTGATGCACTTATCTTCATCTAAGATTTTAATATCAACAAATGACAGCTGACTTACCACAGTATTGAAGGAATTCAAATGATTTGTCACCGAGTCTCCATCCTTCATCCTCAGGTTATACAGCTTTTTCCGCTGGAACAACTTATTCACTAGAGACTTAGATTGGTACAAAGTCCCAAGTTTTTCCCACAAATTCTTCGTCGTAGCTTCCCCAAATACATTCAACAATACTGAATCTTATACACACAACCGTATTGTGCTCTTAGCCTTCCGATCCAGTTTCTTCCAGACTTCATCTGACATTGCCGTTGGTTTAGTACCTAGATCTACCACGATCCACTGATCTTTATCCACCAGCAGATCCTCCATCTTGAGCTTCCACAACTCAAAACTCTGACCATTAAATTTCTCGATCTCTATCTTTCCTCCGCTCGCCATCTTCTTTCACAGCAAGAATCGATCCCGCAGATCTCCCACTAAACAGGGTCTACCTCAGGCCCGAGCAAAAAACCCTCAGCAGCAAAGGCATCCCCTTGAAGCCGAAACAGCTCTGATACCAAATGTAGGATTTAACCGTGAACAAAAATTATCTACACACGAATCTTATAACAGAAAATAAACAATAGCGAGAGCATAAAACATAAAACAGATAAACACAGAGATTTTCCCCTGGATCCCAAATTGGGACGACCAACTTGATTTTTCATTATATTCCTTTTAGTGTTACAACACATTTATATACATGCCGAAGCATACATAAACCCCAATCCATTAACCCTGGATTAGAACATAACCGTAGTTCCCTTGACCGGATCTACAAAATACCAGGGGTTGAAAACCATCGTACCCCAAAAAACCATGTGCAAACTCATGCACAAAACATGGTTGGGTCCACCTATGAGTGGGACCGCACACCAAAAAAAATTTCGCCGAGGCACTGCCATCCCCCCTGTGACGCCCCTGCTGTGCTCGGCGCAACGTACAGCGCGTGGGGCTAGTCGTGGAAAGAATATAACACACACCCAACATAAAATCTAATGTTGGATTGAAGACCCACCATATTCCAAAGATCGATATGAGGAAGTTTGATGGCAAGGATCCCATAACATGGATACTATAGATGGAGCAATATTTTGACCTCCATAATTTTCAAAACACACAAAAGGTACACATTGCAACTTTATATTTAGAACAAAATACATTTGTATGGTATAGATGGATTTTCTCTCATAAAAAAATCTTCACTTGGTCAATTTTTATGGGGGAAATGATAGCACATTATAAGGATACAAAGAGAAACACCTTCTTTAGCCAAATGATAAATCTCTAATAAGAGGGTTCAATGGTGCAGCACATTGAGGACTTCCAAAAATTGAATATAAGGGTAATTGATATTCCATAGGAACACATGATTGATGTCTTCATAGGGGCTTTAAAGGATAACATCCAACATGAGGTTCACCTTTGGGAACCTGATTCATTGGAGAAGGAATTCAGGTTGGCAAGAAAAATTGAAAGTAAAATTATGGCAACAAGGAAGCCTACCACTCACATGTATAAACATGGAAGTGTTGCAACTCCTATACTTCCACAAATTGTAAGATTAACACCACAACAATTGGAAGGAAAAAGAGAAAAAGGGATTTGCTATAGTTGTGATGGAAAATAAACTAAAGGTCATGAGTGTGCTAATAAGAAATTATTTTACATAGATTGTGAAGAGGAGGAAGAAAATAAACAAGAAACTTCAAATGAACAAGATATACACCAGGAACCAACCATAGAGAAATAAGAAATGAGTCTGACCGTATCCTGTAATGCATTGTCAGAAATTACCACTCCTCAAACTCTCAAGATAGAAGGACATATCAAGAAGACAAATGTAATAGTGTTGATTTATTCGGGTAGTACCCATTTTTTTATTCATTGTAAGGTAGGAAATTAATTAAATTTCTTCTTATACCCAGCATCAGATTGTCAAGTGATGGTTTCAAATGGAAGAGCTATAAATTGCTATGGAAAGTGCCATAATATCAATATAACCATGATGGAATATGTATTTAATAGTCCAATGTTTTCCATTCCAATGGGAGGTGCTGATGTTGTACTAGGATTACAATGATTACAATCTTTCGAGACGGTAGCTTTTAATTTTCAATAACTTTTCTTGAAATTTTTTCAAAAGGAAAGGAAGTCGAATTACATGGTATTGCAAGGAAATGGGGAAAGATAATAATCTATAATGTCAGGAAAAATCTTCTGAAGAAATAACAATGAGGCGTAATTGCACACTTATGCTCACTGGAATTTCCAACATCCAAATCATTTTTTTCTCCAGATCTCCCAAAAGTCTTGCACAATCATTCCAAGGTGTTTGAAACTCCCAAAGGACTCCCACCTATTCATGATCATTATCATGCTATTCATTTTATTCTAGGAAATGTTCCTCCAAACATCAAGTCTTCCATATATCCTTATGTCCAAAAGAGTGAAATTGAATGTATGATTTCAGAAATGTTAGAGGTTGGTAAAATTCAACCTAGTCAAAGTTATTTCTCTGTGCCAGTAGTATTGGTGCACAAGAAGGATGGATCATGGCGCATGTGTCCAGATTATAGGGAGCTCAATAAGCTCACTATTAAAGATAAATTTCCCATTTATGTGATAGATGAATTATTAGTTAAATTACATGGAGAAATTTATTTAAATAAGTTGGATCTTTGTTTAGGATATCATCAAATTAGAATGAAGACTGAAGATATTCAGAAAAAAACATTTTGAACTCATGAGGGTCATTATGAATTTTTGGTCATGCCTTTTGGACTTACCAATGCACCTTCTACATTTCAAGGGTTGTTGAATGCCATTTTCAAACCCTTCCTTAGAAAATTTGTGTTCGCATTTTTTGATGATATACTAATCTACAACAGGTCTTGGAAGGATCATGTTCAGCATGTTGACAGGGTGCTCAAACTGTTAGAGGAGAAACAATTATATGCAAAAAACTCCAAATGTTTCTTTGGAGTAGAATAGGTAGAATATATGGGTCATATTGTATCTCAGGAGGGTGTGAAGGTAGACCCTAACAAAATTAAATCCATTAAGGAATTTAAGTCCCCACAAACATAAAGCAGTTGTGCCAATTTCTCGGGTTAACAGGGTATTATCTCACGTTTGTTAAGAATTATGGGGGAATAGCAGCACCTCTAACAACATATTGAAGAAATATTCATTTTTATGGACTCCTTAAACAACTAAGGGCTTTGAGCATCTTAAAGAGGCAATGTGCCAAGCACCGGTCTTAGCTATGCCAGACTTCACAAAAACCTTTATTGTGGAATGTGATGCCTCAGGAAATGGAATTGGTGTTGTTTTAATGCAAGAAGGAAGACCCATTTATTTTGAAAATAGTGCAATCAAAGGAAATTATTTATAGAGAACTATTTGTGAGAAGGAAATGTTGGCAATACTACATGCACTAAAGAAATGGCGACCTTACCTAATGGGAAGACACTTAAAGATAACAAATTATCATGATAGTCTTAAATAATTTTTGGAACAAAGACTATAATCATAAGAGCAACAAAAATGGGTCACAAAGATGTTGGGTTATGACTTTGAAATCATCTACAAAAAGGGAAGTTAAATGTTGTTACAGATGCACTCTCAAGAAAGGATGAGGAGGTGGAAGCATTGCTTTGTGCCATTTCTATTATCCAACCAGATTGGATAACTGAAGAAAGGGAGGAATGGAAGAATGATGAAGAAGTGTGGACACTCATTCAAAAGTTGCAACAAGATCCCAATACATCTGATACATTTAGTTGGAAAAATTATTTCTTATGGTACAAAGATCGCTTATATCTTTGTAAGATTTCCCAACTAAAACAATAAATTCTTTTGGAATTGCACATCTCTCCCTTAGGAGGACACAGGATTTTTAAAAACTTACCATAAGGTGAAGAAAGAATTTTTTTGGGATGGACTTAAAATTGATATTCAAAATTTTGTGGTGGAATGTTTGGTTTTCCAGCAAAATAAAGTTGAGAAAATTAAGACCTCGAGTTTGCTACAACATTTATCCATTCGAAGTCAATGTTGGGAGGATGTTTCCATGGATTTTATCTCATCTTTACCTAATTCTTAAGGAAAGAGTGTCATCATGGTGGTAGCTGATAGACTTACCAAGTATGCACACTTTTGTGCATTATCTCATCCATTTAAAGAAATTGCATTTACTATTGCATTTATGGAAACAATTCAATAGCTACATGGAAACCCAAAGATTATTGTAAGCGACAGAGATCCCATTTTCACTAGAAATTTTTGGACTAAATTATTTTATTGTTTGGGTACTCAACTAGCTCATAGCTCATCTTATCATCCTCAATCCGATGGGAAAACTAAGATAGTGAACAAATGTTTGGAAGGATATATTCGTTGTTTTGTATCTGATAAAAAAACACAATCGGTTAAGTGGTACCTCTATTTTAATGGTAGTATAACACTTCCTTCCATACTACAGCAAAAATGACCCTATTTATGGAACTTTATGGATATCATCCACCATCCATCACATCATATTTAAGAGAAAATTATAAGGTTCAAGCAATGGAAGATCACATTGAGCATCAACAACAAGTTCTCCAACTCTTAAAGGATAACCTAAATTTGGCACAAAATCTAATGAAACAACAGGCAGATCAACATCACAACGAGAGAAGTTTTGATGCAGGACATTAGCTATTTTTACGGCTACAACAATACAAAAAAATGTCCCTCAAGCAAGCTAAGACGGGTAATAAATTATCGCCAAAGTACTATGTGTTAGTATGAATCTTTCGTCGTAAAAGATCACTTTAGCTACGCATAAAAAATATCCCTAACATCGATTATGGATGCAAAATATCTTTAAGATTGCTGCACAAATTCAGATCTAAGCACAAAAGATATTAAGCAGATAAAATATAACATAGCTCCATAGATCCAATGAACAAGACAAGAAGAATGTATTTGAAATAATTTTGTATTATATTAAATAATGGGGCACCTGAGAGGAAAACAAGAAAGGTGTCTTCCGGTTCTCCTCAGTGGGATGGGTTATTGGAAGTCCTCAATGTTTCAGATCTAACATTTCTCTCTCTTATGGATGTAGAAAAACAAACATGGAACTCAATGGGAGTTCATAAAGCAAAATGGAAAAATGGTGACCAAGAGTAGATCCAGAGTGATCTAATACAATGAAGGTGACTAATGAATGGGGAAAACCCCCCTATTTATAACAAAATATTGGGGCGGTCTATAACTCGGTGCATGAATAAAATATTATTAATCGAATTCTAGAAGCACCCTTTAGGAATATTTTATTATATTTGTTGGAGGGAAAATGGTTCTTGACTTGGGTCAATTCCTTTATTTATAAATAATAAATAAATAAATGGTTTATTTATCATTTTAGGGAAGTGATGGGAATATAATTAAATAAATAATGGTTTATTTAATTATTTATGGATGATTTAGTCAAATTTAGCTAAGAATATTATTTAAATAATGATTTAAATAACTTATTCTTAGGGAATAATTAAATAAATAAGGATTTATTTAATTAATTTCCTTATTTTGGGTTAAATATGACCAGGAAATATAAACAAATGAGTTATTTTATATGGTGAAAGCAATTTTACTTAGGGTAAAATTGGTCTTACATGGTGTACTTGGGTTCATCTAATAATAATAGTTTAGATGACCAAAAAAATGATGTAACACTATGGTCATTACAAGGTGTTCCAAAATGTTGGTGCTATGGCATACAAATTGGAGCTTCCTACTTCATCCTGAGTGCACCTAGTTTTCCATGTTTCATGCTTAAAGAAGGTTATAGGTGAAAAATTCCAATTCAAATAATACTTCCATAACTTGATGAGGAAGGAAAAATCATATTTGAACCTGAAGCAGTCACGGAAACAAGAACTCAACAACTACGAAATTGATCAATTTCATAGTATCTCATAAAGTGGAAGAACTTACCCACTGAAGATTCCACATGGGAGGATGAGAATTTTATACAAAAGCATCCAAAACTACTCAAACATTGAGGACAACACTTTTTTGAAGTAGAGGGGCATGTTAGGTCCCTATATTACTAGTGTAGTACCTTATTTTTGTTAGTGTATCCCCCTTATTATTATTATTGTGCCCTATAAAAGCCAACTATTGTTATTATTATGCACTTACATTATTATTGTTAGGTTGGCTAGGATTATATTGTGACCCCATGGACTCCTATATATAGAAAGGATGCTTTTTTATTTGTATCATCCAATAATTTTTCATTTATGTAATTTAAATGAGGTTTCCCCCTCGAAGTGGCTGATTTCTGAAGTGTTGATCTCTCTTTTCTTCTATTTTGTGAATTGGTTTCATAACAGAGTTGGTGACATTTTTATTTATTGGTCTTGGAACTAATTCCCAAATTTATTTTTTCTTAATCTGATCTCTCATTAATATCATTTACAAACTGCTTATCTTGTATTTTCTAAGAAAAATATTTGGGTTCAATCATGGATATCATGGCAATGTGTGGTTGACTAGAGGTACATATCAACATTCTTCTAGTTTTAAATCCTACTTTTTTATCACCAACAATTTGATTTTTAAGGTGATTATATTGTGAATACCTTGAAGGAGTTATTGAATGATAGAATGATTCCTCTTCTTCTTATTCCTCATATTTTTCATCCTCATACTCACTCTTAATTTGGTTAGATAAACTGAGATATCTTGGTCATTTTTATTTGAGAGGTAAAGTTTCATCTACCTTCATATCAATGTTGTCAATAATATTTCATATTCCTTTTTTATAGCATATATATCCTTTTATCTTAGTTAAATATCCTAGAAATATGCCCTCATCATCTCTGGCATCAAAATTACACAAATTGTCATCATTAATCTTGATGTAGAACTTGATGCCAAAACATTTGAAGTGTTTGATTGACACTAGTTTTACATACCACAATTTGAAGGGATTCTTGTCACTATTTGGCCCGAGGTGTGCTTTATTTGAAATATGAATTGTTGTATGAAAAAATTTATCCCAAAATGTGTTTGTAATATTGTTGGAAACAATGTTAATATTGAGAGGGGGGGTGAATCAGTGTTAAGGCTAATAATAAATTTTTATGCCAAATTATTTTTCTTATTCAAACTTGGAAACCATCCATATAACCAACAACAACATATCATTTGGTATCAATATGAAATCAACATACAATCACACACCATAAGTAGCATACACATGAGACATACAGGTTTTTCATGGCAACCCTTTTAGGAAAAAACCACCAAATCTTGTTGTTGTTATTGATGTAAAATAAGAGCACCTACTCTATTATATCAATCTGTTTGTGATCCACCACTCACAGGAAGAAAAAATCCCTTTTATTTTTTGCTAGCACCCACTAGCAGGAAGCACCAACTCCCTCCTTTTGTAGACACATATATAGCTTACTAGAAGCACCATGTGAAGCACCAACTTCATGGATTTGTTTCAAGCACCAACTTGCAACTCCTTGTATTTATGCAAGCACCAACTTGTAGGAGGCACCAACCCCCAAGCATTCTTAAGAACCCACTAGAGATGGAAGCACCAACTTCCTATATGTAGGCTCTAACCCACAATAAATAAGGAACTCATTGTTCACTGTAATTGGTAGCCAATCTTCCTCATATCATCTCTTTTCTCTTCATCCATTGGCCAACGCAGCACTTTGTTGTATGCACTCTCTATAGTATTCTATTGTTCTGATCAAAAAAATTCACTCATACATCCCATTCAACACTCTCTGTACTCTTCCCACTCTATAACAACATACTCAACTCTCAACACCTTCTATTAAAGTGGCTCTCTGAGCCTTTTGCACCACAACACTACCTCACTGGGCCTTCTTCCTCTACATAGCAGCACTGGATCTCTCTTGGGGTCACTTCCCTCTGCCTAGGCACTCCCAACCTCTTCTCAATAGAGAAGGCTCACTTGGCCTCACACACAGAATCTCACACACAGCCACATCGCTCTCCACTCAGTACACTCAACAATGCTACTTTCCCTAATATTTCTTAATGGAAATCACTAGTTTGTTCCTCTGTTTTACTCTGCTCGATGATGCCTCTATTTTGCATCCACACTACCATTCACACTACTCGAGAGGACTCCTGCATGGTTCTACATTATGTTGTTTTAACTGACTTGAATTATTTCGTTGCAACTTAAGTAAACACTGAGAATGGGCATCAGATCATTTCCATACTAAGAATTAATTCTTAGTCCACCAACACACTCAACAAGGCTCTCCGTGCTTATTCATGGATGATAGAGCTTGATTGTACTTCAATATGGCTTCTTTACACTTCATTTAATTCATTGAGATGTGCACACAATATTAGGGATGAATTTATTTCAACTTCTAGATAGGCCTCAACACTCTTTTCTGCAAAATCGTGGTCCTCATCGTCTTGAATCAAATATCTTTGCAGTCGCCATTACTCTTGCAACACCTACTCTTATGCATGCATTTACTTAGCTTCAAACTCAACCTTCCTTCATACACCTTTGTGCTACCATTTCAAAGCCTCATATCTCATAATATTACACCACAATGTTATTTTAGAGCCACCACGTATTGTATATTTATTAAAATAAATGTTACGAAATCAAAAAATTATGAGTTTCCTTTAACTCCTTTTTTATTAGCCCCTTATCCCATTTCCAGCATATGATCGTTGGTATAGCATTTACGTGTTAGCCATTTTAGAACCTATTTGGGACCTTTCTTCATGTGTTATTGCTTTGCACCTTTGGTTCTTAGAGTTCCACAACCAAGCTCCAACCACATCAGAAGCCCCTACATATCGTAAATTTTATCAAAATTAATTTACAAAGAAGTTATAAAATCCTCAGCCTCTGATATGTTTCATAGAACTTAGGTTCTAGCCCTACTTTGTGCCCTTGGTTATCTGAACTCCACGACCAATTTCCAATCCACATCGGAAGTCCCCTGTATCCTAAACTTTTCAATTTTAAATTAGAACAAAGTTACGATGCATCCTTCCTCTAAAATACTCCATAGAAATCATGTGTTAGGCCTTCTCTATGCCCTTGGTTTTATTAGTCTCCTCAACCAAGTGCCATCACATCGAAGCCCCTTTCATTGTAATTTTTTCAAATATCATTTGCATAGTAGTTATGAGACCTCTGACTTTCAATATACTGACCTACAAGATGACATCATGTTGACGTCATCATCTCCACATGGCATCTCCTTAGTGGTGACATGTGTCACACATATTTTCCCCATTAGGCCATCCAAAATTTCAAATATGACTGACACATGTCCTCTGTACTACCACATCATGTTGACATCATCTACCACCGTCATCTCCTTAGGTTCAATCACTTGTTGTCATGTGTCCTATCCAAGGAGAGAGAAATGGTCCCTGGTTCTTTTTTTTAAAACAAAATTCCTTTTTAAATCCTTCTCTCTAAAACCCTCAATGCTTACAACATAATTCAAATAATAAGAACTTATGAAATTCTGATCTTCGAAATTTCGAAACTCTCCACTCTAAGGTTCTGATATGTTTCCTACTTCAAGGTTCTGATATGTTTCCTTCTCTAATATTCTGATATGCTACCTTCTATTCCTTTTGATATCAATTCTATATGTTTTGAGCCTTCTCTGATATTTAATGTTCCAAGAATCAACTCTCGATGGTCAGCATGTTCCTTTCGGGTCTTTCAAATAAATTGGCGAGGAGATAAACCACCAAGGTCCTCTCCTGTTCATTCCTTGTTCTTGGATCAAAAATTTTCTCAAAAAGGAATTTCAATGAGGTTATGAAATTCTGAGGTCCCCATTCCTACCTATGATCACCTTTTACCTCTTTATTGTGGCTTTAAGTCACCAAACTTTGACATGGAATAACGCCTGATCCAGGAGGCCATTTGCATACCTCCACATCGTTGGTAAGCTCTTTCAGAGAACTTTCAAGTGGATAAGGTCCGATGCAGTCTTTGAGACAATTTTTGACCTAAAAAATGGTCACAAACTCTCTGTTTTTCTTTGCACCTTGACCCTTCTTCTTATTCTTAGAACCTGCTCTTTGGAGGAATTTTGCAAGGTTCCACATACCATTGGAGAGATATTTTAAAGAACTAGCCAAATGTGCTATATCCAAGAGTATCTAAGCTAATCTCTTTAGGTAGAAACTCCTCCAAATTATATGACTCCCAACCATCATATTCTTCTTTTTATGGCTTCTCCAATAATCCTGATACTATGGTGATTCTCTAGTAGAGAATGCAACAACCATAAGACTCCTCCTGAGCTTGACACATCAAGCATATCAATGATAGAATATGATTCTTTCACAACTAGCCTATTAGACATCAAAGACAACATCTTCTAGCACATGCGTCTATGCTGATCTAGTTGACATCAATGCCAACACACTTGCTAAATATCAGGTGATTCCAACTACCAAACTTGATCTCCTAGCATTAATGTTTACATCAATGCCAACACACTTGTAGTCACTAGTCATCTAGACAGTTCCAATTCTCTAACAATATCCCCCTTTGGCATTGATGGAAACACCTAAACACATCTTAACTTTGATGGAAAATTCTGATGCTGCTTCCACATAACTCCTAGCATGATCCACCAATGGCTTTCTCTCCTCTGCATGGTCCATCACAGCTTCTCCAATAATTATCTCCCCCTTTAACATCAATGGAAAAGGTCTTAAAGTTGTATTTTTCTTCCCCATGAAATCATCGACTGTCAATGACGAGAGATTAGCTACTAATGTGCATTCCAATATTCCTATAAACTAGACATATGTAATATGATCCCCCTGAACATATACTTCATCTTCTTTAACTTTATCTAGTTTTGAATGCCTTAAATTGCTCGTCAAGTACTCTTTGAACTAATGTATATTTTGTATCAATTAAAAGGAATTTCTACCAATTAAAATTTCTCATAGTATTATTGTTGTTGCAAATATCAACCATTATTGATGCATTTCTGCTTGCTCTTCACCATTGCTGTTGTTTCATCCTCTATGCTCACTTCTCCTAAGAATTTTAAACACTTCTTCTCCCCCTGAGATCAAGTTGCTCCAAATATGGATTTCTACTTAAATAATACCACTTGCACCCAAAAAAAAAAAAAAACATGATGTAAATTGGATATTGTACCATGAGAACTCTTATAGCTCCTTTCTCAAAAATAAATTTCCACATACACACAAAGGCTACTCCATATCAAACTAGGCCATCAATTGTCATAGAAGTACCAATTGAAGACTAAGGGACGTGAAAGATTATACCAATTGTGTTTCATGAAAACAAGACTACTAGGCATAATCAACCTCAAAACTAAATGAAATAAGGGTATTTCACCCAAGATACAAACCTTTCATTTCCTGAGAAATATTTCTTCTTGAAGTTGATTATCATTTCCTATTACTTCTTACTAAATAAACTACCCCTGAGTCAATGCACTATCATCTCCTACATCTAATTCCCTACTTCTGTGTGGGGACTAATCTTGTGCACCTAACTTGACTTTGGGCTTCATGTCATTCCACACTTCTTGTTGCAACTCATCTTCTTCTTCCCACAATATAATATATTGTTTTGTACTCCCCCGGGATTCATGATGGATGCACTCCTCCTCTCTCTTTCAATGATGATAAATTTTAAATTAACACATACATTGCCATAATCAATAAGGGGTCTCCACCATACCTTCATTAATCAAATGAACCTTTTTGTTTTTTCCTTCTATCTTTCTACATCTGACTTATTCATCGTCACTTGAGGCCATTCTCTTCTTTTACTGAAGAGAAATAGAGGATCTACTCCCCCCGAGCAGTTTGTCTTCCTTTTTATTCCAAACCTTCAATGTTTGAGTCCTGACAAGAGCATTACTTTCTAGCTTCTTATTTTCCCATGTTTTGGCTTTCTCTTGGTTGCGCATGGATATAGGAAACTTGTTATGAAAACAACTCCAAAAATAGAAGAAAAGAGAGATCAACATCTTAGAAATAGTCCACTTTGAGGGGGAAACCTCTTTTACATTACATAAATGAACAATTCCTGGATGATTCAAATGGAAAAACCTCCTTTCTATATATAGGAGTCCATGGGGTCACAATATAATCCTAGCCGACCTAACAATAATAATGTAAGGGAACAACAATAACAATAATGGGGTTTTATGGGGCACAATAATAACAATATGGGAACTACAGGAGTACAAAAATAAAAATAATGGGGTGACACTAACAACAATAAGGGAATACACTAGTAATATAGGGACCTAACATGCCCCTCTCCTTCAAAAAGGTGTTGTCATAAACGCTTGAGTAGCTCTAGATGCTTATGTATAAAATTCTTATCCTCTGATGTGGAATCTTCAGTGGGTAAGTTCTTCCACTTGATGAGATACTCTGAAATTGATCTATTTCGTAGCTATCGAGTTCTTGTTTCCGTGACTAATCGAGGTTCCAATATCATTTTTCCTTCCTCATCAAGTTCTGGAAATATTGTTTGAACTGGAAGTTTTTCACCCATGAAATTCTTTAAGCATGAAACATGGAAAGTTGGGTGCACTCGAGAAGAAGCATGAAGCTCCAATTTGTATGCCATAGTACTAATCTTTTACAACACCTTGTAAGGACTAGATTACTTTGGGGATAATTTATCATCCTTCTTAGCTTTCTTGAGGGACAATTGTTTGTATGGTTGTAGCTGTAAAAATACCCAGTCTCCTACATTAAAAATTCTCTCACTGTGATGTTTTCTGCCTGTTGTTTCATTCAATTTTGTACAAAATTTAGGTTATCCTTTAAGAGTTGGAGAAATTTTTGTTGATGCTCAATGCAATCTTCCACTACATGAACCTAGGAATTTTCTCTTATATATGATGTGATGTATGGTGGATGATATCCATAAATTTCCATAAATGTGGTCATTTTTTCTGCAATATGGAAGGAGGTGTTATACCACCATTCAGCCAGAGGTAACCACTTAACCCATTGTGTTTTTTTATCAATATAAAACAACAAAGATATCCTTCCAAACATTTTTTCACTATCTTAGTTTTCCCATCGGATTGAGGATGATAAGATAAGCTATGGGCTAGTTGAGTACCCAAACAAGAAAATATTTATGTCCAAAATTTTCCAGTGAAAATGGGATCTCTGTCGCTTACAATAATCATTGGGTTTCTATGTAGCTTTTGAATTGTTTCCATAAATTTAGTAGCAATTGCACTTTATTTAAATGGATGAGATAATGCACAAAAGCGTGCATACTTGGTAAGTATATCAATTACCACCATGATGACACTCTTTCTTTCAGACTTAGGTAAATATGTGATAAAAATCCATTGACACCTCCTCCGAATGTTTACTTGGAATGGGTAAGGTTTGTAGTAGACCCGAGGCCTTAATTGTCTCAATTTTATTTTGCTGGCAAACCAAACATTCTGCCACAAATTTTTGAATATAAAATTTAAGGCCATCCCAAAAATATTCTTTCTTCACCCTGTGGTAAGTTTTTAAAAATCTCGAGTGTCCTCCTATGGGAGAGGTGTGCAATTCCAAAAGAATATTTTGTTTTATTTGGGAATTCTTACAAATATATAAGCGATATTTGTACCATAAGGAATCATTTTTCCAACTAAATGTATCAAATGTATTTGGATCTTACTGCAACTTTTGAATGAGTGTCCACACTTCTTATTCTCTCTTTCATTGCTCCCTTGCTTCAATTATCCAATATGGTTGGATAATAGAAATGGAACAAAGTAATGCTTCCACCTCCTCATCCTTTCTCGAGAGTGAATCTGCAACAAAATTTAGCTTCCCTTTTCTGTAGATGTTTTCAATGTCATAACCCAACATCTTTGTCACCCATTTTTGCTACTCTTCTAAAGATAGTGTTTGTTCCAAAAATTATTGAAGACTATCATGATCAGTTTTTACCTTGAAATGTCTTCCCATTAGGTAAGGTCTCCATTTATTTAGTGCATGTAGTATTTCCAATGTTTCCTTTGATTATATGACTTTCAAAATAAATGGGCCTTCCTTCTTGCATTAAAACAACACCAATTCCATTTCGTGAGGCATCACAATCCACAATAAAGGTATTTGTGAAGTCTGGCGTAGATAAGACCGGTGCTAGGCACATAGCCTCTTTAAGTTGTTCAAAGGCCTTATTTTCTTTAGGATTCCATGAAATGAATCTTTCTTCAATAATGTTGTTAGATGTGCTGCTATTCTTCCATAATTCTTAAAAAACTTGCAATAATACCCTATTAACCTAAGAAATCCTCGCAACTGCTTTATTGTTGTGGGGAATTTCCATTCCTTAATGGATTTAATTTTGTTAGGGTCTACCTTAACACCCTCTTGAGATAGAATATGACCCAAATACTCCACCTCTTATACTCCAAAGAAATATTTGGAGGTTTTTGCATATAATTGTTTCTCCTCTAATAGTTTGAGCACCTTGTCAACATGTTGAACATGATACTTCCAATACCTATTGTTGATTAGTATCATCAAAAAATACTAACACAAATTTTCTAAGGAAGGGTTTCAAAATGAAATTCATCAACCCTTGAAATTTAGAAGGTGCATTGGTAAGGCCAAAAGGCATGAAAAAAAATTCATAATGACCTTCATGAGTTCGAAATGTTGTTTTTGGAATATATTCAGTCTTCATTCTAATTTGATGATACCGTGAATGAAGATTCAACTTGGTAAAATAAATTTCTCCATGTAATTCATCCAATAATTCATAAATCACAAGAATGGGAAATTTATCTTTAATAGTGAGCTTATTTAGCTCCCTATAATCCAGACACATGCACCATGATCCATCCTTAGTATGCACCAATACTATTGGAGCAAAGAAAGAACTTTGACTAGGTTATATTATACCAACCTCTAATATTTATGCAATCACACATTTAATTTTTCTCTTTTGGACATAAGGATATATGTAAGGTGTAATGTTTGGAGGAACAATTCCTGGAATTAAATGAATACCATGATCATGATCATGAAAAGGTGGGAGTCCTTTGGGAGTTTCAAACACCTTGGAATGATTGTCCAAGACTTTTTGGAGATATGGAGAAATAGATGATTTTGATGTTGGAAATTCTAGTGAGCATAATTGTGCAATTACGCCTCGTGATTATTTCTTCAGAAGAGTTGTCATGACATTAGAGCTTATTATCTTTCCAGGCTTCCCTGCGATACCACATAATTCAACTTCCTTTCCTTCCAAAAAAAAATTCAATAAAAGTTCTTGAAAATTAAAAGCTACTGTCCCCAAATATTGTAACCATTGTACTCCTAGTACAACATCAACACCTCCCATTGGAATGGAAAGCATTGAACTATTCAATACATATTCCCCCATGGTTAGCTTGATATTATAGAATTTTCCATAGAAATTTATAGTTCCTCCATTTGCAACCTTCACTTGACACTCTAGTGCTGGGTATAGGAAGCAATTCAATTCCTTCGCTACCTTACAATGAATAAAATTATGGGTACTACCTGAATCAATCAACACTATTATTTTTTTCTTATTGATATGTTCTTCTATCTTGAGAGTTTAAGGAGTGGTAATTCCTGAAAATGCATTACAAGATATGGTTGGACTCATTTCTTATTTCACTAGGGTTGGTTCCTGGTTTATATCCTCTTCTTTTGAATTTTCTTGTTCATTTTCTTCCTCCCCTTCACAATCTATGTAAAATAATTTCTTCTCAACACAATTATGACCTTTAGAGTATTTTCTATCACAACTGTAGAAAATCCCTTTTGCTCTTTTTTATTCCAATTTTCGTGGTGTCAACCTTGTAGGTTGTGGAAGTCTAGGAGTAGCAAAACTTACATCTTTATATATGTGATGGGTAGGATTCCTTGTCACCATAATTTTACTTTCAATTTTTCTTGCCAACCTGAATGCCTACTCTAATGAATTAGATTCCCAAAGGAAAAATTCATGTTAAATGTTATCCTTTAAATTCCTTATGAAGACATTAATCTTGTGTTCCTCTGGAATATTAGTTACCTTTATATTTAATTTTTGGTAGTCCTCATTGTGCTCCACCATTGAACCCTTTTGTTTGAGATTTATCAATTGGCTAAAGAAGGTGTTGCCCTTTGTATCCTCATAATGTGCTATCATTTCCTCCATAAAAATTGACCAAGTGAAAATATTTTTACGAGAGAAAAGCCATCGATACCATACAAATGTATTTTTTTCTAAATGTAAAGCTGCAATGCATACCTTTTGTGTTTTTTTCACATTATGGAGATCAAAATATTGCTTCGGCTGTAGTATCCATGTGAGAGGATCCTTGCCATCAAACTTCTTCATATCGAGCTTTGGAATATGGTGTGTCTTCAATCCACCATTAGAGTTTATGAAATCATGATTAACATTTATTTTGTTCTCATCATGAGTTTCCTGTACTACCTTTTTTCCATTAAGAATCATTTCTTGTATCAACTTTGTCAAACCTTCCATGTCTTCTTTTAGATCATTCTTCACGTCTTCCATGTTGTCTTTCATTTTTTCATCTATCTTAGCTTCCATGTAATCCATATTAGCTTCCATTCCATTCATCTTAGCTTCCATCCCATTCTTCAAAACTTCCACGGATTTCTTCAAACCATCCATCTTAGCTTCCACACCTTTTTCAAAACTTCCATTTCATTTTTTGTTGCTTTTTGCAACAGTGAAATTTGGTGCACTTGGTCTTGTAATTTTGATATATCATGTTGCACTTATTCCTCTTCATGAGTCATAGTAGAACCTTATGAGGGCTTGATGGGTGTTTAATTATTTTTAAGGGCCATTTGAGAACCCAATACTGATATCTATGCTTCAATATGCCATTTTAATCCCTTCAAACTAATTTCTCAAACAAGACTCATGCAATTTAAAAAAAAAATTACACACCTTTTTCTTTCTTTTGAGGATATCGATTTTGAAACTGATGTATATCTGTAATTTATGATCCCAAAGAATTGATATACAGTCCTATAGTAGCCCTCTAAGTCTTCTTTCCAATGCCATAGGTCTGACTTGATTTGGATTCTTCAAGGAAATTTTTTTCCCAATCTCCCACAATGACCTAATTATGGACTGGTTCAGTAAAGCGAACTTGTAGGATGTGCCACATGTCATTGTTTCCTCCTTCAGCTCTAAAATTCATAAATAGGAAACTAAATTCTATGTGATTTCGCCCACTTTTTACATAATTCCAATCCGATGCTCAGAGAGAGAGTTATGACGATTTTTCCAAGGTCACCTCTTTGAGATGAAATTTGAGAGCCTACAAAAATCATAACTTCCACAAATCATATCTCTAAAAATATTTCTAACCAAGCTTTGAAATTTTTACACGAATTTCCTCAGGATGTATCCGAAAATGGGTTTTGTTTTTAGCTTTTGAACCTTTATAGAAAAAATTCCATGATGACATGTTTGAAGTAGTGAAACCCTTATGAGACTAGTTCCAAAAATAGAAGAAAAGAGAGATCAACAACTTAGAAATGAGCCACTTTGAGGGAGAAAACTCCTTTACATTACATAAATGAAAAATTCTTAGATGATTCAAATGAAAAAACCTCCTTTCTATATATAGGAGTCCATGGGGTCACAATATAATACTAGCCAACCTAACAATAATAATGTAAGGGCACAACAATAACACTAGTTGGGTTTTATGGGGCACAATAATACCAATATGGGGAATATAGGGGTACAACAATAAAAATAAGCGGGTGACACTAACAACAATAAGGGACTACACTAGTAATATAGGGACCTTACAAAAATTCTCCTTTAAATCCTCTTTCCTCACCCATATCCTCTTTCTTCTCTCTTTCCTTACCTAAAGCTTGCACTCATTGCAGCTGGAGACTACAAAGAATTGCCTTCTTCCTTTATTCATCAAGTACTTTTGACATAAAATGTTGAAGAAAAAATTGGCTTTGTTTCCTCTTTTATCTCTATTTGTCCCTAACGACTGAGGTGCTTCATTTCACCGCATCATATGGGATGCATTTTTTGACTTCTCATGTCTGCAACCTTCTTGCTTGTGCCCAAAGTTGCTACAATTGTAGTGTTCAATTTGGCTTAAGAATGGGGAAATTGAATTTCCATATCTTCAAGTGATGTTTTCAAAACCTATATTATTGCTAATGTGCCTTATCCTAGCCTCTTTATGCATTATTGGGTTGCTACTACCCAACACATATTTTTTTATTGCATGCCATCTACAGTCCATGGCTTTATGTCTAAAATTATTGCAAGAAAAACAATACCCATAAAAGCGAATTTTAGAATTGAAGAGACCTTTGCCTTGAGGGATTTTTTCCTGAGGGGGAAAGGACCTCTGTTGGTTCTTCATGTACCTCCCATGGAAATTTTCATTAATTTTTTGCACTCTATATTTCTGTTGGATAGCTCTCTCTTTTTTTTGACCTCATTGTTGTTGTTGTCCAACTACATATTTTCCCTATTGTTGCTTAGATATCTTTAGCTTATCTCCTTGTTGTTGCTTCTTAGAATATTTTTTTTGGATTTTCTTCTCCTATTGTTAATGATTTACTTTCTGTTTTTGAAGTTCAACAACTTCTTTTCCTCTGTTGTTGTTAAAACCTAGAACTAATTTTACATGGGAAGTTGACCCTTCAGCCTTTTCCTTCTTGGAGCTTGTTTCTTTTTTGAAGCCCAAACCAACCTTGATGAGCAAGGATCTCTGCTTAACAATAATATTATCCAAGTCCTTTATGCTCTCCTCAAGCATATTGAGACAACTCTTTATTTGAATTTTATAAGCCATATCACAATGAGACCACTTCATTTTGTAGTCTCTGATAGTGAGCTTCTCTTTCACCTAATTGAATGGTTAGCCTCTCATTTATTCTGCTAGCCTATTCTTATTGAGAATTTAGATCAACTATTGTTTTGCTCAACTTATCATTCTCAAGCTCATACTCGTGAAAGAACTCATTTTTCTTGAGATTTCCTTCTGATAGCTCCTTGATCTCCTTTAGAGAAGAGATCAATTTCTTTCTAAAGTATATCCTTTCATTCGTATCTTTCTCTTCACTATAAGAGGTGTGAGTTGAGTCACCCCAAAGATCTAAAACTATATATGCGTCCATGGAGTCTTCCATGGGTCTAAGGGGCATTCCATCTTCATCACTTCCAGTGGTACCCCTATTATCTTCACGAGATACATTGTCTTCTTCTTCAGAGGATCCCTCATTTTCTATTGCTACTAAAGTGGGTTTATATTCATTACTACTACTAGATGCATGACTCTTCAAGTTATTCACATGAACATCTAGATAATTAATGACATTTTAATTTACATTTATCAAAAATCAATAGCTTACCTTCTGAGCAACATGGATTCTCATCCAGGTCTTCTTCTTCACCATCCTTGGAGTGAAGATCAAAAATTTTCTCATAGGAAGAAATATCTTCAATCGTTTGAGAATATTTCCTTTGGGATGTATTTTTATTCTTCTTCCCTCTTTTCTTCTCATCATTTGTATCCTTCAAAGATTCATGTTCACTGCATGAGAAACAATGTTCTTCAACCTCCTCTTGAGCCACATTGCAATATTTTCCATACCGACATTGCAATTTTTCTGGAATTTCCTTTTTTTTCTCAAAATGCCTTACTTTCTTAGCATATTTCTTGGACAAAACTTTCATGATAATCTCTCTGGCTTCCATATTGAACTCATTCCTCTCTTCATATATCAAATACAACCAAATGTCTTCATTGACTATCATTAAGTAGGCTTCCATTATAATATTCCAGAGCTCATAGTATGATCAATTAAAAATTTAACTCCTTCTATTGTTAGAAAAAATTGATTAGCCATTGTTTCCCTTTTATCTACCTTCTAGTGGTTAAGCTATTCCTGAAGGAACCAACCTCTAATGCCAATTGTTGGAAATAACGTTAATACTTAAGGGGGGGTGAATCATTATTAAGGCTAATTTTAACTTTTTATTCCAATTTATTTTTCTTATTCAAACTTGGAAACCACACATATAACCAAAATAACATATCACTTGGCATCAATATGAAATCAACATACAGGCACACACCATGAGACACAGAGGTTTTACATGGAAACCCTTTCGGGAAAAAATCACCAAAGCTTTTTGTTGTTATTGATGTAAAATAAGAGCCCCAAATCTATTACATCAATATGTTTGTGAGACACCACTCACAGAAAGCACCAAATCCCTTTGATTGTTTGCCAGAACCCACTTGCAGGAAGCACCAACTCCCTCCTTTTGTAGACTCTTGTCCAGCTTACCAGAAGCAGCATGTGAAGCATCAACTTCATGTATATTTTTCAAGCACCAACTTGCAGCTCCTTGGATTTATGCATGCACCAACTTGCAGGAGGCAGCAACCCCAAGCCTTTTCAAGAACCCAGTATAGATGGAAGCACCAAATTATTGTATAGATGCTCCAACCCGCACTCAATAAGTAACTCAATGTTCACTGTAATTGGTAGCCACTATGCCTTATATCATCTAATTTCTCTTCAGCCCTAGGCCCATGCAACACTCTTTCCTCTACACTCTTTGTATCTTCTTACTATTTTCTCAACAATAGTCACTCATATAACCCACACAAGACTCTTTTCACTCTTCCCACTCTACACCAACATACTCATTTCTCGACCCCTTCTATTCAATAGGCTTTCTTATCCTTTCACACCAGAGAACTGCCTCACTCATCCTTCTTCCTCTGCACAACAACACTAGCTCTCTCACGGGGTCACTTCCCTCTGTTTAGGCACTCTCAGCCTCTTCTCAGCAAAACAAGCTCACTTTTCCTCACACATAGCAACTCACACACAACCAAAGATCTCTCAACTTAGCACACTCAAAAATGATTCTTGCCCCTAGATTTCTTAATGGAAATCATTCGTTGTTTTCCTCTGCCACACTTTGCTCAATGTTGCCTGTTTTGTCTATCCACACTACCATTCAAACTACCCAATAGTACTCCTTCATGGTTCTCCATTATTTTGTTAAATATGACTTGAATTCTGCCACTGTAGCTTCAGTAAAATTGAGAATGGGCATTTGAGCATTTCCATACTGAAAATTAATTCACAGTCCACCAACACACTCAAAAAGTCTCTCCATGCTTATTCAATGCTCATAGAGCTTGACTATACTTCAATATCACTTCTCTAAACTTCAATTAATTCAATTATATGTTTACACATGATCAGGGATGGATTTATTTCAACTTTTGTACAAGCCTCAACACTCATTTCTACAAAATAGTGGTCCTTGTCGCCTTGACTCAACGATCTCTGCAGTCGCTATTACTCCTACGACACAAACTCTTATGCACACATTGACTTAGCTGTTGAATCAATCTTCCGTCATACTCACTCTATGCTGCCATTTTGAAGCCTCATATCTTGTAATATTACACCACAGTGTTATTTCGGAGCACGAAATTCTGAGTTGCCTTAGCTCCTTTTTAATTAGCCCCTTATCTCATTTACACCATATGATGACTGCCTCTAACCGCCAGTATAGCACTTAGGTGCTAGGCCTTTTAGAACCTATCAGGGCCCCATATTCATGTGTTTTTTCTTTGCACCTTTGGTTTTTAGAGTTCCACGACAAGTGCCACCACATCAGAAGCCCCTGCATATCATAAATTTTATCAAAATTCATTGACAAAGGATTTATGAAATCCTCAGCCTCAGATATTCTCCATTGCACTTAGGTGCTAGCCCTACTCTGTGCCACTGTTTCTTTCAACTCCATGACTAAGCTCCAATCCACATTGAAGTACCTTGTATTGTAACACTTTTAATTTGCAATTAGAACAGATTTATGATGTCTCCTTCCTCCAAAATACTCCATAGAACTCAAGTGCTAGGTCTTCTCTATCCCCTTAGTTCTATTAGTCTCCTCGACCATGCAGCGACACATCGAATCCCCTTTCATTGTAACTTTTTAAAATATCATTTGCACAGGAGTTACGAGATCTCTGACTTTTGATATACCAACCTCTGAGATGACATCATGTTGATGTCATCATCTCCACATTGCACCTCCTTAGTGGTGAGACATTTCATACGTATTTTCCCTATTAGACCATCTACAATGTCGAATATGACTACCACATATCCTCAGTAATTCCACGTCATGCTAACATCATCTAAAACCATCATCTCCTTAGTGCCAATCACATGCTACGTGTGTCCTATGTGAGGATACATAAAGGGTCGATTTTTGTTTGATTTTTCAACGAATTTAATTTTTAAATCCTTCTCTCTAAAACCCTCAGCTCTTACAATAGAATTATAATAATAAGAACTTACTAAATTATGAAATTATCCTGCTTCAAGGTTCTGATATGTTTCCTGATCTGAGGTTCTCGTATGATTCATGCTACGATATTCCGATATGATTCCTACGAGTCATTCTGATATTGGATCCCGATGTTTTGAGCCTTCTCTGATATCCAATGTTTTGAGAATTGGCTTACAATGGTCAACCTGCTCCTTTTGTGTCTCTTTTAAATAAATCACCAAGGAAATAAACCATCAAGGTCCTCACCTTTTCCTTCCTTGTTCTCAGATCAAATATTTTGTCAAAAAGTAATTTCATTGAGGTTACGAAGTTCAAAGGTCCCAATATGGCTTCCTCTAATCACCTTTTCAATCTGCTATCATGGCATAAGTCACAAAAATTTGACTAGTAATAACTCATGATCCAGGAGGCCATTTGAAGACTTACACATACCGTTGGAAATATCTTTCAGATCAATTTCTAGTGGATAAGGACCGATGTATTATTTGAGCCCATTTTCTACATGAAAAATGGCTACAAAATCTATGTTGTTATTTGCACCTTTACCCTTCTTCTTGTGCCTAGAATTTTCTCTTCGGAGGCATTTTTCAAGGTTCCACATACCATTAGAGATCCCATTCAAAGCACTAACCAACTATTCCATCTATTATAGTATTTAATCTAATCTCTTGAGGTAGAAACTCTTCCAAATTCTAGGACTCACAACCATCATATTCTTATTTTTATGTCTTCTCCAATAAGCCTGCTAATATGGTGATTCTCTACCAGAGACTGCAGAAACCATAGGACTGCTACTGAGCTTGAAACATCAAGCATATCAATGATATCATATATTGCTATCATTGTATTGTAGCCACTACAACGCCACCCAAAATTTTGGGTATATTCAAAATTTCAGGTCCCCTTCTCCTTGCTCAGCCATTAGGGTTTTGACCCGGCCTTTAGTCAGTGACCACCCCATGACCTATTCCCACCAAACCTTGTCACCACACCCACTAGTCTCGACATCTCATCAATACACTAGGGCTTGGGGGTTTCCTACTTTAAAGAGAATTGAAAGTCCCTCCATGAACTCAAAGACAGGTTTCCCCTAGATTGTCATGGTAGAAACCTCGGATAAGCTTGACCTAATTCCAGCCCCTCGCAAACCTTCTCATCAACATGACTAGATACTTTTGCTGCAATCACGCCATGTGTGGGGGGTATCATCATGAATATGCTTGAATGGAAGCTTTTCTATGTATTAAGTACATAAAAGATGTCCATTAGAAGCATGTTCACCATATATCATTTAGGAATTCTATTTGGGTACTCCACCAAGCTCATGGTCCCATGTAAATTATTTGGGGACATCATTCTCTAAAAGGTAACTATGAACTAATTGATATTATAATGTTTCATGCAGGTCGATCCCACAGATGATATACCCAATAATGTCAACACCACACCAAGGGAAAGAAGATGAAACTAAAACAACAAGGGTGCAGTTGCAGAACATGTCACTTTCATCCCCTATCCATGTGGGGATGACAAATAAGGCTACATCTGAAGGTCTTGTCTAGGCAGATGAAAAGAATAAGAGTAATTCAAGCTAAAATATAAATGTGGGAGATATGTGACACCTATAAGCAAGGAACAAAAGGTGTGAAAATTGGGAAAACTTCAGATCATGGTCATGCCACGTCTTTGTCATTTGTATGGCTTCATTCCTGAGGAGTTGCTTGGAGAAGGAAAATTCCACTAGGTGTGGAAATTGTATTTCAGACCAAAGGGGTGAATTAGTAGAGGAAGAAGAATTAGTAAGGCCCGATGCTTTAGACTCCACGAAATTTTTTTCCCTATGCTTCTTGATCTGGGCGTACCCCCAATGATGATATCACCGATTAGACTAGAGAAGGTATGGAAACGATGGACGTCATTGCTTTGAACAAGAGGAGGAGAAAAATAATGGAACTGATGGCAAAAGGGAATGACCCATATGTTCCACGCATTGTTTGTTGAAGTGCGCTTCTCTTGTAAAATATTGTTATTAGCATAGTCACGAGAATATTACATGACAAGGGTATCTACTCAGCCATTGCCACTGTGACTGTTCCAACCCCTCGTCTTTGATTCAAAAGAAATCACCCACCAAATTTGAGAGATAGATAAATCTTACGTGTCATAGCAGAGGATGTCTTCACTTTTATTCACAGGTTTTGCTTTCTTTGTCGTCACATTGTCCCACACGATTCTGGAGGCTCCCATAGTTTCTATGTCACATGAGAGGGATGCAAAACTACCTCGACATCGCCTCTCAGATCGGATAGGTCATGAATACCTGCATCATAGATACAACACCAACAGTGCCTCAATTGAACACAGAATGGGGAAGCTAATAAAATGTTGGTCACCATGGCATTTGATACGCGTATTTAGTTAATTGAGCGAAGAGGCGGAGGGGAGGCAATAATATTTCCTCTCTGTTGGCTTTAAAACCAACGGGGCTCCTTTGTGGATCTGAGGCATAAAATCTAGGGCATCATACATTGCATCCTTTGTGTTGCACCACAGCCAAGATCCATCTGCACTCTTGCTGGTTCCATTCTAAATGTCTACCATTTTCGTTCTCTCGAAGCCATGTTCTTCCAAACAAACAAGGGAAATAGACTCGTGATGAGCTATGCAAATAGTCACATGACCTTGGATTTTGTGGCGAGGGCTAGTGAGACTCAGCATGCACACGGCCCTATGTCTTCTCCATTATGTGAAATGCCCGAAGACATGAGGGGTGGCAGCTGTAGTTGTGTATCTCCCATTAATCATGTCTCATTGATCGTGTCCTTGCAAGTTGATACTCATAGAAGTATCAACCGAACAAAATATGAGGGAGTCTGACCAGTCGTTGGGTCGCAGAACGTGTGGAGCCATCTAACAATGCAACTTTCATGGCCATGCGACTGTGCGACCAGTCGTTGGGTCATAGAACATGTGGAACCATCTAACAATGCAACTTTCATGGGCGTGTGACTGTGCGACCAGTCGCTGGGTCATAGAATGCGTGGAGCCATCTAACAATGCAACTTTCATGGCCGTGTGACTGTGTGACCAGTCGCTGGGTCACGAGACGTGTGGAGCTATCTAAAAATGTGACTTGCATGACCTTGCCACAATGCGACTAGTCGTTGGGTCGCAGAATGTGTGGATCAATGTAACAATGTGAATTTCATGGCCTTGCAACTATGCGACCAGTTGTTGGGTCGCAAGGCTTCAGAATCGATCGAACAACCTGACTCACATAGCCTTGTGACTATGCGACCTCTAGGAGGTCGCATTTCCCCTCAAGTCACTAAGTTGCATGGAAACACTGCGGGAAAATATGGTTGCATGGTAATGGGTTTATATGTAAAGCATAATTGATAATCGCAACCACACAATCAAGAAAATATTCGATGGAAATTGAAGTCACTATAGTTCCCTGGGACATAAAAAAAAATCACCGTCATGTGAGGATAATTCCATCAAGGAGACTTGAAAAACCCTCACAAAGGCTACATGTTGCAGCAACACCATCATGCAAGAGGTGGAGAGTTTGTCTGGAGGGAGCTAGTAGCCAATATACTAAGGTTTCAAGAAATATTATTGGTTGAAACCCTGAAACTGCCCAAACATTGTATTAGATGTAATATTAGGAACATCAACTGGCGAATCAACATTTAATGCGGTAACTGAGCCACATCCCTATGAAGTAATAGCTACCAAAACAAGTTAAACTACAGATCCACATTTGGCACTTATTCCATAGCAATACCAATGGACATCATGGTGATTGAAGAGGCGCAGGGAAAGCCTACACGAGCCATTCTCTCTAATAACATAGCGACACAACACTTGACCACAGAGGGGTCTAAATTTATTATTTATTAAACCACTCTTGAAATTAATTAAATACACATCTATCATTATTATTCGATCATAAAGACATGTGACCTATGCTATTTTATTTTAGGTGGAAGATTTTGGTTTTCACAAAGAGCCAGGTTTTTCCCCAGCAAGCAAGGGAACCCTTTCAAAGTAAGGTGGATCCTCACAAATCCCCAAGAACCTCACTTTAAGCTCAAAGGCACCTGGTCACTTGCACAAGAATGATATGCAGTAAAAGGCATCTTACTGTGAAAACCAGAGATCACCGAAAGAGGAATGCAAAAGGGATAAAACCTTAGGTCGCAGGTCGCATATAACCTTAGGTCACAGGTCGCAGATGACCCAAGGTCACAGGTCATAGATGACCCAAGGTCGCAGGTTGCAAGTAACACCAGGTTGTAAGTCAAAATTAATCCCAGGTCGCAGGTCGCAGATGACCCCAGGTCACCGGTCGCAAATGACCCTAGGTCGCAAGTCACAGATGACCTTAGGTCACAGGTCACATATAACCCTAGGTTGCAGGTCACAAATGGCCCAAGTCGCAAGCCAGCCCAATAGTCGGGAAGACCAAGAGTCAAGGACAATTCAAAATACATCTCATCCTATATATAAAACTTCAGAAAGTGACCAAAATGACTCTTAGCTCTGCAATGGAAGCCAATATGATAGAGGAATTGGTGCTTGAGAGCTAAAGGAACTCAGCCCTTGGTATCGAGTAGAGAGAGAGGCAGCCGGGCTAGTTTTTTGGTATCACGCATTGAGATGATTATCCCACATTCCACTATTGGGTTTTGACGAGTTGTAAACATGTATTTGATGTTGTAGCAACATTAATAATATATTCTCTTTTTCGACACTGATTCACGTGCTTGCTTGTGGTGATAGTACTAGTTGTCTTATATTTCACTACATTGTATGAATGCTTTCATGGATGCAATTGATTATGAACTAATCCACAGCGGTTGCGTGTACATTTTCTCTTGAATCAGTGTTTATTTGTTCCTTGCCATGTCAGTGATCTATTGTGAACTATTTTGAAATTAGCTTCTGGTGTGTTTCCTTTCATGTATGTTTGAATGGTTTTTTCGGCTCACCGAGCCCACTCACGGCATACCCTCTTTTATTTCACTGCTTATACTTGCTTGTATCTTTGTTTGTGGTTCATCAACCTTGGGCTGATTTTTCTTCACTGATTGGTCATTTCACCTTCACCTCCGCTTCATCATCTTCTCATCTGACAGCCAAGAGTGGAAACACTTATGGCGACATCCGAACCCACATACCAGATGGGGCTCCTATCCTAAACGGTGTGAGGTCTAATTGGGACCTTTCACTGGGGAGACCCCCTTGTTGTCGGTAGTACAATTTTTCCCATCAACAAATTTGCGCTAGAAGGAAGGAAGATGACAAAATGAGCCCTTAGAGCCTGCATTTAGTCTCATATCTGTAAATGTCTTGTCCCCAAATCATTCTCCAGAGATGTTTATTGGATTATCTGGTTCTCAGTGCTCAATCTCCGATGAACCTCTGTATCACTTTTCCCAGTTAAAATTCGATGGTGAGAATGGAATTTCCATAACCAAGCACCTTTCGAATTTCGTTGAGTTTTGTGAGTGTTACAAAATTGACAACAAGGAGTTGGCTTGTGTTATTTTCTCCCTCACTCTTGAAGGTAGCATTAACCAATGGTGCCACACATTGACAGTAACTTCCATCCATTTGTTCGAGCATCTCGCCGGTGAATTGCGACAAGATTTTCACAGGTACGATTTTCAAAATGTATTAATAAGGTTAAATAAGATCAGAATGGAACCTCAAGAATCTCTAGAGGAGTTTTCTATCAGATTTGTTCATTTTTTTTTTGAGTTCCCTAAAAGGGATGTAAATGGGACATATTTAATTGAACAGTTTCGACAAGTGGTTTTCATTTCCCTAGAACACTTTCAATCAGCAACAAAGCCTGATCCCAGTGTTTGTGCTGATAATCCTCAAGTTGCCAGTTGTTCAAACTCTATCCATAATATTTCCTTGTCTATATCCCCGAGTCCAAAACACATTCATGCCTCCAAGAAAAGTATTACTATTGGTGACATTCCTTTTCCTCCTCCTGAATTTCTGTGTAATGGAGTTTTGGTCACAGAAGTTCTGAGTAATGATAGACGTGTGCAAGAAAATAAAACTTATTGTACCACCCATGAATCTTTCACACACCCTGTCAAATCAGAACTTGAAAACCACATTGGCCTAACATCTCTCCCTGTTGATGAAACCAATCTTGGGTCCACTGAACATTTTCCTGGGTCCAGTTCTAAATCTCATTCGGATACCGACAATGAATTGGGTCTTGTCCCAAATAAAGTTGATTTCCCTACAAAATCCTTGGACCATGATGTGCATGCAGGATCATTGGCCTCTCTGGATGACACTGATGTGAAAGATGAAGGTCCTTGTATGGTTTATACCCCTGCATTCGAATCATTTCATCCATTATTCCCTGATTCATTTCTTGAGCCTGCCATGCGAGTAATTTCTTCAAGTATTTTGAAATTGTCTTGTATTGGTGTTGGCGACAACCATGAGCACGTGGGTGGTGTTTCACAACCACATTACAAAATTGATGAATCTCTTATGTCTGATCTTTTCATCCATAATATTTAAACAACCAAAATAGTGACTACCTATCTCGGCAACCTCAAGGTGTTTCTTTTATTGATTCATCCCAATTGTTAACCCTAGAGGATTCTAATATACCAGATGCCCAACCTAATCAAATTGATGGCTCCAACGATCGTTACTTATATGAAAACATATTCACTCACACCTCTAGGGAATATGATTCCTATCTATCTGTCAACCCTATGAACCACCAACATTATACGATCCACATTGTGATGATTCAGGGACCCATCAATAAATCAAAGCAATTCATCTTATGCTGGAAGTTATCTTAAGTTCTTACAATCCTGATAAGGCTCCTGAAACAAGTCAAACTAGGGTTTTTCGAAGTAGGGTTTCTGAAATGACGGTTCCCATGTATCACACTCCTCTAAGCACAACTGCACCAGACGTCAGCTCATCTAGGAAATTCATCCATTTGAGTGATATTTATTTGAGTACATATTTTTATCCCCTAACAGCTGATATGAAACAAACGATATACCCTAATTTATTCACTGGAAGGAAAACACTGACCATTATCTCTAATATTTTTGGTTGTTTCCCAGCCATTACTAGTTGCATTCAGGCACAAGCATTTGATGTCTTGAAAACCTCTCTATTGCCTGAAAATTTTCTGATCAATTCATCCCATCCTGGGAAATCTAAAGAATCTGATACATTGGATTGTCAATCTATCACTTCTCAAACATTTGGCCGAATTGATAATAAGCTCACTGACGATTGTCCAATCACCACAAACAATGATCACATCCATTCTCCAGTTGATCTCATTTAACCATGAAAGTTTGGAAACCCCTCGCTCAAAGGTCCCAAGTTTGTCCAGGACGGTGAGGCATTTCAGCCTCCACTCAAGGTTGCTTCGGATTCTCACATCCTTAAAAAAACCCAGGGACAACTTCGAACTAGGATTTTCAAAATTAGGGTTTCTGCACTTGGATTCACAATCACCTCAAATTCGCCCAGCGGTCGCTTATATTTTCCATTCCATCAAATTGATCATCCTCAACATCATGATGATATTCCCAGTTGGTTTGATGGATCTCGTCTGATGAATATACCTACGAATTGGCAATGTCTTACCCCACTTCCATCGAACCTAAGGTTGTGCGTGGATGGATGTGTGTCATTTATAAATAAATTTAGGTTTCAAGTACATATTTTTGTGTATCAGGATGAAAGTGCAATTCAGCTCAAACAATCCATTCTGGCACATACTCTGGTAAGCAACCATGACCTTCCTGTTGTTGCACATGCTTTTCAGGTAAATCTTGTTGTCGGTGCACAATTTTGTATGCTCGTTCTAATTGCGAACATTTTTGTTCTTGCAAGGCAGGAAATAATGCGGTGGCTGCACTGGAAAGCTGAGTTCACATAACCCAACCACCTCTCTGGTTAAATTAGGGTTTTAGGTTTAGGTTAGCTAGTTTCTGTTAATAAAATTTTGCTGGTTCAAGTTGTTAATTAGGGTTTAATTTCTAAGTTTTCTTTATGGTTTAAAATTATGTTTTTTGTCTTTTCTTATGGTCAGTAGCTTTATGAATTATAATTTTCCATTTATTTTGCACTCATTTCTCTTTCAGTTTTCTTGTTGATTCATACTATTCAGATACTCACTGCATGTGCTTTGCCTTGTTTTTTCACCTACATCTAGTTGATCTTTCTCACACATGGAATTGCATTGCATCATAAGCCTTGTCCATTGCATCATGTTGTACACTAGCCTTGCATCGTATGCACTGATTTTTGACATGGCTCTGAAATTTTATGTATATTGCATATCTTTGCATGGGCCCTCATTGAACCTAGAGCCTTCAAACCCTCGGTACTCTGACTAGCCATCTTATGCCTCCTTGGATACATTTAAATCCAAATGGATTACTTTCACCTCTTTTCATGCACCAAAAACCTAGTTGTATCTCTTGACCCCTTGTCATAATGTTGAAACCCTAACCCTATTTTGGGTGAGGTCGTGGTGGTTGCCTCAAGAAGTAGCTTCTCTTAGAATATTTCATAAAATTCACGTTCTCTACATTATTCCTACGAGTCTAATTCATTATCCAGGAAGATACGAGCAATTTACTTGTTCCGCAACCTGAGCCTTGTGCCCAACAAGGTCTTGAATATCTTAATGATTTTTTTTTCATGTTTCACTTGTGGGTAGAAGATAGGATGTGAAGGCTTGGCATGAGGGAAAACCCAAGTCACTATATCTTTCAATCTTTTTAAAACAAGAAACAACCTCTCTTGCCCATAAAATAAGTCGGGATCCCTCATCCACCCATGAAAAATAAGTGCCACGAGCACATACAAATAATTGCTACAAGCACATGAAAAAAATAAGGGTAAAGGATTGAGAAAGGCTTCCTGTGTAAAGAGGTAATGTAATGACTCCACCGAGGTACTGACCAGGCTCGCTAGCAGTGGAGCAACGTTTGTGATTTCTTGAGGTGACTCTGTCGAGGTACTGTCCAGGCCTGCTGGCAGCAGAGCAACACCAGAGACTTATTTTAAAATTTATGAATATAATAAGCTCGTTGCCTTGCTCTCTACATCATTATCGAACTACTGGCATGCGTGAATTTCTGCTTGAGAATTATCTGATTAACAAGACCTAGCTGAGGCATGAGGATTGGGCATATTTGTAAAGGTCAAAGTAATACAAAAGGTACCCACGGTACCTGCCCAATATTTCCTTGCATCACTATCGAAACTTAGATTATTGTGGGGACTTTGATAGAGATGTTGGATTCTAAGAGTGGTTCGCCAACTGTTGTAGCCACTACAACGCCACCCAAAATTTTGGGTATATTCAAAATTTCGGGTCCCCTTCTGCTTGCTCAGCTATTAGGGTTTTGACCCAGCCTTTAGTCAGTGACACCCCCATGACCTATTCCCGCAAACCTTGTCAGCGCACCCACTAGTCTCGATGTCTCATCAATATAATAGGGTTTGGGGGTTTCCTACTTCAACGAGAATTGAAAGTCCATTCATGAACTCAAAGATAGGTTTCCCCTAGATTGTCATGGTAGTAGCCTTAGACGAGCTTGACCTACTTCCAGCCCCTCTCAAACCTTCTCATCAACATGACTAGATACTTTTGCTGCAATCACGCCATGTGTGGGGGTATCATCATGCATATGCTTGAATGGAAGCTTTTTTGTGTATTAAGTACATAACATATGTCCATTAGAAGCACGTTCATCGTATATCATTTAGGCATTCTATTTGGGTACTCCACCAAGCTCATGGTCCCATGTAAATTATTTGGGGACATCATTCTCTAAAAGGTAACTATGAACTAATTGATATTATAATGTTTCATGCAGGTCGATCCCACGAATGATATACCCAACAATGTCACCACCACACCGAGGGAAAGAAGCTAAAACTAAAACAACAATGGCGTAGTTGTAGAACATGACACTTTCATCTCCTATCCATGTGGGGATGAGAAATAAGGCTACATATGAAGGCCTTGTCTAGGCGGATGAAGAGAATAAGAGTAATTCGAGATAAAATATAAATGTGGGAGATATGTGACACCTATAAGCGAGGAACAAAATGTAATATCCCAAAATGGGAACTGCTAGCAAGGCATGACTGGAAAATGCATTTTCTAGGAATGGCTACTATAGAATATGAAATCAACCCTTGGATCCCTTAGATCTAGTAATCTAAGACCCAAATCCAAGAGGAGATCAGAAACAAATCTTTCTAGGTTGGTTAAACAGATCTCCCACACCTAGTAAGGCTTGAAAACTGCCCAACAAGGGACTGCAACAATACTGCTTGGAAAATAACGTAGTTTCAGTAGAGCAAGAGAAGGAGGCCAATAAAATATCCTTCAAAAGTATTTATAGTAGCAAAACAGATGTATAATGAAGTCCATGAGATGCATAGCTGAAAATACAAGACATATACAAAATAAATTCCCTCAAAAGAGGGGCTGCAGCCACATGAATGACTGAAACTACCTTAACAACATTATTTTATTAGGCTGCAAACTGTTGTGGATTACATGTTATATCTAGAGTAGATATGTGCATAAAAATTTATATCCATATTAGATCCAGGCACTAGAAAGGCTCCTCTTTCAGATCCCCTTGGAATTTTGGGGTTTACACCAAGCATAAGCAGTAGATCTGAGATCTAAGAATGTAGATATGCAGGATGATTCAGAAATGCTGAAGTATTCAGAATATGCAGATCAGATCTGAAAAGTACAATGTGTAGATCTCCTCCAATGGATCTCAAAGTGAAGGGAAAATCCACAATGCTCAGAAACCAGCTCTCCAAAAGGTGCACCCAAACTCCTTGCAAAAACACCTACAAGAATAACACAGATTTGGGATAGAAACTACACTGTAGGGTATATATAGTTAATGGCCACATGCCAATATCAAGAATTTAATCTCATGCACTCCAATACACTTCCTCCAATAGAGAAGAGGACTCCTCCACTGAAAAAGAGCATTGAAATGTCTTAGATATGAATAGATCTAATCTCCACTTGCTGCAACTTGCAAAGACAACCAAACCCTCACTGGATATGAGTTGTAATTGAAAGGAGAAGCTTGGCCTTCCAGTCAGAATGGACCTTGCAATACATACTCTCCCAAGAGCTACTCAATGGGAAAAGTAGGAACTCCTAAATAAGAAGTTCCAATGCTAAACAACATTTGCAATCTAGGCTAAATAGCCAAAGAAAGCTATATGGTCTAAACAGACAATATATCAAAATATCATATGATGAACAACCTCCTCATGCTTCCTTCCTCTTCCTTTTATAATACAAGAGTGTGAAAAACCCTAAACCACCTTCAATGGACTCATCCCTTTCACACAAGAGACCTTCAACTAGAATTACGTTGTGCCTCATTGATGAGCACTACTCCAATACAACGCTGTAGATATGGTCAAAGTTGACCCAGTCAAGATGATTAGCCCCTTTCACACATAAGGGTGCTTATTTACATAGCCATGATTTATCCTTTTTCATATTTTGAATTTATTTATTCTTCATCAGGAGTTTTATTAACCTCCTTTGAACATTTATTCATCTAAACAGATTTTTTTAAGCAAAAATAATATCTCTATTAGCTACATCCTAATTTAGGAATATTACAGTCTTCCCCTCCCAAATGTTGCTTGTCCTCAGGAAACTGCAAGGGTGCTAAAAAATCTCCCCTCTTCTTCTTGTGACCTCCTTATTCAACAGTCTCCACCATTGCTTCAGATTTTCTGCAATAATTTTATCTCCCAATGGTTCCTCGCAAGTGTGCAAGTTGGCCTTTGGTAGATAAACCAAATGGCGCTAATTATGAAAGGAAGGAAGGTCTATATGGAAACATTCTTGCTGATCAATGGCCTCCTCAAGATAGAAGTGATGACAGACATGGGGAATTTTATCATCAATGAAGGACTCCCATCTCCATCCTATCATCCAAATGAAATGAATCACCTCCCATCTTGGTAATTCATAGTAAAGAACCTCCCAATTTCTCATGAGAGGCATACCCCAATTGCTCAAATAAATCATATGGTCCACATCATAAAGAAACAAGTGATCTACTAGAGTGGCCATATAGTTTCCCATGCTCCCCTTAGAACATGTAGTGCAAAAAATGTAGGAAATTTCTTTCCCCAAGGACACATCCAACGTATGTGTCTCTCCTCCAACCATGTCCCCAACAAAGATAAGAACATCTTCAGCATATGGGATCATAATTAAGGTCATGCTAGCTGCCATATGTAATAAACGAGAAGGACAATGGTCCCTCATGTGCAACCAACGTAGTTTTACTCCTAACTGCCATAGAATATGATATGACAAGTGTTTTCCCCAACACTTGTTTGCTGCCCCATCCTCCTTGAATGCTTGGAGAAGGTGTATGATGGTTTCTTTTAATGAATCAAACCATGAAGAGTACATCATCTCTCCAGGATCTCCCAAGGAATGACCAACATCACCATTGTTCATGGCCCAAAGTGGCTCATTAAGCCCATAAGAACAAGTTCCCCCTCTTGAAGCCAAGACCTGCACATGAGTGTTAAGAAAATGCAAGTATATAATAAATATATCAAGAGGTTCAACAATACAATGTTTATCATACACTTGTTTCAAATCAACAAGGTAGCTCATGGATGAGCTCCTTCTCACACTCAATGAATAAAGAGGTGGTAATGATAACTCTTCCCAAGATTTATGTTCCTTCTCAACCAGAAAATGATCCATGCACTTCCTCATATGAGAGTGCATATCCTCCTTGAAGTTTTCCCACATGAATCCATCGAAGATAGTATGATATGCACTAATGAAACCAGTGGGTTTTAAAGCAGGATCTCATAGGCTGCACTAAGTAGTTTCTCCTTAAGCTTGGAATCTCTAGCCAAATAGATCTAATCATGGGAATAAATGACTCCCTCAACTACTTCATACCTCCCATCCATCACTTTCCCATCAAGAACCTTACATGTGAAGAGGTCCTTGGAGTATTCCATTAAAATTTTGAAATCCCCATAAGGATCTAGGCTCCCCAACAATGACAGCACTGTAGAAATATGAAATGCAACCCCTGTCATAGTATGGCTCTCCTCCTTGACATTCTTGATGTCAAAGTCACATGTTGGAGTATTATCAACTTACTTTTGTTGCCTCCTTTGCAGCTGATCTTACTCAAGACAAGATTGAAGTAGATGGAAGTTAACCTCTCCTTGGAAAGTCCCTATCTTCCAAAACTTCCTCAATGTGGCCCATGCATGCAAGATTGTTGATATCCTCTTGTCATGTTCAGAAATATCTTTTGTGAATGAAAATATCATTGGCTGCCCCAAATATATGGAGTTGCCATATGAAATCATTTCCATGCCATCATAGGCTCTTGAATTCTCCTTCTTCAGCTCAAATAACTGAGTGGGAGATAGCAATGTCCAATTCAGAAAATTGCTTATCTCCTCTTTGAATCCCTAGAAGATTCTCTGCGCTGTGCTAGTTTCTCCCAAAGCTCCCTCATTAGCCAGGTAAGAAAATGTTTCCCATAGTTGAGAGAACACTTTATTTTTCCTCCCATCAGGAGGTCTCCCCAGTGGAATGCCTCCATGTAAAGAGACATCAAGGCATAGAGCACGATGTGTATGTATGTGGACAGATTTGTCCTTGCCTTTCTTGCATAGATCCTCTTGCCTTATTTGTGCATCAAACTTCTAAAACAGAGAGGGGTATATTCTCCTCATCATGTGATGCTTGCCCTCCTCTTTTCCTTCTTCTATATTCAAGATCTCACCATTTTATGGTGATGGCACATGCTGCACATGGATTGTGCCACAATCTCCATATGTGAGATTCTTTGGAACCTCTTGCAAGAGTTTCTCTCTTTGGAACAAGTGCTCCATCTTCCTCTTCATGAGGTCCTAGATGTGCTCTTGTCATGACTATGTTATCATCTTCAGCCTTCTCTTCCATAGTTGAAAATGCCTCATTTTCAATAAAAGACCTTAGATCTTGGTCTTCTTTTGAAGGAGGAATCTCCATGTCTTCCTCTTGAGAAGAAAGATCTTTCTGTAATGGGGACTTTGCCATTGGAAAAACATCATACAAGTTTCCATCCCCTTGAAATGGAACTGAATTTAAGGACCCTTATAATCCATGCAAAAATTTTGTTTGATTTGGTTTGATAGACTCCATAGAAGGTGTTTCATGAGACCCTTCATCAAACCTTTCCACTACTCTTTTAATGAACCTTGCATAGGTAGATGTATTTGCATTCTTTAAGGAAAAAGACTCAAAGAACCACCAAGCATAAGCCTTACCCTCAAAATGCAGTGCTACTACTTTGATGGCTTCCTCTTCTGAAACTTGATGTTGCTGCATATAGGTGTCTAGCGTTTTCACCCAAGCCCCAGCTGGACATTTAGGTGATCCATCAAAATTAGATAAGAAGAATCTACTCACACCATGCTACTTGATTCTTCCTTCCTCCTTGATCTTGCAAAACCCTTGGAAGTTCAAGTGATCTTTGAAATCCTTGGATTGAGCCTCATACTCCTGCAAATAATCACCAAGAGTATCTCTCTTTGGCACATCTCCTTCCTTCTTTTTCTTCTTCATAAAAAAGTGGCTGATAGAGCGTTGTAAATCTGATGATGTGGCTGAATTCTCACACCAATCATATGAATTAGTGGGGCTTCCTTCATGTGCAAACCTCAAAATATCTTCTTGTCTTTCATTCTTCATTCCCCAGATTTCTTCTTTCAGCTCATTCAAAGCTTGAGAAAGATTTTTGGAAAACTCTTTTCTTTGCAAACTTCCAGTTAAAGGGACCTTACCCTTCTCTTTTGTGTCTTCAATGTAACCAAATCTCTTCATCGATATTTTCTCTCCATGAAAAGACATTGGATTTCAAGTAATAAAATCACAGTCTGTGCCAATATAGTTGCTCTGATACCATTGTAATATCCCAAAATGGGGATTGCTAGCAAGGCATGACTGGAAAACGCATTTTCCAGGAATGGCTGCTAGAGCTCTTGAAATTAGCCCTTGGATCCCTTAGATCTGAGTATCTAAGATGTAAATCCAAAAGGAGATCAGGAAAAAATCTTTGTAGGTGGGTTAAACAGATCTCCCCACACCTAGTACAGCTTGAAAACTGCCCAAAGAAGGGACTGCAACAATACAAAAGAACACTTCCCAGAAAATAATGCAGTTTTAGATAGCAGTAAAAAAAGGCCAATATGACAGCTCAAAAATAGCTTATACAATGATAAATCATATTTAAAATGTAGCCCAATCAATGTAAAGGAGAAAGAAAGAGAATTTTATGGAGAAAAACCCTCTAAAAGAGGTGTTGCAACAATATAATTCACTTTAAAGCCATGAAAACGTTATTTTCATGAGTAAAAAGTAGTTGTAGGTTACAACTCAGATCTAGGACAGATCTGTGTACAAAACACTAGATCTATATCAGATATGTACACTAGAATTTCTCTATTTTACATCCCCCTTGGGGTTTTCAACTGTACATGAAGCAAAAAGAGTAGATCCGAGATCTACTATAGCAAATCTGCAGAATGATTCAGAAATTCTGAAGTAGATAGATCAACGGATATATCATATCTGAAACATACATGGATTAGATGGCTAATCCATGGATCACCACAGTGTAAGGAAGGCTCCTTTACACCAGAGATCTTTCCTCCAAATAGTTGCCAAGCACCTTGCAACTCCTTACTTGCAAAATAATGCAGTATAGGGAGATAAACTGTGTTGTAGGCTTGATGTAGAGTTTGGCCTGATGCCAAGTTGTACATATGAAGCTCCAGTCAGCTAATACACTCTTGCCAATGGGAGAGAAGGCTTTCCCACTGAAAAGAGGCACTAGTATGGTCTAGATCTGAATAGATCTAGCCTCCACTTTCTGCTTCTCACAAGGAAAACCAAACCCTCAACAGGATCTGAGTTGTAGTTGGAAGAAGAAGCTTAGACAAATTCCTTATAGTGGACAATAAATGAAAGACTCTTCCAAGAGACCTCTCAAGGATAGAGGTGGGATTCTCGATCAGGAACACCCAGTGCTAAACAGAACTATTCTCAACTAAATAGCCAGAGAATGAGAAGTGTCTAAAAAGATAAATCCTTTCAAGACAATATTTTCAACAACCTCCTCATGCTGCCTTCCCCTTCCTTTTATAAGATGAGAGTGTGCAAAACCCTAAACCACCTTCAATGGACTCATCCCTTTCACACAAGAGATCTTCAACTAGAATTGCGTTGTGCCTCATTGATGAGCACTCCTCCAATAAAACTTTGTAGATCTAGTCAAAGCTAACCCAGTCAAGATGATTAGCCCCTTGCACACATAAGAGTACTTATTTTCATGGCCAAGATTTATCCTTTTTCATATTTGGCATTGATTTATTCTTCATTAGGAGTTTGATTAACCTCCTTTGTACATTTATTCTGTAGAAATTTGAATAAATGATATATTATTCACTGAGATTCTTCTGATCACACACTATTTTATCTTCGTGCACAATATAGAATCTCTTCTACCATTGATCATCACATGCGGAAATAAAATCAATTGCATGCACACATTAAAACCACAAACAATCACACATATGAACACAGTATTTAATGGTAAAGCTTAAAGTTGAAAACCCCAACTATCTGTATATTATATGTCATGGGGATCATGTAACAATCATAGTACAAAGCTCCTCACAAGCTCTCAACACAACCTTGAATTGCTACACACTATCAAGCTAGATCTAGCAAAACACATGCTCCAATATTTTGCCACTTGATAGCCAACCTCTATTGCGTAATCAATGCTATGGAATGGCTCATTAAATAACATAAACCACCTGGATTGTACTGCGCAATCCTCATGGGCTTCTCTAATTATCTGTGTGCTGCAAATAGCAACTGTATAGTCACAACTAATAGTTAACCTGCTCTTTCACCTATCTCTGCACTGGTCTCCACTGAAACTTTCCATGCACTGAAGTTAACTGATGCATTCTTTAGTTGATTATTGAGTTTATAATTAGTGAATTAATTAATAATTAATTCACACCACTCTCACTAATTGTATCAATTAGTTAAACTAGATACAAATAGCTCAACTATGTTTAGATTAGTTAAACTGAACACAACTCCATTAACTTCCTCAATCAACTCCACCAAACTCTGTCACATGAGTTCTAACTGAAGTATCAATGCAATAGCTCCACATAACCCTCAGGAATAGCGTAATTCCTTCTGTCAGCTCCTGTTCCATATCTGTGCACTTAACTAAAGTGCTCCAAGAGAATAAGATAACGTTTAGAGTCTAAATATTATTAAGAGCTAATAATATTTGACATATCTATTTTTAGACTGGAAATCTAAAAATAGATTCCACCCAGTATGTCTAAAAATAGAAGTCCATCTATTTTTTAGCATCCACAAATAGCATCCTGAAACTCATAGAACATGATCCATATGTCTAAAATAGACATAGTCTAAAAATAGACTTTACGCCAAAAATAGCCTACGGGCCCACTTAGTGAAGGCAGCTTCTTTCCACTAAGCTCATCATCTTGTTTCAATCTCAACACTCCCTCTCAACAAGATAAGGATTATCTGCAACCCCTATCCTGCCCCTGTGGTATTCGAATTTGCTCCCGGTGAGTGCCTTCGTCAAGATATCAGCATCCTGATCCCCCGTGGGAATGTATGAAAGTAACATGATCTTTCGCTGCACACAATCTCTGATATGATGATACTGGATGTCAATGTGTTTAGATCTATCATGAAATACTGGATTAACTGAGAGTTTAATGCAACTCTGATTATCACAATAAACCACAGTAGGATCCAAGTTTGAACTGAACAACCCAACCAGGATCTTCCTCATCCATATAGCCTCGCATGCAGCCAAACTTGCTGCCATATACTCGGCCTCTGCTGAACTGAGTGCCACGAATCTTTGCTTCCTACTGTACCAAGAAACTGCTGTTGACTTGATACTGAAAATCCCTCCATATGTGCTCTTTCTGTCCGTTGGGCTCCCTGCCCAATCTGCATCCGTGAAGCCACATAGCCTCACCTCATCCTCCTGTCTGTACCACAATCCATATCCCGATGTGCCTCTGAGATAACGCAATACATGCTTGCCTGCCTTCCAAAAGAGCTTGGTAGGCTTAACCATAGCTTGTGAAATCTGGTTAACAGCATAGCATATGTCGGGTCGTGTATTGACCAGATACATAAGCGACCCTACCAACTGTCGGTAAACAGTGGCATCCACTACCTCTGTCGAAGTAGCATCCTCCTTCCTCCATCCAACAGGAAGAGGAGTATCAACAGGCTTGCAACCATGCATGTTTAACTTCTCCAGTATCTCCTGGGCATACTTGCCTTGAGAAACAAACAGTCCATCACTGCGCTGCCAAATTTCCAGTCCCAGGAAATAATGAAGGAGGCTCAAGTCTTTCATCTCAAACTCCTTGCAAGATCACTTTCGTACGAGTGACTAATCAATAGTTCATCACCTCGTCAAAATCAAATAATCTACATTAAGTAAAATGATCGCAACTTGTTACCCTCCACCACAACTGGGTATAGGTTTGGATCTCGTCACGTGCTAAGAATCCAAGTCCTGAAATATTCGTCATCCGTGTGTACCAAGAATGAGGTGGATGCTTCAACCCACAACGTCTTTGAGCCTCGCACACATGCAACTCACCGTTAAAGATCTCGAAACCTTCTGCTGCTCTATGTACACTTCTCCTCCTCAATGACCTACCGAGGAATGTGCCTTCACATCCATCTCATGAATGTGCCACCCCACCCGCACCGAGAGAGCAAGAATCGTCCGTATGGAAGAATACCGCGACAGTGTGCAAAGGTTTTCTCATAATCGATCCCCTCAATCTATGAAAAGCCTCGGGCAACAACTCTTGCATTGTACTTCTCCACACTCCCGTCAGCTTCCTGCTTCACTTTGTAGATCCATCTTGAACCCACCACTAATTTCCCTTCCGACCTCCGGACAATCTCCCATGCACTGTTTCTGAAATTCGAATCATACTCTTCCACCATGGCATCTACCCATGCAGGATCCTCCACAGCTTCCTCGAAAGAGGATGGCTCCGTCACGACACACTTTCATAAGAGCCATGTATCCAAGATACCCGCCCGTGGATGTCTGTGTCTTCGCTGTGATGTAGGTGCTTCTACAACCTTCTCGCATCTTGAGCTACCGTCGCCTTCCTCGTAGTGCACTTCCGCCCTCCTCGATGGCTGGTGCCGCTTGAGTGGTCTCTTCCACTCCATGAACTTCCTCTTGTGGCTGATCCACATCCTGAAGCTCATCCTTAGGAAATAATAGCTCCTCATTTGCATGCAAGTGTGGCTCCCTCTCAAGAAAACACTTCATGGCTTTCTCCTCCTGAAATTTGATATCTTGTCGCACAACAGTCTTGCGACTGTCTGGAAAATACACACGATATTTGTGGGGTGTATTAGTGTACCCCACAAATATCCCAACCTTTGCAGTCGGCTCTAGCTTCTTCCTAGCATCCTTAGTCACATGAATGTAAACAGGTGAACCAAAAATCCTCAAATGGGAAATATCAGGCTTCTTACCAGAAAACGCCTCCTCGGGTGTACTCATGCCAAGTATCCCGCGATGACAACGGTTCTGCACATATACTGCAGTATTGCATGCCTCAGCCCACAAGTGTATGGGAAGGCCTTGATCATGCAACATCGTCTATGCAGCACCCACGATCATTCTTTTCTTCCGCTCAGCAACCCCATTCTGTTGTGGGTTATGAGGTGCTATGAGCTCTCTTCAAATTCCTTCGCGCCGCCGCAAAATTTCTTTGAATTCGCCGCAGATGAATTCACCACCATTGTCGCTCCTAAGAGCCTTCACCTGCTTCCCCGATTCTTTCTCAACTAGTGCTCTGAACTCACAAAACTTTGAGTATGTCTCGCTCTTCTTCTACATGAAGAAGATCTAGCACTTATGAGAAAAATCATCAACAAATATCACATAGTACGTGTGCTTTGCTGTCGAAGCTACTGAGAAAGGTCCACACACGTCTCTGTGAATTCTCTCAAAGATCGTCGTGGCACGACTATCCTTCTCGTGAAATGTGACTTTCACAAATTTTCCCAAGTTACATCCCTTGCACCGATCTGACTGCGCAAGAGTACCCTTAGGAAGCCCAGTAGAAATCTACTGCAGTATCTTCAAAGCTCCATGGTGAAGGTGGCCCAATCTCCGGTGCCACAACTCGCCATCATCCCGGCTCACCACTCCTTCTGCCTTGCCTGCCATTGCTGTGTAGCCATCTACCTACAATTGATAAAGGTTCTTAACTCGAACCCCTATTCTCCGGGTCTCACCAGTTGCCTTACTACGCAGGAAGGCCTTTCCCTCGCTAAAGACAACATCATATCCCTTGTCTTCTAACATCACCACAGAGATAAGATTCTTCTTCAATCCTGGAACATGCATCACTTCCTTCAATACGAAGGGTTTGGCAGACTTCTCCTCAAAGGAAATGGTACCGATAATGGCCGCACGATATCTACCATCATCGCCCATCTCGATGTGCGTAAGATCTTCATCCGCATCGCAGAACAAATATCGATCTCCTGTCATGTGAAAAGATGCACCACTGTCAAGAAACCACACTGAACCCATCACACTTGATACCAAGCATGCGATCAGTGAAAAATATAGCTCAAACTGAAAGGCTAAGGCCTCTCCAGGTGCAGATCTAGCAACCTACTTATTTTTCTTCTTTTGTCGACAATTTGTGGCGTAATGTCCGTGTTGGTGACAGTGAAAGCACTTCACCTTGGACATGTCTTGCTTCTTGCCTTTCGCACTGAATTGAGAAGCTTTATTTCTCTTCCCTTTCTTTTCTTTGGCAGCCAAAGAGAAATTCTCTTCATCAGAGTTCTTTGATGAAGATCCGTCCCTGGTACTCTTCCTTATCTCCTCTTGCACAAGATCCGACCAAAGTCGCTCCCATCCTGGTAATTTCTCTCGACCATTGATAGAGTCCTGATAGGAGTGCCAACTCTTCGGAAGCCCAAGGAGAGCCAAGCTCACCAATTCCTCATCATCAACAGTAACCCCCACACTTCCCAGCTCATCCCTGCATTAGACGAACTTCGTGAGGTACTTGGGCATACTGTCACCTTTCTCCATTTTTATGTTCCTGAGTTTATCCTTGAGCGCCAACTTCCTCTGGTCGCTCTTGATTTGAAATAAATCTGTCAAATATTTCCACATAAAGAATGGAGAAGCTTTACCATGAAGGCTGGACACTATGTGATCCTTCACACCTTCCAACAAAATTCTTAAATACTTTGCTGTCTTCTTTTGCCATGCGTCAAGTACGGCAACATCACTAGAAGTAGGTTTTGGAACTTCTGCATCTATGAACTCCTTCAACCCATTGTCATCCAGCACCGCCTCCATCCTATCCTTCCATGCAATATAATTCAAGCTACCCTCAAGGGCATACTCCAATCGCAATCCATTGAAATACATCTCAACTTCGACACCAAGAAAACACTGCTGCAAATTTGAATTCCACCAGCACAAAACTCAACCGCTTCAATGTTTTGCAATTTCTCCAATGATAAATATCGCTCTGATACCATGTATAAATTTGAATAACTGATATATTATTCACCGATATTCTCCTGATCACACACTATTTTATCTTCATGCACAATATAGAATCTCTTCTACCATTGATCATCACATGCGGAAATAAAATCAATTGCATGCACACATTAAAACCACAAACAATCACACATATGAACACAATATTTAATGGGAAAGCTTAAAGTTGAAAACCCCAACTATCTGTATATTATATGTCATGGATATCATGTAACAATCACAGTACAAAGCTCCTCACAAGATCTCAGCACAACCTCGAATTGCTACACACTATCAATCTAGATCTAGCAAAACACATGCTCCAATCTTTTGCCACTTGATAGCCAGCATCTATTGCGTAATCAATGCTATGGAATGGCTCATTAAATAACATAAAACACTTGGCTTGCACTACGCAATCCTCATGGGCTTCTCCAATTATCTGTGCGTTGCGAATAGCAACTGTATAGTCACAACTGATAGTTAACCTGCTCTTTCACCTCTCTCTGCACTGGTCTCCACTGAAACTGTCCATGCACTGAAGTTAACTGATGCATTTTTTAGTTGATTATTGAGTTTATAATTAGTGAATTAATTAATAATTAATTCACACCACGCTCACTAATTGTATCAATTAGTTAAACTAGATAAAAATAGCTCAACTATGTTTAGATTAGTTAAACTGAACACAACTCCATTAACTTCCTCAATCAACTCCACCAAACTCTATCACATGAGTTCTAACTAAAGTATCCATGTAATAGCCCCACATAACCCTCAGGAATAGCGTAATTCCTTCTGTCAGCTCCTATGCCACATTTGTGCACTTAACTGAAGTGCTCCAAGAGAGTAAGATAATTTTTAGAGTCTAAATATTATTAAGAGCCAATAATATTTGACATATCTATTTTTAGACTGGCAATCTAAAAATAGATTCCGCCCAATATGTCTAAAAATATAAGTCCATCTATTTTTTCCGACTTGCCCAACCATCCACAAATAGCATCCTGCAACTCATAGAACATGATCCATATGTCTAAAAATAGACATATTCTAAAAATAGACTTTCTGCCAAAAATAGCCTACGCGCCCACTTAGTGAAGGCGACTTCTTTCCACTAAGCTCATCATCTTGTTGCAATCTCAGCATATTCATCTAAACAGATTTTTTTTAATGAAAAATAATTTCCCTATTAGTTGCATGCTGATTTAGGAATATTACACAAAAGGTGTGCAAATTGGGAAAGCTTCAGATAATGGTTGCGCCACGTATTTTTCATTTGTATGGCCCCATTCATAAGGACCTGCTTGGAGAAGGAAAATTATCGCTAGGTGTGGAAATCGTATTTCAAACCAAAGGGGCTAATTATTAGGGGAAGAAGAATTAGTAAAGCCCAATACTTTAAACTCCACAAAAACATTTTTTCTATGCTGCTTGATCTGGGCGTACCCCCAATGGTGATATCACTAATTAGACTAGAGAAGGTATGGCAATGATGTATGTCATTGCTTTGAACAGGAGGAGTAGAAAAATCATGGAACTAACAGCAAAAGGGAATGACCCATTTGTTCCATGCGTTGTTTGTCAAAGTACGCTTCTCTTGTAATATATTGTTATTAGCATAGTCACAAGAAGATTGCATGATGTGGGTATCTACTCAGCCATCGCCACCGTGACCATTCTAACCCCTCCTCTTTGATTCAAAAGAAATCACCTGCAAAATTCAAGAAATAGATAAATCTTACGTGTCATAGTAGAGGATGTGTTCACTTTTATTCACGATTTTTTCTTTCTTTGTCATAGTGCTATCCCACACGATTCTGAAGGCCCCCATAATTTCTGTGGCACATGAGAGGGATGAAAAACTACCACGACGTCGCCTCTTATAGCAGACGGGTCATGAATACCTGCATCATATATACAACACCAACCGTGCCTCAATTGAACACAAAACGGGGAAGCTAATAAAATGTTGGTCACTGTGGCATTTGATACATGTATTCAGTCAATTGAGCGAAGAGGTGGAAGGGAGGTAATAATATTTCCTCTCTGTTGGCTTTAAAACCAACGGGGCTCCTTTGTGGATCTGAGGCATAAAATCCAGGGCATCATACACTGTGCCTTTTGTGCTACACCACGACCAAGATCCATATGTGCTCTTGCCAGTTCCATTCGAAATCCATTCCATTTTCGTTCCCTCGAAGCCATGTTCTTCCAAACAGACTCATGATGAGCTATGCAAACATTCACACGACCTAGGATTTTATGGCAAGGGCTAGTGAGACTCAGCATGCACACGACCCTACGCCTTCTCCATTATGAGGAATTCCTGAAGACACGAGGGATGGAGGTTGTAGTTATGTATCTCCCATTAATCATGTCTCATTGATCGTGTCCCTACATCCTGACACTCATAGAAGTATCAATCGAACAAAATTTGAGGGAGTGCAACCATTCGCTGGGTCACAGAATGTGTGGAGCCATCTAATAATGCGAATTTCATGGCCGTGCGATTGTGCGACCAGTTGTTGGGTCACAAAATGTTTGGAGCCATCTAAAAATGTGACTTTCATGGCCATGTGACTGTGGGACCAGCCGCTAGGTCATGGAACGTGTGGAGCCATCTAACAATGTGAGTTGCATGGCCTTGCAACTGTGCGACCAGTCGTTGGGTTGCAGAATGTGTGGATCAAACTAACAATGTGACTTTCATGGCCGTGTGACTGTGCGACTAGTCATTGGGTTGCAAAGCTTCATAATCGACCGAACAACCTGACTCACATAACCTTGCGGCTAAGCGGCCTCTAGGGGGTCACATTTCCCCTCAAGTCACTAAATCGCATGGAAACGTTGCAGGAAAATACTGTTGCATGGTACCTATGCTATTTTATTTCAGGTGGAAGCTTTTGGTTTGCACAAAGAGCCAGGATTTTCCCCAGAAATCAAGGAGACCCTTTCAAATAAAGGTGGATCCTCACAAATCCCCAAGAACCTCACTTTAATCTCAAATACACCTGGTCACTTACACAAGACTAATATGTAGGAAAAGGCATCTTGCTGTGAAAAATGGAGATCACCGAAAGAGGAATGAAAAAGAGATAAAACCTTAGGTCATAGGTCGCATATAACCCCAGGTTGCAGGTCACAGATGACCCAAGGTTGCAGGTCGTAGATGACCCAAGATCGCAGGTCTCAAGTAATACCAGGTCACAGGTCGCAAGTAATCCCAGGTCGTAGGTCGCAGATGACCCTAGGTCGCAAGTCACAAATGACCCTAGGTCACGGGTCGCAGATGACCTTAGGTCACAGGTCACATATAACCCTAAGTCGCAAGTTGCAAATGGCCCAATTCGCAAGCCAACCCAAGAGTCGGGAAGACCAAGAGTCAAGGACAACTCAAAAGACATCTTAGCCTATATATAAAAATTTGGGAAGTGACCAAAAGGACTTGTAGCTCTGCAATGGAAGCCAGTATGACAGAGGAATTGGTGCTTGAGAGCTAAAGGCACTCAACTCTTGGTATCAAGTAGAGAGAGAGGTAGCGAGCCTAGGATTTTGGTATCATGCATTGACATGATTAGCCCACGTTCCACTATTTGGTTTTGATGAGTTGTAAACATGTATTTGATTTTGCAGCAGGATTAATAATATATTCTCTTTTCTGGCACTGATTCTCATGCTTGTTTGTGGTGATAGTACTAGCAGTCTAATATTTCACTATGTTGTACAGATTCTTTCATGCATGCAATTGATTGCGAACTAGTTCACAACAGTTGCGTGTACGTTTTCTCTTGAATCAGTGTTTATTTGTTCCTTTCCATGTCAGTGATCTATTGTGAACTATTTTACAATTAACTTCTGGCGTGTTTCCTTTCATGTATGTCTGACTGGTTTTGTTGGCTCACCGAGCCCACTCATGACATACCCTCTTTTATTTCGCTGCTTAGACTTGCTTGTATCTTTGTTTGTGGTTCGTCAATCTTGGGCTAATTTTGCTTCACTGATTGTTCATTTCACCTTCGCCTTCGCTTCATCATCTTCTCATCCGACAACCAAGAGTGGAAACACTTATGGCAGAAATCGGTCCCACATACTGGATGGGGCTCCTATCCCAAACGGTGTGAGTTCTAATTGGGACCTTTCAATGGGGATACCCTTTTGTTGTCGGCAGTACAATTTTTCATGTCAACACACAAATAGCCTACTGGACATAAAATCCAACATCTGCTAGCACATGCATCCATGTTGATCTAATTGACATCAATGCCAACACACTTGCTAACTCTCAGGAAATTCCAACTACTCAAATTTATATCCCAACATGAACGTTGACATAAATTCCAACACACTTACAACCATTAGCCACCTAGATAATGCCAATTTTCCAACAAATATTTCTCTCCTCTAACATTACTCTAACAATTTGTTCAACTGGTCTATTTTTCCTCCCTACCACACCACTTTGTTGTGAGGAGCTTGCAATTGAGAATTTTCTTCTTATTCCATGTTCTTCACAATATTTATTGAAATATCTTGGGGTAAATTCCCCACTTTTTTAGACCTTAAGCATTTCTATTTGCAATTTATTTTTCTTTCAACAAAGGCTTTGAAACATTGAACTTATCAAACACTTCAACTTTCTCTTTTAAAAATGAAACCCAAATCAGCCTAATATAATAATAAATAATAAACATAAAATATTATTCTCCACTTGGGTTTTTAGTTCTAGATGGTCCACATAAGTATTTATGAACTAGTTGTAGACGCTTGGTTGATGATTTTTCCTTGCTATTAAAGGGTACTCGAATTTTTCTACCAATTTGACACGATTTGCAAATTTTATTTCTTGGATATGAAATATTTGTAAAGTCCCTTATAACTTTCTTTATGATCAGTTTCACTATATGATCAAATTTTAAGTGTCCCAAAATTTTATTCCATAGTCAAATTTCATCAAGTTTCCCTGAATAAAACTTCTCATTTTCCTCATTGAGTATGCACACATTATTTGAAGTTCTCACAACCTTTGCTACTACCTTCCATGTGTTTTTTATCTTTATCTCATATCCTTTTGTGTGAAAATTAAAATCATACCCCTATTCAGACATATAAATTACGCTTAACAACTTTTGTTTGAGTATATCCACATAAAGAACATTCTTAGCCTTGCCTCTTCCATTGTCCAAGCTAATTGTGCCTTTGAGCTTGATTTTTTATAGAGAATCATTACCAAAGGTGACAGTTCTTGTATTATCTTCTCTTAGTGACAATAATTTACTCTTATCACCAGTCATACATTTGCAGCATCCACTATCTGCATACTAATTTTTGCCTTGGTTTTGGGCATATAAGATAATGCCACATTCTTCTTTCCTTTTCTGCCTTTTTTGGCTTCCATTTCTTGGGTTCTTATTTTTCTTGCTTCATATAATGAGCTTATTTTGTTTGGTTGGTTCTACAATTAGTAGCTTTATGTACATAGTTATGACAATTATATCATTCAATATAATAAAATAAAGGAGAAAATTGATTATTGTCTCTAGGATGATCCTATGTGGATTTACAAATATACTATCTATGTTTCTTGTTGACTTACAAGATTCATTTATTTTATTTATGATCTAATTATTTATAAGATAGGATCTATAATCTACAGCCTTATGACAAAAATTCATAAATGAATAACAGTAACCATAGAATATATTTTGGTACCCAAGAGTAATTTTCCTTTGAGGATATGATCTTCTGATTATTTGATGGCTTTATCTTTGAGGGGTATAGGGTTTTTATTGATTTATTTCTTGATCATATTGGTTTTCTAAATTGTTTTAGTTTTCCCTGCTTTGCTACCCCTAATTTTTATTAATGTCTCTTATTTCCTTTCTATCATTTTCTTCTCTTTGATTTTGTTGTCAAATTTTACCATCATTGTCCTCAATTGCCTTATTGCCATTGAATTATATTTTTTGTTGCAGATTGTTACCATTTCCTTGGATTCCATTGTTGTTACATCCTTTGATTAATTCAATGAAGTTGATTGGTTTTTTCTCTTAAATTTTCTTGGAGCTTGCCTCTCCTCCATAACCAAGACCAATTTTGATGAGGGGATATCTTTGAACAGTTAGAATTTCATCCAATTTGTTAGATCCCTTAACAAATACTAGATTTTGGTTGAGCTTAGCTTGATTCGTTTCAAGTTCTTTCCTAATAGAGGAAAATTTTTCCTCTAGATTCTCACATTCCTTCTCACCATCTCCATCTTCAGAAGAAGAAAAATGAGTCTCTAGTTTCATCCTTTTCTTTTTCATATTTTATCAACAACTTTTTTTTCTTCTCTTTTTTCATCCTAAGCATATGTATTTGTTCTAGGTAATTGACTAATGACCCTTCTAGATATACCATATATTTTTCTTCATCTAGTTTATAAGCATAATTCCCTTCATCTAGTTTATAAGCATATTTCCCTTCATATTGGACTTTTATAGCTATGAGCATGAAATCATTTGTTCTCTCTTCATCAAAAGGTTGCTCATCCTCATCCTCTAAGGAGTTGATGTCCTCTTTGGTATATAATATATTATCTTTAAGTTTCTTTAATTATTGACTCTCTTATGCTTATCCTTTTCTTTATTATCATATTCATTATTTTCTTTCGTATGTGGAAATTTAGATGCATAGTGACCAATTTTTCCACAATTAAAACATTTCAAAATAAATTTTCTTCTATATTTGTCAGCTTCTCTCTTCTACTTCTGAAAAAATTTGGATAATTCTTCATCATATCCATAGCTTCAGTCTTCTTGATATTCTTTGGTCTTATTATCAACTTTTAAGGATGCTTACCTTGATGTAGATCTTCCTTTTTCGATTCTCATTTCATGGGAAATTAATGTTCCATGTTGTTGATCCATCGTTAACGTGTTGAGGTCTTTCATTTCCTCAAATAGTTGATACTTTGGAATTAAATTTAGTAGGAATATATATTAACACATTTTTAACTATCGTGGAATCTTTCATAGTTTCATCAAGACCTCTTATAGTGTCAACTATTTCATTTACACAAAGAAATAATTAAGCCATGTCCTCATCCTCATTCATATTTTGTGATTCAAATTGCATTCTATAAACTTGGAGTCTAGCATTATTTACCTTATTATTGCCTTCATATAAGTTTTGCATCTTATCCCATATCTCTTTGGTTGTGTTGTAGTGCGTTACTTTAATAAATTCAAATTTAGACAATCCACTTAGTATTGATTTCATTACTTTAGCATTGTAATAAAACTCTAGATTTTCTTATCTGTCAACCAATATATTTTTATTTTCATAGCCATTCAACACTATAGCCCAAACATCTGCACCAAGGGACATTAGGTAAGTCCTAATTCTTACTTTAGAAAATGCATTCAAGTGAACAAAGGATATTTGTTAGTGATATTTCCATCCCGGATAGGCATGTTTCAAATCTAGATCTACCTTCCAATCATTAGACTACTATTGAAGGAACCAATTATTATACCAGTTTTTAAAACCAAAAATAATATTCATAGGGGGTCAAATCAATATAATATAAATTTTAACAATTATTTAGCCAACTAACAAATTCAACAACATAAGAAAGTATTAATAACATAAATCTTTGGACACGGGATGTTAATGTGGAAACCCATAAAGGGAGAAGATGACAATACTTTTAATTTTTAAAGGTAAACATAAGTACCAACTTTATTTTACAACAGATTTTGTAGGTACCAACCTACAGATGGCACCAACCCCTTTATGTGCGAGAACCTATTTACTGGGAAGCACCCACTTCCATTGGTTGCAGGCATCAACTTGTTGAAGCATCAAAATCCTAAGTTTTTCAAGCACCCACTTGAAGGAGACTATGATCCCATGCTTTGAAAACACCTACTTGTTCGGTCACTCAGAGCCCTCTTTCATTAATTTTTAAATTCAAATGAGTGACTCCTCTTACACAAAATAATAGACATGGGATAGTTCAATTCTTGTGATCAACACACACATAGTTGCAACAACATTTTGATGTCTTTCAACATAATTACCATACATAACTCAACATTTACATGCTTAAAACTCATATCACATGGGTATGATGCTTAGTTACATTTATCATCATTTAGCTCCTCTCCATCTCATTATTTTTACCAAATTTGTTTTATTATTGGTTTAAAAAGGCCACATTCATTGATCATACATTCAGGCCAACACATCTTGTGTCATTCTCTTATTATTCTATGGTTTTTACCCTTTATTTACCATGGGTATCAATACATGGTATTTACCCATGGAAATTATCACTTGAATGTATCAACAAATCATGCCCTATTAACATTTAAATTTGGTAATGGTGCTACAACACTTAAGATAATATCTTTTAGCACTTTCCTCATATGGCCACATGATAGACTGAGGGCTAGTCATGCCATTGCTAATAAAATCTAGTATCTAGCACTTTTGCTAGTAAGCACACTTCAAACACCAATGGATCATATGACCACAGGCTAGGATCAAGAGTTCATGCCCAAAGGAAATTAGCCTTGTATCATATGTAATGATATCAATTTACATTATACAACTTATTGCTGTGAAATATAACATTCAAGCTTTTTCAAATTTCACTTGGCAGCATAATCCTAGATGTGGTCCAAGGTTGTATATCCTCGCATCCAAATGAATCCAAGGGTCTAGAATGGGGCACCCTCTTCCTTTCGCACTTTACCATGTAGCTAAATCTCTCCAAGGCTAAAATATCTCTTTAAAAATTGATGTTGGTTCCACATACCATTTCTCCAAATTTGTGCCAAGGCCTTGATTCTAAAATCTGGTATTTGGCCTATTCTAAACCAACCAAAAGCTCATGCATGCTTTTACCCCCAAATGTCTAAATATAAAATGCATGGAACCTTGACACCAAAATGAAACTGTGACCAGTCTTAACTTGAATCTAGATCTGGGTCACTTGCAAATGAACATACTTTCTCAACCCCTGAAGGCACGGATACCTCCTCTCTGCTTGGGACTTTGACCATGTTGAAATTCAACCATTTCATCTATGCCTAATCAAATTTGAATATGAGAAAAAATAAAAGTGCTTTCTACCTACACTCTTAGACACCCGAATAACCAGATGAAATTTTTTCCTTTAGACTCCAAAATCACTTAAAATGTCAAATTTATTTAACATTGCAGTCTTACAAAAAAACTTCTTTGAATGAATCTCGAGGCCTACTAGATCATCTACCATGTCACTTCCACATTATCTTCCACATTTTCTTCCATATTATCTCCTTTCCACCTTTCACACTATATCACTTCCATGTCACTTCCATGTGTCACTCGAAAAGGAGCCACTTGGCCAACCAAAAATTTCAAATAAATCTACCACATGTCATGACCATAGATTTCCACATCATCATTCATACCATGTCACTACGACTTGGTGCCACCTAGATGCCACTTGCACTCCCATATAGATGCTACCTATACTGCCACTTCATTATCTACCATCTATTATGGGGTCCACCACCTACTCAAGAAATATGGTATTCAGCCTTCTCTCATATGAGGTTGCCTTCATAAACCCCAAATACTTAGATGCTTGGATACCCTCAGAGTGGCCAAATATTTTCAATGACCAGATTAATATGACATCTTCCCATCTGAATTAACATTTGAATAACACATTGCATGTCCTAGGCCCCAAATGACAAGATACTTTCCAAATATGGTGGAACCTTATCTCATGTGGAACCATGCTTAGACTCCATGACTTCAAACATAGTTTTGTGTCCATCCCTAGGGAGTTATACTAAGTGTCATACACCCATTAGAGAAATTTTGAGGTCAAAAATGTGTCTCAAAACACAAATATAAAACAAAAATATATTTTATAATAACCAATAGGATTCAATATGATGATGTCAACCATGGGGGATGATTCACAATTTTTGGTGTATAACGATAAAAAGACAAAAAAAACCACTTTTTCAACTCGTATTTTCATCTTATATCCCTATGATTTTACTCGAATTTCGAGAGGGAGCACTCATTGGATGCATAATTTAATTTTTAATCCAAGGATTACCCATGTTGCATACTTTCAATGGACCTTATTACACAAAAAAAGTGAAATACTTGAAAAAACGTGATTGCAATCATGTTTTTCATGTATTTCACTTTTTTCTTGTGGTACAATCCATCACAAATCTGCAACATCGATACTCCTTGGATGAAAAATTAAAATTTTCATCCAACGAGTGTTTCTTCTCAAAATTTGAGTGAAATCATAAGAATATAAGTTGAAAATATGAGTTGAAAAAATAGTTTTTTCTTTTTTCCCTCAAACTCGATGAGTTAATACAATATTATTCTATTATTTCCACTATTATTTTATAATATTCCTTAAGAGGCCCATTTTAGACCTCAAAATTTATCTAATGATTGGAAATATATTTAATAGGGATATCTAACCAAGCATGTTTCATGCTTTTTTGAACATTGTACCTAGAAACAAAATTCCTTCAAATATAAGCTACTTGGTTACACATCCAACACTCAACAAACAAACTAGACTGTCGAAACTTAGTAAGCAACCAAGAAATCAATGACATCATAATCTTAGCACATTGATAACATACTCAACATGATCCCCATGAACTTGAAATAAATGACAACAACTTCCAACACACTCAATATTTTGGACATGGTTGTTGTGGTTGACTATGGGTGAACATGGTTGATCATGGTTGGGAACACCTACTATAGATGAATATGTTCATATTACTGACCATGGTTGATATTGTTTGAACTTGGTTAACTAAGGTCAACCATTGGTGACTATGGATGTCTATGGTTGAGCATGGTTTTCAATGCTCAAATATAGATGAATATGGTTGACTATAGTTGACCTCTAATGCGTTAGTTAATAATAGTTGACCATTATAGATCTCGTTTGACCATGGTTGTCAACATGTAACTATAGGTGTATATGGTTGACCATGTTAAGTATGGTTGGTTTTGTTTACCATGATTACCATTTTTGGCCATGAATGACCATGGTTTTTTGTCACATTGTTTGTCACAGAGACATTAATATTTGTTTGTCACTTTGTGACATTGATATTTATTTGTCACATTGTAATGTATTCTCTTTGTCACATTGTAATGTATTCTCTTTGTCACATTATGAAATTGATTTTTGTTCATCACATTATTTTTTCATGATATTGCAACATTGATATTTTTTTGTTACATTGTAAAATCAGCTTCTCTTTATCACATCATGCCATTGATTTTTGTTCTTCACATTCGTTTTTCATCACATTGAAACATTGATATTTCTTTGTCACATTGTAATGCCAACATCTCGTTATCACATTGAATCATCACTATTTTTTCATCACATTGCAATTCAAATTTTTTTCTGAGGACTATGACATTGATTATTATTCATTACATTATGAGGTAAAATTTTGTTCATAACATTGATATTTGTATGTCACATTGTGGCATTAAGGTTTGGTTGTCACATTAAGATATCAATTTTTGTAATCACATTGCAATGCCAATGTTTTTTAACACATTTTAGCTTCAATATGGTTGATCTTGTTCGGACATGATTGTTGTGGTTGACTATGGGTGAACATGGTTGGTCATGGTTAGAAACACCCAACTATAGAAGAATATGGTTATATTATTAACCATAATTGACCATGGTTGAGCTTGTTTGACCTTATTTAACTGAGGTAAACTATTTTTAACCATATTGATTGTCAATGTTCAAATAAAGATGAATATGGTCTCCAATACTTAAATATAAATGAATGTGGTTGATCATATTGATTATGGTTGACCATGGCTGACCATTGATGAGCTAGTTAACCATAGTTGACCATTTTTGGGATGGTTTGACCATGGTTTACCACTGTAGACTTGATTTGACCATGGTTATCAACATGTAATTATAGGTGTAAATGGTTGGCTATATTGACTATGGTTGGCCATGTTTACCATGATGGCCATGATTGGCTATAAATTACCATGGTTGACCATTGTTTAGTTTGTTTGACCATGGTTAAATATGTTTGAACTTCTTGACCTTATTGGACCATGGTCATCCAAACTGACCATGTTGGACCATAACTATATTTAAATGATTATGTTATAAATAATAATATCAAAATAGAACATTACAAGTAAAAAAATTGGTATGTCACATTGAATGTTCAAGATAGTAATAATAAAAGAATTTTAATAATAATAATAATAATATAGTTTAAATTAAATTAATAATATTAATGGTAATGTTACTATTTAATGTTAATGTCAATAATATTTTATTTAAAAAATATTAAAAATGATAATAGTAGTAGTAGTTTAATATTAAACTAATAATGTTAACCGTGATGACCCCATGGGACTTTGAATTCACGGTGAATGGTTGTATTCTTAAGACACTCCTTGTGATCAGGTCACTAATTCAAATCTCCTCATGGGCTAGATGAAAAAAAAAATGTTAACCTTGATGTTTAATATATATATATATATATATATATATATATATTAAAATTCAAATATTTAATGTATATTGTGACATTTATTTCTATTTGTTACATTGTGACATTGATCTTTGTTTGTCACATTGTAACATCAACTTCTCTTTATCACATTGCATGCCAAAATTTATTCTACATATTGTGAAATTTACTATTGTTCATCACACTATGAGGTCAATTTTTATTCACAACATTGTGACATTGATATTTATCTGTCACATTATGAAATTTGGTTTTGGGGTGAAAATGTGAAGCTGGGTTACACGTTTTTCCTTTTTTTGAGAAAAAATTTTCATTTTTTTCGGCTCTTCAACTTTCTACAAACTATAACAATTTTTCTGTGTAGAATTTCATTTTGCGATAAAAATAAAAGTTGTGAGAAATTTTGTTAGCTTTCTATTACTTATTTTTTGAAATTTTTTTATGCAGATTTGATATGTCAATTTAGCGTTTCTTTGAGTGTGTGTTTCTTAACAACCAAAGGATTCATAAGAAGTCATGTTATGTCGCAATGTTGTATTCATTGAAAATTTGTGTTTTTGAAAGAAAAAAATGTGTTACAACAATCTAGACAGAGTCTACTTTGTTTTCGTCATATTTACAAAGCCAATGGATGCATATCATAATTACTAGAATTTTTTGAACTGGTCCAATACGAAAAACTGCGTATTTTTGATATGTTTCACGTGGCAACAAATTTCTTAACATATAAGTTATAAACTAAAAATCTAAAAGCTACCCATTAGAGTCAACGGACCAATGTAATGCCCCATAATTTTTTCAATTTTTTTTACAATGTATTTTGGGAGATACAAAATTTTGATTTCACTAAATCACAATGACCCTCAGAAATTGTTTGCACCCATTTTATTAGAAAAATAATTAAAATTAATAAAAGTTTACGAAATTCCATAAAAGTTATATTTCCTGAAAGTAGATTCAATTCTGAAAATGCTTGTCTTGGTTCCGACAGTTAATTAACAACCTTTCATGGAGTTTAACCAGTCCAAAGTTGCAGAACCGTTTTCAGAGCCTGGTTTTGCATAATTGGTGACGCATTAGTTCGGCCAAACTTTTAGTCAAGTTCGGCCGAACTATGTTTTCCGCTTATGAGTCGTTAAAACTAATGTCTTAATAGTTTGGCCGAACTTCTTATCAAAAGTTTGGCCGAACTATTGTGTAATTCTCCGTCGGCCGGAAAATTTTGTGGAGCCCCCTACAAAACACACATTTCGTGTCAATATAAATTGCCGCAAAATGATTCACAATTTTCGCACATTTCGCATTTGGTTTTCATAATAATACATCAATTTTTGTTATCACATTGCAATGTCAAGTTTTTTTAACACAGTTGAGCTTGACTATGGTTGATATTGTTTGGACATGGTTGTTGTGGTTGACTATGGGTGAAAATGGTTGATCATGGTTGACAATACCCAACCATAAATGAATATAATTATATTATTGACCATATTTGACCATTGTTCAGTTAGTTTGACCTTGGTTAACTCAGGTTAGATTTTAATGACCATGGATGTATATGGTCGAGCATGGTTATCAATGTTCAAAATAAATAAATATGATTGACCATGGTTGTCAATGATTAACTATAGATGAATATGGATGGTCATATTGACTATGGATGACCATGGCTAAAAACTGATGAGTTGGTTAAACATGGTTAACCACTGCAAAAATATTTTGACCATGGTTATTAACATGTAACTATAGATGTTAACCGAGTTGTCTATAGTTGTTCATGTTTACCATGATGTCCATGATTGGCCATGAATGACCATGGTTCGAAATTATTTAGTTGATTCGACCATGGTTAAATATGGTTGAACTTGTTAACCTTATTAGACTATGGTTCTCCATGCTAACCATGTTGGAATATAACTATATTTGAATGATAATGTCACAAATAATAATATCAAAATATAATGTTACAAGTAAAAAGAAATTATATTTCATTGAATGTTCATAATTGTAATAATAAAAGTAATTTAATAATAATAATAGTAGTTTAATATTTGATTGATAATGTTAATGTTACTATTTACTATTTAATACCAATAATATTTTTTTTCACAAATATTAAAATTAATAGTAATAATAGCTTGATATTATATTAATAATGTTAACCTTTGTGTTTAATGTTAAATATTAATGTTAATACTACTAATAATTTATTTAAATAAATATTAAAGTGAAACATATGTTTAAATTCAAATATTTAATATATATTGTGACATTCATTTTTTTGTAACATTATGATATTGATCTTTTTTTGTCACATTGTAATGTCAATATCTCTTTATCACATTGAATTATCATTATTTTTTTATTATATTGCAAGTTAACTTTTGTTTTGTAGATTGTGACTTTGATTATTGTTCATCACATTATAGGGTCATTTTTTTTCCATAACATTGTGACACTGATATTTGTTTATCACATTGTGGCATTAAGGTTTGGTTGTTGCATTCAGATATAGATTTTTGTTAATCAAATTGAATTGCCAATTTTTTTTTAACACATTTTATCTTGACTATGGTTGACCTTGTTTTGACATGATTATTGCGGTTGACTATGGGTGAACATGGTTCATCATGGTCATGAACACCTCACTATAGATTAATATGACTATATCATTAACCATGGTTGATATTGTTTGATCTTGGTTAACTAAGGTCAACCATTGGTGACTATGGGTGTATATGATTGAGCATGGTTTTCAATGTTCAAACATAAATTAATATGGTTGACCATGGTAGTCAATGCTTAGTTATAAATTAATACGTTTGACCATATTGACTATGGTTGGCCATGGTTGACAAATGATGAGTTTTTTAACCATGTTTAACCATTGTAAAGTGGGTTTGACCATGGTTAACCATTGTAGAGTTGGTTTGACCATGGTTATTAACATATAATTATAGATGTATATGGTTGACCATGTTGATTGTGGTTGGCCATGTTTACCATGATGACCATAGTTTACCATTATTTAGTTGGTTTAACCCTGGTTAAATATGGTTGAAATTGTTGACCTTAGTGGACCATAGTTATATTTGAATGTCATATTACAAATAATAGTCAAAATAGAATGTTCCAAGTAAGAATATTTAAATGTTGCATTGAATATTTATAGTATTAATTAAAATTAGTTTAATAATAATAGTATTAGTAGTTTAATATTAAATTAATAATGTTAATGTTTATATGAATAATATTTTATTTAAGCATATATTAAAATTAATAATAATAGTGGTTTACTATTATATTAATAATGTTAACCTTTATGTTCCAGGGGGCAACTCAATTGGTGATCGAAGTAATGTGAAATCTCTGAAAACTAAGGGAACCAAGGTTCAAATCCTCTTTTTGTGATCCTCTTTACAGAGAGGAGGACAGATCATAAATCCCTAGAGATTTATTAGTAAATAGGTATCACATGGGTTGCTATCCTCCTTTGGGATTATATATATATAGATATATTATGTTTAATGTTAAAGATTAATTTTAATATTAATATTAATATATTTAAATATATAATAAAGTGAAACTTACATTAAAATTGAGAGGTTTAATATATTTAATTTGCCGAGAGGTGCTCTCCATCCTAGTATGTAGGAGATGTTATAATGCCCTATCCTGTAAACATTTGACTCAATCAAAATAAAATAAAAATAAAAATAACCCTATGTTAAAATAAATATTCTATGTTATTAATTTTTTATTTTTTTTGTTGGGTAGTTAAGATAAACTTGAAATAAATAAAAATAACCCTATGTTAAAATAAATATTCTATGTTATTAATTTTTCTATTAATTTTTGTTGGGGAGTTAAGATAAACATGACTTGGTCAAGTTACTGGTAGTTTTTGAGCTCTAGGTTTATGGGAACCCATGGTATTACCCATGGTATTCATGTGGAATATAGTCTATTTTAAATGGGGGAATTAAACCAACCTAGATTCATCTTAACTCCTTATCTACAAAGCACCGAGAAGGATAAAATCTCTTGAGATACAAATATCTTAAGATGCAAAAGGATTGATCCCTCTCGGCACTTGGTATATCCATAATTAAGATAGATATAAGTTGGTATATATTAAAATTAAAATGTTACATTAAACGTTAATATTAAAAATATTTTATGTAAACATATTTTAAAGTTATTAATATATAACAAAATTTTAAGTAAAATATATTAAAAATATTTTAAAATTAATAATAATAGTGGTTTACTATTATATTAATAATGTTAATATTGATGTATGTTCACACCTAATCCTAAGGGATTGGGAAAAATTGTACATTAATGTAAATAGGTAATAAGGAAGTTGAAGAAACACTGGGAAATGAATCCCAAGAGTCCCAACTCCATGTATATATTCATAGGCATCCTTAATCAATTTAATTCAGTCTTTTGGTGGAGTTACCTCCTGGCCTAACATGGTATCATTCTATTCCTGGAATTCCTGCCCTTGTAACTCCCTCTCTGCCTTTCTTCCTGCTCCTGGAAAAACTACACTATCCACTGCAAATTCCACCCACTACAAATTCTGGGCATTTTCACTCAGTCAATTCGACCAGTGTTTTATGATCAACGCTCCATACCTCTCTATTCTCGATGCTTCATACCTCTCTTTCTATTGAGGAATTATGCATCCCCTCGTCCCTCCACCTGTGTGGCCTCCATTACATATTCCTGTGTTAGCTCCATTTATAGATCGACCTACATTCCACAGTGTTGCATTACCTCGCACCTGCGCGTTGGCCTCCCTCCACCATGCTTCCATCGCCTCTCGGCTCCCACTTCTCGCCAGCCTACACACTTCACACCTCCCTCTCACCATAACACCATGGAACTTGCTAGCTCCCATGGATCCTCTTTGGTGCTCTATCCCACCAGCACATCGACCCTTGGCCCTCTCCCACCTCAGTCCTCTCCAACGTCAACCCTTCCCCTCTGTTGCCTGGGCCTCACTCAACTATCCTAATCCTTAACCTAACTATGCCACACAATTCTCCACGATGGCCTCTACCTCCCCCACTTAGACCCTCCTGAGTTACACCCTCCCTCCACTATACTACACTCACCATATGTGCCCTCCCCCAAGTAAACCCTTCCCCAAATACACCCTCCCCTAGTTAATACCTATATCTTTTTTTTTACCAAAATATTTTTTACAAAAAAAAAAAAAATTATTAAGAGCATAATTTAATTTTTTTAGCACCAAAATTGAATTTTTTTTACAATGGCAGCAAAGTGAATTTTTTTTTACATAATTCATTCCCTGATATACATTGTGGGATTCGTTCTCTTAGGAAAAGAGAACTATCCTGAATGGTAAAGGAATATTAAACACACACTCATTTTTAATGAGTTGTGGAAAGGAATTTTTGAAGGAGAAAATCCACCTGCAAATCCTACAACGGAAAAGAAAATCGCCATTTGGGACAACAACAAAATTAATGCCTATGCCTTGATTGCAACATCTAAAATGAAGAGGTGAATTGCCATATTACACCATTTTCAAATGCGTATGAAGCCTTAATGAAATTGAAAGAAATCTATTACTCACATTCATAACTTGAAGTTGTTTAGTTAATGATTAAGCTATTTATCCTTGAATTGAAAAATTATGACCCTCTTTCTTTAGCATTACAAGTGAGAACTATCATGCATGACATTAGAAACACTGGTGTAGAAATTGAAACATCTCTCATAGCTTATGTCAAGTTATTTTATCCCACTTACTCACACTATCTTGAGTCATTGCAAGAAAGTGGAAACCTCAAGGAGATCACCTTTGACTCCCTTGAGAAAAATTTTGCAGAAAGAGAGAAGGCTTTTGGAAAGAAGACAACCCTCCAGTATTTTGAAGAAGTTGTATGTTTTGCACATAGAGAGAAGAATCATGATCAATATTCTTCCAGAGGGAGAGGTGGATGCATAGGAAGAGGAAGAAGAAATTTCAGAGGCAAGAGGGCAGACAAGCTCAAAGTGAAAAATATGATATTCATTGCATACTCTGCAATAGAGATTGGCATGATGCATCTATATGTAAGTTTCCTTGGGAAAAAATTGGGCAGGAAACTTGTTGTCCTTGTTCCACATCCGCCAGCAAGGACACTCCATTCACATGTTTTATGGCAAGGTTTGAATTCAAAAAAGCATAAAATCACTCACTTGTCATAAGAGGGATAGAAGAAGGAAGACTTGTAAAGCTGCAAGGTACCTCTTCTCATGCACAAAACTTTGCATTTAGTTATCACTATGATGAAGGTACATTCGCATCAAGTATTTTATCGCATACTATATTTGAACACTTAAACTATGATAGCCTTCGATTGTTGAAGACAAATGGTGCTACTAGATTTCTTACAATTCCTAGGAAACTCAAAGCAATGTGATGCTTGTATTCTAGGAAAGAATAGCAAACAGTCCTTTCATGATTCACATTCCAGAGAACATAGAAAAATTGAGCTTATTCATTCAAATTTATGTGGACCCATTCTTATTCCTTCTACAAATGGAAAAAAATATATGATGACATTCATTGATGACTACACCAGAATGTGTTGGGTTTACTTATTGAAGAACAAATCTGATGTTTTACAAACATTCAAGAATTTTAATGCATGGATTGAAAATCATGAAAAAACTCATATTGGCTCTTTAAGCACGGATAATGGAAAAAATAAACTTCAAATGATTTTTAAAACTATATTTTCCAACATTTGATCAAACATCAAAAAATCATGCCTTATAATACCCAACAGAACGATGTAGCTAAGAGAATGAACATGACAATTTTAAATATGGTTTGTTCCATGATGTTTTTCAAGAATGTAAAATTGATATTTTGGGTTGATGCAGTTCTATGTGTTGTGTACATAAAGAATAGGTGTCCTTCTATTGCAATTATAAATAAAAATCCTTATGAAATGTGTCATGGCCACATTCCTTTGGTAAAGCATCTCAGGGTCTTTGGTTCCAACTGTTATGCTTTGATACCTAAGGAACAAATAAAAAAACTTGGTTCAAGAAGTTGAAAATGTATCTTCTTGGGGTATTCCAATACCTCCAAAGGATATCGTCTTTATTATTAAGTTAATAAGATTTTTTTAGTATCTATAGATGTCATATTCCTTGAATCTTCCAAGACTATCAATTTTGTTAAGCGACAACTTGATCACTTGGATAGATTCACACATGCAAAATCATTTCAAGAATTTGATAATTAGATTCCACATCTTGAAGGGGGGATTCCTATACCAAATTAATCTGTGGAATCGTCTTCCAAAGCACTCTCTCCCCCACATGAAGAACCAACCACAAATGACACTTTGAATGATGTGATTGATAAAATTGGGAGACTGAATCTTGATTCAATCCCAACTCATTTAAATGAGAAGCCTGGGCCATCCAGAAACGTCCTCCAAAATGGCTGACAAATACACTGGAAAATTTTCGTCCCGATGAGGTTGGAAAGACAGGAACAAGAAGTTCCACCAGGAAAAATGTAGGTGATGTATATGATTCTGATTCACCTGTTGATATGGATGCTTCTTATAATTTTGAATTGAATTTTCTTACAAATATTGAACCAAATTCCTTCAAAGAAGTCACTTCTCATGATGAATGGAGTGATGTGATGCAAAAGGATTATGATTCCTTGATAAAGAATGTCACTTGTAAGCTGGTTGATCCTCCATTGTGAACCAAAGCAATTGGATACAAGTGGGCCTACAAGAACAAGTACAATGTTGATGGCTCACTTGACAAGCACAAATCTAGGCTTGTGGAAAAATGTTTTTCACAGATATAAGGGGTCGATTATGAGGAGACTTCTTCCCCCACGTCAAAATGGGCTACCATCTAGACACTCTTTGCCTTAGCAGCTAAGAATGGTTGGAAATTCCATCAAATGGATGTAAATACTGCTTTCCTGAATGGGGATCTAAAGGGGAATTCTTTTATGTCCCAACCAAAAGGATTTTTTGTGAAGGGCCAAGAACATAAAGTATGAAAGCTTATAAAATCCTTGTATGGAATCAAGCAAGCACCGTGAGCCTGGTATGAGAATTTAATTGAGCATTTTCTAAAACTTAACTTCAAACATTGTGATCTTGATGATGCAACTTTGTTTGCCAAGAAATTTGGAAAAAAATTTCTATATCTTGTGGTGTATGTAGATGATCTTTTTATGACATGGAACAATGAGAGTTATATTGCATCCATAAAGAAGGAATTGAAGAAATGTTTTGAAATAATTGATTTGGGCTATGTTCACTACTATCTTGGTATTGAAGTGACTCAACATCCTAAATTTATATTCCTCTCTCAAAAGAAGTACATTGGATATCTATTGAACAGTTTTGTCATGGCTGAGTGCAATCCTTTTACCACTCCAATGGAACAAAACTTGAATTTCACATCTATTGAAGGGAAAGAATTTGAGGGTGCAACAAAGTATAGATAGCTTGTAGGAAGTCTAATCTACCTAACTACTACCAGACCAGACATCTCATTTGTTGTTGGAATCCTCTGCAGGTTTATGCAAAAACATTGTGAAGGACATTGGTCTGCTGCAAAAATAGTTCTAAAGTACTTGAAAGGGACTCAATACTTTGGACTCAAATATACACAGGTGATCAATTTCATCTTGATTGGATATTTTGATTCAGACTTTGATGGATACAAAGAAAATGCGATATCTACTTTAGGTTATACTATGAGTCTTGGATCAAGGGTTTTCTCCTGGAGATCACGTAAACAGTCAGTCCAATAGATTCCAAAACTGAGGCAGAATATATGGCAGTAGCTAACGTGACAAAGGAAATTGTGTGGCTCAGGAGAATCTTGGAAGATCTGCAGATGAAACAAATGCATTCATCTCCACTCATGATTGATAACACTTCTGCAATAAAGTTGGCCAAGAACCCAAAGTTCCATGATCGAAAAAAGCACATCAATACAAAATACCATCTTGGATCAAGGGTTTTCTCTTGGAGATCACATAAACAGTCAGTTCTAGCAGATTCCACAACTGAGGTAGAATATGTAGCAATAGCTAATGCGACAAAGGAAATTGTGTGGCTTAGGAAAATCCTGAAAGATCTGCAGATGAAACAAACGTATTCAACTCCACTCATGATTGATAACACTTCTGCAATAAATTTGGCCAAGAACCCAAAGTTCCATGATTGAATGAAGCACATAAATACAAAATACCATCTGATTCGACATCATGTTGAGGCCAAAACAATCCATCTATGTCATTTTTCCACAAATGAGCAGATTGCAGACATCTTCACCAAAGCGCTTGGAAGGGAAAAGTTTGAAAAATTCAGAACGATGCTTGGACTCACCAAAATCCCTTCATATTAAGGGAAAAATGTTGACACCTAATCCTAAGGGATTGGGAGAAATTTTACATTAATGTAAATAGGAAACAAGGAATTTGAAGAGTCATTGGGAAATGAATCCCAAGAGTCTCGCCTCCATGTATATATTCATAGGCATCCTTAATCAATAAAGATATTCAAAATGGTCAAATATATTTATTTATAAAATGGTTAAATAATAATAATAATTCACTTGAATATATATCTAAATTCTAAGATTTAATATATTAACTATATATTAAAATTATTAATAATAGTAAGTAATAGTATGTTATGTTGAAAGTTTCTAGAACATTGTACAATGTCATTAAGGTAATGTTTTGGGTGAACACTTTTACCTATTTGTAAGTACCGAAAGTTGCAAAACACGAATGGAAAAATGTCAGACCATGGACAAAAAGAAATTAAAGAAATGAAAATGACCATTAGAAGGTGAAAATAAAATATAATTGTTGAAGATTATTATTAATTATTACCCATAAGAATAAGTCAAAGAACCAGAAATAATTAAAATAAGAAACAAATTAGTAACAATAAAAAAATGGTCAAATTGAATAAGTGTTAGAAAGACATATTAATGTTAGATATTAAATAAAATTATAAGATGAGAATAGAATTAAAGAGAATAAAATATTATATAAGTAGAGAAAAATAGAAATTAAAAGAAATTTCGGTCAAATTAAATATGGATTAAAATAATGATATTATTATATATAAATATTAGGTTAGATTATTATATAAAGGATGTAATTAGCCCAAAAAAAAAAAAAAAAAAACAGGGGGTGGGGTTAGGCAGAAAGGGGATGGAATGTAATTAGGGAAGGTTTCGATGTGGTTAATAAGGGAAGGGTTTCTTAACCCTCAACCGTTTCCCTAACCTCATTCCCTTCTCCTCTCCCTATTAATTTTCTCTTCCTAATTACATCCTTTAATAATTTAACCTAATTTATACATCTAATTCTTATTTCTATTTAATTATAATATAATTATTTTTTATAATATAATAGTTTAATTATAATGTAATGCCAATTTAAACAATTTAATACCCTAAATTAAATTTAACCTTAATTTAATTTGACCATTATTATTATTATTATTATTTATTTTTTATTATTCTTCAACCTATATTTAATTTGACTAAAAATTATTTTAAATTCTAATTTTTTCTACTTATCTAACATTTTATTCTATATAATTCTATTACCCTCATTTTATAATTTAAAAATTTTTAAGCCACTAAGGGGCAGCTCAATTGGCAATGGTCGTGTAAATGAAATATTAGTGTGAGGAGGTTTGGTGTTCAAATCCCCTCGATTCACCTTGTGTTATCACCTAAATAATGATCACCTAGTCATCTCTAACTAAGTGGATCGAAATACACCATGTAGGATTAATTTTTCTATAGTAAAATCACTTTCATTATAGGAAATTGTTTAGTAAATTATTTTTATTAAATTATTTATGATTAAAATTTTAAAACCCCGTGAGAATAATTGAATACATCACTATTTATTTAATTTTCTCTAGGAATGATTATTAAATCATAATTTGATCATTATTCCTTGTCCCATTTGACTAAATCACCTTGGAATAGTTAAATAAATCATTATTTATTTATTATTCCTTATTCTTATTTTTGGAATAATTGTTAAACCATTATTTAATAGGACAACCTCCGAAGAAGAGAAAATATCAAGGTGAATAAATAGCGGAAAGGGAGAGATGAAAAAGGGCCGACCAGTTTTTTGAAATTTTTTATTAATTTACTTAACTATTTATTTTAATTTTTTTCTTGAAATTTTTATTTATTTATTTATTTTATATCTAATTTAATAATGACCCATTTAAAATGATTACTATTATTGTTTAATTAATTATTTAATGGCTAACCTACCTAATTTAAATTTATTGAAATTAATTTTATGAAAACTTTTATTATATTTGTTAATACTAATTTTTTATAGAAAATATTTTGAGACATAAATAATTTAAGATGGTTAATATATAATGTATAATGGATAAATATGAAATATTTATTACATTGTAATACTAAGGAGATATTATAAGAGTTAATTTATTAGTATTTAATTAAAATTAATTGAATTAATTTTTTGTTTATATTTGTATTGATTCTAAATATAAGAGTTATTAATAAATAAAGAAGGTTGTTACTAAAACTAAGGGACAATTTTAGTCTTATTTTAATAATTATATTTATGATAGTAAGTAAAGGGAAGTCCTACATTATAATGGGAACTATAAATGATCCTAAATATTATAAGATAATGCACAGTTTATTATTATTATTAGTATTAGAAGGGTTTATTAATTATGTAATGTAGCCTATCTAATAAGTTAAATTAAATAGGAAGCATAGAAAAAGGGGGTAAAAGTGGGAAGAGGAGGTTAAAATATTTAAAAAGAGAGTTATGGAAAGGCAGCAGGTTAGTGGGAGGAAAGGGGCCAGGAACAGATATAGGAGGGAAAGGAGAAAGGAAGATGGAAGGTAGGGGGAAAGGTGTGAGGGGAGGAGAATATGAATGGGATACGTCTGGAAAGCGTGCAAGGACAATGACAAGCAGGAGGATAGACAAGGTGTCGACAAACTAAATAGAGGGGGGGTAAGTTCAAATGCGGGAAAGAATGTGAATCCAATTCCTTCTAATATCTAAGCCTCCATCTCTATTGAGGTTGAGAGGGTGTTTGATGATTTCCAGGGCTTCACGCACTTTACACTTAAAATAATGCTTGTCATTGGTAATAACCACTGCATCCTCAAGGAATATGTGGTGACGTGTCTTATTAGAGTGCTCTGCTAAAGCGGAGGTTTTGGTTCTTCCTAGTCTGATGTCTGCACCATGTTCTTTAAACCTTATTTTAAAGGTCCTACCTGTTTCCCCAATATAGAAATCTCCGCATGAACAATTGATTTTGTAAACCCCTTTTTGTTGGAGGTGTTCAGGGTCATCTTTGACTGATTTCATCCTCTGTCTGATGGTCAATAGATGCTTGAAGGACGCTCTAATGTCTTTCTTGGCTAGAACTTTGGCCATCTTGTCTGTGACCCCTTCGATATAGGGGAGATATGCTTTTGTTGTTGTGGGATTATCAGTTGAAATTGTTTTATTACTGGATCTAGCTATTTGAATAGCTTTGTTAATGTATTTATTACTGTATCCCAAGTTCAGAAATGATCTTCTTAGATGTTCTATTTCTTCCTCAATATGAGTATCGTATGATATTCTAAAAGCTCTTGTAAAAAGATTCAATAGAACTCCCATCTTTTGGGCAGGGTAGTGGTGTGAATCAACATGTAGGTAATTGTCTGTATGAAATTTCTTCCTGAACACTTTGTGCCCAAGGGTTCTGTCTTCATTTCTTGAGAGGAGAATGTCAAGAAAATGGATACGGTTTTTTACCTCACCTTCCATTGTAAATTGTATATCTTTGGAAATGCTATTAAGGTGGTCCAAGAAGATTTTTAATTCCTCATCGCCATGTGGCCAATTGACATTGGTTTCATCTACGAAACTAATCCAAAATTTAGGTTTCAATAGGTAGGAGTCAAGAGATTTCTTTTCAAATTTTTTCATGAAAAGGTTGGCCACTATGGGGGACAAAGGGGAACCCATAGCAACTCCAGATGTTTCTTCAAGTATTTCTCCTTGGAAGGTGAAGAAGGTGAAGCAGAGACAAATTTCAGCGAGCTTAGCGACCTGGCGATCCACAACTTCTTTTACTACTTGAACTGCTTCATCAAGAGGGATTTTAGTAAAGAGTTGTACAACATCAAAGCTTACAATTTTATCTTCGGGATCCAACTTAGCCATGTATATGGTCGGGTGGAACGTGGAATTCCCAGACTTGGTTGCATTTTTCTTATGGAAATAAGAGCTCTTTTCCCCTTGTTATATGGTTGTTATGTGATTTTCATTTATGTTTCTTATATACTGGCTATGACTGAGTTTTATGATGGTGATGAAGTATGGCTCTCATCATTTTTTTATTCGTAATTGAATGAACAATGTATCTATGGCTAAATATACTATAATGCAGTTAATGTGATGTAGTAACAATGATTCTTAACGATTCTAAGATAAGTATGAGACCGTTATGCTCAAATATAATATTTAAACCTTTAGATTACATCCTTGTGATTTGTTTGATGGAATTCCTGTCATGGCTAGTAGGGGTCCATTCAAGTCCTTGTTCAAAGGTTTGTTTGTGCACCATTATCTCACTGTTATAATTCACTTCTGAACTTTTCATTGAGTTATGGGCAGTGACCTGGGCTCTGGGACTTAAAAAGTCGCTCAAATATAATGGATGTTGGCACAGATCTGTGGGAAAAATTCCGTGAATGCATGCATGCATATGATGTGGGAGCATCCAGAGCCTCCTAAATGCACCCATGCCTATATTGTGGGAGCGTTTGGGAATTTGAAGGACTAAAACCTCAGTGGGACCCAGGGGCTGTATACATGAGTGGTTGGATGGCTCCTGGGATTTTTTTATTGATGTGGAAGGTTTTTTTGATATGTTTCTCTGGGTTCCACTTCCTCAACGTCACCTAGGAGGTTGAATCAGATCATAGTAACTCTTCATCACTTGTTTCCCCAGTTGGTCGATTACTTGGGTAGATGTGGGAGGAGGGTGTTAGAGAGTGGTATCATAGCATGGTTCACCCCTTGGACTGGATGGACGGTGTGTCACCATGTGGAAGAGGATGTTGTTATTGTGGAATGTGTCATCATGAGTGCATGATTGGTTACATGTTATTCATGCATATCAAGTGCTCACATGTATTTCCGTGTATTTTTGGGTACATGTTGTTACATGTTGTTACATATATTGTTCGTGTATGCTTGGTTACATGTTGTCATGGGTATTGTCCGTGTATGATTGGTTACATGTTGCTTATGGTTGTGTATTGTCTGTGCTTATGCTTGTGTATCATATGCATTTATTCTTGTGTTTTTTCTGCATACATTGGTGTGGTTGATGTTGTCATGCATGAGTTCATGGTATGTGTGGTGATATGGTCATGCATTGATGATTGGACTCTGGCTAGAATGGCGTTTACGTGTTGATACACCGATGTGTTATATGTCTATATGCTGATATGATTATATCTATATGTGTATTACGTTGATTGGTTGATATTGCAGAATATATATCCTCCCCAAATTATGCTAATGTATTGGTTTATTGTGATTTAGTTTAGCTGACATAGTATGCATTGCAGGAAAGAAATCAAAGATGAATAGCAATATGTAAGACTACAAATATTCCTCTTATGAATCAGATGAGCAACATGGTTTGGAGCACTCTTTTGACTTGGCAGACACACTGATATTTTTAAAGGAAGAAATAAGGAGTTGCAAAGAAGATAATGATAGACTCATATAGGCACAGGAAAAGCAACTAGAGGTTAATGCAAACATCCTTCAAAGGTTGTCAAAATTGTAGAAACATGGACCACTTTGGATCAGCTATGGATAGGAGGATGGTACTAATGGAACATATAGCATTAGATCTCTCAGTGGTCACAAGCCGGATAGAGATGACATGATTAGATATGGTAGATCCTTAGACACTCCAAATAGGAGAGGTGACAGACACAGGTATCATTCTAGTTCTGGTTCTAACAAGTATCATGATCGACATCATTACCATCCTTATAGGAGGAGTGACAGGGGACATTTGTCAGATGAGTTTAAGAAGGAAAAACCACCTAAATTTGATGGAGAAATGAAGAAACCACTAGAATTAGAGGCATGGTAACCTGGTATGAGGAATTTCTTCAGGTTGCATGATTACTCACAAAACATGACAGCCATGATAGCTACATTCATCCTCAGAGGTAGAGAAAATATTTGGTTAAAATATGTGAATAATGTCAGAGATATTTATGAGGAGGAGCTAACTTGGAGTGAGTTCGAGAGGCTATTCCAAAAGAAGTATCTATCAGAGAGATACTATGATGACAGGGAAAATTAGTTTTTTGAGCTAAATATGGGAGCTATGACTGATGAGGAGTAGACCAGAAGGTTCTTGTAGTTACTGGGATATGTGCCTTGCCTTAAGGAGGAGAAGGAAAAGATTCAAAGATTCATCTATGGGCTTCCAATATCATTCAGAAACAGGATTGAGTTTTATGAGCCTAGATCATTGGTATAGGCCATTTGAAAACTAAAGCATTGTTATGAGAAATTAAAGCACAAATCTGAGACTAAGCTGAACTGGAAAGATAATGTGAGGAAAAAAGGAAAACGGGAAAAGAAGTGAGAAAGACCTCAGGATACAGGTAACAAAGAAAATTTTTCAATACGTCTGGCAGAGGATAGGGGCTTCGGCCTAAGGAGAAAATAAAAATGAAAACAGGGAGCTTGTGGAGGAGATCATCATAAGAAATATTGTCCACAACATCAAGGTAGTAGACCATAGATATACAGTGCACAGGAGGCATAGACAGTGGGATATGTTGGACACATAATTCCCAGGATCTATGTAGCGTTGGATAACAGGTAGGAAAACCAGCAAGCATCTATCATAGAGATGGATGATAAGATTTGTGATCAATTTATTTCTATTTTGATTGACCCTGTATCTAATTATAGTTACGTTAGTCCTTAATTGGTGGATAAGTGTGGTTTGAATAAGTAAGTGCATGCAGAGTCTTGGTTAGTGTAGTTGGCTACAGGTACCAAGAAGAGAGTTCATCACTGTGTAAGAGCTTGTGCATTTGAGTTGAATGGCATGTCTACAACAACACACTTGAACATATTTGTATTTGGACCATACAATATGATTTTGGGTATGGACTGGCCATATATTCACAGGACCAAGGTATATTTTTATGATAATAATATTTAATTCTTGATGATAATTGGGAACAAAGAGTCCTATAGGGTTAGAAGAAAGAAACATCAATTATGATGGTTACAACTATGTAAGCCAAGTGTAGTCGCAGGAAAGGGTGTGTGTTGTTTGCAGTGCATATTTATAGTGGCGAAGGTAAGGAAGTTGAGGATGCATATGTTTTTAGTAGGTACCTAGTTCTACAGAAGTTTCAGGATGTATTTCTTGCATATATTTTAGAGTTTCCACCTCACAGGGAGGTATAATTTTTTATTGAGTTGGTACCAGGGGGAGCTCCAACATCAAAATCACCTTACAGGATGAGCACACCTGAGTTGGTAGAGTTGAAATTTCAGTTTAAAGAGATTCTTGAAAAAGGTTTCATTAGGCCAAGTGTGTCACCATGGGGCACACCAGTATTGTTTGTGAAGAATAAGGATGGTACTCCCACATTTTGCATCGAGTACAGGCAGTTGAAAAAAGTGACCATCAAAAACAGGTATTTTTTGCTGAGGATTGACAACTTGTTTGATTAGTTTAAGGGAGAAGAAGTGTTCTCAAATATTGATCTGAGATTGGGATATCATCAGGTACACATCAAATAAGGTGGCATTCACAAGACGACTTTTGAACTAGGTATGGCCAGTATGAGTTTGTTTTAGTTCCTTTTGGTTTGACTATTGCTCCAGCTACATTTATGTGCTTGATGAATACTCTGTTGCATCCTTATTTGGACAAGTTTGTTATTATTTTCATTGATGATATATTGGTATATTCTAAAATCGAGGAAGATCATGTTGAATATTTGGCACCAGTGTTGAGATTTCTAAGAGAACATCAGTTGTATACTAAGCTTAGCAAACATAGTACATTACTTGGGACATGTTGTTTCCAAGGAGGGCATCATAGTAGATCTAGAAAATATAAGGGCCATCATGGAGTGGGTAGCTCCTAGGAATGTGGATGATATGAGATCCTTCATGGGATTGGCAGGTTATTACAAGAGGCTCATCAGTAACTTCACACGTATTTCTTATCGTATTACATCATTGTAGAAGAAAGGTAAGAAGTTTGAATGGATAGAGGAGTGTGAGGTCAGTTTTAAGTAGCTTAAGAAGTTGTTGACACATGCTCCAATGTTAGATATTGCATATCTAGACAAAGAATTTGTAGTATGTACATATTCTTTCAAGAGAAAACTTGGTGGAGTCCTTATCCATGATAGAAATGAAGTATGTTATGAGTCGCGAAAACTAAATGAGCACAAACAAAACTATCTAATGCACGATATTGAGTTGGAAGCGAACATACATGAAACTAAGATGTGGAGGCACTATCTTCTAGGGATACTATTTGTATTGATGAGTGATCATAGAGGATTGAGGTACCTATTTGACCAACTGAATCTGAACGTGAGGAAAGCTAGATGGTTGGCCACAATAAGTGAGTTTGACTTCAAGATCAGGTACATCAAAGGTAAGGAGAACTGGGTTGTAGACGCCCTTAGTAGGTAGATACAAGTGAATCACGTAGTAACCATGAGCTCCTACGAGATAGATTTACGGGATAGGATCTTGTAGGTAGGTCGGTAGGATGACAGGTAGATGGATATTGTGCATAGGTTGCAGCAGAGTATAGGTACAGGTGCAGGTACAGGAAGTGGTACAATTACAGTTACAGGTGCAGGTGTACAGGAGGTGGATTACCATCTCACAACAGATGGCTTGGTCAACTTTATAGATAGGATATATGTGTCAAATAACAGTGAGCTCAAGAAGGTGATCTTGAGAGAGTTCCATTCAAAGCCATATTCAGGTCACCCAGGCTATCAGAAGATGTTGACAATAATGATGAAGTTTTATTATTGGTTGGAATTGAAGAGAGACATGGAAGTGTTTGTGGCTAGGTGCTTGCATTTTCAACAAGTTAAGGTAGAGTGTAAGCACCCAGGTGGACTACTACAGCTGATTGCGATACCAAAATGGAAATGGGAGGTAATTTCCATGGAATTTATCATAAGTTTTCCAAGGATAATGAAACATCACGATTCCATTATGGTTGTTGTGGACATGTTGACAAAGGAAACACACTTCATTCCATTGAAGTCTACATTCTCAACTAGCAATGTATCACAAGTGTTCATCAAAGATGTGATCAGATTGCATGGTGTTCCAAAGAATATTTTGTCATATAGGGATGCGAAGTTCACTTCCAAGTTTTGGAAGGATTTTTTTGCAAGATTGGGAATACATTTTGCCTTCAGCATAGCTTATCATTCGCATACAAATTAACAAAACATATAGGGTCAATAGGATACTGGAGGACATGTTGAGGATGTATGTGATGCATCAACAAAGAAAGTGGGAATAATATCTTCCACTGGTATAGTTCTCTTACAACAATGGGTATCAGGAATCATTGAGGATGAGTCCATTTGAGGCATTGTATGGGCGAAGTTGCAATACTCCCATTAGTTGGAGTGATCCAGTTAATAGTGTGTTGATTGGACTAGACATGTTGGCAGAGATGGAATAGGAAATGTAGGTAATAAGGACTAAACTAAAAGCAGCACGTAATAGGCAAAATATCTATGCATATCATAACAGGTTGTTTAAGGAGTTTCAAGTTGGGGAGCAGGTGCATTTGCACATAAATCCTAATAAGAGTTCCTTGCAGATTGGATCATGTGCCAAGATGGCACCACAGTCTTGTGGACCTTTCAGGATTTTCGAGAGGATTGGGACATTAGCCTATCAACTTTCACTGCCTTCCACAGTGAAATTACATGATGTTTTGCATGTGTTATTTCTTAAAAAATGTTTTAAATATGTTGATCATGTGAATGACTGGTCTATATTGCAGGTGGAACCAGAAGGAGAATTTCAATCAGAACCTCAGTGCATTTTGCAAAGAAAAATGTTCATGCTTCATAATCGAGCAACTTAATGTGTAATGGAAGCACTTTGGGCCCGATGAAGCTACATGGGAGATGGCGGATCAAATGCAAGCCATGTATCCATCTTTATTCATTGGTTGAGCGAATGTTTTGGTACATGTTTTGGTATATGTTGGTGTGATGTTTTGGTATATGTACATATGTAAATGGATGTAAATATCGCCATGAGATATGTTATAAAGCTCCAATAAGAAGTATGGGTGTCATTTCATTATGATGTTGTATTTTTCATGTTGTCATATTGGTTTGCTTCTCAACAGGTTGATCATTGTAAATATTGCAACGAGTTAAGTTATAAATCTCCATGGGAAGTATGTTTTTCTTACAACAATCTCGTTGGTTGTAGGTTTCGTTGAACACCGAGGATGGTGTTCCCCCAAGGGGGAGAGTTCTGTAACAACCCTAGTGAAAATTCCATGTAATAAAAGTTAATAAACGAAAAATAATAACCAATTTCATGGGACACGTATTCCAAGCTAAATTTTTGGCAAAAACATCCTAGTGCGGGTGTTCAAATGGTTAATTATGGCTAAGGAAATTGGCAAAGAAAATGGCTAAGTCTTTGGAAAGGAAAAGTGGCATTTATTAGCATTTATTTATGAAAATAATGAAAAATAGGAGAAAAGGGAGGTGAAAGGTCAGAAGTTCATGTGAGGAGGAAAATGAAGGAAAATAATGGAAAATGAAGAAAATAGAGGCCTCATTAATAAAAAGGTATTTGAGGATTAGTTCATGGCTTTTTGTGAGTGTAGTTTTGGAGGTCTCATTATTCTCTCTCTCTCTCTCTCATACTCTTGGGAAATTAGATGTTTTTTGGAGCACTCTCGAAGGGTGTAGCATACTTGGATATTTGGAGCAAGAAGGAAAAGGAAGAGAAGGAAAGCATAAGAGGACAATGGGATCAAAATCTATAATATCTTTTTGATTGTTGGTACTAAGTTGCATGTATGTTTTCCTCACTATTTTTTGCATGCATGGTGTATGCACGTGGTTTCTTGGTTATGATGTGTCATTGGCATGGAGGATTTCCTAGATTGACAATGGATTTTCCTAGCCTTTCCATTTCCTAGATAGACATGGTGTTGTGAATTCATTTTCATTGTTTGTTTTATGGTTGGTTATCATGATTCCTTTAGTTATGGGTTGAGTTATTAGTTCTTGGTTCCTTGGTTGGAAAAATGCTCTTGAGCCCAGTAGAGAACTCTTGGGTTGAGTTACTAGCCTTGGATCCTTGGTTGGACAACAGCTCTAGAGCCCTTGGTGGATTGAGTTACTAGTCCTGGAGCCATGGTTGGACAAACACTCTCGAGCCCAGAAACAACTAGGGTTGAGTTACTAATCCTATAGCCTTGGTTGGAACAAACACTCTGGAGCCCTAGACAGCTTAGGTAGAGACAAATCTGGTGATGGTTGTGATTTCTGACCATGAGGTGGAATCATTGGTTGAGGATTAAGGTGGTTTGGCCTTTGGAAGCCCTATTTTGGTTTTTGTGGAATGGGTTTATGATATCCCACATTAATTCTTGGTATATGGCATGGGGTTTACTGGTTGAAGAGAGCTTTGACTTAGCCATGTATATGGTCGGGTGGAACATTGAAGTCCCATACTTGGTTTCATTTTTCTTATGGAAATAAGAGCTCTTTTCCCCTTGTATTAATGGGTAAATATGATTGTTATTATATGGCTTATATAGTTTTTATGTGATTGTCATTTATGTTTTGTATATGTTGGCTATGACTGAGTTTTATGATGGTGATGAAGTATGGATATCATCATGTTTTGATTTACAATTGAATGAACAATGTATCTATGCCTAAATATACTATAATGTAGCTAATGTGATGTAGCAACAACGCTTCTTAATGATTCTCAGATAATTATGAGACCCCTATGCTCAGATCTATTATTTAAACATGTAGATTACATCCTTGTAACATGTTTAACGAAATGCTTTTCATGGCTAGTAGGGGTCTAGTCAATTCCTTGTCCTAAGGTTTACTTGTGCACCATTGTTTCACTGTTATATTTCACTTATGATCTTTTCATTGAGTTCTTGAAAGTGACCTGGGCTCTCGGCTTGAAAAATTGGCTCAAACCTCGAGGACACTGGCACAGGTCTGTGGGAAAAACTCACTGGACACATGCGTGCATATGTTGTGGGAGTGTCTAGAGCCTGCCAGACACAACCATGCCTATACTGTGGGAGCATCTGGGAGTTTGAAGGCCTAAAACCTCAACGAGACCTAGGGTTTGGATTTATGAGTCACTGGGATGGCTCCTGGGAGTTTTTTTGTTGATGTGGAAGGTTTGTTTGATATGTTTTCATGGGTTCTACTTCCTCAAGGTCACCTAGGAGGTTGAATCAGATCATAGTAACTCTTCACCACAAGTTTTCTTCGGTTGGTTGGTTACTTGGGTAGATGTGAGAGGAAAGTGTTACATTGTTTTTAGGGTCACTTGTCACCAATGACTTAAGTGAAGCATTTTTATTATAGTTTCCCTAAATCTTTACACTAACACCTTTTGCATGCACACAAGATCTTTTGTATGTACCTAGAGTTGATAGTGCTAGTGGTTGGAATCAACCTCATGTGACACAAGTACAATAATGGCCTAGTTCTCAATTCCTCTAGTCACAAAAAAAATTATATATTTTTAATAAGTTAACATTTAATAAAAATATGTCCTACTAACCCTTATTCAATTTGACCAATTTTTTCCATTACTGATTTATTTCTTATTTTAATTATATTCCATTCTTTGAATTATTCTTACTAATAATAATTAATAATAATATTCAACAACTATATTTTCTTTTCACCCTCTAACTATCATATTCAATTCATTGGTTTCTTTTTATCCTCGGTCTAACACTCTTCAATTCATTATTTCAGCTTACGATCCTTGAAGATGGGTGAAGTGTTCACTTGAAACATAAGAAACCTCAACAAGATCACATAGTGCTTCAGAAGCTTTCAACATCATGTTCATAACTGTGAAAATCTACATGCTAAAATATTCACATTATTATTTAATATTAAATGTAAATATTAATAATAATTTTCTTGAAAATAAATTTAAAAAGAACACTTCAATATTGAAAACAATGTTTTTCAGGGTAACCTGATTATCTATGGATACTTAATTTATGCATCCTATGAAAAAAAATATTATATGGAAATGACACTAACATAAATCTCATCTAACACGTTCGAAAAAATTCCAACAGAGGCACCCAGTTGAAAGATAGAGTTGTGTGTTGTGTAACCAGCTCCAAAAATAGAAGAAAAGAGATATCAATGCCTTAGAAATAAGCCACTTCGAGGGGGCAACCTCCAATACATTACATAAATGAACAATTATTAGATTATACAATTTACAAAACCTCTTTTCTATATATAGGAGTCCATGTGGCCATAATGTAACCCTAGTGGGCCACAATGTAATCCTAGCCGACCTAACAATAATAATTTAAGGGCACAATAATAACAAAATGGGGGTTACGAGGGTACAATAATAACAATAAGGGGCTTACACTAATAAAAATAAGGGACTATACTAGTAATATAGGGACCTAACATGCCCCTCTCCTTCAAAAAAGTGTTGTCCTCAATGCTTGAGTATCTCTGGGTGCTTCTGTATAAACTTCTCATCCTCCCATGTAGAATCTTCAGTGGGTAAGTTCTTCCACTTGATGAGATACTCTGAAATTGATCGATTCCATAGCTATCGAGTTCTTGTTTCCATGACTGCTTCAGGTTCCAATATGATTTTTCCTTCCTCATCAAGTTCTGGAAATATTGTTTGAACTGGAATATTTTCACCTATAACCTTCTTTAAACACGAAACATGGAAAACTGGATGTACTCGCGAAGAAGCAGGAAGCTCCAATTTGTATGCCATAGTACCAATATTTTGCAACACCTTGTAAGGACCATAGTACTTTGGCGATAATTTATTATCCTTATTATCTTGCTTGAGGGACATTTTTTTGTATGGTTGTAGCCGTAAAAATAGCCAATCTCCTACATCAAAACTTCTCTCGCTGCGATGTTGATCTGCCTGTTGTTTCATTCGATTTTGTGCCAAATTCAGGTTATCCTTTAAGAGTTGGAGAACTTCTTGCTGATGCTCGATGTGATCTTCGACTGCTTGAACCTTCGAATTTTTCCTTAAAGATGATGTAATCGATGGTGGATGATATCCATAAAGTGCCATAAATGGGGTCATTTTTGCTGCAGTATGGAAGGAAGTGTTATACCACCATTCAGCGAGAGGTAACCACTTGACCCATTGTGTTTGTTTATCAGATACAAAACAACGAAGATATCCTTCCAAACATTTATTTACTATCTGAGTTTGACCATCAGATTGAGGATGATAAGATGAGCTATGAGCTAATTGAGTACCCAAACAAGAAAATAACTCCGTCCAAAAATTTCCAGTAAAAATGGGATCTCTGTCGCTCACAATAACCCTTGGGCTTCCATGTAGCTTTTGAATTCTATCCATAAATGTAGTAGCAACTGTACTTGCTTTAAATGGATGAGATAATGCACAAGAGTGTGCATACTTGGTAAGTCTATCAACTACCACCATGATGACACTCTTTCCTTCGGACTTAGGTAAACCTGTGATAAAATCCATTGAAATCTCCTCCCAACGTTGACTTGGAATGGATAAAGGTTGTACAAGTCCTGGGGTCTTAATTGTTTCCACTTTATTCTGCTGGCAAACCAAACATTCCGCCACAAACTTTCGAATATCAGATTTAAGGCCATCCCAAAAAAATTCTTTCTTCACCCAGTGGTAAGTTTTTAAAAATCCTGAGTGTCCTCCTAAAGGAGAAGTGTGCAATTCCAGAAGAATCTTTTGTTTTAGTTGGGAATTCTTACAAAGATATAAGCGATCTTTGTACCATAAGGAATCATTTTTCCAACTAAATGTATCATATGTACTAGGATCTTGCTGCCACTTTTGAATGAGTATCTATACATCTTTTTCCTTCTTCCATTCATCTCTTGCTTCAGTTATCCAATCTGGTTGGATAATAGAAATGGCACAAAGCAATGCTTCCACCTCTTCATTCTTTCTTGAGAGTGCATCTGCAACAACATTAGCTTTCCTTTTTTTAAGTTAACGAGTGTAACTAATAACAACGTTGGGCACTTGCTATCATCTAAAGATAATCTTTGCAGTTAAAGTTTTTAAGATTTATCATAATTCGATTTTTACCTTGAAACCTTCTTCCCATTCGACAATTCTCTAATTTACTGGTATGCAATCATGCTAAGACCATTCTCAGGTGATTCATAAGCTACTCCTTTGATTGAATGACTTCAAAAATGGGTCTTCCTTCCTACATTAAAACAACACAATTCCATTCACGAGGCATCACGTTGCTATTTTCCTGATAAGGTTTTTGTAGTCGTAGTAGCTAAGGCGGTACTGAGCACATTGCCTCTTTAAGACGTTCAAAGGCCTTAGTCCCTTCAGGAGTCCATGAAAATGCATCTTTCTTCAATAATGTTGTTAGAGGTGCTGCTATTCTCCCATAATTCTTAACAAACTTGCGATAATACCCTGTTAACCCGAGAAATCCTCGCAACTGCTTTATTGTCTTGGGGACTTTCCATTCCTTGATGGCTTTAATTTTGTTAGGGTCTACTTTAACACCCTCGTGAGATATAATATGACCCAGATATTCCACCTCTTGTACTCCAAAGAAATATTTGGATGTTTTTGCATATAATTGTTTCTCCTGCAATAGTTTGAGCACCCTGTCAACATGTTCAACATGATCCTTCCAAGACCTGCTGTAGATTAGTATATCATCAAAAAATACTAGCACAAATTTTCTAGGAAGGGTTTGAAAATGGAATTCATCAACCCTTGAAATGTAGAAGGTGCATTGGTAAGGCCAAAAGGCATGACCAAAAATTCATAATGACCCTCATGAGTTCGAAATGTTTTTTTTGGAATATCTTCAGTCTTCATTCTAATTTGATGATATCCTGAACGAAGATCCAACTTGGAATGGGAAATTTATCTTTAATGGTCAGCTTATTGAGCTCCCTATAATCTGAACACATTCGCCATGATCCATCCTTCTTGTGTACCAATACTACAGGAGCAGAGAAATAACTTTGACTAGGTTGAATTATACCTGCCTCTAACATTTCTGCAATCATACATTCAATTTCGTTCTTTTGGACGTAAGGATATCTATAAGGCCTGATGTTTGGAGGAACACTTCCTGGAATCAAATGAATAGCATGATCATGATCACGAATAGGTGGGAGTTCGTTGGGAGTTTCAAACACCTTGGAATGATTGTCCAAGACTTGTTGGAGATCTGTAGAAATAGATGATTTTGATGTTGGAACTTCTAGTGAGCATAATTGTGCAATTACACCTCTTTGTTCTTTCTTTAGAAACTTTGTCATGACATTAGAGCTTATTATCTTTCCCGGCTTCCCTACAATACCCCGTAATTCGAATTTCTTTCCTTCTGAAAAAAATTTCAAGAAAAGTTCTTGAAAATTAAAAGCTACCATCCCCAAAGATTGTAACCATTGTACTCCTAGTACAACATCAGCACCTCCCATAGGAATGGAAAGCATTAGACTAGTCAATACATATTCCCCCATGGTTAGCTTGATATTATGGCATTTTCCAGAGCAATTTATAGTTCCTCCATTTGCAACCATCACTTGACATTCGGGTGCTGGGTATAGGAAACAATTTAATTCCTTGGCTACCTTATAATGAATAAAATTATGGGTGCTACCTGAATCAATCAACACTATTACCCTTTTCTTCTTTATATTTCCTTCTATCTTGAGAGTTTGAGGAGTGGTAATTCCTGCCAGTGCATTACACGATATGGTCGGATTCATTTCTTCCTCTTCTAGGGCCAGTTCCTGGTGTATATCCTCTTCTTGTTCATTTTCTTCTTCTTCTTCACAATCTATGTAAAATAATTTCTTTTCAGCACACTTATGACCTTTAGTGTATTTTCTATCACAACTGTAGCAAAGCCCTTTTGCTCTTTTTTCTTCCAATTGTTGTGGTGTCAACCTTGTATGTTGTGGAAATCTAGGCGTAGCAACACTTCCTTCTTTATAGAATTGAGTGGTAGGCTTCCTTGTCGCCATAATTTTACATTCAACTTTTCTTGCCAACCTGAATGCCTTCTCTAATGAATCAGGTTCCAAAACGTGAACTTCATGTTGGATGTTATCCTTTAAATTTCCTATGAAGAGATCAATCTTGTGTTCCTCTGGAATATCAGTTACCCTTATATTCAATTTTTGGAAGTCCTCAATGTGCTGCCCCACTAAACCCTTTTGTTTGAGATTTATCAATTGGCTAAAGAAGGTGTTGCTCTTTGTATCCTCATAATGTGCTATCATTTCCTCCGTAAAAATTCACCAAGTGACAATTTTTTTACGGGAGAAAAGCCATCGATACCATACAAATGTATTTTGTTCTAAATGTAAAGTTGCAATGCGTACCTTTTGTGTGTTTTCACGTTATGGAGATCAAAATATTGCTCCATCTGTAGTATCCATGTTACAGGATCCTTTCCATCAAACTTCCTCATATCCATTTTTGGAATATGGTGGTTCTTCCCTCCAACATTAGAGTTTATGAAACCACGATTAACATTTATTTTGTTCTCATCATGAGTTTCCTCTACTATCTTTTCACCATTAGGAAACATTTCTTGTATCAACTTTGTCAAACCTTCTATGTCTGCTTTTAGATCATTCCTCATGTCTTTCATTTTAGATTCCATGCTAGCTTCCATGTCATCTATCTTAGATTCCACGTCTTTCTTCAAACCATCCATATTATTCTTCACACCATCCATCTTTGCTTCCATGCCTTTCTTCAAAACTTCCATTTCATTTTTTGCTGCTCTTTGCGAGAGCGAAATTTGGTGCACTTGCTCTTGTAATTTTGATAGATCATGTTGCAATTCTTCATCTTCATGAGTCATATTAGAGCCTTTTGAAGGCTTAATGGGTGTTGAATTATTTTTACAGGGCATTTTTTAGAACCCAATACTAATATCTATTCTACAATATTCCCTTGGAATCAATTCAAATTGATTTTTCAAACAAGACTTATGGAATTTGGAAAAAAAATACACACATTTTTCTTTCTTTTGAGGAGCTCGATATTGAAATTTTATTATCTCTATGATTACAGCTCTTCAATATCTAAAATTCAGCACTGAAGTATCCCTATTAATTCTCTTTTTAATGCCATAAGTATGACCTGATTTGGATTCTCCAAGACAAAGTTATGTCCAATCTCCCACAATGACCTAATTATTGACAGGTTCAGTAGAGCGAACTTGTACGATTTTCCACGTGTCACTGTTTTTTCCTTCACCTCTGAAATTGATAGCCATGAAACTACAGTCTATGTACTTGCAACCACTTTTTACAGAACTCAAATCCGATGCTCAGAGAGAGAGTTATTGAACTTTTCCCACGATCACCTCTTTGAGATGAAATTCGGGAGCCTGAAAAAGCACCACCTTCCACAGATCATATCTCCAAAAATATTGTGAATCAAGCTCTAAATGTTTTTGACAAGTTTCCTCAGGATTTCAGCTTCACACCCTCAAACATTTCAGATTATGAACCTTCGTAGAAAAAAATTTATAGCGAAAATTCCATGATGACCTGTTTAGGAGCCTGAAAAAATACCTAACTTCCACAAATCATATCTCCGAAAATATTGCGAACCAAGATCTGAAATTTTTAGAAGATCTTCCTTAGGATTTCAGCTTTGCACCCTAAAACTTTTAGCTTCTAAAAATTCTTAGAAAAAAAGTTATAGCGAAAATGCCACGATGACCTGTTTGGAGCAGCGAAACCCTAGAATCCAAAGCTCTGATACCAGATGTTGTGTAACCAGCTCCAAAAATAGAAGGAAAGAGATATCAACGCCTTAGAAATGAGCCACTTCAAGGGGGAAACCTCCAATACCTTACATAAATGAAAAATTCTTGGATGATACAATTTACAAAACCTCCTTTCTATATATAGGAGTCAATGTGGCCATAATGTAATCCTGTTGGGCCACAATGTAATCCTAGCCGACCTAACAATAATAATTTAAGGGCACAATAATAACAAAATGGGGGTTACAAGGGTAAAATAATAAAAATAAAGGGGTTACACTAATAACAATAAGGGACTATACTGGTAATATAGGGACCTAACATATTTTTAGACATACTGGGCGGAATCTATTTTTAGATTGCCAGTCTAAAAATAGATATGTTGAATATTATTAGCTCTTAATAATATTTGGACTATAAACATTATCTTATTCTCTTGGAGCACTTCAGTTAAGTGCACAGATGTGGCACAGGAGCTGACAGAAGGAATTACGCTATTCATGAGGGTTAAGTGGAGCTATTGCATGGAGACTTCAGTTAGAACTCATGTGACAGAGTTTGGTGGAGTTATTGAGGTAGTTGGTGGAGTTGTGTTCAGTTTAACTCAGTTAGACACAGTTGAGCTAGTTGTATCTAGTCTAACTGATTGATACACTAGTGAAAGTGGTGTGAATTAATTAGTTAATTAATTCACTAAATAATAACTCATTAATCAACTGAAGAATACATCAGTTAACTACAGTGCATGGCAGTTTCAGTGGAGACCAGTGGAGAGGTAGGTGAAAGAGTAAGTGTGACTATCAGTTGTGAGCAGTATAATTGTTACTTTGATTTTTGGTGAATGAGACCTGCCATTGGATTATAGTGATGGAGCTGGACCAATTCGAGTTCATTCAAAGCCATTCTTCAGCAGGGATTGTGCAGTAGAGGCAGGCTAGCAGGTGGTAAAGATCGGTGCATGGATTTGCTAGATCGAGCTTTATTAGTGTGTAGCGATTGTATTGTATTGAGAGCTTGATATGATCACCTTTGTATGAGGATTGTTACATGATCTTTATGACATATATTATATATATATATATATATATTTGGGGTTTTTAGCTTCAGGCTTTCTCGTTAAAACACTATGTTCATATGTGTGAATTTTTATGGTTTCAATGTGTGCATGCAATTGATTTTATTTCCGCAAGTAATGATCAATGGTGGAATAGATTTTTTATTGTGCATGAAGTCAAATAGTGTATGATCAGGAGAATCTTAGACATATAACATATTAGTTATATAATATCTACATAACATACCTTCGCATAAGTAGCCCTAACCAGTAAACCCTTTTCAGACTGATTTAGGTCAATTATGCAGAAGATCATGTGCAAGTTAACACAACAATCATAAATCAAACCCTTAACATATCATATCAAAGCCTTATACCATCAGATTCATCCAATAAGAATTCATATAAACCCAATCACAATTGCGCAAGAGATCTATTTTCAGACAATACAGGAAATGGAACACAAGATGTATAAACATTCATAACATAACCAAGATATGCGTATATAACTCAGATATCTGCAACAATACTCCTTTATTACTATCAGTTAAACTCCCTCTTACAAAACACTTCAATAGCCCGTGCACACAACCAGCAAGATTCACACATAGTAGGACTAAGGTCTCTGTGCACACAGCGAGTAGGAGCCTTCTACCCAGACAAATATGCACAAAACTATCACAAAATATCCAAATCTATCATTCATATTCAAACTCATCCTAAAACTAACTTCTTAGACTCAATCTATCCATTTATTTATACTATTTATATTGCGCTACTCTATGGTCCGCAAACCATGATTTGCAGCCCCTTGATCTACCCTTTGATCCATTACAATTCATGAGGGGTTTTGACCCCCCCCAAAACCCCTGCACAATACTAAACTATTACAAAATATAACAAAATGGTCGGACTCAGGGGACCCCGCTCCAACAGGCCCCCAACACAATCTTGTGACTCGTCCCGAGTCACAATGGTACCAGATTCTTCATCTTGTTCTGGAGCTCTTTGATGGTAGCTAAAAATGGTGCCAAGACACCCGTGCTTTGATCTAACGCATTCTACACGGTCTCCGCCAGTTTTTCTAACGTCTTCCCTTCAGTGGCAAAAGTAATGCTCTAAAAAATCTAATTTAAGTTCTGAACTGCCAAGTCAAGGTCTTGTGAGACCTTCATGGCCTCATGTGATTTGTAATGATTTTCTTCTTTTTTTGGAGCTCCTCCACCTCATCTCACAACGTCTGGATGGTCTGAAGGCATTCCATTCTCTGATAAGGAATGAGTGTAGGTAATTCCTCCTGCAAGTCGTTGAACTCCTACTCCTTCACACACAGCTCCTGAGTGATTTTATTGACTAATGGATATGTCTGCACAAAGTTCCATAGTCTCATTTCTTTCTCAAGGAGTGTTGAACCCTTCTCAACATCTGTGGAGATGCTGGCGAATGTTGTATTTACTTGTGTGACCCTCTGCAAGAGTACCTTTAGGGGAGTCTCAGGCTATAGCTTCGCCTGCAATGCAGCAATCTGCTGCTCAAAATCTACCTTCATGAACTGAATTTCGGACCTGGAATATTTGAGAGTTGTGATCAGGCTCTCAAATTTGGCTTGCAGTGCTGCGGAGGCTGGGATAACTACATCTGGAATCTTACCATATAGCTTGTCAATGAAACTCTCAAACTCTACGCGCTGAGCTACGACTACATGTTGCGTTGTCTGATCCTGAATAGACTCTGTCATTTTTGTTGTTGCAATCTGCTTAGCCTCACTTATCTGTAAGTGAACATTTGGTCATTAAGGAAACATATGAATTGAACGTGTTGAAAATTAAAAATTAAAGGAAAAATGCACAAGACCAAGGTTGGAGGTAAATCTTACTCGTCTATTTGTGTATATACTTTATGAAATATTGATGATTATTCAATTTTTTCAATAAAAGCAAGCCCTATTTTGATATAGGGATGCCTAAATATTCAATTCTTTCTATAGATTAATAAAATGTTTAAATTAAATATTTAATATTTTATAAATTTTAATTTATTTTTATTATATTTGTTATTATATGAGATTCTTAAAATATAATTATATATTTGAAATTTAATTCTATAAAATAATTTTATCTCATTATGTATTTGAATAATTATAAATATGAAAATATATAAATTAAATTTATTTAGTTTCAAATTTATTTTAAATTTTTATATCTTCAATTTTTTCTATTCCTTAAAATATTTCACTTTTCTCATTATTTCATCTAAATTAATTTACTAACACAATCATACAAGTAAGAACGGTTGATATATTAGAATTGGTATCATTTTCCAACTTTTAAAAATAATGGCATAATATTTGTAAAGGTGGTTGTTCTAGTAGGGAAGATTAATAAATTTGTGAATTAAAATATCAATATAAGAATGAAATAGTTGACCATGGTTAACTAGGGATGACCATGTTGACTATGGTTGACAACATAAACCATGATTGACCATGTATACCATGTTGACCATAGTTCACCATGACTGACCATATTAAAATATTTAATTTTGAAATGTTTATGATATGGTTAATCATTAATGACCATGTTAGACCATGGTCAAGACCATTCATGACCATGTTGACCATGACCATTGTTAGCTATGTTTTACCTTGACCATGATTGATTAAGTGGTCCATAAATGACCATGTTGACCACATTTTACCATGGTTGACTGTGGTGGATCTTAACCATGTCCATGGTTGACTATCGTTGATATTAACCATGACCATGGCTAATAATTTTTTATGATGGTTGACTATAACCATGACCATGGTTGACTATGATTCACAAGGATAAAACTTGACCATAGTTGAATTGAATTATGGTTTGACCTTGGTTGCCTATGTCAACTATGCTTGACCATGATTATTTTTAACCATGGTATACTATGGTTATGTCACATTATGATGTTCATCATGGTTGACTTATTTCAAGTTGTTACATTCTTGATGATTGTGTTGAAATATGACATCCTTGAATAGTCATGTCACATTGTGACATTCCTTAATATTTTTGTAAGTTTGTGATTTCCCCCCATGATTATGATACATTACCAAGTTCATAAAGGGTTCCATTACATTTTGATATTCATCTTCATTGTCCTATGTTGTATTAATTTGTTTCTAAATGGTCTCATCACATTGCAAGGTTCATCGCCATTATTTTATGTCAAACCACTTCATTCCTTAATGCTCACATTACATTGTATTATTCATGAATGGTTATGTCACCTTCAAAAAAAATTGTAGGGGTTATGTTTCAACGCAATTTTATTGAATGGATGATGATGCATTATGATATTCATTTTATTTCATTTTAGTTTTTTTTTTTTGCTTCCTCAATAGTTTTTTAGGTCCCTATATTAATAGTGTAGTACCTTATTATGTTAGTGTAGCCCCCCTTATTTTTATCGTTGTACCCCTGTAACCCCCATATTGTTATTATTGTGCCCTTACATTATTATTGTTAGGTCGGCTAGGATTACATTGTGGCCTCACTAGGATTATATTATGGCCCCATGGACTCCTATATATAGAAGGAGGTTTTGGCCATTTGTATCATCCAAGAATTGTTCATTCATGTAATGTATTAGAGGTTACCCCCTCGAAGTGGCTTATTTCTAAGGTGTTGATATCTCTTTTCTTCTATTTTTGGAGTTGGTTTCACAACATTTGGTTTCAGAGCTTTGGATTCTAGGGTTTCGCTGCTATCGTGGAATTTTCTCTATAACGTTTTTTCTACGAAGGGTCATAAGTTGAAATTTTTAGAGTGGGAAACCGAAATCCTGAGAAACATCATTGCAAAATTTCAGAGCTTGGTTCACAATATTTTCAGAGATATGATCTGTGGAAGTTAGGGCTTTTTGCAAGCTCTTGAATTTAACCTAAACAGGTCATCATGAAATTTTTGCTATAAAATTTTTTCTACAAGGGCTCAGAGGCTGAAATTTGCAGAGAGAGAAGAAGAAATTCTGAAGAAACTCCTATAAAAATTTTAGATGTTGGTTCGTAATATTTTTTAAGATATGATCTGTGTAAGTTAGGATTTGTTCAGGCTCTCGAATTTCATCTCAAAGAGGTGATAGTGGGAAAAAATTCATAAATCTCTCTGAGCATCGGATTGTGATTCTGTAAAAAGTGGCCACAAGTACACAGAGTGTAGTTTCTTCTCTATAAATTTCAGAGCTGAAGGAGGAATCAATGACACGTGTAAAGTCGTACAAGTTCGCTCTACTGAACTAGTCCATAATTAGGTCATCGTCGGATACTAGACATAACTTTGTATTCAAGAACCCAAATTAGGTCAGACCTATGGCATTGGAAAGAAGATTCAGTGAGCTAATTCTGGGCCAAGTTTCAGTTATTTAGGATCTAAAATCACATAGATAATTCAGTTTCAATATCGAGCTTCTCAAAAGCAAGAAAAAGGTGTGTATTGTTTTCCAAATTATATAAGTCTTGTGTAAAAAAAAAATCAGTTTGAAGTGATTCCAAGGGCCTATTGAGCATATATTTCAGTATTGGGTTCTAAAATACCTCCTAAAAATAATTCCATACCCATTAAGCCCTCAAAAAGCTATACTATGACGCATGAAGAGGAAGAATTGCAGTATGACATATCAAAATTACGGTACCAAGTGCAACAAATTTCGATCTTACGAAGAACAACCGAAGATGACATAGATGGTTTAAAAGCAGAAATGGAGGCTAATTTGGATGGTTTGAAGGATCAAATAATAGATAATAAGGATAATAAATTAGTGGAATCACATCGAGCATCAACAACAAGTTCTCCAACTCTCAAAGGATAACCTAACTTTGGTGCAAAATCTAATGAAACAACAGGAAGATCAACATCACATCAAAATAAGTTCTGATGCAGTCACAGAAAAAATAACTCGACAAGTACGATGAATTTCAGAGTATCTCAGCAAGTGGAAGAACTTTCTTGTAGAATATTCCACATGGGAGGATGAGAATTTTATACAAAAGAATCAATAAATAATCAAGTGTTGAGGACAACACTTGTTTGAAGGAGAGGGACATGTTAAGTCCCTATATTAATAGTGTAGTCCCTTATTATGTTATTTTATCCCCCCTTATTGTTATTTTTGTACCCCTATAACCCCCATATTGTTATTATTGTGCCCTTACATTATTATTGTTAGGTCGGCTAGGATTACATTATGGCCCCACTAGGATTATATTGTGGCCCCATGGACTCCTATATATAGAAGGAGGTTTTGGTAATTTGTATCATCCAAGAATTGTTCATTCATGTAATGTATTGGAGGTTTCCCCCTCGAAGTGGCTTATTTCTAAGGTGTTAATATCTCTTTTCTTCTTTTTTTGGTGCTGGTTTCACAACATGGTTACTATTGCAATGTGATTTTATTGAAGGGTAAAGTTATATTATCAAGTTCCTTAATGATTATTTCATTTAGTAATGTTTATCATGGTTGAATTATGTAAACCATGATTGTCTTTAGTTGGCCATGGTTTAGAATGGATATGTTTGACTATGGTTGACTTTCAACACATTTGATGTTAGACAAGGGTTATGTTGGAATGCAATGTTGGTTTTATTCGCCACATTGGGACAATATCCTCGATTCTTCACTTTACAACATTAGGTGACATTCATCACATTGTGACATTTGGTAATAGGAATCAATTGCGATACCAAGTTATATTTTTCCTATTACAATAATTTTTATTCATCACATTGCGATGTCAAGTTTTTATTCATTACAGTGTGAAATAAAAACTTTTAATCACATTGGGACATCAATATTTTTTTTGTAAGTTTGTGATGATAGGTTTTTTTCATCACATTGTGACATTTGGTGACAAGTGTCAAATTTTAATGTTTGTGAGTATGGATATTAATAAGGTTTAATATGGTTATGTTACACTATGACATTTATGTTGTTTGACTTATGTTGAAATCATATGTTCTAGGTTTTGTCACATTTTGATTTTCCAAAAGGGTTTGATTTATTTCAGATAATTCAATAAATTATGTTACATTATGAAGCTCAGCTCAAGCTTATGGTTGCAGGTTTATTCATGACTCAATCTTATAAAATACTAGGAAAAGGGATAAGACACAACAAAACCCAAGGGAACAAGGTATTGAGAGAGGCATCTCAATTGTGGATGGAGAAAGAATTCCACTCAAGGGTATTGAGTTTGAGGAAGGTGCAAAGGGGCCAGCAACGAGATCCTGGTCAGTCAAGTCTAGTGCTTGATCAAATGGATCAAATCTAGATTGGTCTATTTAATTTCCTCAGTTTGGTTCATTTTCTATTAAGGGAGCGCAAGTAAGTTTTGATTACTAAAATGAAGAGTTTCTTTTTAGGAAGAAACTTATATGTGTATATGTTGTGAGATTAGTTAACGTAAAGTGTTTTAATTGAGTAATATTTGTTTATATTAAGAATTTATTTATGACTTTATTTAATAGATGTAAATATGTTAGGATTTAATTTCCAAGTTGTTGGGTTAAAAAATCGACATGGTATCAAATTGTAAAATGTGGGAAACCAATCTCTAAATCACATAGGATGCCATGTTAATGCAGTTGTTACAGAAGGGCCAAGTTAAACTGCAACCATATCAAGAAAATTTTACATTTTGTGGGGTTGTATGGCATAGTGGCTAAATATATCAAAAAGAAAGAAAGAAATTGTGGGGCCAAAGGAAAAAGTGAAATATTAAAAAATAATAATTAATTAAATGGTCGATGGTTGTGGTGGTTGAAAATCATGGAACAACTGCCAATTGAACAACCCCAAATCCAATAGCCAGAGTTGACAGGCCAATAGATGCAGTAGAGATTGATAAGGGGTTGTGGTAATTCCATCCACATGGGAGCAGAGCCAATAGTATAGAGTGTTGGAGGAGATCGGTTGGACAGGACATTGTGTAGGGTTATCAAGTATATGGAGAAAAAACCCAATGACTGGAAAATGATAAGGAGCAATGGGAAGTCAAACATGGTCTACCACACAAGGTAGGGTCGATGTAATAGAACATATATAGTAGAATTAGTGGTAAACTTGTGGTTCCACCACATAGTAATGCCTATGGGAAGTAGTCACAGATTTGAGATAGTCGTTGAGGGCTAAAAATTTGGAAGCAAAGTAGTTTTTGTTGTAAGAAAAAAATTTGGAAGTAAACAATATGCCACTGAGAGTCATGAGTAGTGTAACGAAGTTAGTATCATGGGAATCCATAAAGACTTGAACATGAAACTTCTAGAAGAAAGGTACGAGAGAAATAATATTTTAATTCCACCACCGGGATTGGTGGAGGTATCCCTTAGAAGGAAGGAGGCATAACATACTAGTCAAGGGATTTGTGGAAAATTAATTTTGTGAGGGCCTAAATGACCAAGAATAATTTTCTTTAATTAATTTTCTAATTTAGAGATTACCACAATCAATTTAGGTTTAAGGACAATTTTGAGGGTTCTTATAACTTAATTCCCTCCAAGGTAGGGGTTTCATTGATTCTCATGTAGAACGAAATATGAAAATTTTCTAACATCCAGCTTACCCTTGCCTTGAGATGTTATAGATTTGGTTATCCACAATCAAAATGTGTGAAAGAGAAATCATTATCTAAGATGAAATGAAGGATCATGTGATTCTTCAACTATCTAAGAATAATACAGTAAGGGAGATATGGGAGGCTTTGACGAAGGTATACTAGAGTGATAATACCAACAAGAATATGGTGTTAATAGAAAAGCTCAAGAACAGAAAGATGACCAAATCATATACTATGAATTTTTATCTCACGAAGATCATAGAAGTTCAGGATGAGTTGGTTGTAGTTGGGGAGGCAGTGAAAAATAGAGAAATGGTAAGGATGGCCTTGAATGGCCTCAAAAATCAATGGACTCCTTTCATCAAAGGAATCATGGCATGAGATAAACCACCTGATTGGTATATATTGTCAGATTATTTCATCTAGGAGGATATTTGGGAGGAATATCTATTAGGAGGCCAAAAAATGGCTGATGATGAGAATATTTCTCTTGCTAGCCAGGAAATGAAGAGAAAAAGAAAAAGTTCAAGAAGGAGTGACGAGTCGCCCTCATATATGAAGAATAAGTAATTGAATAATATCAAGTGGTTTTCATGTCATGGAAAAAGACACAATGCATGATAGCATCTAGAGAGGAATAATATGAAAAAGGTACACAACCATTTGTAATTGCATCATTAGAAGCTTAGGAAGAAGAATTTTCCAAGATATTTTAGATGAAATTCACACTTACTTCCTACCTTTCCTCAATCATCATGCTAGTTGGTGCATGGTTGATGGATAATGAAGCCATATGTCATATAATAGGAGCATGAGAGATATTTGAAAGCCTGAAATTTTTATATTTAGAGATTCATGTGGATTTTGGTTCTAATACCAAGCATGCAATGAAGGGAGTTTAGACAATGATATTCCATCTTGATTCATGAGGTGTGTTGAAAGTGAACGACATTATATGGTTTCAAGAGCTTAAGAGAATTTGTATTTCTATCTCCATGATATAGAAGAAGGTATATGTTGTAGCACTCTAGTATGGATGGGAACTAATCATATCCTTGGGATCTATCTTTAGAGATGGCCATTTAATTGGAGTTAGAGAGGGAAATTTATATAGGATAAAGAGTAAATCAATTCAAGCAATGGAGAGAAAAAAAATAATTGTAGAGAAAAGGGAGTGGGAATATTTTAAATTTTGAGCAGAGTGGAGGGACTCAACATTCAATTTTAGGTGGGAAGGACCAATTAGATAATCCTTTAAAGTATATCAAGTAGGTCTCATGGTATGAGATGAATTTACAATATGTTTAGTAGTAGGAGGCTTCTAAGCGAAAGTTTAAAGGGAGTAGGTCTTTAAGGGTGATTCTAAACTAGGTGGTAGGAAATGCTTCCAGTTCAAAGGGGGAAACCATTGTAGTGGATGCAATGCTCCAATGTTATAAGATTGAAGTCAATTATAAGTGGTAAAAGTACCTCCCTCACTAAGAGGGAGTTTTGAGGCTTGTATCTTGGGAAGATATTTTTGCACAGGCCTAAATTTCTGGGATACATAAGTCAGTTTATGCACCATTGAACCTTAGTAATTAATTTAATATTTAAAATAATTTAATCTACATGGAAAAAGTGATTTTAATCTAATATAATGCAAAATTTATTTGCATTAGTAAATTAGATCAATCTCAACCATCGAACTTGAGGCGAGATCTAATCTTGGCCATCAGTCACTTTAGAGAGTAGAGTTGTATATTTGATCATAAATCAAGCTTATAAAATATGATATATTCCAAAGGATAAGACACAACAACTCACAAGGGCATAAGGCATTGACAGAGGCATTTTAGTGGTGGGTGAAGGAATTTTATTCAAATTTTTTGGGCTTGAGGAAGGTGCAAAAGGGGTGGAAAGGAGATCTATATCAACCAAGTCTAAGGCTTGATCAATTGTATCATATCATGATTACTATATGTATTTCCCTCAATTTGTACCATTTTCCCATTAAGGGATTCCAAGTATGTTTTGATTAATAAAATGAAGAGTTGTTGATTGTTAATAAATTTGTGCTTGTTTTTCTACGTGAGATTTTTTAATTTAACATGATTCTGCTAGTTAATTTGTGTTTATGTTAAGAACTCAATTGCAATTTTCTTCAATAGAAAAAAAATATGCTAGGAATTAATTTCCAAGTTGTTGGGTTCAAAAACTAACACACTCTATCACATTAAGAGATACTTAAAAAGTAATATTTCAAGAGGTTCACAATAAAATGTTATACAGTGGTACTTTAAAATTTAAAAGGTTATTGGTTGTGGCATACTCTGTGGTTAACCCCTCTTTTAAACATTATTATGAATTTTATTCATGAAAATAATGTGGAATAATGTAATACAAATACTGCATGGGGAGAGGACATTGATTTGGAGCTTGAGTGGAGAAGTTGTTGGGGTAATTTCTTGGAGAAATAACTAAACTTATAGATACAATGAAAAATTTATCTAGCTTCATACGGAAGAAAAGGGAAATGGTACAATAAATTAAGAAAAGAAATGGAGGCTCCTGCACCTCATGATAAGTTGTGTTGTCCCTATGAATGGTAAATCATATTGGTATGGTCAACACAACATGTAGAAACATGGATGACGGGGGGTTGGACCATGGAAAAATTAAAAAAATGTATTTTTGGACTGTATGGGCACCTGCACACTAAGATGAAATTTTCTTGTTCTTGTGAAACATGTTGGCATGGACATAATACAAGGGACGGTGTAAGAGGAAAGAAAAAGAAAGATTATAAAGAAGGAAGGGGAGGATAGTTAGTACTTGGGAGGAGTGGAGGATGTCCTGCTAGAAGTCAATACACATATAGAGTGAGAAGAAAACAAGAAGAAGTATTTTGGAGAGTGCAGATAAGAAGAGAACACATAAGTGGATGCATTGGTTGAAGGAATGTTGGTATTCCTTACTAGGAAATAGAGAGTAAAAGTGGGTTATTGTTGAGGATAAGGAACCACAGAGGTTGGAAAAGTCTTGTTGGGGTTGTAGGTGGAGTCACTATGGAATCATGGGACTGTTCAATGTTTTGTTGGTTGGTTGAAGCATAATCCCTTGATCTATTCTTTATTTAGGCTCTAAATCTATCTCAAGGGTGTCTATTTGCAAGAAATATTATAGTGCACATTAGACTCTGGTTGGGAGGATATTTTCCAACATTTACACTTAAACTATATAATTGTTCAATATTCCCTGTAAATGTTTGTATTATGAATGACACATAATGAATAACACCTGTACATTCAAGCAAGAGAAAAAAAAAATTACATGGCCATGGATGATTATATATCTAATATGTTTATGGAAATCATAGAATAATTGATATAATGGAGTTTTCCTAGAGTATTCTTATAGGAGAACTAATGGTTGCATGCTCGGTGGTCCATAATAACTAGGAAATTTTTTTATTGGCTTACACCCCTTGGCTATATTTTGTCAATACGAGTATAAGGGTAAACTAACTTTTTCAATGTATGATGGTTATGGAATGCTTGGATTCCTTGAGTATCTTATGTGTTTTCATGCCATTTCCATTAATAGTTATATGGATAAATTCATGGTTGTATGAGTAGTTTCTTGTGGTGCAACAACACTATTGAATTAAGATAATATATTCTTGTATACTTGTGACAAGATGCTCATGTTAATTGTGCTACTAGTATTTTCATAGAAATATTATAGGGCGGTTGGATGTTTAATTATTCATACATATATATGTTTCTATGGTTTTTGGATCCCATGGTCTATACAATATAAGTGGCATGGAGCCTCTATGGATTGGAGACATATTGTCTCCATGTGTTAAACATGTTTATCATTATTTTTATGGACTTTGCATGCTTTAATGACCTTTACTCTTCCTCACTCATTGAATGACTTGATATGCATAGATGGACTAGCAATATCCGGTGTGGTTGTTTCTAAGTTCATAGAGTGTTATTTGGTTTTGATAAGGCTTAAGTGGAAGACTAGTTAATTTATTATAATGAACAAACTTGTAACACATGGCCCTAGGTTGTTGAATTAATTAAAGGAATCATGCCTTTCTATATGTGAAAGTAATAACATGGATGTGGTAATTTCCATCAAACTAATAAGGGATTGATATGCCAATGTGTCAAGGCACTGGATTGAGAGGCCACAAAATCATAATCTCGGTGAATTAGATTCCTTATCTCCCTAGTGTTAATACAGCTCAGGAGGGATATAATCAAATTTGTCTAAGTCCTGAAAAGGCATTTATAGAGCGAATTTTCTCATCCTATAGTGGAGGGATCCTTGTTCTTACCCTGGAATTTAGGAGTAATTCTCATTTTGATGTGACCTGAGAGACAAAAAATTTCCCATTAGAATGTGGGAAAATTCATGTCGTGACATTCTTTCTCGTGGTTGATACTCTTTTACATGTTCTAGTAAGGAGTAGGGTGGGGCGAGAGACGTGCATAAGCTTACCAAAGTCAATTACGTCATGATTCGGGAACATTTCCATCCCAATCGTTGGAACTTGGGGGACTTGACCCATAGTATTGTAGTGACAGGGGAAAATCTGAGATTACTTCAAGGCCAAAGGCTAGGCCCCACCATAAGGTTGAAAGAAAAAAGTTATAATGGGAAACTAACATTGTGAAAAATGATTCAGGAACCAATGGGACCTAATATCGAGGCTGAGACGCCATAGTGATGTGAATACTATGGTGATGCGGTGCACAGGTGGCACGACACATGGTGGGTAAAAATGGCCGTATTGGAAGGAAAAATGGTCTAAATTTGAGTGATGTGTGGCATCCTCATAGAGGGACATGCGTCTAGTAGGATGTTAATGTAAAATCACTGCAAGATGGTAACAGCATGAAACTAGTATGAAATCATCCCAAGACCTCAAGACCTCAAGGCCTCTAAAGGAAACAGAGGAGCACCATAAGAGGATATCAAGGTTAAGAAGAGTTGGGGAATGGGAAATATCTCCAACACTTGATGGGAATTTTTACAACACGACAAATTAAGAGAAAAAACCTTAGAAGGAAAGAGAGGTGCATCATAATGGAAGGTTAAGGTTGATAGAGGCTAGGCAATGGGAATATCCCTTACACTTAAAAATAATATATTTACGTCATGGGATTTCAAATCTTAGAGGTTCTCCATTGTGGTAGTGTTTTTGGCAGAGGAGGTTGTGGTTGACGGAGACCAAGGGATAAGAATTCATCTCATTGATTAATGGAGTCAATTATTGTTAGAAAATTATATATTACAGAGAAATGCAACACATAAAATATGCGGAAAATAAAAGCACACAAAAAACATAAAACCAGAGAGACACAGATATACGTGGTTCACCCAGTTTGGGCTACGTCCACCCCGAACAGCCAGTCCTTCCTTTCTATTATCCAGTAAAATGAAGAGACAAAACCTACAGAAAATCCACTGTAATATCCTCTGTTCTCTCTCATAGTCTCCCCTATCTCTTTCCCGCTTAGAGAATACACATACAATACACAGCCGCAATACAATACCCTCATAAAAGCGAGGGGTTGCCTTCTAGGGCAAAAAACCCTAAACTAAACATAACTTCTACCATCAGATCATTTGCCTAATGAACAACCCAGATTGACTAGAAATTACTATACTTATACAAGGCAATTTTACATATGTTTTTAGCTTCAGGGGCGCTGCCCCAGAAACCCCCCACCAAGGGGGGGCTCCATAAAGTCGCTGCTGCCCCCCCTAGACCACCCATGGAAGCAATTAATTTACGGGCGGCATTGCCGCCCCATTTAAGGTACAGGGGTCCAATGTTGTGATACAAAGTAAACAAGATAATCAGGCTCCACACCCAACAATCTCCCACTTGGAGACTGATCGTAGCAACTCCATTGTTGCTTCATTTGCTGGAAAATGACTCCTCTTTGGACCTGGTTGTTTCTCATCTTCATTGTCATCCTTGAAGACCAATTTAAACTGAGCAGGTTCTCAATTTCTCCTTGGTTACAACTTTTGTTAGCATATCTGTAGGATTTTGGCTAGCGTGTATATTTTCCAGCTTCAACTGTCCATCTTCCAATACTAACCGTATGAAATGGTACTTGAGCTGTATGTGTTTAATCCTGTAATGAAATGTTGAGTTCTTTGCAAGATGAATGGCACTTTTTCTATCATTGTATAACATGCCCATATCATGCTTCTTACCTAATTCATCCATAAACATCTGTAACCAAATCATTTCTTTACTAGCCTCTGTAGCAGCAACACACTCTGCTTCTGTTGTTGAAAGTGCAACAACACTTTGGATTTTTGAAACCCAACTGACAGTTGTTCCACCTACAGTAAATACATATCCTATAGTGCTCCTCTTGTTATCTCTGTCACCTGCCATATCTGCATCAACATATCCCTGTAGAGCAATGTTTGAACCACCAAAGCATAATGCTTGATTTGTGGTTCCTCTCAAATATCTAAGAATCCGTTTTATTGACATCCAATGTTCTTTTCCTGGATTGTTCATGTACCTGCTTACAACTCCCATTGCATGTGCAATATCAGGCCTTGTGTATACCATTACATACATTAAGCTTCCAACTGCTGATGCATATGGAAATTTAGACATATAATCCAGTCTTCTTGGGTCTTTGGGCACATCTCCTTACTAAGTTTGAAATGGCTAGCAAAAGGTGTACTAACTGGTTTTGCATTGTGCATATTAAATATTTTCAACACCTTTTGTATGTACTCATTCTGAGACGGTGTTAATTTTCGATTTTTCCTATCTCTGGTTATTCTCATACCAAGGATCTGTTTTGCAGCTCCCAAATCCTTCATTGCAAATGAATTTGCCAAAAAAAAATTGAGCACATTTATTTCATGCATGTTAGATCCTGCAACAAGCATGTCATCTACATACAATAACAGTATAATATAGCTGCCATCATTTTTTTTTTCAGATAAACACAATGATCAGAGTGACATCTAGTATAACCTAGTTCAGACATAAACTTGTCAAATTTTAGATACCACTGCCTTGGAGCCTGTTTTAAGCCATACAAGCTCTTCTTTAACCTGCAGACCAATTTTTCTTTCCCTTTGACCTCATATCCTTCTGGTTGCTGCATGTATATCTCTTCCTCCAAATCTCCATGGAGAAATGTTGTCTTTACATCTAATTGTTCAAGATGTAAATCTTCCGCTGCTACAAGACTTAAGATAGTTCTGATTGAAGTCATCTTAACAACAGGAGAAAATATTTCATCAAAATCAATACCTTTCTTCTGTGCAAACCCCTTCACCACAAGTCTAGCTTTGTATCTTTGTTTTCCTCCATCTTCTTCCTTCAGCCTGTAAACCCATTTATTCTGCAATGTAGTTTTACCTGCAGGCAACTTGACTAAGTCCCAAGTCTGGTTATGCATTAAGGAGTCCATCTCTTCTTCCATGGCTAGCTCCCACTTCTTCCTACTTTCAACCTGCATTGCCTCTTCATAACATTCAGGTTCACCAGAATCAGTCAGCAATAAATAATATAATGAAGGAGAGTATCGTTCAGGGGGTCTACTTATCCTGGTAGATCTTCTAACACCACTTTCAGGTGTTTGAGGTGCCTGTTGCTGTTGTGGTGGTTGCTGCTGCTGTGATTGTTGATTATTATTATTTTCAGGCACCTTTACTTTTTCAGTTATCTCATCAAGAACCGTGTATTCCTTGCTTTCTTTTTCCTGTTTCTTTTCCTGCAACTGATTCTTATACAAGACCTTTTAATTGAATATTACATCTCTGCTCCTAATGATTTTGTGATTTTCATAATCATATAAGCGATAACCAAAATCATTAACACCATATCCAATAAAGGTACATTTCTTTGATTTTGCCTCAAGCTCTGTTCTATTTTCTTTATTAATATGGACAAAGGCCTCACAACCAAAAGGCTTTAAAAAAGAGTAGTTTACCTTTTTACCTGTCCATGCTTCCTCTGGAATACCACCATCCAAGGAACTTGAAGGCCCTCTGTTTATTAGATAAACAATAGTATCTACAACATCTACCCAAAATTGTAAAGGCAATCCTGCATGCAATCTCATGCACCTTGCACGCTCCATGATTGTTCTGTTCATCCTTTCTGACACACCAATTTCTTGTGGTGTTCTTGGAACTGTCTTTTCTCTATGAATTCCATGCTCTGAACAGTACCTATCAAACTCTTTGCTGCAATATTCACCTCCATTGTCTGATCTAAGACACTTGAACTTCTTTCCTGTCTCAATCTCAACCAAAGCTTTCCATTTCTTGAAAGTATCAAATACGTCAGATTTATTTTGAATACAATAAATCCAATTTTTTCTAGTTACATCATCAATAAACGTAACATAATAGCGAGAGCCACCGAGAGATGATACAAAATGAGTCCCCATGCATGCAGCAGCCCTTTTAAGAAACGAAGACTTTTTGCTCTTCATATTTTGCTAAATATGACTCTCTACCTTTTGTTTTCCATAGTATATTTTAATCAAAATCGCATTCTTGCTTACGCTTAATAATTTCTTGTCGGAAAATATTCATCCTTCTCACTCGCCAAACACAAAGAATATGATGCAATTTTACATCTTGCTCCTTTGGATTTTAAACGATACTTCAATTAAATACCATTGCATCAATACAATGTACCAACCTTTTCACCTTTTGCTATTACCAGGGCTCCTTTGGTGACCTTCCAAGTTTTATCTGTGAAAGTTGTCACACAACCTTCACCGCCTAACTGACCTGTTGAAATCAGATTTTTCTTCAGATCTGGAACATGCCTTACCTCCTTTAGTAGCCATTGGTTTCCATTCTGTTGTTTTACAAGAACTTTACCCATTCCAACAATTTTACAGGGTTTATCATCACCCAAACGAACTTGTCCAAATCTCCTTGAACATGAATCCTTAGCTTTTCTTATAAGACAATGGCATAAAGTAAAGCCCACGATCTAACCAAATTAACATTTTATGGAAAAATCAAAAACATCTTGTAACCTGCACATACATTTGCTTCATGATTTTTTTCTTGCTGTGCATCTCCTTCTTTTCCCTTCTGAGATCTACAGTCTTTCTTTAGGTGTCCTTTCTTTCCACATTTCCAGTACACTATCCCCGATCTGGACTTGGATCTACCTTTTCTTGATTTATTGCGATATCCTGAGCTCTTTCCTCTTTCCATTCTCCTTCCCCTAGACTCTTCACTCAAAGCATTGCCCTATGTCTCACCGGAGCTTTTCCGTCGCATTTCCTCACTAAGGATAGCACCGACAACATCATCAAGCTTTAAAGTACTAGATCTAGAGACAGAGTTACTAATGGTCACTACTAAACCACTCCAACTCTCTGGAAATGAGCACAATAATAACAAAGTTGTAAATTCATCATCAAAGTTTACCCCTACAGAACTTAACTGACTGGTAACTGTATTAAAATCATTTAAATGGTCTGCAACAGATCCACCTTCCAACATCTTCATATTAAATAGTCGTTTCATAAGAAATACCTTGTTTGAGGCCGAGGGTTTTCATATAGTTTCGCCAATGCATGCATCAAACCCTCTGTTGTTGTTTCCTTCGAAATATTGAAGGTGACTGACACCGCAAAGCACAATCGTACTGTTCTGAGTGCCTTTCTATCGAGAATGTTCCATTCAATGTCTGTCATGGCCGCTAACTTCTTTGTTTTTCCGCTCAATGGTAGGTACAGATCTTTCTGATACAGATAATCTTCCATCTGCATCTTCCACAGTGGGAAGTTTTGGCCATTAAATTTCTCGACCCTAAACTTACCATCTTGCACCATTGCTCCCACTCGAACCAGGAACCCTTCTTTCCTGCAAGTTTATCAGCCAAATATACCTTCGGCTCTGATACCAGTTGTTAGACAATTATATATTACAAAGCAATGCAACACATAAAATATGCAGAAAAAACAAGCACAGAAAACACATAAAACTAGAGAGACGCAGATATATGTGGTTCACCCAGTTTGGGCTACGTCCACCCCGAACAGCCAGTCCTTCCTTTCTATTATCCAGCAAAATGAAGAGACAAAACCTACAATAGATCCGATGTAATATCCTCTATTCTCCCTCACAGTCTCCCCTATCTCTTTCCCGCTCAGAGAATACACATACAATACACGACCGCAATACAATACCCTCATAAAAGCGAGGGGTTGCCTTCTAGGGAAAAAAACCCTAAACTAAACATAACTTCTACCGTCAGATCATTTGCCTAATGAACGGCCCAGATTGACTAGAAATTACTATACTTTTACAAGGCAATTTTAAATATGTTTTTAGCTTCGGGGGCGCTGCCCCCAAAACCCCCCGCCAGGGGGGGGGCTCCATAAAGTCGCTGCCGCCCCCCCTGGACCCCCCACGGTAGCGATTAATTTACGGGTGGCATTACCGCCCCATTTTAGATATAGGGGTCCAATGCTGTGATACAAAGTAAACAAGATAATCAGGCACCACACCCAACAATTCTCCGTCATACCCTGATGCTTTGGTGGGTAATGTAAAAAATTTTAATGCAAAGGTGCGGGTGGAAGGGCATGGTATCATGGAAGGGCTCAGGATGTTGTGGTAGGCCATGTGGGCTTCACTACTTACAAGGAAATCCACATGGGCTATACAGTGAGTACCATGTGGAATTTATGCTGACATGGTAGGGTTATGAAGGGGACTAGCATTAACCAGCCATAAATTTTGGCTTTTAAGTTAGATTGACATAAATTTGTATTACTAAAAATCTCTCAATGAACCATACATGATGGTGGTATTAGTTTCTCATTTTGAGAAAGTTGAAAATTGAGAAATTTTGTAACCCCATTTCCATGACAAGACTATGGAGGTTGGGTTGAGTGAAAGTAACACCTCCCATATGTCTTGGGTTATCCAAGGGGGTTTGTGGTAGTGTTACAGAGTGGTATCAAAGAAGAAGGTTAAACACTAAACCTGTAGAGATAAATTTTGTACTTTGAGGTAGTATGATGATATGTTAAGTTTAAGCTACAATGCAATGTTAGGGCATCTAGGTTCAACACTTCGATTGGATGGGCTCAAAGGAAAATGAATTAAAAGGAAAAGCTTTTTTGTTGGAACTTTATGGCATGAGATTTTGTGACTCTTTTATAGAGTGGTGTCCCTAATAATTACTTTCTTGTGCAAGTGGGTGCTGGTTGTAGCACTATGATTCATGGTTATGTGATTATTGCAGATTATGTATTGACTCTCATGATTACTTTCTTGTGCAAATGGGTGTTGGTTATAGAACTGTGATTGATGGATATGTGTTGATTGTGAACTTTTTATTGCATGCATGACCATCATGAAATTATAATTATGAAATTAAAATATGATAGATGTTGTTGTGTTTGATTTTTTTGTAACTGACTTTAAGATTGTACATATAATGGTTGCTAGACTTGGAAAAGAGGTTGATTTTAATTAATTATGTTGGTCTCGTTAAAGAGGTTGATTTTAATTAATGATGCTAGTCTTGTAAAAATGTTTATTTCAAAATCTTGTAATGACATGGTTATACACATGTTGATATATGTGTGTCTGTGTGTGTATTCCTGATTTTTGGAACATGTGACTCTGAATGAATTCTAGATGTCTAAGTAGTAGCATAATATCATGCTTGGCCTTAGCATCTTAAGGTAATAATTAATTTTCTTATGTTTGTCTAAAATAACAGTGGAGTGTGTGTGTAACAACACATAATAATACTCAATTGCATCAAGAAGGAAAAGGAATGAATAGTGGTATTCATTATGAAGAAGGGAAGAGAAATTCTCTTAAAAGAGCAAAGACCTTCGGGATATTGAAGGTTGAGTTGAAGAGTTGTAAGATCAAAATTTAAAGGCTGGCCAGGAAGAAAAAATGGTTGGAAAATTTGAGCTCAATGATGCAAAAATCCATCTCATACATGTAGGAGTTGTTGCAATAAGTCTTATCTTCAGAAGAGTAAGATCATGCTAACAAGGCTAGAAAGAGCCTTCTTAAGGCGGAAAAGAAAAGAAAATTTATTTCCTATTGGAATTTTGAAGGGGAACACTTATGAAGGGATTTTCCTATCTGATAGAAAAAGAAGGAGAAGGAGGATAGTTCATGTAAGCCTTAGGCACATGAACTTTGAACTAGAGAGAGAGGAGGGTGCATACACTCAAGCTTTTTCATATATATTGAAAGGTTTTGCCATGAACTCTTTTGAGAGGAGTTTAAATTTTAAGGTTTCCATAAAATCTTGGAAAAGACTTCGTTTGATTTTATATATATATATTTATATATATTTATATATTTATATCTGGTGGTGAAGCGCATTGTAACACCCCCTTCCCACATCTACCCAAGTTACCGGCCAACCAGGGTAAACATGTGATGATACGCTACTAAAATGAGATTCAACCTCATATGTGACCTTAAGGAAGTTGAACCGATGGAAAACACACATATAGACCTTGTACATCATCAATGCCACCCCCGAGAGCTATCCCAACCTTCTAGGCCTCTTTTTCTTGGGTCACACGTGATGTTTTACCCTTTTGACCCATATTCAGAAGCATAAGACTGCATGCCTGCGGCCATGAGGCTATAGCCCCAGGCGCAGCACTGCATGCCTGCACCTAGGACCCCAAATTCCTAGTTTTTTGCCTACAACTCTAGGATTTGAGCCACCCTTTTAGGCCCAGAGCCCCGGTTACTACTTGTAACTTCATGAAAACTTAGGGGATGATAAATAACATTATAAAAATGATACATAAGAAATCTCATCAACAAGTACTCATACGTACCCTTACTAGTCATGGCAAGAATTTTTTCAAACAGTCACAAACATTGAATCTATAGTTGTAAACAACATATTTAAGCATAGGGGTCTCACACTTATCTGAGAATTACTAAGAATAATTTCTCCCTTACATCATTAGCCGCAATACAATCTATTTGACAATAGATACATTGTGCATTCATTTACAAGTAAAAACATGGATAGAGACATACATCATCACTGATAAAATGCATGCTTATAACCAGCATAATAACAACAGAAATACCATGGATACAACATCTATAGAATCCACATAATAACTAGTACATTTGCATACAAATACCGAATGAATGAGCTCTATGTTACTGAATGTAAAAAAACAACTAGAGATGGGACTTCCACGTTCCACCGAACCATAGATTGGTTGAGCCAAATCTCACTTCAGCCAATCACCCACGTGCCATATTCCAAGCATTAACGTGGGACTCATAACCAACCAAAAATAACCAAACAAGCATGAATTATACTGGAGTTCCCCACCTACACCATAAGGAATTTTCATGTATCCTAGTCTCTCAGGATTTACCATAATCCACAGTTTGAATCAGGGATCACTAGGCCCTAAATCGAGACATACTCTCCATGCTTTACTATACATCCCATCCCAGGACTACTAGTAAAAAACGGAGATTACTCACCTCTCAGTATCTACCACAATCCATCGTGGATCACTAGGCCCTAAACTGAGGCAAACCACCTCTAGGATTTACCGTATATCCCTCCATTCACAGGAAAGGATTGCTAGGCCCATCGAGGTAAAAACCTATTCATATTTACCGCAACCCACAGTCAAGTTCATGGGTTACTAGTCCATGTGTTTTATCAATTTAGAGATTCACCTCACTTGGCTTCAAATCCAATCTTTAAATCCAACTCAACTGAAGTATAACAACTCCACAACACCATGGTTATCCGTAAATGGAAAGGCTAGGCTGATAACATTGTCACTCTTGGAAAAAACTTAAATAACTACATGCAATACCAAGCATGTCAGATATAGCAAGGAAATCGCACATGCAAATAGATACCTACCAAAAATCATGTTGTAGTTGCTTGATTCTTTCTCCTCCTTGATTGCTTCCTCCTTCTACCTGCTTTCTTGCCTTTCTTGGTCTAAAGCAAAAAAATATCCAAGAAAATCTATGTCCAAGAGTGAGAAAGAGAGAGAGAGAGAGAGAGAATAATGATAGATCCATAAGTGTTATAAAAATCTTTCCAACTAATCCTCATAAGTCATTTTATCAATGCGGCCTCTATTTTCTTCATTTTCCATTATTTTCCTTCATTTTCCTACTCACATGCAACATGTAACCTTTCTTCTCCCTTTTCTCCTAATTTCGATTATTTTCATAAATAAATGCGCCAAAAATACTTTTTGCATCTTTAATTCCTTTGCCATTTCCTTTGTCATTTTCGTTTAGCCATAATAACCAAAATGAACACCCAATAGGATTTTTTTCCCACCATACCCATCAACCGTGGTTATTATTTTTACTTTTATTACATGGAATTTTCACCAGGCTTGTTACAGAACCCTCCCCTTGGGGGACACCATCCTCAGTGTTCAACAACACATATACCTCAACAAAACCACTGAAAAGAAAATGTACTTCCCATGGAGCTTTATAACTTATCTCATTACAGTATTTACAATGAATTACCTGCTCAAAAGAAAAAACAATCATAACAATCATGTTGTGTAGTGGAGCTTTATAACACAACTCATCACGGTATTTACAATAGTATACACATTTTCTCAAAAATCAAATAGAAGGATGTGATGCCCATATCAACAACAAGGCAATCCAGAGGCTCGCATCTCCTCCCTCAAAGTAATATGAGGATTCACTTCCTTCTCAAGAATTCTAGAATCCACTGTCAGAGCCAAAGTTGCATCCAATGTCGAGTGCTACAATCCTGTGCCACTATTCCCTCAATGAAAAATTATCGGCTCATTGTTCTAGGGAACACTCTCAATGTGCATATGATTCCATCTAGAAATGATAATGATCAAGACAAATCCATCATCGGTCTTCCCTTCTCTGCTACACAGTCACTCAAGTAATCTGGTAATCCTCTTCCGTGCAGTCATTCACCTTCCAAGTTCCCCGACATCCCATATATTGGGAGATTTATCCCTTGGCAAGGCTTCCTCGCACCGAAAGATATAAAAATCAAGGCATATACTTGCCTCAAAACCATCATACCAGTCATAGCATGCTCATGGAAATAAATGGAAACTATTGGGTACCAGTGTCCCACAATGACCCTGCTCTTGAATTGCTTCACCAACATATCATTGCATGTTCCAATTCCTTTTGTTGACGCTACTAGTTCTTGTAGTTGGTTTCAACCACCCAACCAACATGTTCATGCATTCCTGTACCAAGCACATAATTCCCATTAGACACAAAATAAATTGAAATAATTTCAAATCATACCTAATTGGTAGCTCATCAGTAAGGTACACTTGAAATTTTGTTTACTTCCTATCACACAAGTCAAACTAGTTGTCTGATCAAATCATCATGCATAAAAAAATCACATCTGGTTATCTCAAAATGCAACCATCATAAATTAAAATCATGAATCACATGAAACCACCATAAACCATAATCATAAATAGAATGTAACCATCATAAGTCAGAATCACATATCACATGCATAATAAAATTGAAATAAACTATTGATACTTATCCTTGATCGGTCCTTACTTTTACCTTCGTTCTTTTGTACACACACCGAATCGGTTTCCACACCTGATGGGAACCCAATTCATTTTCTTCTCTTCAATCACATACACATACACACAATGTAAATCACAACACTTCATCCTACTTATGACATAAAACACCATACAATACGCTCACCCACATCGGCATACGACACAGACACCTACACCTGGTGTACAATACAACACAATAAATATGCTTACACTGGCATACAACACATACACCTACACCCGGTGTACAATAAAACACAACACATATACATATATAGATTACGATACAATGAATACACATGTCATGATACCACGACTACACAGTGCACATACATAGTACCACATGCCCGCAACACACAATGTACAACATGCCCACAATACCACATTCATACTAGTACCATATGCAGAACAAATACACAATACCACATATACATAATACTACCTACATAACGTGTGCACAACATCACATGTACACTGCACCACTTGCACACAGCACCATATGTACAACATGTACACAACACCACATGCATGCATCACCACATGTACAATCATGCACACAACACCATATGTACAACACGCACACAACAACATATGTACATATCACTACATATACAACATGTACATAGCACAACACGTACACAATAGCACATATCCAACATGCACACTGTAGAGCTATAAAAAGGGTCTCTTTCACCTCTATTCACCTCACATTAATATGTCAACCCGAGAGCGTTTTGTCATTACAAAGAGTGACTCAATCCGAGGCTCATTCGTCAGAGTAATGCTAGTAGTACAGTGCTTTAAGAAATACAAGAGTAAATGGATGCTTAACTGAAATCAAATTGCTTTAAAGAAGTAAATCACACACTCAGGAAACTCAACAACTCATTAGTCAAGGGTTCGGTAATGATAAACCATCCCTTCAGAAACTGATAGAAAAAGAACTCAAGCATAGATCACAAGCTTGGGAGCTAAACAGTGACTGATACTGCTCACTACAGTCTTAGATCATCTCTCACAGCAAACCATCAAATGCAGATAAATAGAACAGCAAAGGAAATAAAGGATTAAACTATAATTCTGAAATGGAACAGCAACTCTAAACTAGGACAGCAAATGAATACTAAGTCCCGCGGGTTATATTCAAACTTAATCTATGCACTCTTTGCAATCAAGGAACACTCTGTTATTCTAAAGGCAAATGACACAAATCATATTAATGGAACAACAATAACAGTTTGGGAATTATGGAATAATACCGATGCATTAGAAACGCACACAACACAAATGTCAATAGAACAGCTCTGTAGCTTGACAGTAAGGATATGCGATTAACTCTAGAAAGGAATAAGAACGCAATGCAGAGTTAACACACAAATCTGGCTGTAGAAACTTCAATGATTCAACTTAAACAGAGCATGTAATCCGAACGTATAAGCATATCAAATAATCAACTAACAGTAATGAACAAACCACACATAAACGAAGCTGTAATGGTACAGAAGCAAGTGTCCTTCGGGGCCGGGCCCTTAGCCTCCAAGGATACACCGCTTTGGGTTAACGCAGATTCGAAGATGGAATAATCACCAGTCTTTCATTAATACATTGATCAAAAATACATCGAACCAGTTCTCAACAAAGCTGAATAACCAAATCGAATGTCTTACAAAAGATTACATCAAACGTATCTTATCTCGCCATTCTCTCTCTCTAAACTAACAGTACTTGTCTCTTTTTATAAAAACGATGGCGGAGATGTCCAAGCAATTAGATAAGTAAAGCAGCGATCCCTTAGGATCTTCGATCCTGAGGGATTCACCAAACAGTTAACTTTCATCCAGTCTTTGCTATTGCGCTGAGCTGGTGTCCTCTCTCTCTTGCCCGAGCCGATTCTCCTTGATCTTGTCTCCCTATGTTTACGTTTGGTTCTCATCCAGAGGAACAGCGGTTATCTCCACTTCGTTCTTATCTTTAGAGCAGCAACCCTTCGTTTTCCTTTTTCCCTGTATAGAAAATAACCATTATCAGTGGCTAAGTTATACACATCGATTTTCACATGTTTTGTGATAGTTCCCTATGACTTTCTAAATCCATGATACAAAAGGTTCACAAATTGTATTAAAAAGTCATTAAAGTAATCATCAAAATCATACCTTTTCAGTACTCCACACACCCCCCTGCTTACCTTGTTTCATGTCCTCATGAAAACATTGTGGTTGACATGTAATGCAGTGAGAGAGTATGCTGGAGAAGGAGTTTCATGCGGAGGCCTACAACCATGTTGAGTGATTAAATAATCAAAGAACTGACCTGCTTGCCCCTCAGGCATATCATACAGGGCCTGGTATCCATGTGCTGGATGCCAAATAATTGGAGCGCGAAATCTACACCCTAACCAGGATGACCCTGCTTTTAGAAGGCTCTGGCCATAGAGATTCAACCGGTCAGCAGCGAACTCAAAGTTCTCATACTTAAATGGCTCTCTGAGCTGGATGTGTGGATCAGAGATTCGATATCGAAATTTGGCTGCATTAGTGGCCAAGTCCTTAATGGAAAAGAAATACTCTAAACCCTCTTGAATGAGTGCCTCATGCATAGGCCTTAATGTTACAATGACACCTGGAGTCCTTATGTGGTTTATATGAGCTGTCCATAACCGTACTGGGTTCCTAGGCTCAGCCCTAACTCTTAAATCTAGACCATTTTCTTGACTCTGAAAGGTATCATAGGCTTTCAGCCACTTCATCTGGTTAGCTCCGAATGAAATGAATGCTTGGAATTGAATATCACCAATGGAGGGACCAGGGTTCGATTCAGTCTCCTGACTTAGCACAAGGTCATGTAAATAGAGTTCACACAACAACCTCTGGACTTTTACTCCATAATGTCTACAACAGTCTATAAAATCATTGACATTGTTGATTTGTATGGGGGTGCCTGCCTTAACAGATTTTATTTGTAATTGCAAATACCGTTCTAATAGGAACAGAGCATAGTTTTTAGCAGGAGCCCTACATGCTAAAACATTATTATATAAAGAACACAAGTCATTCATCTGTTTGATAGTAGTATCTAGTTTATAAGTTACCTGTGTGACTTCCTCTTGTTCCTTCATCCATCCTTCAAAACCCTGTCTTTTAGATTGACTGACATCCCTTAGTTGCTGCTGCAACTCTTCATATTTCTCTAGCGGAACCGTTTGCTCTTTAAGTTGCTCCATTTCTTGCCGTGCTTGTTTCCCCATCTTGTGCAAGGTTTTTGTCTTTGGATCTTTTCTCCATGCATCAGTAGAGGCCGGGAGTTTTACCTGAACCTTCTTGTTACGCTGTTTAGAGTTCAGGACCCTGATTACCCCTGAGGGTGGTGCCTCCGTCTGAATTTCCTTATCATCTTTTTCTGTCTTAATTGGAACGGCAGTTGGAACCTCCGAGTCTTGGAAAACAGGCTGCTTGCGGGCCCTCTTTTTCCTCTTTACTTTCTGGTTCTTTTTCAAAATCCTGATTTGTTGCCTGAGCTGTGTTATCGTGTTTAATATTTTAGTCCGTTCCTTCCTCAACTTCTTGATTTCCATTGATTCCTTTGAAGGAACGGCAGTCTGTTGATGATGAACTGGATCATGACCAGTTGCTACCTCTTCCTCCTGAGGTTTTTCCTCACTGCTCTGCTCCGGCGGTTCTGGTGTATGTACCTCAACTGGTTCTGATTCTTCCTCCCGGGGTTCTTCCTCTAGATTCTCCTCTTGTGACATGGGAACAGATTGTTCCCGTTCGGTATTTTCTTCTTCTTCATCATGCATGGGCATGTTCTCTTCTTGAAATTGGTCGTGGGGATTCTCTGAGCTAGAAGGTTGACCGTATTTACTCATATTGGACAGATGGCGGCCAGTCATTTCTTAGTAAGTCTCGAATGGACTATTCTCCCGTTGTCCCATTCTCTTCTTCCTGTTTCAGCTTTCTATTTTTTCTCTCGTTCCCGTTGTGTCGGCATTTCTTCTGCTGTCTATTCGTAATGATATTGGTTGGTCGGTGCCTTCCTCGGTCGTCACCTTCCCCTTATTCCGGAGTCAATCCATTTAATTTTCTGCTTGTTTATGTGCTTCCTCTTGTCCTGGAGCTAACCGAGCCGATTTCTTGGGTTCCCTTCCGGTTGCTCCTTCCGGTGAATCAATCCATGCTTTCGCTTGCGGATTCTTATAAAATTAAAGGCTGAGCACTAGGCAGCGTATTTTCCGTTTCCGCCCGTTGGTTCTGGTGGGTTTATAGAATGTCTACGTTTCGGGGATGGTTCTGTCGATCCCCCTTCAATCAGTGCAATGAGCTCTTCCCAGCTGCTCTGCTCCTGGGTAAGACTATAACTAACAACAAGTCGAATTAACCCGTGGTGACTAACAATTGCCTCTACGTGCTGTGCCCTTTTCATACTTTGTGCAAGATCATGCAATAACGAGTTTAAGAGTGCCGGTAAATTCACAGAGCATTTCTGTTTTAGAACAGCTAAAAGTTTAAGGTGTCGTGGTCTTACCACGTCTTTTCTTCCTTCGCAAGTAATGTAGCTCTGTACTATTCTTGCTAGCTCTATCCAGGGTTCACCTAGGGTCGCTGGCAGAATTCCCTTCCCTTTGATTGTCAAATGCTGGCCTTCATCTTGGAAGATGTCGATGACCTTCTGTAATCGTTCCTTTTTGAATGTCCATACCGGTCCGGTAGCTGGTAGTCCTGAGACTTCTGCAATTATGGCATCAGTGACCGCTATTCGTTTCCCTCTTACTATGGAGTGGTCATCTTGTAAATTTTGCAAGAACTCCATTGCTACTGTCTCATTACCTTCCTGTAAGCGATTGAAATAGTTCAACCATCCTGCCCTTTCCAGGATTTCTCGGGCAGCAGCAGAGATCGTTAGCTGTTGAGGCTCACTACGAATTGCCTTTCCCCCCATGATTTCGCTGCGATTTCTAAATGGAACAGCAAAAAACGTTTTCGGTTTGAAACACAGAGAGCAAGGTTTCGCAAAAGAAAACACAGAGTATGCAACTGTGTAGCAAAAACAACTTGTGCGAAAAAATAAAAATAAAAATATGCCATGCCGTGAAACCATGCCAAACCGTCGTGAACCAGATTTTCCGAATGATGGATTGACACGTAATACAGGAATGATGAGGTTAACCTCCCCCCCCGCAGTGTGATAGGCTGTCCCAGCCGGCAAATAATGGAGCGGCACCCAGTCTGTAATCAAGTCAGAAAGGAACAACATGTGAATTTATGCCATGTTGAAAAAGAACAACAGATTACCGAAATCGAGGCGGAGGATGGATCGCGTGATATGATTTGAGGCTGTTGTGTTATGATTTGAGGCTGATGGATAGGCATGTATCGTATTCGCCAATCTTAAGCGGTCATGGTCACCTCCGTTGCCATGATTGGTAATGATAAATATTCATTCGGTGTATAAATCGGGAAATAACATGTGATTAATGCCTAGGATAAAGAAACAAAAGAGTGTTAATATCTTACCTATTGGCGTAAGCAAGGTGACTTCGATACCATTAACATTACTCTGCTGCCAACAGGTGTCCATAACCTTGGTAGAGTTGTTTTTCACCCCCGGAACCATGATCCTGTGTGTATACTTGGGACTGTTATTATGTCAGAATGTAGACCATTATGCTGGCTTGGTGACCAGTTAACCATAATGCCATTCACGAGGAAAGAGCGAAACGTGGGCAGGCCGGCTCTTAGTGAGACCTCCTGTTCCAAGGTTTGTTTATTTTGATACACCTTTTGGACCATATCCCTGGTGTGGTGGCCAGAATGGGAATGCCACTTCACTTCCCTCCTCATGATCATGGTAGGCTGGCTCTCAATGAGACCCCCTATCCTGCATTTGACATTTGACATGTTTTTTCTTTTTTCTTATTTATACACAAAGGGTGGTTCAGCACTCCTTAAGAGTAGGAATGGTGGAAGAAGTCTTATTATCTCAATAGGAAGATTTAAACTCTTTGCCCTTATTCCCAAATATTAATAAAAAGATTTTAAGGGAATCAGCATGATAAAGATAACCAATCAGGGCAAAATTAGTAAAACCATGTCACAAAAGGTAAGAAATAAGTATGTCTTTCCATCTGTCCTTTTATTAATGCAGAGCCTTATAGATAGAGCGATTTATGGTTTGCAGATTTCGGTATGTTGTGTCTTTATATTCATCGCATAAATGCATAGTTGAGGCTTGAAGACTAGAAAGAAGATGGGAAAAAGCATCCTCAATTTAAATCATCAAAGAGATCAAAAGTATGCAAATGGTGTTCCGTTGAAAAAGTAACAACGATGGATAATAGAAAAAGGAACAAAACTGCAAATGCCGTTCCTTGTGGGAAAAGGAACGGCAATCATACGAAACACTCCATATGCCATTCCGTTGAAAAAGTCAGCACAGAAATAAAAGAACGCTGTTTTTTTTTTTTTTTGAAGAAAAAGGAACAGTGGTAACAGCGATAAGCGTAACAATATCGTTTTTCTGAAAAAGGAACAGCAGAGATCCGAATGCTGTTACTTTAGAAAAGGAACAGCAGAACAAGCAAAACCAATATAAAAAACACACATATGCTATTAGAAGAGCAAAAATCAAACTTTGTGGAAGAAAAAGGAACAGCAAAATGACAAGAATTATTCAAATCAAACTTATGTACAAGAATCACTCAGAAACAAAAAAAACTTTATGTACAAATTGCAAAAAGAAATAGACCCTTAATGAATTGCAGGTGAGGAAGATTTCTCTTCCTCTCCTAAGATCTCCATATCAGTATCTCGGTGTATCTGCTGGCAGAAGGATTCCCGAGTAAGTGGTTTACGGTAGAGACGGACTCGGTGACCATTTACCTTAAATGCATATCCAGAACCGTCAATAGTGATTAGAGTAAGAGTTCCATTGTCATGTACCTTCTGGATTTCGTATGGTCCCAACCATCGAGTCTGAAGTTTTCCAGGGAAGTCCCGAAACCGAGAATCGTATAACAAAGCCCAGTCTCCCTCGTGGAAGACTTTATTCTTAATGAGCGCATCATGCCATTTGGCTCTCTGCTGTTGAATTAATGCTGTATTTTGTAGTGCAGAGAGTCGAATTTCGTCTAATTCATTGATCTGCTGTAGTCGATTGAGTTGTGCCTCCGTTAAGTCTAGGCCAACTTCCTGTGCTGTACGCAGTGTTTGGATTTCTAATTCTATGGGAAAAATAGGTTGTTTTCCAAACACTAGTTGATAAGGTGAGTAACCAGTGGTGCTCCTCCATGTGGTTCGATAGGCCCAGAGTGCTTCAGGTAGTCGGGTAGCCCAGTCACGCCTATGTGATGCAATAGTTTTCGTTAGGATTGATTCTATTATCTTATTGCTACTTTCTACCTGCCCATTCGCCTGTGGGTGATATGGAGTAGTGATCTTATGCCGGACATGATAATTGTTAAGTGTTGCAGCTAATTTATGCCCAACAAATTGTGGTCCTCCATCTGTAATTATTTCTCTGGGAAGGCCATAACGAACAAATAGATGGAACAGGAACTGTATGACAGAGTCCTCTGTGGCTCTTGGTAATGCTTCTGCCTCAACCCATTTGGTGACATATTCTGTTGCCACCAGAATATATGTTTTTTGATTTGATGAAGGGTTGATGGGTCCAACGAGATCCAGAGCCCACCGTTCGAATGGTTCAATGACTAACTGTGGTTTCAGAGGCATTTCATCAGCTTGACCAGGTCGTCCTGCTCGCTGGCAACTGTCACAGGCTTGGATGAACTTCTTTGCATCTTTGAAGATCGTAGGCCAGTAATATCCTGTCTGCAATACCTTATGTCCAGTCCTACGCTCAGCGAAGTGCCCCCCACATGGTCCATCGTGATAGGCTTTTAGGATGTCAAAGATTTCATCCTCTCTAACACATCGCCTGATATGCATGTCTGCTCCTGTGTGAAACAAATAACCTCCAATCCACGAAAATCGAGAAATTTTCTCAATAATCTGCTTACGCTCATTAGGAGTTAAATGTTTTGGTAATTTACCTACTGCAAGGTAATTGGCAACATCAGCATACCAGGGCGTTTGAACCGCAACCGCAAACAGGTGTTCATCCGGAAATTGATCTTCCACTGCTGCTGCATCGCTTGATTTTGGTATCCTTGAAAGAAAATCGGCTACAGGGTTTTCTTTGCCAGGGCGGTCCTTGATTGTTATATCGAATTCCTGCAATAAGATTAACCATCGAGTTACTCTGGCATTTGTGATAGGCTTATTTGCTAAATATTTTATAGCAGAATGATCTGTATACAAGATGACAGGGTAGCCTATGATATAATGTCTAAATTTATTGACAGCATGTATTACAGCTAGAAATTCTTTTTCAGTAACAGTGTAATTCAATTCAGCAGGGGATAAATTTTTGCTGATGTAATATATAGCATATGGTTTTTTATCCTCTTCCTGCCCAAGGACTGCACCAATGGTTGTATCTGAGGCATCAGATGATATCTGGAACGGTAGGTCCCAGTTTGGTCCTCAAAGGACTGGGGCTGTGGATACAAGCTTCTTTAGATCCTCGAACGCATGGTCACATTTTTCTGTCCAAAGAAAATCAACGTTACCAGTCAGTGCATATAAAGGAGCAGCAATGTGCGAATAATGCTCTATAAATCGTCTATAATAACCCGAAAATCCAAGAAAACTGCGTACCTCCGTTTGAGTAGTAGGAGTGGGAATAAGCAAAAGTATTTGGATTTTGGCCGGGTCTACCTGAATGCCGGCTGCTGAGACATAGTGTCCTAGGATAAGTCCTTCAGTCATCATCAAAAAACATTTTTCATTGCTTAAGCAAAGCCTAGTAACAATGCAGCGTTGTAGGACTTTCTCTAGGGTGTCTAGAGCTGGATCAAAGTCATCTCCATATGGTGTAAAGTCATCCATGTAAACTTCAAGTCCATCATTGATTAAATCTGCAAAAATACTAAGGATAGCCCTCCGAAATGTGGCAGGAGCATTACATAAGCCAAAAGGTAAAACTCGATAGGAAAATGTTCCCCAGGGGCAAGTAAAGGTAGTTTTATCCTGGTCTTCAGGGGCAATCTGAATCTGATTGTATCCACTGAAGCCATCCAGGAAAGAAAAGAACTTCTTTCCTGCTAAAGTGTCCAATACTTGATCTATGAAAGGAAGAGGAAAATGATCTTTTTGTGTTGCCTTGTTAAGTTCCCTATAATCCACACAAATTCTCCATTTCCCATTCTTTTTTGGTACCACCACAAGTGGAGAGACCCATTTACTGTCAGAGATAGGGTAGATAAAATTCACATCTAAAAGTTTCTGAAGTTCATTTTTTACAACATCTTTTAGATGGGGATTAAGTCTCCTTTGCGGCTGACGCACAGGTCTGGCATCTTTTTCTATGTAAATGTGATGGGTACATAACTGGGGATCAATTCCTTTCATATCAGGGTAGTCCCATGCAAATGCTTCTTGATATTTTTTTAACAGATGGATGAGCTTTGTTTCTTGTTTCGGTGTGAGATTAGCATTGATGTTTAAAGTTTTCCCCGGTGCAATTTCCACAGTTTTACTATTTGCAACAGAAGTGACAGGTATTATTTGATCATGAATATCTTTCAGGGGATCCTCTTCTAACTCATTATCAAATGCTGCTTTTATCATGTGACATTGTGTGCGAGGTTCAGTTTGAGTAATGAAATTGTTAATGGCATCGTCTTCTGTTTGATCTTTGAAATCAAGTGCCTCTTGTATAGTTAATGGAGATCTAATGTTATCAGTAAGATATGATACAGGGTGCTTATTCGTTTTAATCATTGTGACACTTGGCTGCGCCGGAGGATATAGAACTAAATTTTTGCTATTTGGTCCTCTGGTTATGGTCATATTTCCCTGCCGACAGCCAATGTAGGCATCGGCAGTAGCGAGCCAAGGTCTACCTAAGATTAGCGGGTGTCCATCAAGTCGGGTTTTTGGATTAATTATCAGGAAATCAGTTGGATACTCCCAGGATTCTACAGAGACCATGACATCATGTAGAGTGCCCTCTGGTCTAACCACAGATCGGTCAGCCAATTCTAACACAGTAGAGGTGGGTTCTACAGATGTAATGCCGAGCTTTTGGCAAGTTGTGGTTGTTAAAATATTAATTGCAGCCCCTAAATCAACTAAGGCATTAGGCAGGGCCTGGCCATAAATTTGAACAGTTATAATTGGATTCCCGGGGTCTTCATATTTAAGGGGTGTTTCTCTTCCCGACAATAGGTCAGATAAGGTGCCGACTACTTGGACTCTTGGATTGTTTGTTATATTCCTCCTTGGTTTCTTTATGCACAACTCCTTTATGGTTTTGGCGTATATGGGAATGTCTTGAATAGCTTGGAGGAATGGAATTTTTATGTACAAGTTTTGTAATTCTCCCAGAATGTCAAAGTCAGGGTATTGTATGGATCGAGGTATGGCTAATCGTTCTGGGAACGGAGGAGAGGATGTGGTTGCTTGATTATGAGTTTGTTGCTTATTTACATCCTCTTGTTGTGACTGATGTTCTCTGGGTAACTGATCTTCAATATGAACTGCTTTATCTCCCTCAGTTTCAATTATACGTCCAGATCTTAACTGAAGATCATTGCACTCCCTCAGGTCGGGTCCTAGTTCTGGTGATTCTATGATTTGAATAGATTGGACCTGCCTGTTGTTTGGATTGGGATCGGGTTGGGCTGGGAGTTGCGGCCTCAAGTTAGACTGGGGATTTTGTTGTAAAGCTGGCAAAGTAGGTTGAGGGAGCGGAATCGTTCCGGCTGGGTGGTACATCGATCTTTGCCAGCTCGTCTGCCAGGGTGAACTTTGTGAAGTAGAGGGGGTCCATTGTGAAGGATATGGGCCATTTTTCCAATATGGTGGAGTGTAAGGGAAATTTGGCCAACTAGTTTGGCTTGTTTGATTCAGCCATGGATTTGGAGAAGGAAATGATTGTGGTGACCAGTTTGTAAATGGGGTTTGAGATTGATTTTGCCACATACCATATTGTTGAGCATTATACTGTGGGTTTTGAAAGAAAGAAGTTGGGTCTGGAAACATACCAAGTTGTCTTGGTTGCCACGGGCGGCGCTGATTGATTGAATTCACCGATTCTGGTTCTTCTTCTGCTTCCTTATATACTGCTTTCAATCCAGGAAGTGAGGGGCAGCTCTCCGTAAGGTGGTCTTTTGTACAGATGGCGCATGTTTGGACTTTATCCAGAGGGCACTCCTTGTGGCTGTGTTTTTTTCTGCAACGAGGACAGAAGATTACCATGTTCTGTTCTGCCTCCAGCTGCTTTTGTTTAGCCTGCACAATATCAAGTTGTGTAGTTAGTGTCCCCATAATATCAGTTTTAAAATTTTCTAATAAATTTCCAATTTCTGCACGTGTTACTCCTTCTGCTGATACTTTGTTATCTCTTGCAAACCGATCATATTCTGGCGGTTTTATTCTTGTGCTGCCTCTCGAACTCCTGATACATAAGTCAAGGATGTCAGTAAAATTCTCTTGATAAATATCCCCTTTGCCCATAATGTTTAATTTTTCAATCCATTGTTCCTTCATGCCCCTCATTAATGCAGTTTTTAACACATTATCAGGTAAAGGTAGCGATGCATAAGGAGATCTTTGTAAATTATACTGACAACGTTCCACATACTCCTCTAATGTTTCATTTGGTCTGGCTGTCATTTGAAATATTTCGTCTTTTAATTCTCTAGACCTACAATAATCCTGGTATTTCTTTAAGAAGGATTCTTTCATTTGATCCCAATTGTTGATAACCCCACCACCTAGCCCCATAAACCATCTTAAGGCAGCCCCTTTCAATGGAGAGGGGAATAATTTCAATTTTTGGGGATCGGTGGTGTAATCGTACCCCCGACATAACACATCGAATTCGAATAGGAATGCATCCGGATCCTCTGATGTGAGTCCATGAAATGTGGGGATATGCTGAAGAGGGATAGCTTTCATGGGTGCATTTGCTGCAGAATCCACTATAGGATATTGTAATGTAGAGGTTTGAGTGTTCGGCTGGTTTTGAGCGTTTGGTTGGTTTTGAGCCATGGGATCGAATATATGCCAGTAACCTTCTGGGATATCTAGGAGGGTATTCCTAGGTTGGGTGGGAACGGTTTTGACAGGGATCTTTTTAATAGCGCTTCCTTTATCTGGAATAATGGGAATACCAGGTGTTTGAGGAGATTGAATCTCTTCAACAATGACTTTCGCAGCACTTCCTTTATCTGGGCTATCTAATGGCCGATTTGTTTCAAGAGGAGATTTTGGTTCCTTGATTTCCCCTGTTTCTCCTTCTCCTTCACAAAAATTGCTAGAGTTCCCTTCCTGCAATAATTCTGGAGTGGAATTTTCAACTTCTTGAAAGTCCTGCTCCTCAGTTTGACTATGCACCTCAGCACAGGCTACAGATGGTGATCCTGTGGCCTGAAGGGAACTAGTAGGCGGTTTGGAAGTGTTTTTCTTGAAACCTACCGATGGCTGAGACTCTGTTTTCTTATAGATTTCGTCTATGAAGGTCGTTCGGCCAAGGGTCACCGGCCCCTTAGCTTTTTCAGGTTTGGATGGGGGTTTGATATTCTTTTCTGGTCTTTTCTGCTTAGTCATGCACTCAAAAAATAAACTACGAACTTCTATTCAAACAAGCAAAAACAAATCTGTTAGGAAAGCGGATAATGAGCAGGTCTTTTACATGCTCTGTACGTAGGTTCTTACCTTCCGTTTTTAGGATCCAACTCCTCCCTAGCAGGCTTGTACACTACTCTGAAAAAGACAAATGGCTTCACTCTTTCCCCGGCAACGGCGCCAAAATGTAGAGCTATAAAAAGGGTCTCTTTCACCTCTATTCACCTCACATTAATATGTCAACCCAAGAGCGTTTTGTCATTACAAAGAGTGACTCAATCCGAGGCTCATTCGTCAGAGTAATGCTAGTAGTACAGTGCTTTAAGAAATACAAGAGTAAATGGATGCTTAACCGAAATCAAATTGCTTTAAAGAAGTAAATCACACACTCAGGTAACTCAACAACTCATCAGTCAAGGGTTCGGTAATGATAAACCATCCCTTCAGAAACTGATAGAAAAAGAAATCAAGCATAGATCACAAGCCTGGGAGCTAAACAGTGACTGATACTGCTCACTGCAGTCTTAGATCATCTCTCACAGCAAACCATCAAATGCAGATAAATAGAACAGCAAAGGAAATAAAGGATTAAACTATAATTCTGAAATGGAACAGCAACTCTAAAATAGGACAGCAAATGAATACTAAGTCCCGCGGGTTATATTCAAACTTAATCTATGAACTCTTTGCAATCAAGGAACACTCTGTTATTCTAAAGGCAAATGACACAAATCATATTAATGGAACAGCAATAACAGTTTGGGAATTATGGAATAATACTGATGCATTAGAAACGCACACAACACAAATGTCAATAGAACAGCTCTGTAGCTTGACAGTAAGGATATGCGATTAACTCTAGAAAGGAATAAGAACGCAATGCAGAGTAAACACACAAATCTGGCTGTAGAAACTTCAATGATTCAACTTAAACAGAGCATGTAATCTGAACGTATAAGCATATCAAATAATCAACTAACAGTAATGAACAAACCACACATAAACAAAGCTGTAATGGTACAGAAGCAAGTGTCCTTCGGGGCCGGGCCCTTAGCCTCCAAGGATACACCGCTTTAGGTTAACGCAGATGCGAAGATGGAATAATCACCAGTCTTTCATTAATACATTGATCAAAAATACATCGAACCAGTTCTCAACAAAGCTGAATAACCAAATCGAATGTCTTACAAAAGATTACATCAAACGCATCTTATCTCGCCATTCTCTGTCCCTCAACTAACAGTACTTGTCTCTTTTTATAAAAACGATGGCGGAGATGTCCAAGCAATTAGATAAGTAAAGCAGCGATCCCTTAGGATCTTCGATCCTGAGGGATTCGCCAAACAGTTAACTTTCATCCAGTCTTTGCTATTGCGCTGAACTGGTGTCCTCTCTCTCTTGCCCGAGCCGATTCTCCTTGATCTTGTCTCCCTATGTTTACGTTTGGTTCTCATCCAGAGGAACAGCGGTTATCTCCACTTCGTTCTTATCTTTAGAGCAGCAACCCTTCGTTTTCCTCTTTCCCTGTATAGAAAATGACCATTATCAGTGGCTAAGTTATACACATCGATTTTCACATGTTTTGTGATAGTTCCCTATGACTTTCTAAATCCATGATACAAAAGGTTCAGAAATTGTATTAAAAAGTCATTAAAGTAATCATCAAAATCATACATTTTCAGTACTCCACACACACAATTCCATATGCACACAACACCGCATATCCAACATGTATATAACACCATCTATACCCAACATTGCATATGCAATATACACTCAACACCAATATATACAACAGACATACAACATCATATGTACACAATACTACCTATGTTACATGTACACATCACCATAGGTACAATCATTGAATATAAAACATGCGCAACATATACACAACAGTAGCATTGCACATACATAGGCCACACACTGACTCCACAAAGAAACCTTGCTTCTAGTGTCTCTCAACTATCCTTGTTTATCCTAGCATGTTGTAGATCACAGTACTTTCACTTCGAGATGCACTTCTCAGCATTACCTTTCCATAGACATGTCAAAGTTACTCTTCTCACTTGATTCCGCATAAGGCCAAGAACCTCTTCATTCCATGACCTGCATGAGAAATCATTCCTCCATGAGAATGTTCCCTGATAACCTTGCCATACAGTCACCTAGATAGATACATACATATATAATAATTAACATAAAACAACATCATCTCGTCAGAAAATGGCATACATACAAACATATATACATATAAACATTAGCATACATACATAAATACATGTGTACATATATAAACAACAACATAATAGTGATCACAAAATTTTTTATAGATATCATAAGGTCTAGGTTAAGATAACTTCCTTTATTCCTGCACAACATGCAAAACATTGAGAACAATAGTTCTTGACATAGCTAAGGCATATAACACCTCAAATCCATTCACTTTACCTTTCATGTTACCTTTCTTGCGATTGTTCTACCACTGTCCATTTACCTCAATGGACCCATCCAATCCAACTAGATGTCATATCCTTACCTTCATCTTCCTTTATACATGCATCAGCCTTCATCCAATACTTACATTACCTGTTGGGTACGAAAAATATCTCCCGAGCTCCATCAACTTTCCTCCTTCCCAAGGCAATTCCCAAGACTCAAAACATAAAATGAAATACAAGAAAAAAACAAGAGGAAAACCCTGAAAAAACCATAGTAATACGACAAAACGAACAAAGTGGAAAGGAATTGCACATGACATAAACAAAGTTGCAAATCAAGCACAAACAAATCATAAGAGACCAAAAGCACAAGACTAGAAAGAAACACCATGACTCAATACCCATGGGTCCCCAGTGCTTCCAAGGAAAATCTCAACTTGAGCCTTGTCCAAGATTTCATGGCAGTCTCTATGCCATGAAATTTCTTGCATCATGTCACCATAAACATGTAACTGCCAATGCATAAATAAATATCTCAATATACCAGTTACCTTACCTTATTATACCAAGCACGTTGAGGATTTTAACTTAACACACATGTCAGCCACATGCTCCAAATATCAATACAACATATTTATCAATTTGAAATCAACTTTTACCAATACTATCAACCATGTCATAATCAACAATCAACTTACACATCAGGCATAATACATACTACTACAACTGTCACCTACCTACACTCAAATACATATCAGTTGTCTCAACACATATGTGTTAGCACAACCATCTTAAAACAAGATCATTCCTTCATGAAATATTACAGACACATATACTCATATCATGTAATTATTCAAACATTCAAACAACTTGAACACATACCATGCTAAATATATCAACTAGATGACATAATCAAACACTCAAAACAGTCAAGCACCAAGTATACGACATAAGAAAACTCAAGCCTCAATATATCTCAGAGGAGGCTATCTTGTCTTCACAATCAATCTAGATTAGCACAATATAACTTCACAATGCCTCAACTCAACATAAATAGGATCAATATATCCATAAAAGTAACTAACTAACACATTCACAGCATAAACTCATAAACAATTTTCATTCATGAATAACAATCACATATGCACAGTCATCCTAGATTAGTACGATACAATATCAAAAATATATCGACTCATATATGAACATAATAACCTTATTCATCTTTATAATCCAATCCAAAGCAATATGATACATATAACATCAATATCTTAATGAAATAACCTTATTTATCAAGTTACTAGCATCTAACAACAACAAGTTATATATCATGCTCGTCAAAAAAATGTAACCTAATCATCAAGCTAACTATCATACAAAAAAAAGGTTAACCTATATCATACTCATCAACAACATATAACATAACTAACATAAAACAAAAATAGCAATGCATACCACCGCAGTTTGCTTTCATTCATGACTATCCCACACATGTACATATAACCGCACTAATCAACTAGAATTTATAATGTATGTAACCATAAAATCAATAGAATGAAATGAATACTCATAAACATAATGCATATAACTACATTGATCAACTATTATCTATCACATATGTAACCATAATAATATAATGACGAACATTTAAATAACCCTAATTCTTACAACAACCATGAATTGCATACTAAATTTCAAACATAAAAACTTGTAAGACGGCATGCTCTTACCTTGAGATCCAAGGTTGTAGCTTCACTTTTATGGTTTGCATATCCTGCTCTATATAAGCCAACACATTAGCATCATAACATACCAATATCATAATGATTACCTAATTTCATATAATTACCTTATTCACAACAACCTTTGACAATACCAATTCAAACCTTGACCATATGCACCCTATTGAAAATGTATAACCAATCATGAATGACCAATGCATGCCCCACATCTAGCATCACATAAAAAAGCATACACAGAAACTACACAAGCATGACCAATATGTGACCTAGCATAAACAAGAAATGCATACACAACATATAGCAACATGTAAGCAAATGTGCACAAATAATACATAAGTAAGAACAACACATAACCAGTCATTCACTCATGACAACATGTTGACAACAACTCCATCAGCCCTTCCCTAGAGACACTACTTCCACCATGGCCAACACAACACGAATGCAACAAGCACATATAGACCACAAGCATACTAATCACATATGCAACCAACATAAATGCATAATCAACACACTGCCCATCTAGTATGAGGGTATGAGGGTTGAACTGTGCTCTGATACAACTTTGTAACACCCCCTTCCCACATTTACCCAAGTAACCAGCCAACTAGGGTAAACATGCGATGAGAGGCTACTAAAATGATATTCAACCTCCTATGTTACCTTAAGGAAATTTGAACCGACGGAAAACACACTTATAGACCTTGTGCATCATCAATGACACCCCCAAGAGCTATCCCAATCCTCCAGGCCTCTTGTTCCTGGGTCACACTAGCTTTTTGAACCTTTTGAGCCATATTCGTAGGCATAAGACTGCATGCCTGCAGTTGAGAGGCTATATCCCCAGGAAGAACATTGTATTCTTGTGGCTAGGGAAAAAATAAGCAATGCATACACAATGTTGCAACTTCACTTTTATGGTTTGCATATCCTGTTGTATATCAACCAACGCATTAGAATCATAACATACCAATATCATCATGATTACCTGATTTCATATAATTACATTATGCACAACAACCTTTGACCATACCAATGCAAACCTTGACCATATGCACCTTGAATTGTATAACCAATCATGAACGACCAATGCATGCCCCACATCTAGCATCACATAAGCAAGCATACACTAGAAAATACACAAGCATGACCAATATGTGACCTAGCATAAATAAATAATGCATACACAATATATAGAAACATGTAAGAAAGTGTGCATGAACAATAAATAAGCAAGAACAACATATAACTAATCATATACTCATGATAACATGTTGACAAAAACACCATCATCCCTTCCATGGCGACACTACTGCCACCATTTCCAACACAACATGGATGCAACAAGCACATATAGACCACAAGCATACTAAGCACATATGCAACCAACATAAATTCATAATCAACACACTGCCCATCCAGTCTAAGGGTTGAACCATGCTATGATACCACTATCTAACACCCCCTTCCCACATCTACCCAATTAATAGGACAGCTAGGGAAAACATGCAATGAGAGGCTACTAAAATGAGATTCAACCTCCTATGTGAACTTAAGGAAGTGGAACGAAAGGAAAACATACATACAGACATTGTACATCATCAATGACACCCAAAGGAGTTCTCCCAACCTTCCAAGACTCTTGTTCTTGGGTCACATTGGATTTTTGAACCTCTTGATCCATATTCGTAGGCATGAGATTGCATTCATGTGGATAGGAGGCTATAGCCCAATTGCAACACTACATGCCTATGGCTAGGGCCCCAAATGCCCAGTTATGTGCTTGCAACTCTAGGATTTGAGCCACCTTTTAGGCCCAGAGCCCCGGTCATTGCCCAAAATTTCATGAAAACTTAGGGGATGATAAATAACATTAGAAAAATGATACAAAATCAATCACATCAATAAGTACTCATCTGGACGCCTCCTAGCCATGACAAACATTTTTTCAAACATGTCACAAAAATTGAATCTACAGGTGTAAACAACATATTTATGCATAGGGGTCTCATACTTATCTGAGAATCGCTAAGAATAATTTATCCCTTACATCATTTGTTGCAATACAACCTATTTGACCATAGATAGATTATCCATTCATTTACAAGTAAAAACATGGATAGAGTCACACATCATCACTAGTAAAATGCATGCTTATAACCAGCATAATAACAACATAAATACCATGGATACAACATCAATATGATCCACATAATAACGAGTACATTTTCAAACCAAATACAGAAGGAATGAGCTCTTCATTACTAAATGTAAAAAACCAACCGAAGATGGGACTTCCATGTTCCACCCGACCATAGATTGGCTAAGCCAAATCTTACTTCAGCCAATCACCCCCATGCCATATTTCAAATATTAATGTGGGACTCATAACCAACCAAAAATAACCAAAAAATCATGAATGCTACCCGGAGTTCTTCACCTACACCGTGAATAATTTTCCTATCTCCTAGTCTCTCAGGCTTTACTGTAATCCATAGTATGAATCAGGGATCACTAGGCCCTAAATTGAGACATACTCTCCAGGCTTTACCATACATCCCATCCCGGGACTACTAAGCCAAAATGGAGATTACCCACCTCTCAAGCTTTACGGCAATCCATCTTGGATCACTAGGCCCTAAACCAAGGAAAACCACCTCTAGGCTTTACTTTATATCCCTCCATTCATAGGAAAGGATTACTAGGCCCACTGAGGCAACACACTATTCAACTTTACTGCAACCCACTGTTTGGTTCAGGTGTTACTAGTCCATGTGTTATATCAATTCGGAGATCCACCTCCCTTTGCATTGAATCCAATCTGAAAATCATGCTCAAATGAATTATGAGAACTCCACAACACCATGGTTATCCCAAAATGGCAAGGCTAGGTAGATAACATTGTCACACCTATAAAAACCCATGCCAAGATAAAAAAGAATGACATGCAATACCATGCATGCCAGATCTAGCAAGGAAATCACACATGCAAATTGATACCTGCTAAGAATCCTATTGTAGTTGCTTGATTCCTGCTCCTCCTTACTTGATTCCTCCTTCTTCCTACTTTATTTTCTTTCTTGGTCCAATGCAAAAAATTCTCCAAGTAACTCTAAGTTTCCAAGAGAGAGAGAGAGAGAGAGAGAGAGAATAATGAGAGAGCTATAAGGGTGAGAAAAAGCTTACCAATTGATCCTCATAAGCCTTTTTATCAATGAGGCCTCTATTTTCTTCATTTTTCATTATTTTCCTTCATTTTCCTCCTCACATGCAACCTGTGACCTTTCATCTCCCTTTTGTCATAATTTCCATTATTTTCATAAATAAATGTGCCAAAAATAGTTTTTCCCTCTTTAATGCATTAGCCATTGCCTTTGTCAATTTCCTTTAGCCATAATAACTGAAATGAACACTCACTAGGATGTTTTTCCAACCATTCAACTTGGAATATGTGTCCCATCAACCTTGTTATTTTTTTACATTTATTACATGGAATTTTCACTAGGGATGTTACATACATATTGCACATTGGAATTCACCATGGGGATGAGTTTTGATTAATGAATGTTTGTATGTTTTGTACTTCATTGTTGGATTCATATTTTCTTTTTGTTTGATAATTGACTTTGAGCATGGCCATGCTACCTTGTGTTGTTATTATATGTTCTTGTTGTGGTATTTTATTGTTCTTTGTTTCTTATTTTTTATTTACTTTTTTGTTTTGGTCTTGGTGGTTGTTTGGTGTGGAAATAAATGGAGCTCTGGAGAGGAGCTAAATAAAACCCATTTGGAAATATAATACCTTGATTAAATTCACCCATTTACATGAAGAAATGATAGTGGAATGCAAAATAATGTGATAGACTTGTTAGACGAACTAATTGGGTCCATGAGAACAAATGGATAGTAACATGCTAGCCATGAGAATTTCATAAAAAGGGAATTTTTCTCAACTTGATACTCGTGGCTGATGTGTAAATAAACATTATTTAACTTATGATGTGATGAAGGTATGGTGATGTTGATGGTCTGAATTTCATTGGTTGAGAATCATCATAGCAACAAGATATGCAATTAATTTTTAAAATATCATGATTGTGTGATGGAATGGGAGTAGAATTTTATTTTCCATATTTGGTTAACAAAATGAGGTTATTTAATAGGTTCTAGGTTGCGTGGAACACCATTTGGCGAGTGGGTAGGAATGGTCTATTATTGATAAGTATGTTGTAATAATTATCCTAAAAATAATGGTGAGCATGAGTGAAAAATGACAAAGGTTGAAAACTAGTAGCATCTAAACAGTGTGGATGAGGACATGTTGAGATAAATAACCTGTTAAATATCACAACAATGGAAAAATATCAGTTGATAATGCTAGTAATGGCAGCATGGTACAAGAAAGGAATTGGGTGAATAATTCCTTTGTGTTGAGTAATAAATTCATTCCTTGCATGGATATAGGAGGTTCTCTTTACCTTGAGTTTATTTTACATATGTGAATATGTGTTATATTCATGAACACATTGATGATTAAATGAATGTATGAAATGTCAATGTATTTGATAGGTTGTTGTCAAGAATTCATTCTTGTGGATAAATGATTGGTTATTATTACAAGAATTTGATGAATATATGAATGGCATGTTTGGGATAACATAATGAAGTTATCTAATGATATTCCTATGTGAGGAATCCATTAAGAAAGTTTGAATTCTCATTTTTGTTTACTATTATGACCATGTGATTCTAACAATAATGTGCCCATGTATGTGTCATCTTTATGACCAGGAAATTCTTAGGTTTATATCAGGAGATACACTAATTACTAATTGTAATACTTGGTTGAAGGATTGGGCATGAATTTGACTAAGTGTTGTGCTTGGGCCGAGAAAAAACTCATTGCTAACAATTAATTGGAATCCTCTTGGTCAAAGGATTGGGCATGAATGTCATTGAGTGTTGTGCATGGAGCTAAGAAAAAACCCAATGCATAAATTTTGTCTACTTTCACCACCTAAGTGTCGAATAATCACGCCTACCTTTTCATAGGTGTGGTTGAGGATAAGAATACTACACAAAATTTGGTGTTTCTTGAGCTTGGAGGACAAGTATATTACCCAAAATGTGGGGTTACCTGAGCCTAGGGAGACTGTGATGATAATGGGGGATGTGATGGGATTTTTGGTAATGGGAAATGGTGACAAATAATATTCCTATTGAAAAAAATCTACTTGGATTGTAGTTCCCATGCTCTCTAGGAGGCGAGTGAGAGGGGGGTATTATTTAAACCTATACTAAAATACTGCAAGAAGCTGTGTGAGAGATACTAGGTTTTGTGCCTTGGGGGTGAGAAACACCTAGTGGGAGTTAAATACTGAACTCGTTGAAGACTGTTTGGAGAAAAAAATATACACTAAGTATTGTGCCTTAGGGTTGAGAAATCACTCAATGTTGGTAATTCCATCTATGGATTTTTTTTTAATAACCACACTGAGTATTGTTCCTTGGGGCTGAGAAAATACTCAGTGGTTGGTAATGCCATCTATGAAATTTTTTTAATAGCCACACTAAATATTTTGACTTAGACTGAGAAAATAATTAGTGATTAGTAAATACATCTATGGAATTATTTTTAATATCCACACTAAGTATTGTGCATTGAGGCTAAGAAAAAAATTAGTGATTAGTAAAGCCATCCGTGGAATTTTTTTAAGAGCCACACTAAGTATTGTGCCTTGGGGTTGAGAAAACACTCAGTGATTGGTAAATCCATCTACGAAATTTTGTTTAATAGCTACACTGAGTGTTATTCTTTAGCATTGAGAAAAAAATTAGTGATTGGTAAATCCATCTAAAAGTCAGGACCTCAAGACCTCAAACCTCTAAAGGAAAGAGAGGAGCACCATAAATTGATTTCAAGGTTAAAAGGGTTCAGGGAATGGGAAACCTCTCCAACACTTGATGGGAATTTTTATGAATCGACATCTCAAGAAATAAAACCTTGGAAGGAAAGAGAGGTGGATCATAAGGCAATGTTGAGGTTGATAGAATCCAAGGAATGGGAATCTCCCTTACACTTAACAATAATATATTTACTTCATGGGATTTAGAATCTTAGAGGTTCTCCATTGCTGTAGTTTTTATGGCAGAGGAGGTTGTGGTTAACGGAGTCCAAGGGATAGGAATTCATCTCATTAATTAATGGTGCCAATTCTCCATTGCACCATGATGGTTTGGTGGGTAATGCCAATATTTTTAATGTGAAAGTGCGGGAGGAAGGGAATAATGTCATGGAAAGGAACGAGATGTTGTGGTAGGCCATGTGGACTTCACTACTGACAAGGAAATCCACATGGGCTATGTTAGTATGAATCCTTTGTCGAAGTGTACGAAAAAGGACCACTTTAGCTACGCATAACTAATAGCCCTAACAACAAAAGTGGCTACCAATATCTTCAGATCTGCGGTTAGTTATACAAGAAAAGAGCTGCAAAATACTAGATCTATGCATGGAAAGACATTAAGCAGTAAAAACAAGGGTTTGCTCCATATACCAATAGACAAGACAAGAACAATTTTTGAAAGAATTTTTGTATTAATGGGGCACTTGTGAGGAAAACCAGAAGGAGTATCCAATTCCCCTCAGTGGGATGGGTTCTTGGAAGTCCTCAGCACTTCAGATCTAAGATTTCTCTCTCTAGTTGATGCAGAAAACCCAATGCAAAGAGTAGAGCTCAATGGGAGAAAATGATGGAGATATGTGACCAAGTGTATAGATCCAGAGTGATCTAATAGGCAACAAAAGGTGAAGAATGGTAGGAAAAACCCTCCTATTTATAACAAAATATTTGGTCATTCTAGATCTTGGTGCATGATTAAAATAATGTTAACCAAATCTAGATCCACCTTTTATGGAATATTTTATTATATTTGTTGGAGGAAAAAGTATTTGACTTGGGTCAAATCCCTTTATTTGTCAAAAATAAATAAATAAATGATTTATTTATCTTTTTAAGGAAGTGGTTGAAAGATAATCAAATAAATAATGATTTATTTAATTATTTAAAGAAGTGAGTTGAAAGATAATTAAATAAATAATGATTTATTTAATTATTTAAGGAAGTGGTTAAGAGATAATTAAATAAATAATGATTTATTTAATTATTTAAGGAAGTGGTTGAAAGATAATTAAATAAATAGTGATTTATTTAATTATTTGTGGGTGATTTGGTCATATTTAACAAGGAATATTATCTAAAATAAGGTTTAAATAATTATTCTAGAAAATAATAAGATAAATAAAGGTTTATCTAATTAATTTATTTGATTTTGGGTTAAACATGACTGGGAATAATAATTAAATTATGGTTTAATTAATTATTCCATAAGGAAAATCAAACAAATATAGGTTTGTTTAATATTTACTTTTGGGGTTTCCTGTTTTAACATAGTGAAAGCAATTTTACTTAGGGTAAAATTGGTCTTACATGTTGTACTTGGGTCCATCTAATGATAATAGGTTAGATGACCAAAAAATGGTGTAACAGATTGCCCCCCAGCGTGCGAGTGTCAGGAGCAAATCGTATGACCGAAGTACGTTGTAAGAATTCAATCACTAGACAACAAGAGGGAAGTCAGAGAGAGAAATGCAAGGTAGATAGTGTGCTTAAGAACTAGACCCTGAGGAGATGAGACTCGCAAGTGCAACAAGTCTCTTTTTATGAGAGGGTACCTGTGCTAAAGGCGGCGGGGGAGGCATACCTATGCCCGCCGAGACAAAGTACAAAAGAATAGTGTGTCCAGTAAACAAGGGACCGAACCATAAAGTACAATCGGCATAAACATGAGCCAGATAATAATACAAAGAGGGATCCCACATACATGCTGTGCCTGGGATAACAGCCAGGACTTGTACAATAATATCTGAGTATATGAGATACAAGTACAACCCGAATGCCCCCTATACGCGGGGAAGGGCTCACAAAATCTGACTGATACATGCAAATCAAAGAGGCGCTGCAAGCGGCTAAGGCCGACATCATCAAATATATGGAGCTGCATCGAAGGCTGCAATGAAGAGGTCATCCAGGCATGTGGGGGGCTACCTGCAGGGCCACCCCCTCATGAGGGCCGAGACATCTCACACACACCCGGGAATCACCAAGAGCTGCTGCTGCATCGCTGAACCATCAAGCATACGGATCTCGATCATGCTGAAAGGAGCTGGAGTGGAGAAACAATCAAGTCAAAGGGAAATGAGAGATCCCTTTGCCTGATCCGAGGCACCGAACAAGAGTGGAAGCTGGAACCAAGGTACACCGCCCTCTAGACCTGGCTTCTGGAATGAATGAGCTGATGTCGACAGAAGGAGGTCCGCCATAGGTGAGGCAATGAGAGACCCTCAACTAAGGCATGAGAGAAAAGAGTAGAGCGACGGACAGACTGACACTAATGATGATAGTGAAGTGGAAAGGACTGAGTAGCTAATGGACGACTTCCCTTGCTAGAGCATAAAGGGCATGAATGACATGGCAGCGACTGACGCAATATCATAAGGAATAGGGGACAGTGGGACTGAAGGCCATAATGTGCGACACAAGAGAGAGACCAAGAAATGAATGGTGGAGGGCTATAGCGGGGTACAAAGGGACTCGGGATAGACTCCATGAATGCGATGATGACTCAACTTGGATGCTCTAAACAAGGGCGACTTGATGGTGCTGCCACACAGTAAAGGCCCAATGGGGGACCATGAAAACATGAGTATAAGATGGTAACTCATGACGAAAATCGACACGAACAAAGACAAGTAAGGAGGCAAAATGGTGCCCCAAGTACAAGTGTTGTAAGTGAGGAAGTTCGATTTTAAGGAGAGGTGAAGTGATCCTTCTTGGACAAAATAGGTCCTGGCGAAGGATGAAAGTACAAAAAAGATGCTGGCTATCTAACAGAAAATAAAACACGCATCTCAGAAGGGAAATGCTAAGGGTAATATTTCTGAAGATAGAGTGCATTGCGAGGATTGCCTTTGAAGTCCTCTAAAAGGTATGCCCCCTTACCAAGCTCCTTACTGATGACGTAAGGGCCTAGCCATAATGAGTCGAACTTCTTGTGACCAAGGACATCATGGGCTTGGTCATATACTAGAACAAGGTCGCCTTCGTGAAAAGGATGAGGCTGGACTTTTCGGTCATATTGAGCTTTTGGTGCGTTTCTTGGCCGCTTCCATGGTTTGCAATGCAACACGGCAGTATTCAGAGGCACGCTCAAGCATGATAAGTCGTTGTTCTAGAGGTTGGGTGCCAGGGAGAAGTTCAACAGCCAGATGAAGGGAAGGGATTTTACACTCGATCGATAAGACAACCTCCTCTCCAAAAACGAGGTGAGGAGGGTTATGGTGGAGGGGCATAGGTGCCCCCGAGCATGGTGTGGTCATGCCAAAATGTATTTAGAAAAAGGGGAATCTAAACATATTTTAATGATGTGGTGTGCCATTTGGTCTTGTTATGGTTATGCAGTTTGAGAAAGGAAATGGAGGATTACCAATCTCTTTTGGTACTGCATATAGGGATCAAATGGACTTTAAGTGTCTGAGTTGGCATCCCTGGTGTCATTATCCCAAAAAGAGGATTTGGAGATAATGAACTGAGGCTCTCGTAGAAAAGCTATAGGTTGGTCAACGATAATGTCTAAGAGACTGGGTTGCTGATGTAAGATGAGGGAACGATAAGGGGTATCGTCCCTAGAGTGATCTGAGGTGATATGGGACTCTAGAGGTTCTTCTAAATGTGGAAGAATACTGGGACTAAAGTCAACATGACCAGATACACTAGGAGAGTTGTGGAGAAATGCTTCTCTTGGTCTCTCAAATGTGGGTGCCCCCTTACCCAAACATTGGGTTTCAATGTAATGGCCACAAGGTGGATGTGGTGTGGATGCATGGGTTCGATGTAAGGGGGGATAGAGAAAGTCAAGGGTGGGGATTTGTTCCATAATGTCGTCATCATGATAGAAGATGGGGTGACTGGTGGAAGAAAGACCACCTGACGTGGTGAAATGACCGGAATCATCATCATGAGAAGAGAGGTTCACATGCGTGTCGTCACAAGGGGTGACAGAAGAGTAAGAAGATAAAGGATCTCCCGATGTTGAGCCCAAGGTGATCGCTGAAGGAAGGTCAAGCGAAACAACAGGGGAAGATTGAGATGGAATGTTCCCCGAGGGTCTCATGGATGATGATAGGTAGAAAATGCTGGATGAAGGCTCCGTCATCTCGACATCAGGAGGGGGAATGTCAATGGGAGCAGTCATGTCTGGTAGTTTTTCCAGAGAAAAATGCGCAAATAGGGGAGAGGTGGACTCATTGCGCTTGGCCTCGAATTGGCGGACCGCGGCTAGAGAGGTGCGGAAGTCCTCGAGGCAGGGACAAAGATGGGTGTAATGGCCATGGAGATCACACAAAGCACAGGGGTGGTTGGTGTGAATAGTCTTGGAGTTCTTGGTCGTGGTCGCGGAAGGAACAGAGGCTGTCGGGACCATGGACTCAGGGAACGCGACATTAACCATGGGCTTGAGATGAAGCAATTCAGGACAGGTATGGGTGGCGTGGCCGACAACGTCACACAAAGCACACTGGATGGTATGCTTTGGAGGCCGAGGAGGGGCAGGGTTTTTCGGGGTAGCCTTGTCCTTTGATGCCCCCTTACGAGCTTTGCCCTTCTTACCCGAAGCGGTCACAACAAGAGGTGGTTCCTGTTGAGGTGACTGAGGCACTGTTGCAGCAGGCGAAGTCATGGGGACCGGTTGAACCGTGGTCAAAGCGATATAAGGTTTGGGCTGACCAGGCAAGGTGGGGGTTGGCGGATCAAGGTACCAAACGGGAATCCCAAGGGTCAAGTTAGGAAGAGAGAGGGTGGCCATGACTGGTACCATGTACACTCCTGGTGGGGGAGCTAGGAACGGTATCTGACCAGAGGGGTAATGGCCAGGTGGGACGGTTCCTAAATGGCTAAGGCCTGGAGGAACCATGCCAGGGGGATAAAGGGGCTCATGACTACCAACTGCAGGTGAAGGGCTAGGAGCAGGTTGCGGAGGGCAAGGTTGCTGACTAGCCGAAGCAGGTTGCTTGAGAGCAGCCCGAGACGATTGCATCATGCAAACATTCAATGAGCTGGGGTCAGAGATAGGAGGAGGGGGGAGACTAGGAAAAGTTCCAAGCAGGGAGGAATCCTTGTAAACGCCGGGGGAGACACTGGTCAAGGAATCGACGATTTTCTTGTTGGCTACAGAAGAGATGGTTGTCTCAGGTGAGGTCTGAGATTTTGGCTCATGATATGTCAACTGGTCAATGGTGACTATCTTTCCATTATGGGGGAAAGACATCTTACGGAAAACCACGGATGGGACAGCAGACATAGCATAGGTGTAGCTTCGCCCCAATAGAATGTTGTAGTCTAGCGGGGCGTCTATGACTTCGACGTCAACGCAAACAGTCTTACCGGCGAGGGTGATAGGACAATTACGAAACAGGCCAATGGTCCGATTTTGACTGAGATTTGGAAGGCGACGGAAGGAGGGAGAGGAGGATGGTCCGATTGAGTGGCATCGAAAACAATCATTTGGTCATCAGCAGGATCTACAGCGCCCACGGCAGATAGTAGAGCCTTCTTTTGGGAAGGGCACGACTGGAGGAGTTCCAGTGTGGAAATGGCGGCAGGAGATTGCGCCAAATCATCTACTATGCTATACGAATGGGCAGCTCGACCAGAAGCAGCGTTTCGACGTAATGGTCCCTTAGGAATATTGGTATGAACCTCAACTTTGGGTTGAGGGATATGTAAGGGGCCATTCGGTGTCGAAAGAGGCTCTGTAGAACCTGAAGAAGGAGGCTCGGAGGCAGACTGAGCAGGAGGTTTGGGGTACTGGCGAGACTGAGTTTGAAGGTGAAGGTCGACGGTCGGGGAAGGATCGGAGTTCATCATGAGGATCTGGTAATTGGAGGAACCAGAATGGGAAGGTTGAGGGGCCACCTGTCCGTTAGGTGTTTGGGTAGCCATGAATCCCTGCTGTGCATCCACCTGCTCTTGAGGGGGCGGTGACTGCTGTTGCAGGGGTTGAGAAGGCAAGGGAGGTGAAAGCGCATATGTTGGAGGAGCTGGCGCACCAGGCTGCGGATAAGGGTAATGGTTAGGTTGGGCAACATTGAGGTAAGCAGGAGGTTGGGCAAAAGGATGAGGCATGCCGTATCTTGGATGCGTGCTACTAGGAGGGGGAGAAGTGCAGCAAGTGGTGCCCCCTCCCCCAGGAAAACCATAGCTCATGAGAGGTTGAGCGGAGGGACGAGAGATAGATCCAACGATACTGTCAGCGGCATGAGGTGCCCCCAGTGTATGGGCATCACCGGGTCTGGGGAGATCAGGTAGGACAGTAGGATCATAACCTGTCTAAGCGTAGATCAGGTCATATTTTAACGCCATTTGGAGGGCATATTCTTCGGTTTGAGGAAAATGTGATGCGACATCTTTCCCGATAGGGGACAAGAGAGATCTAAGGAACCAGTCCATGTAGACACGGTCTTCGAAGGTAGGAGATTGACATAGGCTCTGTCTTCTTCGACATTCCTGGACATGGGTAGAAAGGCGGGTCGAAGAGGTTTGCTTGAAGGAAGTCAAGAGTTCGATACCAGTTTCATAACGAAGGGGAAGCTGGAAGTAAGATAAAAAAGCCCGGGCAAGAGTTGCAAAGGTGGTATGGGAGGAAGTGGGCTGATCAACATACCACTTAGAAGATTTTCCTGTAAGCGTGCGTTGGAACAATCTAAGACAAACAAAGTCATCGGTAATGGAGGTAGATGAACACCACATGTGGAAAGATCGAACATGATTTGAAGGATCTTCTCCAGCACGACCTTCAAACTTTGGGATGTTAGAAGGGAGGTTTGTCAGCATAGCAGGCCAACTAGCGTCATGATGTATAGGGTCATTTATCAATCAGTCCAAATCTGGGAGGCTGAGGTCTGCCAAGAAAGGAAGCAAGGGTGTAGTCGAGGTAGTTCCCGTGGTGGTTCTGTTAGTAGTAGTTCCGGCATTAGGGCCGAGAGCACCGCTAGCGTTAGGCCCTGGACCAGACATAGTGAAGGTCACAGGGGGAGAACCTAGAAGGAAAAGGAGGACCCGATGAATCAGTAGAGGAGTCGGAGTGCGGACTCGAAGGTGGACTGGCTCGACGACGGCGGGGCAGAGCAGGTCGATCGACCAGAAACTGAGGGTGAAGGCCAAGAAGTCTCCGGGAAAGGCGCCTTGGGGGCGCAATGATGACAGGAAGAAGGAAACTGACAAGGGCAGAAAGAGACAGAATCAAGCAATGTCAAGGGCAGATAAGGTGCAGTGACAATTGATTTTACAGTCTTTTCCAGGTGGTGTTAACCAGGCACTTCTTCACTTAGGGTCAGTGTGTGGTGTGCGTTAATTTTAATTTTTAAACCCTTTTCATTTTGAGAGCAAGAAAAAGTGTGTTGCGTAACTGAAAAGAAATCTGCGTAGAACAATAGAGATTGCTGAAAGGACAGAACATTTAACAGCTAACTATGCATCAATCTAACCCAAAAAGGCGGGTCTCTCAAAACTACTCTAAAAGAGGGCAAAAATCTACTCAAAACACACATAAAAAGAGGTCAATAGATCTAGGGTCAAAAGGGACAGGGATCTAGAGGATAAAGCTGCTGAAAAGAGGTGCAGATCACAGCCAAGAGATAGAGGCAAGGTGGCTGGAAAAAGGAAGGAAATCAGCAAAAAACGGAGGGGGCAAGGGGGAGGCCCAGAAAGTAGGTCCAAAAAAAATGACAGGAGGTGATTTGAAAGGAAGAAAGGCTGATTTCAAAGGATCTAAAAGGGAGGTAACAGATCTGGAAAAAAGGAGGCGGAAGCTCTGAAAAACAGATGGCTGAAACAGCTTAAAACTCTTCCACAAAAAGTGGAGGGTACTAAAGCCCTAGGGGGCTAGGTTCCCACTTAAATGAGTAAAAACAGATCAGAAGTTGGTCAAAACGGGCTGAGACAGAGGCTAGAGGACCCTGGCAGAAGCTGCAGCAAAACCCAGAAAAATTGCAGAAAAATTGCTGAAAAAATGGCAGGTCGCAGTTTCTGACCTGATTTCAGTGCAGGTCGCAGGAAACAGGCTGAAAAGTGCAACCTGGAGGTCCAGGTCACAGGTTTAGGGCCAAAAAGTGCGACCCCCTGTTCCGGTTGTCTCGGCGGCAGATTTTCAGAAAAGTTGCCCTCTCAGTTGCAGCTGGTGTCGCTTACCTGCGCAATAGGGCCAGAAACACATGGAAGTTAGAAATTTTAATGTTTTAGGGTTTTATGTGAGAAAAACAACATAAAAATAGGAAAAATAAACAACTGAAAAGAAACCCTAGGGTTTGAAGTAGCTGGATATGTAGGAATATGAAAAACGACAGCGGTCGTAATTTAAAACCCGTGTGGAGTCGCCATTTGTTAGTATGAATCCTTTGTCGAAGTGTACGAAAAAGGACCACTTTAGCTACGCATAAATAATAGCCCTAACAACAAAAGTGGCTGCTAATATCTTCAGATCTGCGGTTAGTTATACAAGAAAAGAGCTGCAAAATACCAGATCTATGCATGGAAAGACATTAAGCAGTAAAAACAAGGGTTTGCTCCATATACCAATAGACAAGACAAGAACAATTTTTGAAAGAATTTTTGTATTAATGGGGCACCTGTGAGGAAAACTAGAAGGAGTATCCAATTCCCCTCAGTGGGATGGGTTCTTGGAAGTTCTCAGCACTTCAGATCTAATATTTCTCTCTGTAGTTGACGTAGAAAACCCAATGCAAAGAGTAGAGCTCAATGGGAGAAAATGATGGAGATATGTGACCAAGTGTATAGATCCAGAGTGATCTAATAGGCAACAAAAGGTGAAGAATGATAGGAAAAACCCTCATATTTATAACAAAATATTGGGTCATTCTAGATCTTGGTGCATGATTAAAATAATGTTAACCAAATCTAGATCCACCTTTTATGGAATATTTTATTATATTTGTTGGAGGGAAAAAGTATTTGACTTGGGTCAAATCCCTTGATTTGTTAAAAATAAATAAATAAATTATTTATTTATCTTTTTAAGGAAGCGGTTAGAAGATAATCAAATAAATAATGATTTATTTAATTATTTAAAGAAGTGGTTGAAAGATAATTAAATAAATAATGATTTATTTAATTATTTAAGGAAGTGGTTGAAAGATAATTAAATAAATAATGATTTGTTTAATTATTTAAGGAAGTGGTTGAAAGATAATTAAATAAATAGTGATTTATTTAATTATTTGTGGGTGATTTGGTCATATTTAACAAGGAATATTATCTAAATAAGGTTTAAATAATTATTCCTAGAAAACAATAAGATAAATAAATGTTTATCTAATTAATTTCTTTGATTTTGGGTTAAACATGATTGGGAATAATAATTAAATTATGGTTTAATTAATTATTCCATAAGGAAAATCAAACAAATATAGGTTTGTTTAATATTTCCTTTTGGGGTTTCCTGTTTTAACATAGTGAAGGCAATTTTACTTAGGGTAAAATTGGTCTTACATGGTGTACTTGGGTCCATCTAATGATAATAGGTTAGATGACCAAAAAATGGTGTAACATGCTATATAGTGAGTGCGATGTGGAAGTTATGCTGACATGGTAAGGTTATGAAGGGGCCTAGATATAAATAGCCATAAACTTTGGTCTATATGCTAGATTTACATAAATGTATATCACTAAAAACATCTCAACAAGCTATACATGAAAGTGGTATTAGTTTCTAGTTTTGAGAAAGTTGAAAATTGAGGAATTTTGTAACCCCATTTCCATGAGAAGACTATGGAAGTTGGGTTGAGTGAAAGTAAAACCTCCCATATGGCCTAGATTATCCAAGGGGGTGTGTGGTAGTGTTACAGAGTGGTATCAAAGAAGAAGGTTAAACATTAAACCTCTAAAGATAAATTTGGTACTTTGAGGTAGTATAATAATATGTTAATATTAGGCTACAATGTAATGTAAGGGAATCTAGTTTCAACACTTGGATTGGATGGGCTCAAAGTAAAATGAATTAAAAGGAAAAGGTTTTGTGTTGGACCTTTAGGGAATGATATTATGTGACTCTTTTATAGTGTTTTTCCTAATAATTACTTTCTTGTGCAAGTGGGTGTTGGTTGTAGCATTGTGATTGATGGTTATGTGATTATTGCAGATTGTGTATTGTCTCTCACTATTACTTTCTTGTGAAAATGGGTGTTGGTTGTAGCACTATGATTCATGGATATGTGTTGATTGCAGACTTTGTATTGCATGCATACCCATGATGATATTATAATTTTGAAATTAAATTATGATAGATGTTGTTGTTTTTTATTTATTTCTAACTGACTTTAATATTGCAGATATCATGGTTGCTAGACTTGGCAAAGAGGTTTAGTTTAATTAATTATGTTGGTGTTGGTAAAGAGTTTTATTTTAATTAATGATGTTAGTCTTCGTAAAAAGGTTTATTTCTAAATCTTGTAATGACATGGTTACACACATGTTGATATATATGTATATGTATGTGTGTGTATTCCTAATTTTTGGAACATGTGGCTGACATGAATTCTAGATGTGTAAGTAGTATCATAACATCATTCTTGGCCTTAGCTTCATAAGGTAACAATTATTTTTTTTTATGTTGGTGAAAACTAGCAGCTGAGTGTCCGTGGAAATACACATAAGAAGGCTTAGTTGTAGCAAGAAGGAAAAGACATGGATAGTGGTATTCATTATGAAGAAGGGAAGAGAAATTCTCTTAAAAGAGAAGAGACCTTCTGGATATTGAAGCTTGAGCTGAAGAGGTGTAGAACAAAATTTAAAGGCTCACCAAGAAGAAAAAATGGTTGGAAAAGTTGAGCTTGATGTTGCAAAATACATCTAATACATGTAGGAATTTTTGCAATAAGTCTTATCCTTATAAGAGGAAGATCATGCTAACAAGGCCAGAAAGAGACCTGTTAAGGCTGAAAAGAAAAGGAAATCATTTTCATATTGGAATTGTGAAGGGGAACACTAATGAAGTGATTTTCCTATCTATTACAAGAAGAAGGAGGAGGATAGTTCGTGTAATCCTGAGGCACATGAACTTGTAAACTAGAGAGAAAGGAGGGAGCATACCCTTAAGCTCTGTCATATATATTGAAAGGTTCTACCATGAACTCTTTTGAGAGGTGTTGAAATTTTAAGGTTTCCATAAAACCTTGGAAAATACTTGGTTTGATTTTATATATATATACAATTATATTCGGTGGTGAAGGACATTGTAACAACCCCTTCCCACATCTACCCAAGTAATCATCCAACTGGGTAAACATGTGACAAGAGGCTACTAAAATGAGATTACAACTCCTATGTGACCTTAAGGAAGTGGAACAGATTGAAAACACACATACAAACCTTGTACATCATCAACGAAACCCCTAGGATCTATCCCAACCTTCTAGACCTCTTGTTCCTAGGTCACACTGGTTTTTTGACGATTTTGAGCCATAGTCATAGGCATAAGACTGCATGCCTATGTCCAAGAGATTATAGACCTAGGCACAACATTTCATGTATGTAGCTAGGACCCCAAGTCCCTAGTTTTGTGCCTGCAACTATGGGAATTGAGCAAAACTTTTAGGCCCAGAACCCCGGTCACTACCCAAAACTTCATGAAAAATTAGGGGATGATAAATAACATTATAAAAATGATACAAAATTAATCACATCAACAATTATTCATTTGGACCCCTCCTAGCAATGACAGGAATTTTTTCAAACATGTCACAAACATTGAATCTACAGGTGTAAACAACATATTTAAGCATAGGGGTGTCATACTTATCTGAGAATCGCTAGGAAGCATTTCTCCCTTACATCATTAGCTGCAATACAATCTATTTTACCATAGATACATTGTGCATTAATTTACAAGTAAAAACATGGATAAATCCATACATCATCACCGATAAAATACATGCTTATAACCAGCATAATAACAACAAAAATAATATGGATACAACATCAATAGAATCCACATAATAACTAGTACATTTGCATACCAAATATCAAACGAATTGGCTCTTCATTACTGAATTTAAAAAAACAATCGCATATGGGACTTCCACATTCCACGTGACCATAGATTGGCTGAGCCAAATCTTACTTCAGCCAATCACCCCCATCGCATATTTCAAGCATGAATGTGGGACTCATAACCAAACAAGCATGAATTCTACCGTAGTTTTGCGCCTACACCATGAGGAATTTTCATGTCTCCTAGTCTCTCAGGATTTACTGCAATCCATAGTCTGAATCAAGGATCACTAGGCCCTAAACCTAGACATACTCTTCAGGATTTATCATACATCCCATCCTGGGACTACTAGGAAAAAATAGAGAGTAACTACCTCTCAAGCTTTACCGCAATCCATATCGGATCACTAGGCCCTAAACTATGACAAACCACATATAGGCTTTACCATACATTCATCCATTCACATGCAGGGATTCCTAGGCCCACTGAGGTAAAACACTATTTGGCTTTATCGCAACCCATAGTCCAGCTCAGGGGTTACTAGGCCATGTGTTATATCAATTTGGAGATCCACCTCACTCAGATTCTAATCCAATCTGGCAATCCAGCTCAACTGGAGTATGAGAAATCCACAACACCATGGCTATTTGGAAATGGAAAGGCTAGGCTGACAACACTATCACACATAGAAAAACCCATCCCAAGATAGAAAATAACCACATACAATACCATGCATGTCAGATCTACCAAGATAATCACACATGCAAATAGATACCTGCCAAGAATCATGGTGTAGATGCTTTATTCATGATCCTCCTTGCTTACTTCCTCCTTCTTCCTGCTTTCTTGCCTTTTTTGGTCCAATGCAAAAAATTCTACAAGAAACTCTAAGTTTCCAAGAGTGAGAGAGAGAGAGAGAGAGAGAGAGAGAGAGAGAGAGGGTAATGAGAGAGCCATAAGTGTGAGAAAAAGTTTTCCAACTAATCCTTGGAATCCTTTTTATCAATGAGGCCTCTATTTTCTTCATTTTCCCTTATTTTCCTTCATTTTCCTCCTCACATGAAACCTGTAACATTTCATCTCCCTTTTCTCCAAATTTCCCTTATTTTCATAAATAAATGTACTAAAAATGTGTTTTGACTCTTTAATGCCTTATCCATTTCCTTTTCCATTTTCCTTTAGCCATAATAACCGAAATGAACACTCGCTAGGATATTTTTCCCACCATTCAGCTTGGAATATGTGTCCCATCAACTGTGGTTATTATTTTTACTTTTATTACATGGAATTTTCACCAGGGTTGTTACAGAACCCTCCCCCTTGGGGGACACCATCCTCGGTGTTCAACCACACATATACCTCAGGAAAACCACTGAAAATAAAATATACTTCCCATGGAGCTTTATAAATTAGCTCATTGTAGTATTTACAATGAATAACCTACTAAAATGAAAAAACAATCATAACAATCATATCGTGTACAAGAGCTTTATAACACACCTCATTACAGTATTTACAATAGTATACACATATACACATTTTCTCAACCAAAAAATAAAAGGATATGATTCCCGTATCAGTAACAAGGGAATCCATAGGCTCACACCTCCACCCTAAAAGTAGTACGAGGATTCACTTCCTTACCATGAAGTCAAAAATCTAGTGTCGTATCCAAAACTTCATCCAATGTCCAGTGTTATAATCTCGTGCCACTATACCCTCAGTGAACAATTTCAGCTCACTATTCTAGAGCACACTCCCAATGTGCATATGATTCCATCTAACAATTCTAATGACCAAGAAAAATCCATCCTCTTCCTTCCTTTCTCTGCTACATACTCCCTCGAATAATCTAGTAATCCCCTTTCGTGCAGTCACTCACCTTCCAAGTTCCCTGACATCCCCTATATTTGGGATTCATCCCTTAGCAAGGCTTCCTCAGATCGAAATATGCAAAAATCAAGGAATATACCTACCTCAAAACCATCTGATACAGTCATAGCATGTTCATGGAAATCAAGCGACACTATTGGGTACCAGTGTCCCACAATGGCCCCTCTCTTGAAGTGCTTCACTAGCATAGCACTGCATGTTCCAATTCCTTCTGTTGATGCTAATAATTCTTGCATTCAGTTTCAACCACCCAACCCGAATGTTCATGCATTCCTGTACCAAGCACATAATTCTCATTAGACTCACAATAAATTGAAATAACTTCAAATCATACCTCATTGGTAACCCTTCAATAAGGTACACTTGCACTTATATTTACTTCCTGTCACATAAGTAAAAGTAGTTTTCTAATCAAATCATCATGCATAAACATATCACATCTAATTAGCTCAAAACACAACCATCATAAATTAAAATAAAAAATCGCATGAAATCTGCCATTTCTTAATATGAATGTTCTGCAGAAAGTAGGAAAAGAGATGTGGCACTTAAAGCCTGATGTAGAATGAAGTAAAAAAAATCTTTCTAGAGCTACTCTAAGAAAGAGGTGGGATTCTCGACCAGGAACACCCTCTGTTAAACAGCACTTGCAATCTCTACTAAACAGCCCCAGAAAGCAATGGAATGTCACATGACAATTCTAGATCTGAAAAGATATTTACATCAAGAATAATCAGCATGCCCTCATCCTTGCCTTCATCTTCTTTATATAACATTTTATCCTTCCCAAGCCTTGGCCCTCATCTAGACTACGCTGTCACATGTAGACAAGATCCTCCAAGTTGGACTGCGCTGTTTGACCAAATCAACCATCATGTCTAGGTGAAATGTACACCTTCCATCAAGTGTGACTTGTTTGCACAACGTTCTCCATCACTTCATCATGAATTTATCATGATCTTTGACATCTTCAAGATCTCAGTTGACTGAATCATCCCTCTATTTGATCCCTTCAAGATCTTAGTTGACTGTGTCAACCTCCATGATCTATCTCATTAATGAGATAGGTTCTCCAATTTCATTCACATTAGCAGTTGCTCAACTACCTTATTATGTAGATCGAGGCTTAATTAATCCACATTCACACATAAAAGTGGATATTTATTCATATTGAGTATTGTGGGTCCCTCCACCCTTTTATTTTCTTAATGCATTAGGAAATTTAAGAACTCTAATATTCCAAATGTCATGTGAAAATTTGGGAATATTACAGTCCTCCCCGAAAAAATGTTGCTTTCCCTCAAGCAAATCCAAAAATAGATGCAAGGCCATCTATTCCCCTCCAAATGGCATCCACATAAGGAAGGGTTCCTCCATTTTTTGCAATGTGTCATGTATGTTTGGTTCCAAGGTTGTCTTTCAAAAATACATAGAATGACTTCTAATTGTTTGGTTAGATGTCTTCCTCCCATCATGAAGTACCAAGTGACAACCATATAATGTCCAACATTATCATCAATGCATAAGATACATAAAATAAAGTAGCTCTTTCCATAAAGGAAAAGCTCCATCACACAATACATCTCTTCATCCCATGTTTTATGAATTTGATGGAGCATTTTCATGCTCCCATCCTTAGCCCTGTTGTCCTTGTTGGATCCAAGCATATTTCCATAGCTATGCAAAAGAATAAGGAAAGGAGCTATATGGGTGGACAAATATGTCAAACCATATTCTCCTAACAGTAACCACCGGAGTAAGGCCCTTTGCTACCATCCTCCATCTCCTCCATGTAATATGGACAAGCCAAACTCCCCCAATAGCAACCAAAGCAACAAGAGATATTGCTGCTTTCTCTCCTCCTCATATGCATCATGAAGAAAAAACATACTAATGGACATATGGAATGTCACATCAGCCCAATACAAAGAAACATCATCAATGCACATCATGAGAGCATCATGCCAAGATTTACCCAAGACAAAACACATAGACATAGGAGATGTCATGTGGTGGCTAATCTCTCTCCAGTGAAACCAAAATTAACATGCCTTCTTTTGTTGCATTCTATCATTGATACACAAGGCATGAATAAAAAAAATATGAGTTAATGGGTGGTAACCATACTCACCCAAGAGCAACCAGTGTAGCCATGCCTCCTTCTTCATCTCATAAGTGTTCCTCAAGGAATGGATCAAGGAAATAGGAGCCTTTGAGCAGTAACAAGAACCTCCCAAGGGCAACCAACGTAACCAAGCTTGCTGGCCCCTATAAATCTACAAGTGGTCATGTAACCCCATGCTTATATTCCTCATCCACTCACCCCAATATGGAATATGAGTGATGTGTTGCATAATCATGGTATCCTCCCTTTGTAGCATACCATCTTCCCCAAACTAATGAAGAACCTTTCACTCCATGAAATATTGAAGTGCACCTCCAATGAAATCTCTTAATGAGACCTTCTTCTCATCCATGGCCTTCCAAAACTAATGAGGTCCTGTATCTACTATAGGTAGAAGTCTCTCTTTGAGTTGTGAGGTGCTCATTGAGAAAGTGTCATCAAGAAAGGAGAAAAGTTTTCTCATATCTCGATGTCTACCATTTATCATCTTTACCTCCATTGCTTCATGAGTGAAGCTACCTTCATAATGCTCTAAGAATAATGGGGCCTCGTCATTATCACTGCTTCTAAGTGACAGCGCTGTAGATCTACAAGGTAATACATAAATTGTCTCAAAGAAAGGTACAATACTGATCTCATAACTAGTCATTGTATAAAGGATTATGCTCATCCCTTCTTCTGAAACTCTACACTTCAACTCAAGAGGTTGAATGCATTCCATCGATGACAAACTGGGAAATATTTTCATCTCCTCCTTGATTAGATCAAGGGTCCTTTGCATTGTGACATGTTTCTGCTTCAAATCAGCACTATTTTCTAACCCTTGGTTATGTATTGGCCCTGATGGCATGTCCCCATAAGTTTCAATTAGATCTACTAAAAAAATAGGTGATGAATGTGTATGCATACCATGGATCATTTGATATGTGGGAACATCTTGACACAACACAAGAGTTCCTCCAACCCAGAAAATAGTGCCTCCAACTGCTGGTAAGAGTGATGGTTGCTCTTCTCCGAGTGTACCAGCGCTAGAATCTCCCTCCTTTTCTTCATGCATATCCTGAATCATGCATGGGACTCTATGTTTCAAGAGCTCAAGACTATCTTACAAAGATGCAAGTGTGTCTTCTCCGGATGCAAGTACTTATGTAGCTAGTGGTGAATGTAGTGACTTCTTGTCCAGAGTGACAAGATTGACAACCCTCTCCTTAGGAAATGTCTCTTTGTAGCACATCTCTATCTTCTCCACATCAAACTTCTTCCTCAACTTGTGAAAGAAATCTGAATATTTAGTCACCCTTGCATGCTCTATGTGACCAAACCACCAATCATTAGCTTCATCTAAAAGATGAAGTGCTGCAATTTGAAAAGCCACTTCTTCAGCTACAGGATGTAGTCTGAAAAATGTATCTAACTCTCTCCTCCAAGCCTCAACATTGCTTGAGGAGGATCCATCAAATGTAGGAAAATAGAAACTATTGTGCCTCTTCCTTCTATTGCTGCTATAGGATCCTCTTTCTTATTTGATTTTGAAGAATTGTTGGAGAGTTAGTTTCTCCTTGAATGCTCTAGACTGTGCTTTGTACTCTTTGAGATATAGACTGAGAGTCTCATGAGTCTCAGGTTCATTCCTTCCTTCATTTATATACCCTTCACCTTCTTCAAAGAAAGTGGGCATAGTGGATCTATGAGGAGATCTAGGGTTCTCCGGTTTTCCTTTTTGCTAATAGGAAGTGTTGGGAACTTCCTCATCACATCTTCTTCTTGGACCTTCTTTATGCCTTTCCTCTTTCATTTGATAGACCTCCTTGGAGAGATCTTGCATATATCTACAGAAATGAGTGGCAGAATTTTCTTCCTCCATGATAGATCTCATCTACCTTCTTCTTCTTTAGATGCAAAAGATGAAGTGTCCACAAGCTGAGCCAAAGATCATGCTCTGATACCACTGTAATATCCCAAAAGGGAGAATGCAATAATACTTAACACAATATAAGAACTTGCAGCAATATAAACAATAAATCTTAAGACAACATCAGAATTTACAGAAAATTTGAGCCATTTTATTAGATTGGAGAAGAATCAGTTACACCATGTACAAAATATGAGCAGATCTAGCCAAAGAGATTGTCTAGAAGTACCCAGAAAACAAGCTACAACAGGTACAGCGTAACTGGAGAGGCACTGAAGAAAATACTGCGTTGTCCCTTCAGCAGAATATGAACATATAGTTGCAGGCTGAAAAGGGAAATGCAGATCTACTCAAATCTAGAGCTCAGATGAGGCTAAGATTCAAGATCAAGCCAATGTGATGGATTCCCAAGATAACCCAGAAAGAATTTTCCAAATTTGCAACTTTGGAAATTCACCTCCCTAGGATTTGATCCTTGATCTGCTAGGAAATATAGATTTGAAGCTAGATCTGACAAATAGATGGCTGAAATATGATATCAGATCAGATCTATGCTTGAATGGTTGGTCCCTTCTTCAGACCTATGAGCTAGAAGCTCTAGATCTAGCTTCTCAATCCTCCAATGATGATTATAGTTGCTGCAACACAACTACCAACAGAAATTGCGCTGTGAGGGAAAGAGAGGCCTTCTGCCTACTGAAAAATGCTGCAATAAACTCCAGGCTGATGGTAAGACTGATGGAAATGTGAGGGAATGATCCCTCATGGGATTGCTAGCTGAAATACTAGCAACTTCCTTCCTCCTTTTGGATCTTCAAAATGGACAGCATAATTCCTAAGGGAAATACTACTACTAGGAGGTCAATAACTTTTGGCCTGATGCCATATTTTCAATGAAGCTTTGGGAAGCTGATATTTAAGCCCAAGGTGATAGGAATAAACCCACACCATTTATGCAGCTGAAGCACTGAAGACAACTTCCTCCTTCCAAACTGATCTTTAGAAATCTGCCATTTCTGAATATGAATGTTCTGCAGAAAGTAGGAAAATAGATGTGGGCACTTAAAGCCTGATGTAGAATGAAGTAAAAAAAATATTTCTAGAGCTTCTCTAATAAAGAGGTGGGATTCCCGACCAGGAACACCCTATGCTAAACAACACTTGCAATCTCTGCTAAATAGCTCGAGAAAGCAATGGAATGTCACATGAAAATTCCAGATCTGAAAATATCTTTACGTCAAGAATAATCAGCATGCCCTCATCCTTGCCTTCATCTTATTTATATAACATTTGAGCCTTCCCAAGCCTTGGCCTTCATCTAGACTGCATTGTCACATGTGGACAAGATCCTCGAAGTTGGACTCTGCTATTTAACCAAATCAACCATCATGTCTAGGTGCAATGTACACCTTCCATCAAGTGTGCCTTGTTTGCACAATGTTCTCCATCACTTCATCATGAATGTCTCATGATCTTTGACATATTCAAGATCTCAGTTGACTGAATCATCCCTCTGTTTGATCCCTTCAAGATCTTAGTTGACTATGTCAACCTCCATGATCTATCTCATTAATGAGATAGGTTCTCCAATTTCATTCACATTAGTAGTTGCTCAACTACCTTATTATGTAGATATAGGCTTAATTAATCCACATTCACACATAAAATTGGATATTTATTCATATTGAGGATTGTGGGTCCCTCCACCCTTTTATTTTCTTAATGCATTAGGAAATTTAAGAACTCTAATATTCCAAATGTCATGTGAAAATTTGGGAATATTACATGAAACCACCATAAACCATAATCATAAATCACATGTAACCATCATAAGTCAGAATCATGGATCACATGCATAATAAAATTGAAATAAAATACAGATACTTATCCTTGATCATTCCTTACTTCTGTCATCGTTCTTTTGTAAACACACCAGATCAGTTGCCACACCCGGCAAGCACCCAATGCCTTTGCTTCTCTTCAATCACATACACATACTCACAATGTACATCACAACACCTACACTCGCATATGACATACAACACCATACAATACACGCACCCACATTGGCATACAACAAATACACATACACCCAGTGTACAATAAAACACAATACATATGCCTACACCGGCATACAACACATACACCTACACCCGATGTACAATACAACACAGCACATATACATATACAAATTACAACACAATGGATACACATGTCACGATACCACGACTACACAGTGTACATACATAGTACCACATGCTCGCAACACACCATGTATGACATGCTCACAATACCACATTCATACCAGTACATTATGCACAACACGTACATAATACCACCTGTACACAATACTACCCACACAACGTGTGCACAACATCACATGTACATGGCACCACCTGCACAATGTGTACATAACGTCAAATGTACATCACACCACCTAAAAAATGTGTACACAATACCACATGTACACAGTACCACATGCAGGACATGTATACAACACCACATGCATGACATGTACACAACACCACCTGCACATAGCACCATATGTACAACATGTACATAGGACCACATGCACACATCACCACATGTACAATAATGCACACAACACTATATGTACATAGCACCATATGTACATAGCATTGAATATACAACAAGTACATAGAACCATACATACACAACACCGCATATCCAACATGCACACAATGCCGTATGCACACAACACCGCATATCCAACATGTAAATAATACCATTTATACCCAGCACTGCATATGAAATATACACTCAACACCATATATACAACATTCATTTGACATCATATGTACACAATACTAACTATGTTACATGTACACATCACCATAGGTACAATCACTGAATATACAACATGTGCATCATATACACAATAGTAGCATTACACATATGTAGATCACAAACTGACTCCACAAAGAAACCTTTCTTTCAATGTCTCTCTGCTATCCATGCTTACCCTATCATGTTGTAGATTACACTACTTTCACTTCGTTGATGTACCTCTTAGCATTACATGTCCATAATATAAACATAATCATAGTACAATCATATAATATAAATTCATGTCCACATGATACTGATCTCATAGACCTGTCAGAGTTAATCTTCCCACATGATTCCTCATAAGACCAATAACCTCTTCATGCCATTCACCTACATTAACAATCATTTCTCCATGATAATGTTCCCTGATAACCCTGTCATACATTGACATAGATACATACATACATACATATATAGTAATTAACATAAAATAATCATCATCTCATCAGACAATTACATACATACACACACATATATATATACATATAAACATTAGCATTAAACAATCATGATCCATGATTACCTTGTCATACAAGTCATACATAAATACACGTATATAAACATCAACATAATCATGATCACAACACAATTTGTAGATATCATAAATTCTAGGTTAAAATAAATTCCTTTTTTCATGCACAACACGCACAACATTGAGAACAACAGTTTCTGACATAGTTAAGGCATATAACACCTCATATCCGTTCACTTTACCTTTCGTGTTACCTTTCTTGCGATTTTTCTGCCACTTTCAATTTACCTCAATGGACCCAACCAATCCAACTGGATGTCATATTCTTACCTTTAGTTTCCCTTATACATGCATCGGGCTTTAGCCAAGTCTTACATTACCTTTTGGGTACCACAAATCTCTCCCGATCTTTATCAAATTTACTCCTTCCCAAGCCAATTCCAAAGAATCAAAACATAAAAGGAAAGACAAGAAGAAAACAAGATGAAAACCTTGAAAACCCATAGCAATATGACATAATGAACAAAGTGGAAGGGTCTTGCAACAAATATAAAAAAAGCCACAATTCAAGTGCAAACAAATCATAAAATACCAAAAGCACAAAACTGGAAACAAACACCATGACTCAATCCCCATGGGTCCCCAGTTCTTCCAAGGAAAAGCTCAACTTGAACCTTGTCCAATATTTAATGGCAGTCTCTATGCAATGAAATTACCTGCATCATCTTGTCATAAACACATAACTGTCAGCACATAAATAGATATAACAATATACTATTTACCATACCTTATTATACCAAGCATGTTGCCTTGTAACTAAACACACATGTCAGCCACATGCTCCAAATATCAAGACAACATATCTATCATTTTGAAATAAAATTTTACCAAGACTATCAACCATGTCATAATCAACAATCAACTTACATTCATCAGGTATAATACATACTGCTACAACTATCACCTACTTACACTCAAATACATATCAGTTGTCTCAACACATATGTGTTAGCACAACCATATTAAAACAATATCATTCCTTCATGCACGCTTACTGACACATATACTCATATCATGCAATTATTCATGCATTTAAACAACTTTCAAACATACCATGCTAAACAGATCAACTAGATGACATAATCAAACACTCAAAATAGTCAAGGACCAAGTATACGACATAAGCAAACTCACACCTCAATGTATCTCAAGAGAGGCTATCTTGTCTGCACAATCAATCTATATTAGCATAATATAACTTCCAACACCTCAACTCAACGTAAATAGGATTAGGATATCCATAAAAGTAACAAACTAATATGTTCACATCATAAACTCATAAACAATTGTCATTCATGCATAACAATCACATATGCATAGTCATCCTAGATTAGTATAATACAATATCACAAATATATCGACTTATGCATGAAATTAATAACCCTAACCTTTTGCATAATCCAATCCAATGCAATACGATACATATAACATCAATATCTTAATCAAATAACCTTAATCATCAAGCTACTTGCATCTAACAACAACAAGCTATATATCATTCTCATCATCAACATGTAACCTAATCATCAAGCTAACTATCATACAAAAACAACAAGTAAACTTATATCATACTCATCAACAACATATAACATAACTAACATAAAACAACAATATCAATGCATACCACCACTAGTTGTTATCATTCATGACTATCTGACACATGTACATATAACCGCACTAATAAACTAGCATCTATAATGTATGTAACCATAACTTCAATAGAATGAAAGGAATACTCGTAACCATAATGCATATAAATACACTGATCAACTAGTTTTTATCACATATGTAACCATAATAATATAATTACAAACATACAAGTAAACCTAATTCTTACAACGACCATGAATCACACACCTACATGCCAAACATACAATCCTGTAGAACGACATGCTCTTGCCTCAAGATCCAATGTTGCAACTTCACTTTTATGGTTTTCATTTCCTGATCTATCTCAGCCAAGACATTAGCAACATAACATACCAATATCATCATGATTACCTAATTACATATAATTACCTTATGCACAAGAACCTTTGACCATACTAATGCAAACCTTGACCATACGCACCCACTTGAAATGTATAACCAATCATGAACGACTAATGCATGCCCCACATCTAGCATCACATAAGCAAGCATACATCAAAAATACACAAGCATGACCAATATGTGACCTATAATAAATAAGCAATGCATACACAATATATAGAAACATGTAGGCAAGTGTGCACAAAAAATACATAAGCAAGAACAACACATAACTAGTCATACACTCATGACAACATGTTGAAAACAACACCATCATCCCTTCCATGGCGACACCACTACCACCATTTCCAACACAAAATGGATGAAACAAGAACATATAGACCACAAGCATACTAAGAACATATGCAACCAACATAAATGCATAATCAACACATCGCCCATCCAGTCTGAGGGTTGAACCATGCTATGATACCACTATCTAACACCCCCTTGCCACGTCTACCCAACTAACAGGCCAATCAAGGAAAACATGCAAAAAGAGGCTACTAAAATGATATTCAACCTCCTATGTGACCTTAAGGAAGTGGAACCGATGGAAAACACACATACAGACATTGTACATCATCAATGACACCCCAAGGAATTATCCCAACCTTACAGGCCTCTTGTTCATGGGTCACACTCTATTTTTTACCCTTTTGAGCCATAGTTGCAGACATAATACTACATTCTTGTGGCCATGAGGCTATAGCCCCAGGAAAAACACTACATGCCTACGGCTAGGGCCCCAAATGCCCAGTTATGTTCCTGAAACTTCGGGATTTGAGCCACCTTTTAGGCCCATAGCCCCGGTCACTGCTCAGAACTTCATGAAAACTTAGGGGATGATAAATAACATTATAAAAATGATATAAAATCAATCACATCAACAATTACTCATTGGGACCCCTCCTAGCCGTGACAAGAATTTTGTCAAACATGTCACAAACATTGAATCTATTGGTGTAAACAACATATTTTAGCATAGGGGTATCATACTTATTTGATAATCGCTAAGAAGCATTGCTCCCTTACATCATTAGCTGAAATATAACATATTTTACCATAGATACCTTGTGAATTCATTTACAAGTAAAAATATGGATATATCCATTATAACCAGCATAATAACAATAGAAATACCATGGATACAACATCAATAGAATCCACGTAATAAACAGTAAATTGTCATACCAAATACCGAAGGAATGATATATTCATTACTGAATGTAAAAAACCAACCAAAGATGTGACTTCCACGTTCCACCCGACCATACATTGGCCGAGCCAAATATTACTTCAACCAATCACCCCCGTGTGATATTCCAAGCATGAATGTGGGACTCATAACCAACCAAAAATAACCAAACTATCATGAATTCTACCGGAGTTCTCCACCTACACCGTGATGAGATTTCTTGTCTCCTAGTCTCTCAATATTTACTGTAATCCACAGTTTAAATCAGGGATCACTAGATCCTAAACTGCAACATACTCTCCAGGCTTTTTCGTACATCCCATCTCAGGACTACTTGGCTGAAACAAAGAGCACCCACCTCTCAACCTTTACCGCAATCCATCTCAGATAACAAGGCCCTAAACTGAGGCGAACCACCTCTAGGATTTACTGTATATCCCTCCATTCAGAGGCAAGGATTCCTAGAGCCACTGAGGCAACACACTATCCATCTTTACCGCAACCCATAGTTTGTTTTAGGGGTTACTAGGTCATCATTTGTATCAATTCATAGATATTCCTCACTTGGCTTCAAATCCAATCCAGAAATCTAGCTCAATTGAAGTATGAAAACTCCACAACACCATGGCTATCCAGAAATGGCAAGGCTAGGCTAATAACACTATCACACCTAGAAAAACCCATGCAAATATAGAAAAGAACCACATGGAATACCATGCATGCCAGATCTAGCAAGGAAATCACACATGCAAATCGATACCTTCCAAGAATCATGTTGTAGTTGCTTGATTCCTACTCCTCCTTACTTGCTTCCTCCTTCCTACTTTCTCTCCTTTCTTGGTCCAACGAAAAAATGATCCAAGAAAATCTAAGTGTCCAAGAGTGAGAGAGAGAATAATGAGAGAGCCATAAGTGTGAGAAAAATCTTGCCAACTAATCCTCATAAGATTTTTTTATCAATAAGGCCTCTATTTTCTTCATTTTCCTCCTCACATGCAACCCGTGACCTTTCATCTCCCTTTTCTCCTAATTTCCATTATTTTCACAAATAAATGTGCCAAAAATATGTGTTTCCTCTTTAATGCCTTATTCATTGCCTTTGCTAATTTCCCTTAGTCATAATAATCGAAATAAACACCCACTAGGATTTTTTGCCCACCATTCAGCTTGGAATACATGTCCCATCAATCGTGGTTATTATTTTTAATTTTATCAATTGTAATTTTCACTAGGGATGTTACAGACATTTTGAACATTGGAACTGATCATGGGGTTGAGTTGTTGTGAATTAATGAATGTTTACATGTTTTGTACTTCATTTTTGGATTCATATTTTCTTGTTGTTTGATAATTTTATTTTGATCATGGCCATGCTACCATGTGTTGTTATTATATGTTCTTATGGTGATATTTTATTTTTCTTTGTTTCTTCTTTGTTTCTTTTCTTTTTTGTTTTGGTCTTGGTGGTTGTTTGGTGTGGAAATAAATGGAGCTCTGGAGAGGAGCTAACTAAAACCCAATTGGAAGTATAAGACCTTGATTAAATTCAACCATGTGTATGAATAAATGATAGTGGATGGTAGAAGAAGTGGATAGACTTGTCAGATGGACTAATTGGGTCCATGAGAACAAATGGATAGTAACATGATAGCCATGAGAATGTCATAAAAAGGGAATTTTTCTCAACTTGATAGTGCATGACTGATGTGTATATATAAATTATTTAACTTATGATGTAATGAAGGTATGGTGATGTTGATGGTCCGAATTTCATTGGTTGAGAATCAACATAGAAACAAGATATGCAGTTAATTTTTAAAATATCATGATTTTTTTTGGATGGTGTTGTCATTGATTTCAACCCATGGTGTTGACTGGGTTTTACTTTTACCAATAACATGTGTCATTGATGTTGAATGGATAGTGAACGCTTCTCAGTAATTTTCAGGTTACATCTAGATAGCAGTTAGATTGTTGGATGGTTTAAAACCCAAGTCCTAGGGTTTAGGTTCTCTGGACTGAGGATGTCCCTATTTTTTTGATGGTTTTTGAAGGGTTAAATAATTTAATTTGGATTTGATATCCATGTCATTGTATTCTCCTCGAAGAGATATTTTCGATGGTATGTGGTATGCCACATCGTTCCTCTTAGTTAGAGAGATAAGTGAGTTTGAAGGTTAAAACCCCAATTAGTGGGCTAAAACCCCAAAATAAGGTGACTTGGCACATTTCTATTATTTGTAGGCACCTAAAATTAAGATTAAGGGTTTCTTTCCATACTTTGTGGAGATATTATCCTAATGAAGTGCTTCAAGCCACTATGCACCCATATAACTCCTACATCTCATTAAAAAGCCTAATATATTTAGGTAGTGCATATTCCTTAAGGAATAAGAAAAAAAATACACAATATTTAGCAATTAGAATTAAAAACTAATAATTTGTTAAAACCCTAAATTTATCCTTCAATGTTCACCCTAGAAGCCTCTCTCAACTCTATAAAAAGAAATCTCATATATCCTCCAAAAGAAGACATTGTGTAATTTTCACTATAACTTTGTTTCTATGAAGCTTAAGAAGCTAAAAAAAAACCCATTTTAACTGAAATCCTAATGAGCCTCATGACCAAATTTCAAATCTTTGTTTGCTACATTTTCGTATATATGATCTGAGGAAGTTAGGGTTTTTGCAGGCTCCTGAATTCCATGTCAAACAAGTGACCTTGGGGAAAATTTCATAACTTTCTCTCTGAGAATTGGATTCAAATTTCATAAAAAGTGACAGAAAGAGGACAGAAATTAGTGTTTTGGATATATTTTTCAGGGCCAAAGGTCGATACAGTGACACGTGGCACTTTGTACAATTTTTCTCTACTGAACCACTCTATAATCAGGTCATCATGGGAGATTGGGCATAATTATTTCTTGAAGAATCCAATCTTGATCAGACATATGGGGTTGGAAATAGGACTCAGAAGGATACCAGAGGACGAAATTTTAGACCATGGAGATCCAAAATTGCATAGATACAACAAATTTGATATCGAGCTCCTAGAAGGAAAAAAAAGGGTAGCAATTACTGAAGGGAACATCCTCTAGTTATAAAACCTATTGGAGAAGGATGGATTGCAAGGTTGGAGTAGTCAAACAATGTGCTTACATATATGTTGGTAGCTCTCTTGGGAAAAATTTTGAGAGCATTGATTGCTGGGAATTGGGATGACTTGAGACACCTTGGTTATGCCATCATTTGATAGCAGTGCGAGAGAGTTGTTGCATTGTGTGTAGCCTGATATGATGATGAAAGTGATACAAAATTGATAAATATTAATTCATGAGTAGTGTGATGAATTTTTTTTTAGGACTATTCATTTGTGAAGTGACATTTTGTAGTAACCGGTAGTTATACATTGATTTGTAGTGACGGTGATATACGGTGTGCAGTGACAATGATACAGTGATAGCTTGATGTGAAACTTTGTGTAGTGATCAGTTTGTGGGAACATTGATCATTGTCTACCAGGATTCTATATTTATTCTACATCTTCCTTACCACTATTCTACATTGATTCAGAGTACAGGGGGTCCAGTGTGAAAATTGTGAAACGTGATCTACCGACTCTTCTAGGTGATTGGAGACACCTTCAGGTTGTGGCCTGAGAACACTTCAAGGCGGCAGGGTGGTGCTAGGGAAATTTTTGGCTTGTGCAAGGTGTTTTGGCATCCATTCAGTTGTGGTTGATAAAGGGATAGGGAAGTGAAGCATACTTTTTGACAGAAGCTAGTAAGCAGAGTGTTTGGGCACTCATAAGGTTTTGGCCTGATCTATAGGGAATTGCAGCATCCTTTTGGTTGTAGCATGATATTAGGGTTTAGTAGCATCCTACAGGTTGTGGCTTGAGAATTAGGGGGTTTATGCATCCCTCATTTGTAGCTTAAATCTTGATGTAAGTAATATTTCTTTTAAATATAGAAGAATACAATTATTAGAGAAGCATTCGGTGATTTGACCTAGAGGGGGTTTTCCATCTAGAAATATATGTGTCCATTGTTTTATCTTTCTGAATTGTTGTATGGTGTTGTTTACTATTGATTATTTTTTTTAATTTTTGAATAGGAACATTGATAATAAATGAGGAATAACTAATTCTCCGAAAAGGATTAAAAAGTGAAAATTGTTAATAAATATTGATTCACCCCCCGCTCTTAGTATTTCCAACAATTGGTATCAGAGCTTGGTTCCTTCAGTAAAAAGTTAATTGCTGGAAGGCAGTTTTCAAACCATAGATATGGGAAAGCCAAATAAGCGAGTTGCAAGGATTTCAAAGGAATGTACAAGTGCAACAAAATCTGAAGAAAGCAAGTATTGTCTACCAATACCTGATTTTTATGTAGATAAATACTAGATGTGGGAATCCAGGATGGAAGTACATTTACAAGCACGTGAAGTATGGGAATCAGTTTTCTCTGAGGACACATCTACCGATGAAGATAAAAGTTATAATTCAAAGGCCATGAATATAATTTTGAATGTTTTTCCAAATTATGTGAAAACAAAAGTTGGTCAATGTTCAACAGATAAATATATCTGGGAAAAGCTTCATAATATCTATTCAACAAAGAAATCAGTTCAAGATGTTATTGAACATTCAGATTCTTTTGATCATGATGAAGAAATTGAAGAAATGACTCAGGAAAACTTTCAAAATGTAGTTATCAAAGTGATAAAGGAACTCAAAAGTCAAAAGGAAAGGACAAGGCTTTTGGAATCAGAATTGAAGGCAACAAAAGAAATCATCAAGGAAAATGAAGTGTCTAAGAAGATGATTAACAGTCTTAGATCTCAATTGGAATAATTCAAGAATACAAAGACACAAGACTTCAAGAGAGAAGTCCAAATAAAGCAACAAGAACTTGACACAGCCTTTGCAGAGATTAGTAGGATCAAAAAACAGATGCAGGAAGAAAAAATTGAAAGAAAGGAATCTGATCAAAGATACATATATGTAGTTGACTAGAAGAAAAAGAAATTGGAAACCTCTTCAACTGAACTAAGAAAGCTTAGGATTGAGATCGAGAAGAAGAAGGAACATATATAGGTTCTCAACAGAGAAGTATAGAAGATCACATTTCTCAAGCTACAGGTTGAGGAGGCAGAAAAAATAAGGGAGACCTTAAAAATATGGTCTCAAGAAGATCTTGCTCAAAATCAAGAATAACTTGATGCATCGCTTGATGAGATCAACAAAATCAAGGGATCACAAAAAGAAAACTTCCAAGATAAGAAATATGAAGAAGAAAAAATGAAGGCAATTAAAGTTATTAAATCACCAGTTGATGAAGGTAGAGGTTCCACATCTTTACAAGATGATCCTAAGAAGGAAGTTGATCAGAATGAAAATCCAAAGAAGAATGTTGAAATTCCAAAAACCAAGACCAAAGCAGTCAAGAACAAGGAACAACAATAGACTACAACACTTCCTCCAAAGAAGAATGATAAATCTTCCAGGTATGTTTGTTTATTTAATTGTTATTATTTTTCATGTGCTAACTATGAACATATGGCTAGGGATTTTGAATTTTTTGACAGGTACAATCATTATCTGCAAAATCCTAGAAGCAAGTTTATAGCATCACGAAACAGGTTCCATGATGATTTTGTCAGCAGATAATATATGCCAGATGGGAAAAACATTGAATGTTTCAAATTCCATAACTATGGCCATAAATATCACGATTGCAGATATCAGATGGAATCACCTATGAGCAAAATTTAATTCTTAAAGTGTCATAAATATGGACACATAACTCAAGAATGAAGGTACAATCCTGATAAGGAATGTTACAAATGTCATAATCATGGACACATAGCTCGTCACTGTAGGAACAAAATGGAATCAATCATGAATATTGATGACAATAATAAGAAGGTTTGGAAGAAGAGACAGGTACAAATACAAGAAGAACAAGTAAAGAATCAGCAAGAAGTGCAGAAAGACAAGAATGTCTCAACATTTATTCTCTCAGGATTTGTAACAGGTAATGAGGAATCAATAGTTGCTTCAGATAATGACTCAAGTCAATATGGTTCATTAAAAAATACACTATTTTGAACAACCTGGCTCGTTGAATCCTTGTTTTGAAGAGGGGGTGTTTATACAGTAGTATGTGGCACAGGTCTACCATTGGCAGACAAACAGCATTGATAGAATTGTAACTTCAGGACGAATGTTTCAAATCCATAACAAGTTTAGGGTGATAAGAATAGTTAAAGGCTTACATGTCTTCAGAGATTTCCATAGGAAGGTTTCTTGTCAAGGGGATCACATGCAAGTTTAAAATCCACAAGGATCGTTATTGACATATTATTACAAGAAGGCTTCTCGTCAGGGAGAGCACGGGAAGATAACAAGTCCACATGAAGCAAGAAAATTCTCAGGGGGAGTAAAAATTTTCCATTGATGTCAAATGGGGAGAGAAAACCTAAGAAGGAGATTGAAATCTCGAGAAGGAGGTAAAGCATGAAGTCAAGGAGAGTTTTACTCGCAAGAGGAGTACGTGTGTTTCCATCAATGACAAATGGGGAGATTGTTGGATGGTGTTGTGACTTGTCATTCATGTCAACCAATGGAGTTGACTAGGTTTTACTTTTACCAAAAACACCAGTCATTGTTGTTGAATGGATAATGAATGCTTCTCAATAATTGTCAAATTACATCTAAATAGCATCTACACTGTTGGATTATTGAAAACCCAAGTCCTACGTTTTGGGTTCTCTGGAATGAGGATGCACCCTAAATTTTTCAAGGGATTTTTAAGGGTTAAATCATTGAGTTTTTCTTGGATATCCATGTCATTGGATTTTCCTCGAAGAGAACTTTCGGTTGGTATGTGGTATACCACATGGTTCCTCCTTGTTAGAAAGATAAGTGAGTTTGAAGGTAAAAACCCTAGTTGGTGGGCTAAAACCCCAAAAGAAGGTTAATGGCACATTTCCATTATTTTTAAGCACCTAAAATTAAGATTAAGGTTTTATTTCCATAATTTTTGGAGATATTATCCTAATGAAGTGCTTCAAGCCACTATGCACCCATATAACTCCTACATCTCATTAAAAAGCCTAATATATTTAGGTCATGCATCTTACTTAGGGAATATGAAAACAAAATACACAATATTTATCAATTATAATTAATAATTAATAATGTTTTAAAATCCTAAATGTCTCCTTCAATGCTCACTATAGAAGCCCCTCTCAACTCTATAAAAAGAAGGCTCATATAACCTCTAAAACAAGACATCGTGGAATTTTCACTATAACTTTGTTTATACGAAGCTTTGGAAGCTTAAAAAAAAATCATTTGAGAAAAAATCCTGATGAACCTCGTGACCAAATTTCAAATCTTGGTTCACTATATTTTCTGAGATATGATTAGAGGAAGTTAGGGTTTTTGCAGGCTCTCGAATTCCATGTCAAACAGGTGACCTTAGGAAAATTGTCATAACTTTCTCTCTGAGCATTGGATTCAAAATTAGTAAAAAGGGACAGAAATTGGACATATTTTAGTTTGTTTTGTATTATTTTCAGGGCCAAAGTTCAATACATTGACACGTGGAAATTCTTACAATTTAGCTCTACTAAACCATTCTATAATTAGGACATTGTGGGAGATTGGGCATAACTCTTTCTTGAAGAATCCAATCTTGATCAGACCTATGGGGTTGGAAAGAGGACTCAGAAGGATACTACAGGATGCGATTTCAAACCTTGGAGATTTGAAATTACATATACACAATAGATTCAATATTGATCTCCTAGAAGGAAACAAAAAGGGTAGAAATTAGTGAAGGGAACATCCTCCAGTTATGTAACCTATTGGAGAAGGTTGAATTGTAGGGTTTGAACAGTCAAACAACATGAATACATATATGCTGGTAGCTCTCTGGGAACAAATTTTGAGAGCATTGATTGCAGGGCATCAGGATGACTTGAGACACCTTGGGTTATGTCATCATTTGATAGCAGTGCTAGATAGTTGTTGCATTGTGTGCAGCCTAATAGGATGATGACATTGATACAACATTGATGACTATTCATTCATGAGCAATGTGATGACAATGTTTTGATGACTATTCATTTGTGAAGTGACATTTTTTGGTAGCCTGCAGTTATACAGTTATTTGCAGTGATAGTGATATACAGTGTGCAGTGACAGTGATACAGTGATAGCTTGATGTGGAGCTTTGTGCAATAATCAATTTGTGGGAACAGTGATCAGTGGCTACCAGGATTCGATATTTATTCTACATCTTCCTTATATTTATTCTACATTGATTCAGAGTACAAGGGGTCCAGTGTTAAAATTTTTAAATGTGATCTACCTACTCTTCTAGGTGATCGAAGTCACCTTCAAGTTGTGGCCTGAGAAAAATTTAGGGCGGGAGGGTGGTTTTGGGGAAATTTGTGGCTTGCATAGGTTTTTTGGCATCCATTCAGTTGTGGCTAATAAAATGACATGGCAGTGAAGCATCCTTTCTGATAGCATCTGGTAAACAGAGTGTTGGGGCACTCATCAAGTTGTGTCCTGATCTACAGGGCGTTGTGGCATCCTTCTGGTTGTAGTAGGAGATTATGGTTTAGTAGCATCCTACATGTTGTGGCCTGTGAATTAGGTGGTTGATGCATCCCTCAATTGTAGCTTAAATATTTATGTAACTAATATTTCTTTTAAATATAGAAGAAGACCATTACTAGAGAAGCATTCGGTGGTTTTGACCCAAAGGAGGTTTTCCACCTAAAACTCTATGTGTCAGTTGTTTTATCTTTCTGCATTATTGTGAGGTGGTGTTTTCCGTTGATTATTGTTTATAATTTTTGAATAATAACATTGATAATAACTGAAGAATAAGAAATTCTCTGAAAAGGATTAAAAAGTGCTAATTACTAAGAAATGTTGATTCACCTGCCCTCTCAGTCTCTCCAAAAATTGTGTGATGGAATAGGAGTATAATTTCATTTTCCATTTTTTATTGACACAACAAGGTTATTTAATAGGTTCAATTTTTCATGTAACACCATTGGGCGAGTGGGTAGGAATGGACTATTGTTGATAAGTATGTTGTAATAATTCTCCTAAAAATTATGGTGAGCATGAGTGAAAAATGACAAAGTTTGAAAAATAGTAGCATCTTAACAGTGTGGATGAGGACATGTTGAGATAAATAAACTTCTAAATATCACAACAACATAAAATATCAGTTGATAATGCTAGTAATGGCAGCATGGTAAAAGAAAGGAATTGGGTGAGTAATTCCTTTGTGCGGAGTAATAAATGCATTCCATGAATGGATACAAGAGATTATCTTAACCTTGACTTTATTTTAAATATGTGAATATGTGTTATACTCATGAACACGTTGGTGATTAAATTAATGTATGAAATTCCATTGTATTTGATAGGTTTTTTTTTGTAATATTCCTAAATTAGCTGCAGCTAATAGGAATATTAATTTTGACTTGTTTATTTTGCATTTCATGTATTGATGAATAAATTGTAATGGAGGACATGTAAAACTCCTGAAAATCAAGAATAAATCAATGCCTATGTGAACAGAGACATATCTGGGTTATGTAAATAAACTCTTACAGGTGTGAAAGGGTCTAAATCACAAAAGTGGATCCTATTTGACCAAGTCAGCAGCACAGTCTAGATGCATTGAACCTCCTTGAGGGACAGCGCAGTTTTAGAAGGAGCTTCTAAATGTGAAAAGAGCTAAACTAATAAAGTGGTTTAGGGTTTTGACAGGAATCCAATATTATAAAAGGAGGAGGAGAGCAACAAGGAAAAGGTTGTTGAATATTATCATTTCACAAGGAATTTTCTACTAGACATCCCTTGTTGAGCATTCTTGTTCAGGAATCCCACCTCCTTCCTTGAGCAGCTCTTGGAGGATAATTGTGCTAAACTTGCCCACTCTTAGGCTTGGGCCAAGCTTCACCTTACATTAAATCACTGCTCATGTTGAGGGTTGGGTTGTCTTGTGAGCTGCAGCAAGTGGAAGACTAGATCTGCTTAGATCTAGATGATAGCAGTGGCTCTTCTCAGTGAGTGTGTCTTTTAACCTCTTGGAAGAGTTCATTTGCTGATTGTGCTTCAGATCTACATCTTGGAAGTAGGCCAAATCATTCTCAGAAGCTAAAACTTTTTTCTTCTCTCTAAGATAGCATTATTTGCAGATCTACAACTGCAAGGTGTTTTTCTTGCTTTTTGGAGGAGAGATCTCCGGTGTTGGGATTCTTCCTTTCACTGTGGTGATCCATGGATTGGCCATCCAATCCATGTTTTTTTCAGATCTGATCTTCTGTACCACTACATTATGCAGAAATTTCTGAATCATTCTGCAGATTTGCATACTTAGATCTCAGATCTACTTTCGGTGCTTCATGCTTTGAGCAAAACCCCAAGGGGAATGTATAGATCAACCTATCTTGTACATGGATCTATATTGGATATAAATTTTTGTGTAAATATCTGATATAGATCTGAAGAATTAATAAATTTCTGCTTCATCCCTAAAAATAATGCTGTCATGGTTCTACAGTCTTTTCTCATGTGTTGCGGCACTTCTTTTGGGGCCTTCCTTTATAAAAAGATCTGTTTTTCTTAGTCTAAATCATTTGAATCTTATTATGAGTTTCCATAATGATTTTCATGCATAAAATCAGCTAATCCCTTCAGAAATTCACATTTTAGAAGCTTCATTAATTTCTGCATACTCCAAGTCATGGGAATTGAGGGTTTTCTAGCCTAGTCGGGAATGGAGGAACTGTTTAACATAGAAAAACGCATTTTTTTTGCTGAAATTTTTCATGGAGGTTCCATATATCCTAAGCTAACATATCCCAGATTTTTTTCCCTTATTTTTATGCAAATATCAGAATACACTCATTTTAGGGCCAAAATCATCACTTTTAAACACCTTTTTGCCCATGAAATGCTGTATAAAGTTGCTGCTGTTTTATTTATTGAATGATATGCATTATAAAATATTTTATGAGATTTTTTGATGCTTCGTAACCAATATTTTGTCAAATATTTCTTAATTTCTAGATTTGGAACATTACAGTGGTATCGGAGCAAGATCTTTGGCTCAGCCTATGGCTTCAAGCCAAAGTGTTGTACAGAAAGGAGAAAGGTCAGAATGATGAAGAATATTGTTTTATTCTCATCAGCTTTCATATCTAAGAATAACCTCTCCAAGGAGGTTGAATAAGAAGGAGAAAGAAGAAGCAGTGAAACTCCTAGAAAGTTTCAAGAGAAGAAAGATCTTCGATCAGATCTACAAGATCTATACATGAGGAAAATTCTAATCCTAATCTCATGGATAAGTGCACTTAGACATATCACTTAAGCTTCAAATTTATTTCAGTAATTTCTTCATGAAGAGGAAGAAAGGAGGTGTATCTAAGAAGGAGACACTTAGGGAGTATTTGGAGGAGTATGAAGCTCAATCCAAGGAGTTCAAAGATGATTTGAATTTCCAAGTGTTCTGCAAGATCAAGGAGAGAAAAGGCACAAAGAAGGAGCAGCATTACATAGGTAGATTCTATCTATCTATCTTTGATGGATCACCTAGATGTCCAGTCAGGGTTCGGGTGGAGGAGCTAAACATCTTTGTGCAACAACATCAAGTCTTTGAATTTGAAGCCATCAAAGTAGCAGCACTGCATTTTGAAGGTAAAGCATATGCTTGGTGGTTGTTTGAGTCCTTTTCCTTGAAGAATGAAAATACACCTACTTATGCAAGGTTTATTGCAATATTGATAGAAAGGCTTGATAAAGCCCCATGTGTAACATCTTCTGTTGACACTATCAAACCATATCAGTCAAATATTTTGCATGAGTTGGAAGGGTCTATGAATACAACTCCATTTCTGAAGACCATGGAAGAAGGTGTGAGTAAGTTTGATGCCTTGCCAAGGGCAAGATCTCATTGAATGAATGGATCTCTTCTCAAGAAGGAAGCATGAAGATTCCTCCTTCACTAGATGACCAAGATCTAAGGTCATTTGTTGATGATGAGGCAATTTTAGTTATTGGAGAGGAGAAAGGGGAGGCAGGAGATAACACAATCATGACAATGGCACCTCAAGCACCTCATGAAGAGAGGTATGGAGCACTTGCTCCAAAGAAAATAACTCTTGCACTCTTGCAAGGAGTTCTAAAAGATCTCACACATGGAGATCTTGATACAACACAAGAGAAGCATGCATCATCATTGTCAAATGATGAAGTCTTGAAGATAGAAGGAGGAAGAGAGGAGGAAGAGCATCTTAAGAATAAGAGAATATACCTTTCTCTATTTCAAGGGTTGGAAGACCAAAGAAGGCAAGAGAATCCATGCAGCAATGGTAGGGGAAAATTTGTCCACCTACATCCACATTCTTCTCTATGCCTTGATGCTCCTTTGCAAGGAGGCATTCCACTAGGAAGACCTCCTGATTGGAGGAAAAATAAAGTGTTCTCTCAACTATGGGCAGCATTTTCATACTTGGCTAATTAAGGAGCCTTGGGAGAAGCAAGCACAGTGCAGGGGATCTTTCATGAATTCAGAAAAGAGGTAAGCAATTTTCTGAAATAGGACATTGTTATCTTCCATTCATTCATTTGCGCTGAGAAATGAAAGATCAAAAATATATGATGGTATGGATATGAGGATACATGGCAAAACCATATCTTTGGGGCAGCCCATGGTCTTCTCATGTACAAAAGAGATTTCTGAACATGACAAGAGGATGTTAATACTCTTGCATGCATGGGCCAAATTGAGGAAGTATTGGAGGATAAGAACTTTCCAAGGGGAAGTTGATTTCCACATGCTTCAATCTTGTCTTGAGCAAGATTAGCTGCAAGGGAGGTAACAAAAGAAATTTTATGGGACTCCAACATGTGACCTTGGAATCAAGTATGTCAAAGGGGAGAGTCATGACATGATAGGGGCTGCATTTCAGACATCCACAGCGTTAACATTATTGGGGAGCCTAGATCCTTATTGGGATTCTCAACTTTTGATGGAGTAAAGCAAGGACCCTTTCACATGTGAGGTTCTTGATGGGAAGGTAATGGATGGGAAGTATAAGGTAGTTGGAGGAGTCATCTATTTCCATGATCAGATTTATTTGGTTAAAGGCTCCAAGCTCAAGGAGAAACTGTTGAATGCAACCTATGAGATCCTGCTTTCCAAACCCACTGGTTTCATTGGAGCATATCATACTATCTTGGATGGATTCATGTGGGAGAATTTCAAAGAGGAGGTGCACTCTCATATGAAGAAGTGCATGGACCATTTTTTATATGAGGAGGAACATAGCTCTTGGGAAGAATTATCATCCACACCTCCTTATTCATTGAGTGTGAGAGGAGGCTCATCCATGAGCAACCTTGCTGATTTTAAACAAGTATATGAAAAATATTATATTTTTGAATCTCATGATTTATACTTGTATTTTTCTAACACTTATTTGCAGGGCTTTGCTCCAAGAGGGAGCACTATTTATGATGGGCTTCATGAGCCACTTGAGGCCATGAACTTTATTGATGATGATCATCCTTTAGAGGATCTTGGAGGGGAGGCACACTTCCCATGGTGTGACTCCTTTACACCAATCATAAAACACATTCTCCAAGCATGCAAGAAGGATGGGGCAGCAAGCAAGTGTTGGAGGAAACACTTGTCATCTTCTATTCTATGGCAGTTGAGGGTAAAACTGTGTTGGTTGCACATGAGGATGCATCTTCCTTCTCCTTTATCATATATGGCAGCTAGCATGATCTTAATCATGATTCCACATGCTGAATATGTTCTTATTCTTGGGAACATGGTTGGAGGAGAGACACATTTGTGGAATGTGTCCTTGGGGAAAGGAGCTTCCCACATTCTTTGCACTACATGTTCTAGGGGGAGCATGGGAGACCATATGGCCACTATAGCACATTACTTGTCTCTTTATGATGTGGACCATATGATTTTAATTAGCACTTGGAGCATGCCTCTCATGGGCATTTGGGAGGAGCTTCACTATGAGTTACCACGCTGGAAGGTAATTCATTTCATTTGGATGATAGCATGGAGGTAGAAGACCTTCATTGAATGTGAAATTCCCCATTATGACCATCACTTCTATCTTGATGAGGCCATGGATCAGCAAGAAGGTTTCCATATAGACCTTCCTTTACTTCATAATAAGAGCTATTTGGTTTATCTACCAAAGGCCACTTTGCACACATGGGAGGAACCATTGGGAAATGGAATTATTGTAGAAAATTTGAAGCAATGGTGGAGACTGTTGAAGGAGGAGACCACTAGAAGAAGGGGGGAGATTTTTCAGCACCCTTGCAGTTGCTTGAGGACAAGCAACATTTGGGTGGGGGAGACTGTAATATTCCTAAATTAGCTACAGCTAATAGGAATATTAATTTTTCCTTGTTTATTTTTCATTTCATGTATTGACGAATAAATTGTAAAGGAGGACATGTAAAACTCCTAAAAATCAAGAATAAATCAATGCCTATGTGAACAGAGACATATCTGGGCTATGTAAATAAACTCTTGTAGGTGTGAAAGGGTCTAAATCACAAAAGTGGATCCTATTTGACCAAGTCAATAGCGCAGTCTAGATGCATTGAACCTCCTTGAGGAACAACATAGTTCTAGAAGGAGCTTCTAAATGTGAAAGGAGCTAAACTAATGAAGTGGTTTAGAGTTTTTCCAGGACTCCAATATTATAAAAGGAGGAGGAGAGAAAAAAGGAAAGGGTTGATGAAGATTATCATTTCACAAGGAATTGTTTGTTAGACATCCCTTGTTGGGCATTCCTGTTCAAGAATCCCACCTCCTTCCTTAAGCAGCTCTTGGAGGAGAATTGTGCTAAACTTGTCCACTATCAGGCTTGGGCCAAGCTTCACCTTACATTACAGTGCTGCTCATGTTGAGGGTTGGGTTGTCTTGTGAGCTGCAGCAAGTGGACAACTAGATCTGCTTAGATCTAGATGATCGCAGTGGTTCTTCTCAGTGAGTGTGTCTTTTAACCTCCTGGAAGAGTTCATTTGCTGATTTTACTTCAGATCTACATCTTGGCAGTAGGCCAAATCATTCTCAAAAGTTATAACACTTTTCTTCTCCCTAAGACAATGTTATTTGTAGATCTACAGCTGCAGGGTGTTTTGCTTGCTTTTTGGAGGAGAGATCTCCGGTGTTGGGATTCTTCCTTTCACTGTGGTGATCCATGGATTGGCCATCCAATCCATGTTTGTTTCAGATCTGATCTACTGTACCACTACATTATTCAGAAATTTCTAAATCATTCTGTAGATCTGCATACTTAGATCTCAAATCTACTTCCGGTGCTTCATGCTTTGAGCAAAACACCAAGGGGAATGTATAGATCAGCCTTTATTGTACATGGATCTATATTGGATATAAATTTTTATGTACAGATCTGATATAGATCTGAAGAATTAATAAATTGCTGCTTCAGCCCTAAAAATAATGCTGTCATGGTTCTACAGTCTTTTCTCATGTGTTGCAACACTTCTTTTGGGGCCTTCCTTTATGAACAGATTTGTTTTTATTATTCTAAATCATTTGAATATTATTCTAAGTTTCCATATTGATTTTTATGCATAAAATCAGCTAATCCCTTCAGAAAATCACGTTTTAGAAGCTTCATTAATTTCTGCATACTCCAAGTCATGGGAATTGAGGGTTTTCTAGCCTAGTCGGGAATGGAGGAACTGTTTAACATAGAAAAACGAATTTTTTTTTGCTGAAATTTTTCATGGAGGTTCCATATATCCTAAGCTAACATATCCCAGATTTTTTTCCCTTATTTTTATGCAAATATCTGAATACACTCATTTTAGGGCCAAAATCATCACTTTTCCCCACCTTTTTGCCCATGAAATGCTGTATAAAGTTTCTGCTGTTGTATTTATCGAATTATCTGCATTATAACATCTGTTATGATATTTTTTTACAATGCATAACCAATATTTTATCAAATATTGCTTAATTTCCAGATTTGGAACATTACAGTTTTCAGGAATCATTCTTGTGGATAAATGATTGGTTATGCTTATATGAATTTGATGAATATATGAATGGAATGTTTGGGATAACATAATGAATTTATCCAATGAGATTACTTTTTGAGGAATCCATTAAGAACGTGTGAATTCTCGTTTTTGTTTATTATTATAACCATGTGATTCTGACAATTATATTCCCATGAATGTTTCATGTTTATGACTATGAAATTCTTAAGGTTATGTCAGGAGATACATTAATTAATAATTTTAATCATTGGTCAAATGATTGGACATGAATGCCACTAAGTGTTGTGCTTGGGCTGAGAAAACACTCAGTACTAACTACTAATTGGAATCATCTTGGTCAAAGGATTGGTCATGCATGTCACTGAGTCTTGTGTGTGGAGCTGAGAAAAAACTCAATGTAGAGATTTTAGCTACTTCCACCACCTAAGTGTCGAATAATCACACCTACCTTGTCATAGGTGTGATTGAGGATAATAATACTACACAAAATGTGGGGTTTATTGAGCTTGGAGGATAGGTATATTACCCAAAATGTGGTGTTACTTGAGCCTGGGGAGACTGTGATGATAATGGGGGGTGTGATGGGATTTGTGGTAATGTGAAATGGTGGCAAATAATATTCCCCTTGACAAAAAAGTACTTGGATTGTAGTTACCATGATCTCTAGGAGGTGAGTGAGAGGGGGGTCTTATTTATACCTATACTAAAATAATGCAAGAAGTAGTGTGATAGCTATTAGGTGCTTTGTCATGGGGGTGAGAAACAGTTAGTGATAGTTAAAGACTAAATTGGTTGAAGACTGTTTGGAGAAAGAAATCCACACTAATTATTGTGCCTTGGGGTTGAGAAAGCACTCAATGTTGGTAATGCCATTTGTGGAATTTTGTGTAATAACCACACTAAGTATTGTGCCTTGGGACTGAGAAAATAATCAGTGATTGGTAATGCCATCTATGAAATTTTTTTTAATAGCCACACTAAGTATTGTGCCTTGGGTTTGAGAAAATAAATTGTTATTGGTAAAGCCATTTGTGGAATTTTTTTTAATATCCACACTAAGTACTGTGCATTGGGGCTGAGAAAAAACTCAGTGATTGGTAAAGCCATCAGTGACATGTTTTTTAAGAGCCACACTAAGTATTGTGCCTCGGGGTTAAGAAAACGCTCAGTTATTGGTAAATCCATCTACAACATTTTTTTTAATAGCCACACTGAGTGTTGTTCCTTAGGGTTGAGAAAAAAATCAGTGCTGGTAAATCCATCTAAGGAATTTTGTTTAATAGCCACACTGAGTGGCCAATTTGGAGCTATGATGTCTTTTGTGCATTGGGGTATGAGAAAACATTCAGATAGTTAAGCTTGAAGACAAAGTCAAAGAAGAAAATAGGAAATAGAGATAAGTATCAATTGTTCAATTTAATAAAATTTCCAATTATTACCATTATTTAGTTTCATTTAAGGCTTTGGATGCATTGGTTGGAAATTAAGATCTAATGATTTTTTATGTGATCTGAATTGAATTAAAATTGCAGGGTTCACCTCATGAATACATCTACTAATAGAAGTATGATTTAAATTTTTTTGAAAATTTCTTATGATGAATCTCAGAAAACTGGGATATCTATGATGTTGGAAAATCGTGGAACTACTAGCATGAGCATATGTGGCTAACTGTGATCAAATGACAACAACTTGAAGTTGTCAGAGTACGCAGCACTATGTTTGAGTTGAATACTTTAGGAACAAGGACATTGTGAAGACACTAGAACCCATTCATATGCATTGAATGCCAGGAAGTATGTCATGAATGATATGAGTATGTTAAAGCCTTTTCTTGGGAAAAGAATCCTTACCAATGGATGGATAGCTTGAGGGACTAGGAAGAAGACAATGGGATGCCTGAACTTTGAAGGTGAGTGACTACATAGAAAGAAGAACCAAATCACCTATGGGTTTGCGAAGTAGAGAAGGGGATTTCATAATTTAAAAAATAAACTAGTTTTAAAGATTCATGGCAATATTAATTGGGATCGGGGGAACATTAGGAGTGTCTCAAGAAACATTGAGCTGAAAATTTTCAGTAAGGAATCATTGAGCATAGTGGATAGTAGTGCTAAACATAGGAGGAAAACAACACTCTATAAATCAATAGTAAAAGTTGGATTATGTGCATTTAAATCACTGTGAACTATAAATAGCCATTGAGAAAATGGTTGATTTAATGGGGTTTTATACCCACAAATTTATCGGGTAAGAAAATGGGAATGTAAATGTAACTCTAAATGATTTTTATTTATAAAGCTCAATGTTAAGTCTACATTCAAATATAGAAAACCAGGGATGGTGTTCCTTTAAGGGGGTGGGGATTTTGACATCCCATGTGGTTAACCCCCCTTGTAAACATGATTATGAATATTGTTCATGAAAATAATGTGAAATAATGTAATACATATATTTATTGGGGAGAGGACATGAATTAAGAGCTTGAGTGTAGAATTTATTTAGGAAATTGCTTAAGGAAATAACTAAAGTCATAGGTGCAATTAAGAATCTATATAACTTCCTATAGAAGAAAGGGAAAATGGTACAAGAAATAAAAAAATGATATGGGGGCTCCTACATAGTAGGATGAGACCTATTGTCCCTATTCATGGAAAATCATGTTTGTATGGTCAACACGACAAGCAGAAATAGGGAGGATGGGGGGGGGGAGGGGTTTGGCCCATGTACAGAGAGAAAACAAGTAGTTTTGGGTCGTATGGAAACCTGCGCACTTAGACGAGACTATATTTTTCTTATGAAATGTGTTGAAATGGACAACACATAAGGGGAAGTGCAAGAGACAAGAAAAATAAGGAACGGAAAGAAGGAAGGGGAGGATTTTAAATACTCAAGAGGAGTGGAGGATGTTGTGTTGGAAGAAATACACACACATAGTGAGAAGACAAGAATAAGGCTTTTGGAGATAACAGTGAGAGAGAGAGAGAGATAACACATAGGTGGATGGTTGCTTGAAGGCATGTCGATATGCCTAACTAATAAATAGAGAGGAATAGTGGGATATTATTGAGGAGAAAGAACCACAATGGTTGGAAAATTATTTTTGGGGTTGCAGGTGGAGTCAATGTTATGTCCCTATATTACTAGTTTACTCCCTTATTTTTATTAGTGTAGCCCCCTTATTGTTATTGTTGTACCCTGTAACCCCAATATTGTTATTATTGTGCCCTTACATTATTATTGTTAGGTCGGCTATGATTGTATTGTGGCCCCATGGACTCCTATATATAGAAGGAGGTTTTGGTCATTTGTATCATCCAAGAATTGTTCATTTATGCAATGCATTGGAGGTTGCCCCCTCGAAGTGGTTGATTTTGAAGGCATTGATCTCTCTTTTCTTCTATTTTTGGAGTTTTTTTCACAACATTTGGTATCAGAGCTTTGGATTGTAGGGTTTTGCTGCTCCAAACAGCTCATCGTGGAATTTTCGTTATAAATTTTTTTCTTCAAAGGTTCAGAAGCTAAAATTTTAGAGCGAAAAGCTAAAATCTTGAGGAACATCTTTGCAAAATTTCAGAGCTTGGTGCACAATATTTTTAGAGATATGATCTATGGAAGTTAGGGCTTTTTTTAGGCTCCTAAATTTAACCTAAATAGGTCATCACGGAATTTTCGCTATAAATATTTTTCTACGAGGTTTCAGAAGCGGAAAGTTTCACAGAGTGAAGCTGAAATTCAGAGGAACATCGTGGAAAAATTTCAGAGATTGATCTGCATTATTTTGGGAGGTGGGATATGTGGAAGTTAGGGCTTTTTTAGGCTCCCGAATTTCATCTCAAAGAGGTGATCATGGTAAAATATGCATAAATCTCTCTTTGAACATTGGATTGGAAGTGGCATAAATTTCACAAACTGTAATTTTCTGTCTATAAATTTCAGAGCCGAAGGAGGAAATAGTGACACGTGGCAAGTCATACAAGTTTTCTCTACTAAACTAGTCCATAACTATGGCATTCGAAAGAGGATTCATAGGGATACCTCAAGACCAAATTTAAAATATTGAAGATCCAAAATCACATAGATAATTCAGTTTCAATATCGAGCTCCTCAAAAGCAAGAAAAAGGTGTGTATTTTTTTCGGATTACATAAGTCTCATTTGAAAAAATTAGTTTTAATTTATTCCAAGGGCATATTGAAGAATAGATATCAGTATTGGGTTCTAAAATTCCCCCTAAAAAGATTCAGCACGCTTTATGCCTTCAGAAGGCTCTACTATGACTCATGAAGACGAAGAAATGCAACATGAGATGTCAAAATTACAAGAGCAAGTGAACCTATCGCAAAGAGCAACAAAAAATGAAATGGAAGTTTTGAAGAAAGGCATGGAAACTAAGATGGATGGTTTTAAGAAAGGCGTGGAAGCTAAGATGGAGGGCATGGAAGATAAGATGGATGACATGGAAGCTAAGATCGATGAAAAATGGAAAACATGAAGAATGATCTAAAAGTACACATCAAAGGTTTGGCAAAGTTGATACAAGAAATGTTTCCTAATGGTGAAAAGATAGTAGAGGAAACTCATGATGAGAACAAAATAAATGTTAGTCATGATTTCATAAACTCTAATTTTGGATAAAAGAACCACCATATTCCAAATATGGATATGAGGAAGTTTGATGTCAAGGATTCTGTAACATGGATACTACAGATGGAGAAATATTTTGATCTCAATAATGTGCAAAACACACAAAAGGTACGCATTGCAACTTTACATTTAGAACAAAATACATTTGTATGGTATCAATGGCTTTGCTCCCATAAAAAAATTGTCACTTGGTCAATTTTTACGGAGGAAATGATAGCACATTACGAGGATACAAAAAGCAACACCTTCTTTAGCCAATTGATAAATCTCAAACAAAAGGGTTCAGTGGTGGAGCACATTGAGGAGTTCCAAAAGTTGAAATAAGGGTAACTGATATTCTAGAGGAACACAAGATTGGTGTCTTCATAGGGACTTTAAAGGATAACATCCAACATGAAGTTCAAGTTTGTGAACCTGATTCATTGGAGAAGGCGTTTAGGTTGGAAATAAAAATTGAATGTAAAATTATGGTGACAAGGAAGCCTACCACTCACATCTATAAAGATGGAAGTATTCCTACTCCTAGACTTCCACAACCTAAAAGGTTGACACCACAACAATTGGAAGAAAAAAGAGCCAAAGGGCTTTGCTACAATTGTGATAGAAAATACATTAAAGGCCATAAGTGTGCTGAGAAGAAATTATTTTACATATATTGTGAAGAGGAAGAAGAAAATGAACAAGAATCTTCAAAAGAAGACGATATACACTAGGAACCAACCCTAGAAGAGGAATAAATGAGTCCGACCATATTGTGTAATTCATTGGCAGGAATTACCACTCCTCAAACTCTCAAGATAGAAGGACATGTCAAGAAGAAAAAGTTAATAGTGTTGATTGATTCGGGTAGTACCCATAATTTTATTCATTGTAAGGTAGCCAAGGAATTGAATTGTTTCCTATACCCAGCACCAGAATGTCAAGTTATGGTTGCAAATTGAAGAACTATAAATTTCTCTAGAAAATTCCATAATATCAAGCTAACCATTGGGGAATATGTATTGAATAGTCCAATTATTTCCATTCCAATGGAAGGTGTTGATTTTGTTCTAGGAGTACAATGGTTACAATCTTTGGGGATGGTTGCTTTTAATTTTCAAGAACTTTTCTTGAAATTTTTTTCAGAAGGAAAGGAATTCGAATTACAGGGTATCGTAGGGAAGTCAGGAAAAATAATAAGCTCTAATGCCATGACAAAGCTTCTGAAGAAATAAAAACGAGGCGTAATTGCACAATTATGCTCACTAGAAGTTCCAACATCAAAATAATCTATTTCTGCAGATCTCCAAAAAGTCTTGGACAATCATTCCAAGGTGTTTGAAACTCCCAAAGGACTCCCACCTATTCGTGATCATGATCATGCTATTCATTTGATTCCAGGAAGTGTTCCTCCAAACATCAAGCCTTATATACATCCTTATGTCCAAAAAAGTGAAATTGAACGTATGATTGCAGAAATGTTAGAGGTTGGTATAATTCAACCTAGTCAAAATTCTTTCTCTGCTCCAATATTGTTTGTGCACAAGAAGGATGGATCATGCCACATGTGTTCGGATTATAGGGAGCCCAATAAGATCACCATTAACGATAAATTTTCCATTTCTGTTGTTGATAAATTATTAGATGAATTACATGGAGCAATTTATTTTACCAAGTTGGATCTTCGTTCAGGGTATCATCAAATTAGAATGAAGACTAAATATATTCCGAAAACATCATTTTGAACTCATGAGGGTCAGTATGAATTTTTTTTCATGCCTTTTGGCCTTACCAATGCACCTTATACATTTCAAGGGTTGATGAATTCCATTTTCAAACCCTTCCTTAGAAAATTTATGCTAGTATTTTTTGATGATATACTAATCTACAGCAGGTCTTGGAAGGATCATGTTCAACATGTTGACAGGGTGCTCAAACTATTGCAGGAGAAACAATTATATGTAAAAACATCCAAATGTTTCTTTGGAGTACAAGAGGTGGAATATCTGGGTCATATTGTATCTCACGAGGGTGTTAAGGTAGACCCTAACAAAATTAAAGCCATTAAGGAATGGAAAGTCCCCACAACCATAAAGTAGTTGCGAGGATTTCTCAGGTTAACAGGGTATTATCGCAAGTTTGTTAATAATTATGGGAGAATAGCACCACCTCTAACAACATTATTGAAGAAAGATGCATTTTCATGGACTCCTGAAGCAAGTAAGGCCTTTGAACATCTTAAAGAGGCAATGTTCCTAGCACCAGTCTTAGGTATGCAGACTTCACAAAAACCTTTTTTGTGGAATGTGATGCCTCAGGAAATGGAATTGGTATTGTCTCAATGCAAGAAGGAAGACCCATTTATTTTGAAAGTCATCCAATCAAAGGAAAGTATTTACAGAAAGCTATTTACGAGAAGGAAATGTTAGCAATACTACATGCACTAAAGAAATGGCGACCTTACCTAATGGGAAGGCACTTCAAGGTAAAAACTTATCATGATAGTCTTAAACACTTTTTGGAAAAAATACTATCTTCAGAAGAGCAGAAAAAATGGGTCACAAAGATTTTGGGTTATGACTTTGAAATAATCTACAAAAAAGGGAAGCTAAATGTTGATGCCGATGCACTTTCAAGAAAGAATGAAGAGGTGGAAGCATTAATTTATGCCATTTCTATTATCCAACCCGATTGGATAACCGAAGCAAGGGATGAATGGAAGAAGGATGAAGAGGTGTGGACACTCATTCAAAAGTTGCAGAAAGATCCTAGTACATCTAATAAATAGAGTTGGAAAAATGATTCCTTATGGTACAAAGATCGCTTATATATTTGTAAGAATTTCCAACTATAAAAAAGGATTCTTTTGGAATTGAACACTTCTCCTTTAGGATGACACTCGAGATTTTTAAAAACTTACCACAGGGTGAAGAAAGAACTTTTTTGAGATGGCCTTAAATATGATATTCAAAATTTTGTGGTTAAATGTTTGGTTTTCCAACAAAATAAAGTTGAGATAATTAAGGCCTCAGTTCTGTTACAAACCTTACCCATTCCAAATAAACATTGGGAGGAGGTTTCAATGGATTTTTATCACATTTTTACCTAAGTCTGAAGGAAAGAGTGTCATCATGGTGGTAGTTGATAGACTTACCAAGTATGCACACTTTTGTGCATTATCTCATCCATTTAAATCAATTACATTTACTACTGCATTTATGGAAAAAATTCAAAAGCTACATAGAAACCCAAATATTATTATGAGCGACAGAGATCCATTTTTACTGGAAATTTTTGGACAGAGTTATTTTCTTGTTTGGGTACTCAATTAGCTCATAGCTCATCTTATCATCCTCAATCCGATGCTCAAACTGAGATAGTGAATAAATGTTTGGAAGTATATATTCGTTGTTTTGTATCTGATAAACAAACATAATGGGTCAAGTGGTTACCTCTCGCTAAATGGTGGTATAACACTTCCTTCCATACTGCAGTAAAAATGACCCCATTTATGGCACTTTATGGATATCATCCATCGTCCATCACATCATATTTAAGAGAAAATTCTAAGGTTCGAGCAGTGGAATATCACATCAAGCATCAACAAGAAGTTCTCCAACTCTTAAAATATAACCTAAATTTGGCACAAAATCAAATGAAACAACAGGTAGATCAACATCGCAGCGAGAGAAATTTTGATGTAGGAGACTAGGTATTTTTACGGCTACAACCATACAAACAAATGTCCCTCAAGCAAGCTAAGAAGGATACTCAATTATCTCCAAAGTATTATGGTCCTTACAAGGTGTTGCAAAATATTGGTACTATGGCATACAAATTAGAGCTTCCTGCGTCTTCGTGAGTGCATCCAGTTTTCCATGTTTCATGCTTAAATAAGGTTATAGGTGAAAATATTCCAGTTCAAACAATATTTCCAGAACTTGATGAGGAAGGAAAAATCATATTGGAACCTGAAGCAGTCACTAAAACAAGAACTCGATAGCTACAAAATCGCTCAATTTCAGAGTATCTCATCAAGTGGAAGAACTTACCCATTGAATATTCTACATGAGAGGATGAGAATTTTGTACAGAAGCACCCAGAGCTACCCAAGCATTGAGGACAACACTTTTTTTAAGGAGAGGGGCATGTTAGGTCCCTATATTAATAGTTTAGTCCCTTATTTTTATTAGTGTAGCCCCCTTATTGTTATTGTTGTACCCCTGTAACCCTAATATTGTTATTATTGTGCCCTTACATTATTATTGTTAGGTCGGCTAGGATTATATTATGGCCCCATGGACTCCTATATATAGAAGGAGGTTTTGGTCATTTGTATCATCCAAGAATTGTTCATTTATGTAATGTATTGGAAGTTCCCCCCTCAAAGTGGTTGATTTCTAAGGCATTAATCTCTCTTTTCTTCTATTTTTGGATTTGGTTTCACAACAGTCACTGTGGAAGCCTAGGACTTATTTTTGCTTTGTTGGTTGGATGAAGCATATTCCCCTGAGATCATCTTTACTCATGCTTTGAATTTGTATTGGGGTGGCTATCTGCAAGAAATATTGTAATCCATATTATCCTATGGTTGCGAGGAGAGTTGAAGTCCCTTCTCTAGTTGCCACTGTTCCAACTTAAACCATATAAGTGTTCATTTTTTGTAAATGTTTGTATTATGAATGACCCATAATGAATATCTCCAGTGCATTCAAGCAGGACCACCAGATTTGTTACATGGCCATGGATAATTAGCTATCTATTTTTATAGAAATTATGGACTAACTGATATGGTGGAGTTGATCTTAAGTATCCTTGCAGGAGAACTGATGGTTGCATGCGTGGTGGTCCTTAATAACTATGAATTATTTTATTGCCTTACACCCCTTGGATGTATTTTTTCAATATGATTTTGAGGGGAAAATAACTTATTCGATAGATGATGGTTATGGAATTCTTGGATTCCCTAAGTATCTCACAAGTTTGCATGTAATTTCCATCAATGGTTACAAGGCTAAATGCATGGTTGTGTGAGCATTTTCATGTGGTGCAACCATACTATTGAATTAAGTTAATATTTTATGTTATGCATGTGACAAGATGCTCATGGTTTTTGTGCTACTAGTATGTTCATATCAATTGCATAGATTTATTGGATGTTTAATTATTCATACATGTGCACATTGTTTTGGTTTGTGGATCGCATGGCCTATATGATATAAGCAGCATGGAGCATCTGCAGATTGGAGATTGATTGTCTCCATGTGTTAAAAAAATTTATCATGGTTTTAATGGACTCTGAATGCTTTAATGGCATTTAATCTTCCTCACTCATGGAATGACTTTATATGCATGGATAGACCAGTAAAATCTGGTATGGCTATTGTTGAGTTCATAGAGTGTTATATGTTGTGATAAGGCTTAAGTGGAATATTGATTAATTTCATGTAATGAACAAACTTGTAACACATAGCCCTAAGCTACTAAATTTTTTAAAGGAATCATTTCTTTCTATATGTGACAGTAGTAACATGGATGTGGTAATTTTGATAGCACTAGTGATGTATTGATATGCCAATGTGTTGATGCCCTAGATCAGGAGGTCGCGGAGTTATAATCTCGGTCCATGAGAAGCATGGGTTGCCCGATTGTTAATATAGCTAAAGAGGGACAAACTCAAATCTGTCTAAGTGTCTCTATGGGTGTTTCCCATTCTATAATGGAGGGATCCCCATTCTCACCCGAGTAGTTAAGAGTGCTTGACATTTCGAAGCAGTCCAAGAGAGAGAGTAGAGAGACGGATGGTTTCCCATTAAAAGGTGGGAATATGTATGTCACATTTCTTCCTTCACTGGGTTGATCCCATTTTACATGTTTTGGTAAGGAGCGAGCCATGGTGAGAGATGGAAATAAGCCGACAGAAGTCTATTCCATCATAATACATGAACATTCATGTCCATGTAATGGTCCCTTGGGGGAGTTGACCTGTAGTATTGCAACGAAAGGGTTTTGGGTAAGATTACATGGAGGCAAAAGGTTTGGCTCCACCATAAGAAAAAAAGAAAGGGTTATAATTGGAAACTAACATTATGCACAAATATTTGAGACCCAATGGGACCTAGGCCTGAGGCTGAGGAGGTAAAGTGGCATGGCACAAAATTGGTACGACATGTGGTGGGTGCGAATAGAATTATTGGAAGGAAAAATAGTATAAATTTTAGTGACACATGGTGTCCTCTAAGAGGGATAGGTGGTTATTAGGACGTCAACATGACGTCACTGTGTGATGATGTCAACATGACACCAGCATGACATCGTCTCAATACCTCAAAAGGAAAGAGAGGAGCGTCATAGTAGGAGGACAAGGTTGACAGGGGTCGGGGAACAAGAAATATCCCTAGCACTTGACAAGAATTTTTACATCTCAGGACCTCAAGATCTCGAACCTTGGAAGCAAAGAGAGGTGCTTTTTGTAAGGGAAGCTCAAGGTTAATAGAGTCCTAGGAACAATAATATCCCCATAAATTTACAGAAATATATTTATGTTGTGGCGTATTGGACCTCATAGGTTCTCCATTGTGGCATTTTTTATGGCAGATGAAGCCATAATTGATGGATATTGGGGGATGGGAATTCATCCCATTTATCAACAGATCCAATTCTTTGTTGTGCCCCATGTGTTTGGTTGGTAATTCCAAGGTTTTTAATGTGAAGGGATAGGGTGGGGGGCGTGGTGTCATGGTAGGACTCAAGAAAACATGGCAGACCATCTGGGATTCAATGTTGATGGGGCAAGCCATATGGGCCATATAGTGAGTGTCACATGGCAGTTGTGCTGACATGGTAGGGTTGTGAAGGGGCCTAACTTCAAATGGCCATAGATTTTGATCTGTTAATCGGATTGAGATAAATTTTATATCACCATAAATATATCAATGATCCAGACGTGAAGGGGGTATTATTTTATAGTTTTAAGAAAGTTGAAAAATGAGAAATCTTGTAACCACATTTCCATGACAGGACTATGGAGGTCGGGTTAAGTGAAAGTAATACCTACTATTCGACCTAGGTTATCCAAGGGGGTGAGTGCCAGTGTTACATTATCATTAACTTAATATTAGTTAATACATGTTATAAGCATTTTTAAAGTTGGTATTGTCGTTTATTTTGAAGAGTATGATGCATAATCACATTTGGAGAGATAATTTTATGAGGTTGACATCAATATTTATGACATGTACGAAGTTAACATTAAATTTAAAACTAAAAATCTAAAATATTCATGAATTAAAATATTTATTTTATTAATATGTCATACTGAAACATTTTTAGAAAGTCATAAGATAATTAATTTTAATGATATATGATTTTTTTGGTATAGGCATTTGAACAATATGAAATATAAATAGTAATAATTGAAGAGATAGACATCTATAAAATGTGACATTATTCTTATGCTGATAATAATAATAGAACTATATTAAATGAAATGTAATATTAAAAAAATAAATATTAATAATACTTTTGAATTGGCCTTGGGAATCGCTTCCATTCATACTTGATCACACTTATTAAAAAACAATATTTTAAAATCCATGCGTGACTCTGCCCAGTTTTTTCCACGTACAAACGTGGGTCCATCCATAGCTGACATGCGTATTCTATTATATATATATATATATATATATATATATATATATATATATATATATATATATATATATATATATATATATATATATATATATATATATATTCGCTATTAAAGAGGTGGGGCTTATGGGTTTTCCTGTAATTTAACTACCCTAGCCCGTGGCCTAACTGTTCCCCAACTGAAAAGAGTAATTTGAGAAGTATAAATACACCTCATGGGAATGGCCTAAGGGAGGAGAGAGATAAAATTACTAATATTATAGCCTTTTATAGCCCTGATCAAGTTTGATATTTCCCTGTGCCTCCTTCACTTCCCAGGTTCAGGAAACCCTTGTTTCCTTGTGATGAGCATCCCCATTCTATGTGACATCCTTTGTGCACCATTTATGGAAGAAACTTTGTGAGGCTAGGGTTGGAAGAATCTGGAGGATGGTTTTTCTCAAGGCCGTGGCAGATCTTAGGTGATTTCTCCACTTTCTCTTTACATGTTATCAATAAAAGAAGTACCATTCTGTTGAAGCCCCGAAAATCAGGTCTACAACAAGGGGGATACCCACCCGGTCCGGACCTTGGTTAGCAGCTCCTTTTCCGTTTGGTTTAGTGGGTCCGACTGGGGATAATGGGACCAGTTTCCCAATATGTGTGTGTGTGTTTGAGAATTGATATTTCTTATCTAAAATTCCTAAGTAAAATGATTTTATTCTATTTCTAATCTAATCATATGCAAAGTATATTCTAAGAAATATCTAACTCTAAACTAACCCGGGATGTAAATCTTTCTATTTATGCGATCTAAAATGATTTCAGATAACAATCGATAATAAATATCATTCAATTATTATGAGAAAAGAATTCAATAAAGATAAACCATTTCATATAAAAAGTTAGATGAAACAGTTGTGAAAAACATATCGCATAATAAGTTATTCATACATCAAGCACAAATAAATAGCTATCACCGTACAAAAATGCCAAATGATAACTCAAGTATTCAAACATCAATATATAAATAACTGAATATAAGTATCACTTTTAACACAGAAGCAGAAACAGTTAAGAGATAAAAATACCATTTATAACTAGTTCTACTCATGAGCTAGAAGCAATAATGAGCTATCTCTTTCTAATCCAACATCTACTAAGAGTACAGAAATGCAACATCAATAGAAGATATTAGACACAGATATCAATAAATCTCATTCCATTCATTCATCAAAACCTCCTCGGAGGGTGCAGAAGTGCATGTTCTGAGGATAAGTTTTTGACAAATTTCAAGACCCTTCTATAAATGCATGAGAAGGGTTTAAATACTACTAACTAAATCTAAAAATAGTTTATTACAAAAATTTAGGATTCGGTTTAAATGACCGTCCTTTTTCTAGGCAAAAATAAAGTAAAACTAAAACTAAATCTAAAATTGAAAACTATTAACTAACTACTTATGCATTTGATCTCTGAATTTGCAAGCATCCAGCATTGTTTTGAGAAGAGGTGGTTGGCTGACTTCAGATTTCAACTGCCCTGAAAAGATAGAATCGACAAGTGTAGGTGCGATCTTCTCAGCAGAATTAATAATGAAATTAAGAGTGTTGCATTGACTATGTGGTTTTACTAGATATGTCCAGTGAGAATCCCAATTTAATCTTGTCAATCCTTGAATTGATTTTGCTTTTTCTTCCGCCTTTTGTTTCCACTCTGTTTGCAATTGTTGTGCTTGTGGATGATATCCCGGAATAGTTTGTGAAATCAAATTACCCTTGTGCAAATTCTCATTTACACAATCAGTAATATTGCCTGTTGTTGTAGCTGACTCCTCTACCGCTTTTTCTGCCTCTCTGATCTGTGCATCCCAATTATTGAAAAGTATTTCTTTATGACTGTCGTTGATAATTGGTTCTCCAGCTCTTTTTCCTTCCTCTGTCTTTTTCCATGCCAAATAATTAGTAACTCTTTCATTAGTTAAATCGTAATCATGTCGTAATTCTATGACATGATTAGTGATTTTATTACTTTGCTAACAAAAAGAGTTCCATTGCGAGATTTTCTGGCATAATATATCTTGTTGTTGCAGCAGTTGATTGTTTAAAGAAATAGATTCTAAAATAAACTCTGGAAGTTTGGGGTCATCTTTGTGCTCTTCTCGGATAATCTGTATTTGTTTCTCTTTATCAGCCAAACTTTTTTGATATCCGATTTGCATCTCTTGAAGCTCTTGATGTAACTTTTCAAGTTTTATCTGTGCTTCACTGTTAGCATGGGCTTGTTGCAATTGCTATTGCAGAACTTGTATCTGATCTTCTTTTTCATTTAATAATATTCGTACCTCAGATGCTTTGTTAATATTTTCGGAGGCATAAGCCCCTGTAATCTGAGATAACTTGGTAAGATTCTCAGTAGGATCCGTTGTAGGATCTTTCCATAAGACATCTAATTGTTCTGCATCAGTAGAGATTGCGCTCTCTAAATTTCTCTTTTTCCTTTGCTTCCTGACTACTGCTTTATACTGCAGGCTGTAGAATACATCCAGAGGAGGAATGTCTTCTATATTAAGTACAATTTCAGAAGAGGGAGTGATAGGTATATGCTCTATGTTTGTTACATTGCCGCTTATTCCTGTGCTTAAAACTTTTGTTGTCTGTATAGGGGTTTGCGTATTCTGTCCTTCAACATTAAGCAATTCATTAAACGTTTCCCATTCTTTATCTAATTGAGTGCTGGTGGATGGTTGTTGTACAGTGAGAGGTGGAAGATTCAACTATGGAGTGGTTGAAGTCTGTAGTTGTAAAAGCTCTTTTGATTGAGCTGTATATTTTACCGAGCCTTCATCATTATCAGTCTTTTTAGAACGTTCAGAAGTTTCTTTGTCAGACTTCGACTTAGAATTTTCTGTATCTGAGCTGCCACTAAGACTGACACTAGGAGTTGGTTCCCTTGCGGGTTCCAAGCGTAAATTTTCCAAAGGGATAGTGGTCAATCTTCTTTCTCTATAGATTTTAAATTCTTGAAATACTTCTGGGGAAAACTGTGTTTGAGCTAAATGCAAAATTTCTTTAAATGAACATTTTTCTTGAAACATATCATCAAAAGGATCTTCTTCTCCAGAAAATAATCTCACCTTAACTGCATTGGTGAAATATTTGACAACATCATATGGATCAAATAGCCTTCTCGAAAACTTGAACAGTTGTAAGCATGGAATATTTCTTACCTCTTTGAATGCATGACCAACATCAAACAATGAAAATGCTCCACAGGCTATGGGAAATTGTGGCCAGATGGCCTTCTTCTTATCCTTTAATTCCTTTGTCAAACCTCCTTCACCACAGGTTTGGTATGCAATTTCCCGAGCTATAAGTTTATCCGAAATATACAAGGGTAAAATGTGAGGAGAAGCAGAACTTCCAAAAACCCTTACATAGGTAAACAACTCTTCTCCAAACCACTGTGCGACAGGGAGAATTTCGACTTCTGCTTTCGGGGAAAACCTTGGAACATCCTTATTATACAATATTCTGTATAGAGGCAACATTATGCCATGGAAAATCTTGTAAAAATGAGGAACAAACTTTGATTCCCACAATTCTTTGTGATAGACATGAATAGGCAAGGGATCATGAATTGTCCATTGCCAACCCATTAAAGGGAATTTAGAAACAAAGCAGATTGAATCCATAACATAGGCAGATAGATAAAAAGGAGGATAAATCCTCTGAGAAACATTCTGTTTAGACCGGTAATTGAAAATAGCGGTGGCTAAATTATCAGACAATATTTTGGCCCAGTCTACAATGGTAGCGTTAACAGCAGCATTCAATAACGGAAGCCATTCAGGCAAGACCTTATTAATATCAGGCTTTCCAAAAAGCCTACATAACATAGCAGCAGCAAAACAATATGGAGAGGTGAGTGAACCAGTACTGTACATACCATGTTTATCTTTTTTTCAATGGTTCATCTCTTTTGGTCCATTCTTTGGTGCATTCCGCCAAATTTGCATTTTCCCTGGAAAATTTCTCCATAAACTGTTTGTTGTAAGTCACCTGAGGCTCCGGAAAGTGATACATAAGCCTCAAATCTTCTATAGTGAACAACCCGATGAGCTCTTGATCTGGAGTTCTAAATTTCCTGTCTGAAATATCGGTGCTATCCAGCACCCATTTTACCATATCTGTATATAGAAGAATTCTCGGTCTTGCTGCTATCCGGTGCAAAAATGAACAAGCCAGTTTTGTAAGAGATGCTTCAGAGGAATTACTTGAACCTGCAGTAGCCATGACTTCCATTACCCTGGGATTTTATTCTTCGAGCAAATTATGCATACCCTCCCAGGTAGTGATACCGGCATCCTTGTTGCAAGCAGTATCTGCATACAGGGAAGCCATCTCTTTGTTTTCAGAACTTGGAGTTTTCTCTTTCTTTCCCATAATACTCTGTGAATTCTTTGTATAGTCTTCTGCTCCTTCGCGCCTGCGGTTTTACGAATTAAGTGAGAGTAATGATATGAGAAAGGTGACGGGATAGTTTTAAATGCTAAAGGCGGATGAAATATATTATTTTAACGTGAAACAACCTTTCAATCAAAACAAAAAAATTTTCATCAAAAATTGACAATCCATTCATTAATTCAATCATTAAAGCACATAACGGATATTGATTTATGAAAAGATTTTCTTTGGACAACGAGCTTTTAAGAATCTGCGACATTATGATCTGCGATTTGCTGTGCAATATCGCAATATCGCAATATCACAAATCGCAGTTTTCTCAAATCGAAATCATCGAAAGATCGCAATCATCGCAAATCGCAATATTCACGAATCACAGTCTCATAGCATCGCAAAATCGCAATATCACAAAATATAATATATGAAAAGTATTCCTTAAACATCTTTTCTGCGATATGCGGTTTGCGATCAATATTTTAATGCATATTTTTTTTTGGGATCACGCTATCGCAATTTTGAAGATTTTACTTTGCAAAGGATATATACTTATTGCGATGGATTGTGATATTTTCTTCAAAGAAAATATTTTATTCTAATCTATCATAAAATTAAGTGTATTTAAATATTTCCAAAGGAATTTCCCTAAGTTATGATAGTAAGTTTTATTTGAGAAAGGAAACAAGCACTAATTAATTTTTTTGGATTTTTTGACTAAGGGTCCCCACTTATTTAGTATTATTACTAATACTAAATAAGAAGGGGAGTTGTTGCTGGCCACAACAATTGGCGATTCACTTGGAAGAACCAGTTATCTCTGCTTTTCTTTTGAATTTTCTAAACTTTTCAAAACAGAAAATTTTCTAGAAAATCAAACTTTATTATAAAAAGACAAAGTGCATTATATTTTAATCTATAAATGATATTTCATTTCTTCTATGATCAACTTTGACTATTCACTTCCTCAAGCTAGTCCTTGTATCTACATCAGTCATTACTTGGTTTAAAAAGATAAAAACAAAAGGCTTCTCTGTAAATTAGTTTTAAATATGCTCATTTGTCGTAGGTAGAGCCACTGCTGCTAGCAATCATTTATAGCCTCGACAGGGTTACCTGTTACCCAGAAATGATCATGTGTCCTACTTAGAAAAATATACAATTTTCAAAGAAAAATCCATACTCACACTTGTTTCTTTTATTTTTCTTTTTCTTCTTAAAGAACAATGTCTTGGTTTGGTAGCCAATTTATGACAGTGCCATTCACTTGATTTATAACTTTGCTGAACAATTTGGCTCGTAATGAGACCCCTTATATTTTTATTGCAACAATCTTGAGTCATTGCCCTGTTGTGGTATGCAGTATTGGCAAAGTCAGCAAGCTATAATATCTATGATCATGATAAGTCGGCTCGTGATGCGACCTCTTACTCTTTAAGTTAAAAGTGTATCATTGGATAATTCCTTGAACATTGTAATTTTCTAAGTGGGGAGGATATCATTGTTTCCTTAAGATAGTTCTGGACGACAATGGTAGAGTTTTTTGGAAGGAAATTTTCTATAGAGAAACTTTGTTTTGTTATTGATACCTTTCATTGGACTAATATAAAACAATCTTTCACTAAAATTTGCCTTTCATCAAAGTTTTCAAAGTTGAAACTAGTATCATTTCTAGGCTAAATTTTTTTAACTGTATCTTTGAATAACAATGATCAATATTCTAAAAGGGATTCTATTTATAAAAGTGAAATAAAAAAAAATCTAAAAAAGAGAATTTGTATCTTTTTTGTGAATTCCAAATGTAACCATTAACAACTTGTTTTATTATGACAATAAAGAAAACTAGTATAAAAAATAGAAGAATGATCTCCTATGGAAAATATTTTTTGATAATTTGTCCATTAACAGGTAAAGACTCTCTTTTCCCTGTTAAATCCTATAACATAAAAGTAGATGGACCTATGATTTCTGCAATTTGGAAAGGACCAAGCCACATCCGTTGAAATTTCGTATGTTTTCCTTTTTCCTCATGAGCCTTGTCCCATTTTAAAACAAGATCTCTAACCTGAAAGTATTTTCTGGTTATCATGTTTGAATCAAAGGAAGCTTTTACTAATGCTTGATGATGAGCATGAGTTATTTTGGCTTTTTCTCGTTGTTCTTCTAACTTAATTATTTCCATATGTCTTAGTTGTATGGAAGAAGTTGGTGCTTCATCAATATATTGAACTAAGGCTAAAGAAGGAATTGCTAAATGAGTTGGAAGAACTACTTCTTTCCCATAAACTAAATTAAAGGGAGAAGTACCAATAGAAGCCTTCTGTGTTATTCGATATGTCCATAAAGCATATGTTAAAGACTTATGCCAATTTTTATGATTTTGATCAATGGTTCGCTTAATAATTCTAATTAGGTTTTTATTTGTGGATTCAGCTAATCCATTTCCCTGTGGATAATAATTGGTAGAGTATTTAAGTTTGAAACCTCTCTTGAGTGCAAATTCAGTCATAGCGTTACCAGAAAAATATGATGCATTATCAAACATTAAAGCAGAAGGTAAACCAAACCTGGTGATTATGAACTGATCTATGAATTCAATGATATGTTCAGCATTAGCGGTCTTGAGAGGGACTGCTTCTACCCATTTCATAAAATAATCAGTTGCTGTGATAATATACCTATGTTGCTTAGAAGAGTGAGGAAATATCTCACCTATGATGTCCAATCCCCATTGATCAAAAGGTTGTTCAATTTTCACTGGTTGTAATGGCAATGATGGTTTCTTTTGTCTTCCAGCTGCAGTTTGACAAGTTTGACATTTTCTTACATAGCTATGTGAATCTTTGAATAATGTAGGCCAGTAATAGCCTACACGAAGAATTTTGTGTGCAGTAGCATCTCCAACATAATCTCCACCTGCTGGCCCATCGTGAAGTTCCTGCAAGACTTTTTCAGCTTCAGATTTCTCCAGACATCTAAGAAGAACAGAATCATAATTCATTCTGAAAAGAACATCATTTACAAGCTGGTATTGTCTAGCCTTCAACCTAGAGCTCTTTTCTTGGTGTGATCGAGATTTGGAGGAGCATATCCATTCTTCAGATAAAATATGATATCAGCATATAATGATTCAACATCGTTTAGGCTTACCTCATATGTTTGTATCTCAACAAATGATTTTTCAGAAATCTGCGATGCTCCAGCTAATATTTTGCAAAAGCCTTGACCTCTTAGAATATTTTCTGGTTTGATTTCTACATCATATTCTTATAAAGCAGTAACCCAATTGGATCTTTTCTCACCTACATCTTTTTGGACTAAAAGATTTCTAACCGCTGGAAACGGTACTATGATTTTTGTATGGGTTTTAAGTAAAAAGGGTCTGAAATATTTAACTGCTTTGAAAACAGCATAAGCTTGTTTCTCCACATCTGAATAATTCAACTCAGCTCCCTGTAAATTTGAACTGGAAAAAGCAATTGGAGCTTCTGCTTTGTCTTGATTTGCTTGAGTGAGTATCGCAGCATAATATTTGTCAGAGGAAAATGTATACAAAATAAAAGGATCGGAAAAATTTGGAGTTGCTAAAGATGGAGCATTAATGATTGCTTGTTTGATCAGATTGAATGCCTCATATTCATCTTGACCCCATTTGAAATTTGAATTATTTTTTATCATTGCTTGTAAAGGAGATACTATTCTTGAAAAATCTGGTACAAATCTCTTTACAAAATTAATCTGACCAAGGAAAGATTGCATAGATTTCTTGTTGTGAGGTAAAGATATGTCATAAATCTCCTTGATTCTATCAGGATCAATATGAATTCCAGATTTTGACACTATGAATCCAAGAATTTTTCCTTCACTTAATCCAAAAAAGGATTTTTTTGGATTAAGTGAAATTCCATATCTTTGACAACATTGGAAGGTCTGCTTCAAATCTCTAAGATGATTGCTTCGTTTTTTGGAATATACAGTTATATCATCCAAATAGATTACCAATGATTTGTTAACTAATCCCTTAAAAGCGATGTCCATGGCTCTTTGAAATGTAGCACCAGCGTTGATCAGACCAAAAGGCATCTTTTGATATGCATAAGTGCCCCATTTGGTTCTAAATGTAGTTTTCAATTGATCATCAGGATGGACTAACACTTGGTTGTAGCCAAAGAAACCATCTAAGAAAGACATTAATTCTGATCTCGCAACTGCCTGTAATATTTGCTCCATGGGAGGCAAAGGAAAATTATCTTTTTGGAAGGCTTTATTAAGATTTCGAAAGTCAATGCAAATTCTAATATCTTCGTTCTTCTTTCTAACATGAACCATATTTGAAACCCATTTAGAATGTCGAACAGGAAAAATAATTTTGGCTTTCAATAACTTATTGAGTTTAGATTTGATCTGATTTTCTAGATTGGGATGGATTTTTCTCAGCTTTTGTTGTACAGGTTTTTCATCATTTATCATTGGGATAGTATGTTGGATGATAGAAGTGTCATAAGTTTTGAGTTCATCTTAGTTCCAAGCAAAAACACTCTTATATTGTTTCAAAAGACGAACATATGCTAATTTTTCTTCAGGGGCTAGACCAAGGCCTAGGTTGATATTATGTGGTTTGGTATCAGTTCCTAGATTTACTAATAAATAATTCAAAGTTGAACTTTGTAATTTTGAATTGGTAGATCTTTTAAATCGGTCTTTCAAATCATAAAGGTGTTCTAGCTTGACTATTGACTTTGGAATAGCATTATTAGTGCTATCATGTCGTAATTGTTTGTCATGTTGGTCTTCATCAATTATCTGATTGGTATAAGATCCTTCAGATGTGAGGAAGCTTACAATATCAGGATCATCGTTGAAAATTCTCCAATTGGTAACATTATTAGGAATCGAAGGTCTAAAGATTAATTCAATTGAAAATCGATCAGGACTAAAGTCTTCTTCAAGAATAAGCTTAGAGGCTACATTGGCTAAGAGGTTTGCACTAGCATTCTGGATTCTAGGAATTGGTGAAATATTGAATGCTATAAGATGTTCAGTCAGATCTTGAACTAAAGATTGATAATGCTTTAAATGACCTGATAAACAGTGTATAGTATTGTGTACCTGTTTGATTACAATTTCCGAATCTCCGAAAACTTGTAGATATTTGATGTCTAATATGATTGTTTTGTATAATCCTTGAACTAAAGCCTCGTATTCTGCGGTGTTATTAGTGCAATCGAATTCGAGTCTACAAGTTAGCATAATTTTGTTTCCCTCTGGACTAAACAATACGCATCCTACTCCTGCTCCTTCATTAGACTTAGAACCGTCAAAAAATAATTTCCAAAATAAAGATTTATTTACAGGGGTATCTACAAAATTAATACATTTAGAACTATCTGTTTGAGAAAAATTTTCTATTTGAGATAAAACAGAATGTTCTAAATAAGGTGAAGTATGAGCATTAAAATTTCCTAAGAAAGAATCAACTGAATAATTTCCAATGATATTATTGCTGTATGCAACAGGTTCATTCTCTCCTTCCAGTTCTGTTACTATGTATTTTTGATGCTTTTCTCGTTCAACCTTTATCTGATTTGGTTTGCCATTGTAAGGAAGCCACATATGCGACCAATCGGTTGCAAAATAACCATGAAGTTTTTCTGACCAATCTCTGCTAAGAATTAAGCCATAAAATTCTGGAATATCTGCAACTAAAATATCGATGACTTGACATATCTTTGGATTTGATGACAGCCTTATGGTAACCTAATTTAATTCGCCAATCACTTCAACTTGCGATTGATCTAACTGTACTATGCGCACAACAGATTTTTGAGGTTGAATGTTCAGCTTTTCACATACTAATTTTGGTAGAATATTAGATGAAGCTCCAGAATCCACTAAATAGTTATGCAAATTTTTATTGAAAACTTCATAAGTAAGAAGAAATGGAGGAGTGTGAGACCTCGACCTTCCTCCAATTAAAGCGATATTTTCAAGATCAACTTTACTGATCGCATTATCTGGAGGTCTTCCCATCTCATTGGAAGCTTGAGAAATTACAGGATCGGGCAAAGGTTTTTCTGGTACAGCATGTAATTCTTTCAAAAGTACCTTCTGCTGGTGCTTTAACTTGCTCAGTTCATAAAAAGTGATGTTAGCCCTAGTCTTCTTCATATCTTCTATAATGTTATATTCCATTTCATATGGAACAATCAGTGTTCTTGATGGAATAGATGAATCTGTTTGGACTGGGCTAGTTTGAATTTCTTTAGATGTCGTTTTCTTGGGTGCAACTTTTTCCTTATTCAATGGGCTTGCGCTCTTTGACTTAGGAGTAGATTGAGGAGGATCAAGTTGATTTCTACTTCGAGTGCTAACCGGGGATGCTTCTTGATCTTCTTCATCTGGGAGGATGAAATCCCACATACCTTGTACTTCTACAACTTCTTCTTCATCAGTAGTTTCTTCAGTAGCAGTTTCCTCTTCTTCTTCTTCTGATTCAACATTAGTAATAGCATTTGGTGGCTTTGGATCAGTTGAAGGGTTTCTTCTAAAAGGCTTGAAAGACTTTTTAGAAGATGTTTCTGCCACTTGTTTCTTAATGTCAACCATTTCGTTAGACATGGTTTTCAAAACTTTTTGCAGTCCTTCTAAATCAAATGGATCTTTTGATTGCTTTTTCTTGGGATCTTCCTTAAAAGTGACTTTCTTGGATTTTCGTTCTTCTATCGCATTTTTCTTGTCTAAAGCAATGATACGTTTCTCTACTGCTATTGCCTCCTTCATGTTTTCTGCTAAAGTTGGTTTGTTAGCCCTATCAACAAAGATTGCTATGTTTGATGGTAAAGCAGAAATGTACCATTCACTTCGCACCTCTTCTCTAGGCTTGGAAGCAGTAGGAATTTTGTTTAACAATTTATTGAAACGTGAATTGAAATCTTTGACAAGTTCCTTTGAGTCAGCTCTAAGATTAGATAGATCATTGATCAATTTTGCTGTAGACCTGTCATCACCAAATTTAGTCAAAAATTGATCTTGAAAGATATCCCAAGTAGTGATGGATCCAGATGGTAATGAAAAATACCATGACCCAGTTGCTCCTTGTAAGGTATAGGAAAAAAGTCTGACGACAACATCTTCATTAGTAACTCCATTGAGATTTATGGACAACATAAAATTATTTATATGTTCTTTTGCTAGCATGCTTGCTTCAGGATTAAACTTAGGCAGCCATTTTTCAGGATAGGCTCGTAATTGACTCAAGGGTACAGGCATTAAGACTCACTATCAGAACCTTTAGGTGATTTCCTAGCTCTCTTCCTTGTATGTAGAGGTAACTCGGTTGGCTTAATGCCAAGCTTTTCACTCTATAATCTGGTAAGAGGATGAGCAGGATTATATTGCGAAGTTACACTGCCTTGAGATTTATCAGATTTTTGAGGTGATATTGAGAATCGTTGAAGTTTATGAATCAAAGATTCAACTTCAGGAGGTTCAATAGCGGTTTCTTCTGAAAATTCAGGGTTTGTAGCAGTGTCTGTTGTTCTAGTGACTTCTGGCTCTAGATTTACAATTTCTAAGTGCGATGAAGAAGTCGGGGGAGATCGTGAGGGTGATTTACTCTCAGAATGGTGTTTAGATTTAGATTTACTTGCCATTCATAGTTCGTGGCCCTCCTTCTAGCGCCAAATATGTTGAAGCCCCGAAAATCGGGTCTACAACAAGGGGGATACCCACCCGGTCCGGACCTTGGTTAGCAGCTCCTTTTCCGTTTGGTGTAGTGGGTCCGACTGGGGATAATGGGACCAGTTTCCCAATATGTGTGTGTGTGTTTGAGAATTGATATTTCTTGTCTAAAATTCCTAAGTAAAATGCTTTTATTCTATTTCTAATCTAATCATATGCAAAGTATATTCTAAAAAATATCTAACTCTAAACTAACCCGGGATGTAAATCTTTCTATTTATGCGATCTAAAATGATTTCAGATAACAATCGATAATAAAGATCATTCAATTATTATGAGAAAAGAATTCAATAAAGATAAACCATTTCATATAAAAAGTTAGATGAAACAGTTGTGAAAAACATATCGCATAATAAGCTATTCATACATCAAGCACAAATAAATAGCTATCACCGTACAAAAATGCCAAATGATAACTCAAGTATTCAAACATCAATATATAAATAACTAAATATAAGTATCACTTTTAACACAGAAACAGAAACAGTTAAGAGATAAAAATACCATTTATAACTGGTTCTACTCATGAGCTAGAAGCAATAATGATTTATCTCTTTCTAATCCAACATCTACTAAGAGTAAAGAAATGCAACATCTGTAGCAGATATTAGACACAGATATCAATAAATCTCGTTCCATTCATTCATCAAAACCTCCTCAGAGGGTGCAGAAGTGCATGTTCTGAGGATAAGTTTTTGACAAATTTCAGGACCCTTCTCTGAATGCATGAGAAGGGTTTAAATACTACTAACTAAATCTAAAAATAGTTTATTACAAAAATTTATGATTCGGTTTAAATGACCATCCTTTTTCTAGGAAAAAATAAAGTAAAACTAAAACTAAATCTAAAATTGAAAACTATTAACTAACTACTTATGAATTTGATCTCTGAATTTGCAAGCATCCAGCATTGTTTTGAGAAGAGGTGGTTGGCCGACTTCAGATTTCAACTGCCCTGAAAAGACAGAATCAGCAAGTGTAGGTGCGATCTTCTCAGCAAAATTAATAATGCAATTAAGAGTGTTGCATTGACTATGTGGTTTTACTAGATATGTCCAGTAAGAATCCCAATTTAATCTTGTCAATCCTTGAATTGATTTTGCTTTTTCTTCCGCCTTTTGTTTCCACTCTGTTTGCAATTGATGTGCTTGTGGAAGATATCCCAGAATAGTTTCTAAAATCAAATTAGCCTTGTGCAAATTCTCATTTACACAATCAGTAATATTTCCTGTTGCTGTAGCTGACTCCTCTGCCGCTTTTTCTGCCTCTCTGATCTGTGCATCCCAATTATTGAAAAGTATTTCTTTATGACTGTCGTTGATAATTATTGCTTCAGCTCTTTTTCCTTCCTCTGTCTTTTTCCATGCCAAATAATTAGTAATTGTTTCATTAGTTAAATCATAATCATGTCGTAATTCTACGACATGATTAGTGATTTTATTACTTTGCTGACAAAAAGAGTTCCATTGCGAGATTTTCTGGCATAATATATCTTGTTGTTGCAGCCGTTGATTGTTTAAAGAAATAGATTCTGAAATAAACTCTGGAAGTTTGGGGTCATCTTTGTGCTCTTCTCGGATAATCTGTATTTGTTTCTCTTTATCGGCCAAACTTTTTTGATATCCAATTTGCATCTCTTGAAGCTCTTGCTGTAAATTTTCAAGTTTTATCTGTGCTTCACTGTTAGCATGGGCTTGTTGCAATTGCTGTTGCAGAACTTGTATCTGATCTTATTTTTCATTTAATAATAGTCGTACCTCAGATGCTTTGTCAATAGTTGTGGAGGCATAAGCCCCTGTGATCTGAGATAACTTGGTAAGATTCTTAGTAGAATCCATTGTAGGATTTTTCCATAAGACATCTAATTGTTCTGCATCAGAAGAGATTGCGCTCTCTAACTTTCTCTTTTTCCTTTGCTTCCTGACTACTGCTTTATACTGCGGGTTGTAGAATACATCCAGAGGAGGAATGTCTTCTATATTAAGTACAATTTCAAAAGAGGGGGAATGTCTTCTATACATCTAGGGGTTTGCGTATTCTGTCCTTCAACATTAAGCAATTCATTAAAGTTTCCCATTCTTTATCTAATTGAGTGCTGGTGGATGGTTGTTGTACAGTGAGAGGTGGAAGATTCAACTGTGGAGTGGTTGAAGTTTGTAGTTGTGAAAGCTCTTTTGATTGAGCTGTATCTTTTACTCAGCCTTCATCATTATCAGTGTTTTTAGAACGTTCAGAAGTTTCTTTTTCAGACTTCGACTTAGACTTTTCTGTATCTGAGCTGCCACTAAGACTGACACTAGGAGTTGGTTCCCTTGCGGGTTCCAAGCGTAAATTTTCCAAAGGGATAGTGGTCAATATTCTTTCTCTGTAGATTTTAAATTCTTGAAATACTTCTGGGGAAAATTGTGTTTGAGCTAAATGCAAAATTTCTTTAAATGAACATTTTTCTTGAAACATATCATCAAAAGGATCTTCTTCTCCAGAAAATACTCTCACCTTAACTGCAGTGGTGAAATCTTTGACAACATCATATGGATCAAATAGCCTTCTCGAAAACTTGAACAGTTGTAAGCATATAATATTTCTTACCTCTTTGAATGCATGACCAACATCAAACAATGAAAATGCTCCACAGGCTACGGCAAATTGTGGCCAGATGGCCTTCTTCTTATCCTTTAATTCCATTGTCAAACCTCCTTCACCACAGGTTTGTTATGCAATTTCCTGAGCTATAATTTTATCCGGAACATACAAGGGTAAAACGTGAGGAGAAGTAGAACTTCCAAAAACCCTTACATAGGTAAACAACTCTTCTCCAAACCACCGTGTGACAGGGAAAATGTCGACTTCTGCTTCCGGGGAAAACCTTGGAACATCCTTATTATACAATATTATGTATAGAGGCAACATTATGCCATGGCAAATCTTGTAAAAATGAGGAACAAACTTTGATTCCCACAAATCTTTGTGATAGACATGAATAGGCAAGGGATCATGAATTGTCCATTACCAACCCATTAAAGGGAATTTAGAAACAAAGCAGATTGAATCCATAACATAGGCAGATAGATAAAAAGGAGGATAAATCCTCTGAGAAACAGTCTGTTTAGACCGGTAATTGAAAATAGCGGTGGCTAAATTATCAGACAATATTTTGGCTCAATCTACAATGGTAGTGTTAACAGCAGCATTCAATAATGGAAGCCATTCAGGCAATACCTTATTAATATCAGGCTTTCCAAAAAGCCTACATAACATAGCAGCAGAAAAACAATATGGAGAGGTGAGTGAACCAATACTGTACATACCGTGTTTGTCTTTTTTTCAATGGTTCATCTCTTTTGGTCCATTCTTTGGTGCATTCCGCCAAATTTGCACTTTCCTTGGAAAATTTCTCCATAAATTGTTTGTTGTAAGTCGCCTGAGGCTCCGGCAAGTGATACATAAGCCTCAAATCTTCTATAGTGAACGACCCGATGAGCTCTTGATCTGGAGTTCTAAATTGCCTGTCTAAAATATCGGTGCTATCCAGCACCCATTTTACCATATCTGTATACGGAAGAATTCTTAGTCTTGCTGCTATCCTGTGCAAAAATGAACAAGCCAGTTCTGTAAGAGATGCTTCAGAGGAATTACTTGAACCTACAGTAGCCGCAACTTCCATTACCCTGGGATTTTCTTCTTCAAGCAAATTATGCATACCCTCCCAGGTAGTGATACTGACATCCTTGTTGCAAGTAGTATCTGCATACAGGGAAGCCATCTCTTTGTTTTCAGAACTTGGAGTTTTCTCTTTCTTTCCCATAATACTCTATGAATGCTTTGTATAGTCTTCTACTCCTTCGCGCCTACGGTTTTACGAATTAATGAGAGTAATGATATGAGAAAGGTGACGGGATAGTTTTAAATGCTGAAGGTGGATGAAATATATTATTTTAATGTGAAACAACCTTTCAATCAAAACAAAATCCTTTTCATCAAAAATTGACAATCCATTCATTAATTCAATCATTAAAGCGCATAACGGATATTGATTTATGAAAAGATTTTCTTTGGACAACGAGCTTTTAAGAATCTGCAACATTGCGATTTGCGATTTGCTGTGTAATATCGCAATATCGTATATCGTAGTTTTCTCAAATCGAAATCATCGAAAGATTGCGATTATCACAAATCGCAATATTCACGAATCGTAGTCTCATAGCATCGCGAAATCCCAATATCGCAAAATCGCAATATCGCAAAATATAATATATGAAAAGTATTCCTTAAACATATTTTCTGTGATATGCGGTTTGCGATCAATATTTTAATGCATATTTTTTTTGGGATCACGCTATTGCAATTTTGAAGATTTTACTTTGCAAAGGATATATACTTATTGCGATGGATTGTGATATTTTCTTCAAAGAAAATCTATCATAAATTTAAGTGTATTTAAAGATTTCCAAAGGATTTCCCTAAGTTATGATAGTAAGTTTTATTTGAGAAAGGAAACAAGCACTAATTAATTTTTTTGGATTTTTTGACTAAGGGTCCCCACTTATTTAGTATTATTACTAATACTAAATAAGAAGGGGAGTTGTTGTTGGCCACAACACATTCCTAACATCTATGTGCTATATATCTCTTATACATGTTGAAGGATCTTTAATGGTTTATTTCATGTTATTTTTATGAGATTATATATGCTAACATGCAGACATCTAGGACATATATGTTTTGCAACTAGTTTGTGTGCTTGTTCTTGACTGGTTTGTAGGTTCTGGAGCACGAGGAGTAGCAGAGGGTTTTCACCCTACAGGATCGACCTCAAATGAAGGATAAAAGGGTAAGGTCCACAATCCTCATTTTCCTAGTTCAAGCATAAAAACTAATAATTAGAGTGCTTCTTGTGATGATATGCCATCCTCTTTGTTAGATCCCTTAACCCAGGCCTTAGGGTAGCTTTTCCCGTAACAGAACTGGAGACTCCGGTAGGGATTACATCCATGTAATTCCTATTTTGGGTTTTTTATCTGTCTTTTGGGTTCCCTGACAGTTCAATCACTTTTTCAGTCTAGTAGGTTCTTTTCCCAACTAGGCAAAAGTCATGATCTTCTGGATCAGGCCTGGGTTTTTATTTTTTCCTTATTTCATTTTCTATACGCTACTTTTCCTATACATAGTTGCATATGACTATTTTTTTCTCCAAAATAACCCACGTATACGCTTGTTTCTTTGGATAAAGTCGTGTATACACGCGTGTTGCACACAACGAACCCACTTATGCCCAGTAAATTTTGAAAAATTGAATTTTGAGACCCTGTAAGTCTTTCATGTCTATGGTGGGTCACCCCTGTGGAACCTCTTAGGTGTTTGGTGAAGTCTCAATTGTGATTGTAGCACCAATACCTCTTTCTAGAGTTCTTAATTGTTTTTACCATTCATAACAATGAGCCTTTGTCTGTTTTCTCATGTTTTCCTTATGCATTGCTTCACTTTTTGGTTTTTTTCCTCTCTGACTTCTTTAGTTTTCTTGTTTCTTGGGATTAGCCTTCTAGTGAATCTTGAAGTTGTCTTTTCTTGGTTTCTTGAAGTTTTTTTTTGTTGGAAGTTTGTGCTACTACTCTAAGTCATTTTCTTGGGTCCGTTATTTCTTCTTGTTCATTTGATTCCCACTACGAAAGTGGCATAGTTGGCTTGTGCATTTTGAAGTCTCCTTGTGGCTCGTTTTCTTGATTTTTGTCCTTGGGTAGTTTTGTGCTTGTCTCATTGAAATTTTCTTGTTTCCCTAAAAGTAAAAAGCCAAAAAAAAAAAAAAATCCGTTGCTTTTTATTTTGTTTTATTTTTATGGTTTTCATCCATTTTGAAGCAACTTTTTAGTTTCTTGTTTTTGGTTCATTTTCTTGGTTGCGAAAGGGGTCCTTGTTTGGATTTCTCTCTCTTTTATATCAAGTTTTTTTTGGAATTATTGTGTGCAAAGGAGTTCATTTTGGGACTTGCCTTGCTTTTCTGTCAAAGTGATCGAACCAATCTTGTTTAGAAACTATTTTTTCTTCCTTAGTGAGTAGTCCTAGAATTTTCATATCATTGGTAGTTTTTGCATTAGTTTCACTAAAGCATTTTTAGTATTTTTGATAGATTTATGAAGTGTGTGAAGAGTGATAATTGAAAAGAAAAAACAAGTTTTTTTTTTTTATTAATAGCTTCGTAGAATCCATTTACAAATATCTTTTCATTGAAATAAAAATATTGCACCTTCATGCAGTAGGTTTTCATTGATTTTGTTTTCATCGAAAAACATCATAAAGTTTCATCTTCATATACCTATGACTTAAGTAACAACCATTTAAAATCAAGCAATATAGTTAAAATGAACTAGAAGTTTTATGTATTGTCATTAATTATACACCAACTAGCTAGGTCATAGGGCATTGGAATAGGTGAGTGGAGAGTTAACTCTCCAAGACCGCTCAAAACTATCAAACATAGAAAGTTGATTAATGAGTGAAATCCAATTACGTTAAGTGGACTGGGAATGCTCTACCTCTAGAGAGTTAAGCATGAGGGATAGTGAAGGAAGAGAAGATAGATACCCCCTCTCCTATTTTCTAAATCTTGACCTAAGACCGTTCCACCCAAATATCGATACGGATTGGTGCCCTTAATTTCATTTCCTAGGGACCACATAGCTGACTGCAGGGGGGAATACCTGTGGTACTTGAAGTAGACGTTGTATCACTTTCATTAGTACTTCTGGAGGGTGCCCCTGCTAAGCTTGGGAACTTGCACTAGAAAAGGATTTTTTCAGGAGGTCAGCTTAACTATTTATGTTACCTTCGCTAGTAGGCCTCGGGCGTAATTACCCCAGACTATTTTAGAAAGGTCCTCTTATTTGCTTTCTTGTATTTTGATGTCTGGTCCTAATCATCTGGAGTAGAAATACATGAAGGTTGCTTGATTGACTGTATCTTAGGGACTTTTGATAGAGTGTGCTATTTTCTCCTATATTTCCATAGCTTCTTTATTTTTTGAGTCTAATTAATCTCATAATTATTAAAAATGGTTGACCAATCACCTTGTCAATCGAGGAGGCTTCGTGGGATTTCTCCTACGAGTGCCAAGCCTTCTTTAAGAAGGTGTAGGAGAAATCTAGTGGGTGATTTTCATCCAATAGTTTCTAACGCAACGAAGATTAATCCTCCATCTGGGGTTGTTTTTTTTGCGGATGGTCCTAGTGCTACTGGTATTATAGAGAGTACTCCACTCATATTTAGAGGCTTGTTTCTGGTAGAAGATGTTGAAGTAGAAGAGGTTCCTCAACCTCCTGGTACTCCTTCATCTCCTCTTCCTACCAGTTTTCCAGATGTTATTTTTTATGTTGGGCTTGAGTCTTAGATACCAGCTAGCCCCTATCCTTAACCCTTTCTTTCGATGCCCACGGTTGGGAACACGGCTTCGGCTATGATCACTACAAGTGTGCATACTCCTCTTTTGGTTGAAGGAGGAGGTATTATTTCCATTTTAACAATAATTTCTAGTGCTGCTATGTTTGGCGCTACCTCTATTCCGTCTACGAGTGGAATCACCCAAGAATTTTCTTCTCATTTTGGCCCCTTTTCTTTTGGAATTTATTCTAGTGTGATTCCTTATGTCTCCTTCACCGCTGCTTCAGCTATCTCCGTGCCTGTGCCTTCTATGGCTAGTGGATCAGCTTCATTTCAGGGTTTCCCCTTTGGAAGTGGGCATATTCCTCATTCAAACCCTTCCTTAGGATCTTTTCCTTTCACCTCTCAAAATCATTCAATTCTTTCATCTAGGGTCAAAGCTCTAATGCTTTTTCAGGATGGAACCCTGGGAGCTAGGAGTCAGTTTTTCTCTGGTCAGTAAGGGAATGTTCCTTTCCTTTCTATAGGTGCTTCTCAGGGCTTTTCTCCATTCACCAATGCTTGGAACCCTTACCAAGGGGTTTCTTCTTATTTTAACACTTCGATTGGAAGGAATATCCCTTTTTATAGTAACCCTATGATGGGAGGGGGTCCTTCTCCAAATGTTGGGTCATAAGGTTTATCTTATGGCTCGGCATTTTCTATGAACAATATTTGGAAAACTAGTGCCTCAAAAAATATAGGGTATTCTTTTCAAAATGTTGGGAATCCTTCCTATGGGGGATGGAATTCTCAAGCTCCTCCATGCTTACCTTTCTTCGCAACTTTAAACTTTCCAAATCTATCGAAATTGATGAATGATCCTATTCAGTATAGTCCAGGTTGGCCTTCGATCCCTAATAAAATTCCCTCAGACATTCCCAAGTTTGAAGGGAAGACCGATGAGGATCTGGCTAACCATGTCACCACTTTCCACTTATGGTGTTCGTAGAACTCCCTCATCGACAATTCGATTAGGTTGAGGGTATTTCAATGAACCCTAACTGGGAACACTGGAAAATGGTACATTGAGCTTACAGGGGGCAATTTTTCTACTTTTGGTGAGTTGGCTACTATGTTTCTAAACCATTTTTATTTGCATGTCCGTTATGATGTCGGGACTGGTCTCTTGGCTAATTTCCATCAGGACAAGGCAACTCACATTTCTGATCATATTTAGGAATGGAGGAGAAGGAAGAGGCTCATCAAATCCTAAATTCCGAATGAGTTCCTTCTTGAATGGTTTCTGAAATCTTTGCAGCCAGAAATCTCAAAGGATGTATCCCTTTAGGGGTATTTTCTAAGGAATAGGTTATCTTTAGGGCTTAGCAGCTAGAACTGATCTATTCTCGGTTTGGGGTCCTTAATAATATTTTACTAGATGCTCCTCATTCTAAGCTATATTTAGCCAAAATGAAGCTAGGTCCTCATGCTGACGGACTTATCAGTACTATTGACAGTGATATGGCTAAACTGCTAAATCAATTGCAGTATTTTTCTATACAATCTGCTCCTTCTTGTCAGGCTACGCCGTCGGTGTCAACTCTTTCTTAGCCCTTGACTATTAATGTTTTCCAGGCTTCTAACCCCAAAGGAAATCAACAATTTGATGGGAAGAAGAAGGGATGGAATAATAATAATAAAGACAAGGATGGGAAGGGAAATGTGAACAGATCCTACGATCATGTTCGAGAGGGTAAGAGGGACAATAAGAAGAAGGTTAAGTTTCCATGCAAGTTATGCACCAGAGACCATCTTACTCACCTCTACCTGAAAATTTAGGATGCTCAACGCTTGTTAGCTCACATGATTCTTCTAGTTCACAAGTTGTACTAACAAACCCTTTTCCCTAAGGGAATCAGCCGCTTTTTGGTGCGAATACGAATACTGGAGCTCCCTCTAGGGGAAACCAGGAAGGGGAAAATTCATCAAACGTATATATGATGAGTGCTCACGCTGATATCACTATGAGATCTCGTGACTATGGCAAAGTTGAGTCTTCAAAAGCTAAAGGTGCTCCTAGTAATTCTGAGCCACTCCATATCGACAAGCCTGTAGTTGATCCTATACCTTAAATGCCAAAAGGGTCTACAAAGCATACGGCGATTAATCTTAATGCCAATGCTACCCAGAACTAATCGATTGTAGAATATCTGGCTCAAATTCCTTGTGCCATGTTTGCGTTAGAGGTGCTCCAGTCATGCCCAGCACAAAGGAGTGCATTTCTCACTGCTATTGGGGTTGTTGATCCTAAAAAATCTCTTATGATCACATTTGACATGTCGATTTTAAAAAGATACTTCCTCATCATATGTATTTTCAGATTAAGTCTACATATTGGAAGATCAATATCTTTCAAACAGTAGTCGATGAGGGTGCTTCCATGTGTGTGATGTTTATCTCATGTTGGAAGGTAATTGGATCTCCTTCAGTTATCCCTTCAGCTACTCTTTTGGCTGTGTTTGATGGTTATTCTCAACGGCCACATGGCATTGTTCTAGCTTTACCCATCTGTGTTGGGGGTAAAACTATCAATATTGAGGTCGAAATAGTTGATGCAAATCTCGAATACAACTTTCTGCTGGGGAAAATTTGGATTTATGAGATGGATGTTATTGCTTCCTTATTATTTCGCATTTTTTGTTTCCCCCATGAAGGGAGGATTGTCACTGTTGATCAGATGGACTATTATCCTATAGATCTGAATGCATCTACTAACTCAACTGTACCCTTGGTGAATGATACCAAGCAACCTATTGAGAATTTGGGGGTTGGAATGTATACATCGTTGATGGGTTCTTTTGACCTTCCATCTCCTTCGGTTCATATTCATGCTATCTCATCCTCCAGGGTTCCTACTCGAAGAGAGTTCTTTCAAACTCATTATTTTTTGGGCCCTTGGACATTGCCTTCTCCTACCTCCACATTAGAGGAAGGTCAAGTGGGTGGAATGGAATTTCCTATATCTGCAGTTGATATTTCCTGTCGATATATTTTTGACTCTGCAACCTCCATTCTAGTTTCTCTTTCACCAGAGAAATTGGATGGAGATGTGGCTCCGGCTTGGACTCTTAGTTCATATTCTACTCAAGATTGCCTCAAGACCACTCTTTCATATGAAGAGTCCATCCTTGAAGAAATTACTAGTGTGGAAAGACCATGGGATGTTTTGCATCATCGGTCCTATTTTCTACCAGACTTGTGAGAAGTTGAAACAAGTTTTTCTAGCCTTCAGTCTTTTGGTCTTGTTCAACTAGTCTTGAACCCCTTAGCACAGCATAGGTTTTTACTGAAGGGAACAACGTTGTTATTTCTACTACTACCCCGGTGAACATCTCCAGAGATCCTAACATTATTGATAATTTATTCATTGGATCATAATGTTCCCCTGAAGAGATTCAGACTTACACCGATCTCTTTCGAGAATTTCGAGATGTGTTTGCTTGGTATTATGAGGAAATACCTGGTATAGATCCATCTATTGTCTAGCATGAGATCAATACTTGCGAAAATGTTAATCCTATTTGGTAGAAGCTTCATCCAGTCAACCCTGGGAAGGCTGCAGCTATCAAGGTCGAGGTTGAGAAGCTGCTAAATCTAGATTTCACATACCCTATTCCATTAACTTTGTGGGTTTCAAATCCAGTTACTATGGACAAGAAACAAGGAACGATCCAATTTTTCATCGATTTCAGGGATTTGAATAAGTCATGTCCTAAATAAAATTACCCCACACCATTTCTAGATCAAATTATTGATGAGTGTGCGAGGAATGATATTTTCTCCTTCATGGACAGTTTCTTGGGATACAATCAAATCACTATCTGTCTTGAAGATTAGCATAAGGCTGCTTCTATTTTCCCCTAGGGTACTTTTTCTTACAAAAATATGCCTTTTGGCCTTAAAAATGTTGGGGCTACTTTCCAGCGGGTTATGTCCTATGCCTTCCACGACATCAAGCATATTATCAAAGCATATTTTGATGATTTAGTTGTTTGTTCTTGAAACAAAATTGATCATCCTTCACACCTTCATCAATTTTTTATAGTGTCGCTATTATAAATTTTGGTTGAACCCTAATAAGTGTGTTTTCATTGTCACATCTAGTCGGTTGTTAGGATTCATCATGTCTATGGAAGGGATTCGGATAGATCCCTTCAAGGTTGAGGCAATACTTCAGTTGCCTCCCCCATCTTCAATTCATCAACTTCAAAGTCTACAAGGTAAAGCTAATTTCTTACGGAGATTTATCGTAAATTATTTCGAGGTTACAAATGGATTTATGAGATTTTTGAAGAAAGGAGTTCCATTCTTCTGGGATGAATTTTCTCAACGCTCATTCAATGCTTTGAAAAAGGAATTGACCTCTGCTCCATTACTCAATCCACCTGATTATAGTAGAGATTTCCTTCTATATCTCATTGTAGCAAAGTCTACCATTGGTATGGTTCTGATTATGCAAGATGATGCTCTTTGCAAGCATGTTTTTTACTACCTTAGTCGAGGCTTGGTGGGTCCTAAACTTCGGTATTCTCCAATTGATAAATTAGATTTTGTAGTCGTCCATGTTTTCCAGCGGCTCAAGCATTATATCCTTCTATGTAAAACTTATTTTTTGGCAGCAGCTAATCCATTTCAATTTGTTCTCAACAGGCGAGTGATTGGGGGAAAATAAAATTGATGGATTATCATTTTGCAAGAGTTTGATCTCGAATTCCTATCTACCAATCCAAAAAGTCTTTGGTATTTGTGGAATTGATTTCTGAGTTGCCTTGTGGAGATGAGATTGTTTATGAATATTTGTTCCCTGACAAACATCTTTTCCTCATTTCTTCATAGGATCCTTGGTATAGAGATCTCATTGTTTATCTCCAGATTCCGAAGTTTACCTTAGCTTTTTCGAAATACAAGCGTGGAAATTTTTGTCACTTGGATAAAAGTTACCTGATTATCGGTGACACTCTATATCATCGTAGGGTCAATTCGATCCTTAGACGTTGCTTGACTCTCAAAGAAGCTGAGGTTGTGCTGAATGATTTCCATAGTGGAACTTGTGGTAGTCATTTATCTGGGCTTGCTACAACCCAAAATATATTGCGTGTAGGATACTTTTGGCCCTTGATTTTTAAATATTGTGTTGAGGTGGTCAAAAATTTTCATCCTTGTCAAGTCTATACTCGGAAAATGCACACTCATCTAGCTCTACTCTTTCCTGTTGTCATTATCGGTCCATTCACAAAGTGGGGTATTGATTATACTACTCGTAACCTGCCTTTGGCAAAGGGTCATAAGTACATTATTGTAGCAGTAGACTACTTTACGAATTGGGTTGAAGCTATGCCTACTTTTTCAAACAATGGTGAGACAGCATCCCTATTTCTATTTAACCAAGTCATTTCTCACTTTGGTATCCCAAAAGAGATTGTCACTAACCATGGCAACCATTTTCAGAATAGTATGATGATTGAATTGGCTCTCAAATTGGGTTTTCAGTAGGAGAATTCATCTCTGTATTATCCTTAGTCCAATGGGTAGGTTGAAGTTATAAACAAGTCCTTGAAGAAAATCCTTCAATGGACAATTAATAAAGCTAGATCCAATTGGAACAACATGTTGTACCCTGCACTTTGGGCATACCATATCTATGTGAATATTGCAACCAGTTTCACTCTATTCCAAATAGTTTATGGGTTGGAATCTATATTTCTTATTGAATGTGAAATTCCTTCCCTTAAGCTGGCAGTTGAGCTTCTTCCTGACACTTCTAGTCTCGAAGAATGCCTTGTCCATCTAGAACATCTCAATGAGCAGCGTCGGGATTTAGCTATGATGAATGAGGCTCATAAGAAATGAGTGAAGGTTCAGTATGATAAGGCATTCAAACCTAGGGTTTTCTCTGAAGGTGACCTTGTCTTGGTTTATGCTCAAGAAAAGGATGCCTTGGGGAAAGGAAATTTCAAATCCATGTGGTATGGACCTTTTATTGTTAAAAGGTTCCTAAAAAAGGGAGCTTATGTATTCATTTATTTTGATGGAAACGAGATGGCGGAGCCCAGAAATGGGCTCTATCTGAAGAAATATTATGCCTAGGCCTCGGCCTAGCATTTTCTTTTTTGTATATATTGTATTTTTTGTACATGTTTGTTTATCAATTTTTTATGTGACTTTGATTATTTTTATCTACTTTGGTAGGTGTTTTTGGATGAAATGAGTCATTTTGGCTTTGCCAATGGTACTAGTAGACATACTTGTAACTTTGCTTCCACGACTTGGGTAATTCACTATCCATCTGGTCAATTGTTAGTCTCTAGGGGTGTATGCAATGGTTCTTCTTCAAGCAATGTGGCAAAGTACACTGCAGTGGTCAACCTACTCTCGGAGGCAATATCTTTTGGTTTTGGTTCATTAGTAGTTTACTTGGATTCACAACTAGTGGTTTCGCAATTAAACAACACTATCATGTGAGAGACCCATTTTTTCATCGATTATTTTTTAGAGTGTGTTTGTTACAACGATCATTTCAATATATTACATTCATTCACATTTCTTGTTCAGATAATTGTTTAGCGGACTCATTAGCTAATCAAGCACTTGATTGGCACAATAATCATTCAATACTTTAAAAATATCAAAAACACCATTCATCATTGTACATTTGGGACAATAACATCATATAAAATCGCTATATATATAGAGATATATATATATATATATATATATATATATATATATATATATATATATATATATATATATATATATATATATATATATATATATATATATATATATATCAGAGTGTGTTCAAAATATAGAAAAATTGGACCATCATGTCCTACAAGATTAGGGCTTATGCCCGATCATGTCTGTCATCAAAAAATATTACAGCCATCCGATCAAATATAAAATCTATCCTTGAGGGCCCTGCCTAGGATAGGTGTTCCGGAAGAACACAATTGCAGTAGCTACATGGCGGAAGTGCCACACTGAATCACATGGTACTCCAACCACTTGTCTCTGGATAGCCTCTGGAAGATTCTCTATGGCTTCCATGGGGACTTGGCGAGTTAAAATCTCAAAGTTTCTTTGAATTTCATGGAGGGTTCTACCCAGGTCTTCAGCATCATCCACCTCTCTTCCGTGGTGCCTGTGTCTAGGGAAACCCTCAGGTCTCACCGATCCCATGTCTACATCATGATCATAAAAATTTTGTAAGTCATATTGTCCTATCAAAACATTTTTCATTTTCATATAATTTGAAAAAAAAAAAAAAACCATTGTGCAATCTTACCAATTGCACCCCATGTTGCACAGAATGGAAGAGCCAAGTTTGTATCTACTCTAAAATCCATCCCATCAAATGGATAGTCCTCTACTGAGATGGCATGTTCTCCCCACCACTGGAATAACTCATCATCCCATGTATTTCGGGGAACTTCACCTCCCCCAAGTCTCTTCATCAAGTCTTCCCATCTAGCCATCTGCATTTCACAAGGGCTACTGATAGTAGATATGATCTTGGGACGAAGCTCTAGAAATCTCTCAAAGAAGAATGTTAAGAGAGTGCTACCATATCCAAAAAAAAATGTTTTGACTTGTTGGATATAAGTGAATTGTTTCTTCATATTTTCCAATAAGGTTTTGGACCAATCATAGAGTGTGGTCAAGAAATCCAGTGCTAGACTCATGTTGCTTCATGAGGCCTGGTGTAGAGATGTTGATCCTGCTACTCTAGAAATGGTGACAAGGAGGATTTTCAAGTACAAATCTCATACATCTTTGATTGGGAATTGTGTCACCACCTTCTTTGCACCCTCAACACAGTAAACCTAGGCATAGTCATCTACATTAAGCCCTTCTATGGGCTTACCCTACAAATTAATTGGTTCCCCTCTCCATGAGATTCTAGTTATGAAATAGATGTCTTCCAGTTCAATTTTTCATGGCATTTGGTCTATCATGAAGCAGTCTTCATCCGAATCCCAATAATTCACTAACATCTTGAGAAATCAAGTGTTAGTTTTCATGTTTGGAATTTTTAAAAAATTTAACAATCCACATCCTCGAAGGATATCCAATGATTGTTGATCCTGAATGACCTCATTATATATGGCGTTTTTCTCTCTTTCTCTCTAGTTGATAGTTATCCTGAATCATTTCATCCATTAACCAATTATAATTCCACTTTGCACATATGCGACTTCATTCGGACACAGTCGCGTCTATACTCGAGTTCCTCATGAAGAACCCACGTATACGCAGAGGGTTTCAGAAAAAACATATATTCCTATGGCCAAAAATACTAAATTTTCTTGAAATGATAATAAAATTGATAAACAAGCTGAGTATGAGGCTTACCTGACTGATTTGGATCGATTCGGTGGACGGTTTCTCTCTTTTCAAGAAGATATTTTTTTTTCTCCAGAGCACTTTCTCAACTTCTTCACGACACAAATGACCAAATGTGAGTCCAAAATGCTTATTTATGCCTGGAATTCTAAAAAAAAAATGCAAATTTTGTTTGTCTATTTTTTGAATTTGTTCACGACTCTTTAACCTTTTGGCTTGTAAGTGTTGGGAAAAGTTACTTTTGGGTCAATTTTGGTGATTTTAAGATATTTCCAATTTCTACTTCGAATCCATGACCATTGACCTGTCATGTAAGGTATTTGATTTTGAACTGGCATATAGGTTATGGAATTCACTTTCCATTGCACTTATGCATACTAGCCTCCATTATGAACACTTTCCATAGGGTTGACCCCATCATATTATTACAATTTAACCAATTTCACTCGCTGATTTTTAATCATGATATGATGGTAGAGCCATCCTTTACACGGGCTTCCTAGTTATTTTCTCACTAGCATTTGTCTCCCATGCTGCAATCTGTGTAGGCTCGGGAGTCCTCTTTAGTCCCGTCATGACTTATGTGTTGAAGCTTCATTATTCTTCTTCTTCGCTATCTGTATTCTAGCCATATACCTTAGAGGCTCCCATTTTATTATCGAGTTGTATTGTTGCATTGCATATTAACCACTTGTTTATCTTGGCCTTTAGTCGGCTTCATTTGCACTCATGTTTAAGCCATATTTTAACCATGTCTTTCTGTAAATTTAACCGCGAAATCACTTAGCCTTAACAACTTGACACCTTTACCCATGGATGGAACATTCCTCTGAGTGTTACTTACCAATTTTCACCACCTTCCATTGAGCATAGGATTTTTCCTATCCCAGGAACTAGCGCATATGTTTACCGACACCCATTCTATCCATTGTAATATAGGCATTCTTTTATTCTTTTTCAGGCTTTGAAATATGAAAAAGACAAAAAAAATAAATATTTTAAAAATAGCGGGAATGGGACAATACTTCCATATTTGATGGTAGCTAAAGAGTCATTTGTGTCGCCCTTTAACAAAGCACAAAAAAGCTAATTTATTTCTCCATTTGGGATGGTTTTAATTTTTGACTTAGGAGAAGCCATAATGTTATTATTGATTCAATACTCCCCCAGTTGGTTATCTCTTCCAGTCGTATGGCGGGTTTTTTTATGCCTCTTGCATAACAAACATATACAAATTTATCATTTTTTTCCATAGTCAAAAATGAGTCGTGCTTTTGTTCAAGGGAAGTTAACCTGAGTTGGCCTTTCTATGGTGTCTCTTGACTCATTTTTCAGTTGACCATCTCGATTTGTAACTACAAGGAAAAGACCCTCTAACGGATGTTTTTGAGGAACCCCTTATAAAAATACCCCAAACATCCGTTTGTAGCCGAAGTTCCTAGAGGAGGTTGGCGGGCGGAGGTTTTTGTGGATGTATTTCGTTCGGTCCTCTTATCACCGTAAAACGCATCGATGCGTTAAACATGAGAAAGCACCAGTGCGGTTAAAAAATTGGCACACCAGACACCGTGTGCTCCATATGCACCCACCCGGTATGTTGTATTTTCGTAGAGCACTGGTACTTCCCCGACGCCTCATAAAAAACGCGCGAAAATTGAAACCCCCCGGGTCGCCCTTAAACGCACCGGGTCGCCAACGCACCAGGTTGCCCTGAAATCCCCATGCACCAGCACAGGGTTAAATAAATAAAAAATTATGGCCAAAAAACCACACAAAACATAGCCACACCGGGAACCGTGCACTCCTAACACACCCGCATAGTGTGTCATATTCATGTACAAGATCATTTCCTTACATCTCTACCACACTGGTGCTTCTGAAAACGTGCATGAAAATAGATACCGCTTAGTGTGGAATAATTCAACCGTACTAGAGCGCCCATAAACTTGGCACACCAGAAGATGGTTAAATAAAAAAAATTACAGCCAAAAAACCGCACAAAACATTGGCACACCGGAAACCGTGCGCTCTGTACACACAGCACCGGTGTGTTTAATTACGGAACAACACCGATGCATGTCAACTCATCAGCCTTAGTGCCTCATAAAAAGCACGCGGAACAGAAATCGCCTGAGGCAGAAAGATGGAAATGCACTGAGATCCCCATAAACGTTGCGCACAGGAAAAGGGTTAAATAAAAAAAAATTGTGGCCAAAAAACCGCACAAATCATTGGCTCACTGGACACTGTTCCCGGTGCATCATATTACTGTAGAGAACTGGTGCATTACAGATACACCTCCCCGGTGCTTCATAAAAGCACGTGAAAACATAAACGGCTCAGGGCGGCATACAGTAAATGCACTGGTACGCCAGTAAAAATGCCGCACACCGGAATAGGGTTAAATAATAAAAAAATTACGGCCAAAAAACTGCATTTTTCACTTTTATCAATGCTACAGAGCTCTCAAGCACCGATGCAAGTTATCCTTGTTTGATCCACCTTGACATCCGTGATCCCATTACACTAATTGCACACACTGCTACTATGCATTGCCACCAATCTCCAGCTTGAATTTTATAAAACAGTGGATAAATTTTCTTTTACAAATTCTACAGCCAATATACCTCATCAACGGGTAAATGTACAAGTATTTTTATTTTTTTTCCATAATTAAACCTTTTGGCAGATTATAATTTCAAATAACCTTAAAATTAACCTTTAATATATATATATATATATATATATATATTTGTCGCGCGGTGTGCTCGAGTCATTCGGCTCGCACCGGTTTGTGGTGCTACCTGTAAATTTACAAGTCGCACCACAATAGGTGCTAACGGGATCCCCACCGGTTCTGGGGCGGTACTGCCAGCGCACCGTGTTATTATAAAAAAATTTAAAAATTGTGGTGTGGTCGTTTACCAGGCCGCACCATTGACAATGTGGTATCGCGGCAACACGGTGCGTTGACGGACATATCTGCCCTAGGTCGCGTAATGTGGTCAGCGCACCACATACCGCAATTTGACATTGTTAACGGTTCGGCCTTGTAAACCGATGCTAAGTGTATCTTCACCTATTCCGGGGCGGTACCAAAGGTGCACCGTGTTATGTTAAATTTACTTATAAAGAGCGGTGTGCTCGGTTACCTAGCCGCACCGTTGACCTAGTTGAATAGTGGTGATGCGGTGCATTGACCAATATAACTGCCCCGGGATGACTATTTTTTTTAGCGCATGGCTTACCTTATTTGGCCTGCATCAACGGTGCAGCCTTTTACGATGCCACACTGACGACTATGTATGATGGCAAGATGGCGGTGCGCTGACTTAGATATATGCCCCGAGGCATATAGTGTAGTAAGCGCACTACTTTCCTGACACCGAACGTAGTGAACGATGCATTAAAAAAAAATTCTGGAGCACCGCCCCCAGTGCGTTGAAAATCATTATGGGCACCATATCTCGTGCGCTCTGTTGAAAGACTCACCGGGACCAGTGCGTGACTGTGATTTTGGCACACCAACTATTGTTTTATTTATTTTTCTAAAAATATTTATATACGTATATTTCTAAATACATGTGTCATTTAATAAAAAAATTATGTTTAATATGTCAATCACTTAGAGACATGAAAGGAGAGAAGAGGGGAAACCACAACAACAACAGGCGGAATAGTATAACATGGTTCACCTGTGGGAGGCAAGAGAGAGGGAGAGATATGCATACCCTTTCCCTATTATAGCAGCGACACAGGGGCTCCTAAGGGAGGTAGGCCTCCTCAAGTTCTATGTGGAGGCTACTTCCCTAAAGTCCCATAGTTTGTTTTTTAGACATCTTATCCGAAGGTGGAATGCCCAGCGACAGGCTTTCCAAGTTGGTATCAACCAGTGGTACAAGCCCACTGAGGAGGATGTATATTTTATTACAGGGCTATCGAGGAGAGGGGTGGATTTTCCCTCATTCCTCAAGGTTCCAGTTGGCTATGTGGCAGGGAGTCAGTTAGTTTACTCCCAGAGATACATTGGAGCAAATTTAGTATCTCCTGCAAATTTTCAGGTCGCTGGAGGGCAGTTACGTATTGGTGCGTTTGGTCGTGAGGAGGTCCAGTGTCTCTCACTTATCATTTAGACCATTTCGCACAACACCAGTGATGAGAAATGCATTAGTTGCTCTCTTTTTTATTATGTTTATTCTTTACTATAGCAGCAACGACTTGTCAAGTGGTCTGCCATTTTTTTGCGGCAGTTCTGTACAACATTAGATAGATGTTGTGCTCATGCACAAGGAAGGGTCAACTTCCCTTTTGCTTCAGATATTTTTTGTTTATTTTTTGAGAGGTTTCCAGAGACGAGACCTATTTTTCTTCGGAAGCCTCGTAGGCCAGTTACTGAGGCACGTATGCACATGTGGGGGAAGATGATGACCAAGAGGGAGGAGAATCTTTTTCTAGCGAGGATATCAGATGATGCACTAGAGTTGCTAGCCAATGTTGATAAGCATCCCTTCGTTATTGTCCCCTGTCCTTATGCGGGGTTGGATTGGCGAGGGTGTGCCAACATCCTCTTCATATCTAATGAGCCGCCAAATGATAGAGGTAATATTACTGTTTTATTTATATTTATTCTAACATGTTCTTTAACTTTTTTTTATTAAATTGTGTAATTAAATTGTCTAATAATTTTCATGTACTTGTATATATTTTGCAAACATTGGCTCTTTTGATGGCGAGGAGATGCCGCCACCACCACATGATCTAGGTATGGATCCTGATGATCACGATGAGGGCATTCCAGATGTCGAGGATGATCATCAGGAGGCCGGTGCAGATCAGATACCTACTCCTACTGGTGCGTCGGTGTGCGGGTGACTTGGTGATGCTAGATACAAGATGGAGTTGGCCGACCAACTCATTGCATTGATTGTGGAGGCAGGCATTAGTCCCACTCATTACAGAAACATAGAGGCCAATGATAGGCTATTACAGATGTGGAGAGGCATGCCGCGTGACATGTACATCCTGATGCGGCATGTCATAGGAGTTACGACAGCTTTTACATGACTGAAAAGGATCAAGGGTACACATGATCGGTGCCGGGCAAAGAAATTGGATAGTTCATGAGGCGAAATACACCACATCTAAAATATGATTATGGAGGATACTGATCATCAGCTAATTGTACTAATATTGATGTTGTACTACCACCAGCTGATCCATGACATTTATATTACAGCTGTATATTTTTAACATTATTTAGTTATATATATATATATATTATATGGTCCATTTATTTTATGTTCATATTGCAGTTGTACTTAATTTACATGTTGGTGATCATCATGATGTGTATGTTGTTAGGTCATGTTAGATATGTTCATTTAATGTGCATCTTGCAGATAGATGTGTATGTGATAGCATGAGTTATTTGACATGAGATGTATATTTGATGTTTGTGTTGTGATGATGTTAATCTATAATGTTAATTGTCTTTTGTTAGATTCTCATGATCACGATGATGTAGTTACCGATTTTGCAGAATTTGTGTTTTAGTCAAATTTGATTTTTATACGATGGTTTTTTGTAATTTTTTAATTTGTAAAATTGTAATTGTATATATGTAAAATTCTAAAATTGTAATTGTAATTGTAATTGTAAGTGAAATTGTAAAATTGTAATTCTAATTATAATTCTAATTCTAATTATAATTATAATTATAATTATGATTACAATTATATGTAAAATATCTGTAAAATTTTAATTGTATTAATTTTAAATGAATTTATTAAAAAAATTAAATTTGTAAATTTGCAAATTTTAAATAATTGTAAAATAATAAATCTAGAATAATATGATTTATTGTTACATAATAAAGTTTAGAAAATAATGCAAATAAATTCATGTACTTTAGAATTATCATTATTTTATTATGATCTTAGATACAAAAAAAAGAATTAATTTATACAGTACGCCATTGTTTTTGAGATCAACATAATTAATGCAAATTATCAAGTGAATTATTGATTTTAACATTAACACAATGCAAATTACCAATTAATTCAAAATACATATTATATTAATATTTCGAAAAACCCATCTTAAAAAGTATAAATATTGATGAAATAACACATGTACCATATCGCTCTCAGTTCTCATGATCACCCTCATTATCTTCTAGCTCACATGGCATGATAACACTATTGTTCTCAAAAATATTTTTTGATCTAGGGTCATTTGTCAATACGAATCACCAATCCCTATCCAACACATCTGGGTAAAAAAACACCTAGTTGCAATGTTTAGGGAAAACATAGAGCTCCTTAGCTTCATCCCACATCTTTCTAGAGTTGATACATATCAGCCTACTATCGTGATCTTCATTTACATTATTCCGATCAAAGGTGTCCCACCACTTGCACCTAAAAATAACACATTGGAAAGAAGAAAAATCCACTTCAATGATCTTTTGTATATTTCCGACGTAACCTAATGTCCCTCATACTAGGTTTTGATCACGATGGCTAGATCGACTAGATTGATCGAACTCAACTTCCATTCCACAGTCTTGTGTGATGTTTCCAGCATCGGCATTTTCTATGTGAAAATGGTGTCCATATGCCCACATAGATTGGAAAAAATGCACCTATTATAAAAAAGTTTAAAAAATCTGTGTCATATGTCTTATAAATAATAATCCAACAGTTAAAATATGAAATGTAGATGTCTTAATATAAGTTTCAAATTTACATACAAATTAAAAAAATTATTACCGAGTTGTTGCACCCAATCCCTACATTTAGTGCATCCTCTTCAGAACGCGGGTAACGACTGGTAGCACTGTATTTCTATCTGACTTGGTCAGCAACCCAACTGTTGGGGCATATTTTTGGCATATTTTCTTTTAAATGATCGGGATGAGGCACACTTCTACCATTCAACAATCTGAATTATTTCCTGTCACTATCCCATTTCATCCTGTTTTGTTCGTATAATGCGACCCACGGTTGTGTCGCTTCAGAATTGTAAAGAATGAATTTATTGATTGCTTCAATTTCTGCATTCGTTGATGAAATCAAACCAACATTATATAGTACTTAGAGATCAAAATATACATTATAGTGAAGTTCAACATGAATATTGATTACTTTTTGTAAATTTGAAAAATTATAAGTCACTTACTCTTTATCAAGCGATTTTTTCCACTCGTTTGGAGCAACTCTCCTTCTCTTTTGTCTTCATCCATTTCATCGTCCCAAATCACCACAACTGGTCTGTTGTCGATCTTCTTGATGTACTCACTGGCATAATAGAAATACTCACACGATATGTACCCCTCTACCATAGACCACTTGGGTTTTTCCCTTTTTCGAACAAAACCTTTCAATTTCTTCATGTACCTCTCTAAGAAGAACATCCAATGACAAGAAACAACCCCAACTAATTCAATCTCATCTACCAGGTGGATTAGAAGATGAACCTGTAAGTCCATGAAACTCATTGGCAATTCCTTCTCAAACATAAAAACAATCTCAACTATCTCTTGACGCCACCGTGGAATGCTAGCCACATGAATCTCCTTTGACGTGATCCAATGTGCAAATGCAGATAATTTAGATATGGAACATCCTAGGTCTTGAGGGAATTCATGTTTCACACACCCACGCACGAACAAAGGATAATGACACTGCAAAGTTATAAAAACGTGAAATAATATACAAAATTAGTTATGCTTTATGAATATAACAAATAATAAAAACACACTTTTGACATTTTACATACTCTTAGAAGATTCAAATGGTCATGTGATTTCAACCCTGAAAAATGGTCATCCATGGTGAAGCAGCATCGTAGTGAAGACTTGTATGAAGTTGGCACCCTCACATCCATTATAACTTCCATTGCCAAAGATATATCATCTTTTTTTTAAATCCATGGGACATCACCTTCTTTGAAAAACCATGAATTAGAGGGACCAGTGCCTGCCTCTGATCCCGTACTTTCTAATCATCTTGGTCAATGTTTCTTTTTAGTTTTTGAAGTAATAAGATCTTTCCTAACAGCCAATTTCTCACTTTGTTTCGATGATATGTGCTCCATAAATAAGATGAAACATTTTTAAATATATACATGGGATCTAATAAGTGGGCAATCTTAAGATGCTCCCAATATGGGAGGTCATAAAAGATAGATTTCCTTTTCATCCCAATAGGAAATTTCTCAACATAGGTGTCGAAGAAATATGGATCATTGAACATAGGCTCCCCATTTTAATCAAACATTTCTATGAAATCCTTCTCCTTCTCTCTCTCATATGCTCTAAGCCATTCAACTGGTGTCATTATTGGAGGTCTTTGGGTTCTCTCTCATTTACCATTGAAAGTGGATGCTGCTTTTCTATAAGGGTGTTCTTTTGGTAGGAATACCCTGGAGCAATCATATACTGGATTTCGTAGGTCCTTGGACCATCTAGCTTTCAGAGAAGGTCCACAATATTTACATCCAAAATACCCTTTTGTTACAAGACCTGCGATATTATATTTGTATACATTAATTAATATGCATGGCATGTTAAAGAATATCATGAAGATTAGGACAAATATTACAATGAATTAAATAACTAATATGTGAAAGAATATTGTTACATATATAAACAAATCAATAAATTAAACATGTAATTTACCAGAGCAAACTCCTAAGCCTGGATAATCATGTGTCGTGTAAGCACATATGTCATACAACGTAAAACTCCTCTCTGCTGCGATGGGTCTTGATACATCATATACATTTATCCCATCCTATAATTCCTTCAATTCATCTACCAGTGGTTGTAAGTAGACATCCATATTCTTCACTTGTCTTCTACCAGGGACTATGAGAGCCAACATAAGATGTTCATTCTTCATGGAAAACCATGGGGGGATATTGTTATTGATCACTACTACAGGCCAAACATAATAGTTGGTGTTCTAGAGGGAATATGGGTTGACGCCATCCATGGCTATGCTGAGTCATAGACTTCATACTTCATCCTTGAATTTTTCAGGCCATGTATCCTCTATATGCTTCATGGCTATTGAATCAGTTGGGATTCGCATAACTCCCAACTCACTTCTATGTGAGGCATGCCATCCCTGCAACATAGCTAATTCTTTGTAACGAAAGAGCCTTTGAATCCTTGAGATTATAAGCATGTGCCTCAATATCTTAAAAGGAGGACCAGTACGTGATTTACCCTTCTTTTTTGATTTATCATACCTGTTATGCCCACATTTTGGACACATCTCTTTGTCTGCATATTCTCCTCTATATAGAATACAATCATTTGGACATGCATGATATGATATGTACTCAACACCCAACATTTTCAACAATTTCTTTTCCTCTTCATAGCTACCAGGCAAGACATTATCACTCGGAAGAAACTTATCTTTGAATAACCTATAGTTGGTGATCATGGAAAAATATATTAATAAATGTAAATTAATGTTGATATAATTATTAACGTTCATAAAATTTACCATTTGTAATGTTCATTGAAGTGTACTGATTATATTTCAAATTTATATAAGGGGAGTAATTTATGGTAACTTACCTCAAAATTTCCAAGAAACATGCATTTGATAAGCCAAAATTTGCTTTCAAGTTGTATAGTAACATCATTTTCCCCAACTGGGTAGACTTTGAATGATTTCCAAGTCCAAAGATAGGGGTGGTGGAAGAAAATTTAAGGCTTTCGAAAAATGTGTCAGCGATATGAGCATCATCCCCTAGTTGATCATCATTTTGGAATGCATCTAACAACATTGTCTCCATGGCAGTTGTATCCCTTAAGTAATCATCCATACTAACCTCTATTTGATTGCTTCCATTGCCAGCTTGTGAAGAACTACTATTGTTGTAGTCATTCCTAATTGGTGAATCTGGACGTAGCGGGAATTGAATCAGTGGTTGATTCAACCATTCTTGGTATCGTTCCTCTCCGATTTTTTCTCTTAATTCAGTCTTCTCTCAATTTGAAATTTTCAGGGGTGCAACGAAAGATTTTAGGTAGGTCATTCATCATCACTAGAATCCTAATAATTAAAAAAAAAATTGAACATGATAAGTACAAAATATATGATATCAATTAGTAACCACATTGACAATATTGCATGATTATAAATTGGTTTGACGTTGAAATAATTAGATATTAATCAATACATATACCAAACAATTATAATTATAATTACCATCATTGTCCCGAGATTGTGGCTAGAAGATGCAATATTGTTACAATTGGTAGGGTGAAGCGATTGTCCATTTTCATCTACCAAATGCGCCTTGTAGTATGCAGCTCCTCATAAGAAATTTTGACGTTTTGGAGCAGTTTGAATATTTTGTGCATCTAAACTTGATGCTGAATTTGCATGAACCTATAAATTTGTGTACATTATAAATTTAATTAAGTTGTGCATGATTGACTGCATGGATAAAAAACATAAATTCAATTAGATAGTGAAAAAATAAAACAAATCTGAAGTAAATATTACGTCTCCAGATGGATAGGGAGAACTTCGCGATGGACTTTGAGAAATATTATGGAACGAGATAGATTTTGAAAAATTGTCCATTCCATATAATATATGATATTTTCTCCTTGAATTTGATAAAAACAACAATAAATTTTGGTGTAGAAACCTAAATGTAATTTCGGTTCGTAATGTATAGATAACTGCACCAATGCAGTTTTGGTATTGTGCACCGGTGTCGTCTTATACCCTGACACCCCGGTGCATTTTGATTAAAGGACGCACTGATAAACGAATAACCACAAATAAAAAAAGCGCAAACCTATTTTCTTTAAGTGAAAAAAAAAAACTGTAAATTGAAAAATGGGCTGCCAAATATTTTCGAAAATCTAATTTCATAAAACACTTCTTTAAATACTAAACACTTTTCATTATTTCATTATTTTTGCAAAAAAATTCAGCCAGAGATTTGCAGGATACATACCTGGAGCAAACAGAGCACGAGAGCACTGTGGAGCAGGGAAATACGTTCGAATAGAAGTATTCAGACAATCAGAATTCCAAACCTCTGGTGATTCAAACCTTGTACCATAGAATTTCAAACGATGTGAGTAAAGTTTATTGTTTTTTTGTACTTTTTTCTGTAGTTTTTTTTATGCATTAAAAGAAAAAATCAAAGTCTATTGTTTTTTTTACTTTTTTTTGTAGTTTTTTTATGAATTAAAATAACAAAATCAAAGTTTATTGTTTCTTTTACTTTTTTTCTGCAGTTTTTTTAACATTTTCTGTAGTTTTCAGAAACAAAATGAAAAAAGAAATCCATTTTTAAAAACAAAACCCTAGATTCTTTTTGTTTCTGAATTAGGGATTTTCAATTTAGATTTATAGTGTTTGTATAGCCATAAGACATCCAACCCACGGGACGACTTGCATAGTTGGATCCCAATGCATGTTGGCCCTTGCGTCAATCTAAAAAAAACATTTTTTTTTGTCAGTGCGCCCTGCGTAACATTGCACACCGCGAAAGTACAGTGATAAAAAATAAAAAAATAAAATATTTTTTTATCAGTGCGCCATATGTAACATACGGCACCGATGCCCTGTTTCATTATGGTGCACCGCAAACGTGTTGTTTTACCAAAAACCCATTTTAGAAACAAACCCTAATTTTTTTTTTGTTTCTACCCTTTCTTCTCCCTCTTTCTGTGATTTCATAATTAGGGCTTTTCAATTTATATTTATAGGGTTTGTATTTATAAATATAAACCTAAGACATCCAACCCATTGGAGGACTTGCATAGTCAGATCCCAATCCATGTCAGCCCTTGCGTAAATAAATAAATAAATTTGGTGTACCCTATGTATCTGAGCGCACCAGTGCACTCTATTATCCCAGCGCACCGCACAAGTACTGTTCAAAAAATTATGTCAGTGCGCCATTTGTAAAATATGCAGTCGGTGCGCTATTTCATTATGGCACACCAAAAACGTTCTGTTTCAAAAAAAGAAAAAAACTTTCAGAAAAATACAAACCTTACATTCTTTTTGTTTCTACCCTTTCTTCTCCCTTGTTCTGTGATTTCAAAATTAGGACTTTTCAATTTAGATTTATAGGGTTTGTATTGCTAAATATAGACCTAAGACATCCAACCTACGAGACGATTAGCATAGTTGAATCCCAATCCATGTGGGCCCTTGCATGAATTCAAAAAAAATAGATTTTTTTTAACGGTGCACCTTGCGTAAAATAGCACACCGGTGCTCTGTATTGTCCAAGCGCACTGCATAAGTAATGTGATAAAAAATTAACAAACAATTTTTTTTATCAGTGTGCCATATGTAAAATATGGCACCAATTTATGCTACAAAAATTAACACTCGACGATTTTTATTATTTTATCATGGTTAACTGGTGCGATGATTCACACGTAATGCACCGATGCTCCTTGTTGACATAGAGCACCATACGGTCTATTATACTGTTTGTGCGGTGCGTTTAGAAGACATCCATGCACCGGTGTCGATGCGTACACCATGAATGGTGCACCAGTGTCTTGATATTTTTTTTATTTGAAAATTTGACAATTTATTTATAAATATATTAATGAATGATATGGTACAGGTTTGAGATTGATAAAGAAATTATTGACAAAATATCAAGTAACAAAAATACTAATAACACATCAAGAAAAGAACAAAAGGCAAGTTCTTTGTAAATTTTTTACAGAAAAAATTATTTTTGAACTATATGTATGTTTAACTAATATGTATTGTTTACTGTGTATCATGTAGAGCCACAAAATGATGAAGCTCGATAAGATTATTTCTGATCTAGGACCAGAAGAGCATAAAAGTTTGATGGAAAAATTGCAAAAGGATGAATCAGGTGAATGAAAAAATACTATCGATCCAATATGAGTTTCTTTTTTAGTTTTCATTAATAATATAATTAAAATTATTAGATAACATGTGTGAAATAGTCTATTAATTCACATATGTTTAATATTCTACAGGGACCAACAACTTAGAAAAGGAATGTTGTTCTAAGAAAAGAAAAAAATAGAACATGCAAATGAAAATCAATTGCTCCTTAGCTCATCTGGAGTGGTGCTGGAGGTTAACAAAAGGGGGAAAAACTTTTACAAAAGTTTGAGGGATCTATTGGAATGAATGTATATATGTTCTTTCCACTTACAATACAAAAACCAATCCAATGATTCCAAGAAATAAATTTTATCTAAACTACAAAAATAGTTTCCAGAGAATTGGTCAATGAGACATGTCAGAATTTTAATAGCAAAATCGTACAACAACAAAAAAGAAGGAATGAAAAAGTAATATTCCTTTAGATGTTTGTCTAGAATTATTTATAAATATCACTTTTGTTATACTTACTTTTCATATATCAATATAAAAATTGAATAGTTTATTGTCATGTTACATTTTCAGGAAGATTATGAAAATCTCAAAAGATGAATGAGCTGATATCAGAAATATGCCAGTAGGAATGTCCAAAAAGGTGTACAAGGAGATGGTCAAAGAAATGGAGAAAATTTCATCGCGGGAGGATCCATCTGTTACACAGTAATTTGTCACCGTCCCTGCAATCCCTGTCCCGCACATTGGAGGGCTCATTCCGTGACCTGTGAGCAGTGACATGGCTTGAAATCACTTTCATGACATCCCTCTAAACAAGAGCTTTCATTGTCCTGAAGACATCTCCTTGTAAAAAACCCTAAAAACACCCCTTTTTGCATTGGCGCGGGCAGCCAGTTCAGTACCCGCGCCAATGGGGAAAATCCTTCAAAAATTTCACGCCAATTGGCGCTCTGTCCCAGAGTCGTACTCGCGCCAACCAATTTAAGGAGTGTTTTTTAAAAATAAATGGCGGAAGTTTTGTCCTAACAAATTCATGAACTGGTATCTATCTTGAGTTGGGAGGTTTGGCTCCGGATTTCCATGTAGAGGAAGTGGTTTGCCACCTCTCATGGAAGCTTCCTTGAGGATAGGGCCAATCCCATGATTATAGGGATCCCAACTCCCCTTCCTCCATCTATAAAAGATTTCCCATCTCCATTGCAAGCTAGTCTTCAAGTTCCCAAATTCCCTAGAGCCTTATGCTGCAAGAGCCTCCATAATTCCCTTAAGTCCAAATCCAAGCAAGGAGACTATTGTCAAGATCCGAAGAGAGAGGTTTGTCCCATCCTTGACAGGATTTTCGAGACATGTTCTGCTGGCGACCCTCCGAAGGAGAATTCAGCGTCAGAACTTGGTTGTAATTTTCCTTTGATTGATTAATAATAAGTGACTATTGGTTATGGTTCCACTCTTGTTATTGTTTATGATGATGAGTTATGTCCTTTCTGACTTACATATAATTGTATCTATTGGATTTTACGCTTTCGTTTGTTTTTTTCTCTTGTGTGCAGGTGTCCTATCACGGAGATCGTGGGGATTGTGATCTGCCAGAGTTAAGGAATGGGAGCGCTACCTCTTCTACAAGCAACAGTGTTGGATTCCAGGTAGGCCTTCATCGCTATTTGGTTTATTTGCAATTAGGAACCTGCACTATAGCGTGAAAAATTGTTGCTAAACCCGGTCTGGGCTAGTAGGGATCGCCTCTGCCTGCAGAGGGGATTTACCTCCACAACAAATTGGCGACCATACTAGGGATCATCTAGCTTGTTGTTGTCTATTTTATAAGCTATAGATGGAGCTTGAAGTTAGACAGATAGCCTTCGAAATGCTATTGCTCTGCATTAGCGAAGTAGATCAAAGCTGCTTCAGTCAATCTCCGGTTTAGTTTGTAAACTGAACATTTGGAGTATTGTCTTGTTTTTTCTGTTGTTTCTCGATTCTGCTTGCTTGATCGGCTCTTTTGGCTGACTCTTTTGTGATTTTGGCTGTTTGTTAGCTTGATCATCACTGGTCTGCTTGTTGGATTGTCTATTTTTATTTTTTCTTAGCAAACTCGACTGGCGTGCTTTACAGCCTGACAGTCGCGCCCATTGGCGCAGGTTTCTTGTGTATTACCCGCGCCAATTCGTTTTTGGCGCTAGTTTCAGCCTCACAGTCACGCCAATCCTGTGAGGTACTAGGGTTTGCTCTGTTCTAAGCTTCCTGAGCCTGATCGATGTGTTTGGTCTTGTTTTTTCGACTGCTTGAGTGTTCTGGAGCCTTGTTTGAGTGACTGTGACCGTCTTCCTTGGGTTGTTTGCCCATATCTATCGATTTTACATTTTTGCCCTAGGGCATCTAAGTGCTATTGTGCGTCGAGCCTCCCTTGGGAGTTTTTGGTTTCTTTCTGATCAGTCAGCTTTGTGATTGCTTCTCTGCACTCGTTTGGTGGTTATCTATCGTCTTATTGCGTTATTTGAGTGATTGGCTCCTTCTTAATTTGAATTCCGCTTTGTCTCGCTTTGAGCCTAGATTACATGGTTCATTTGAGTCTTGGAGATTCTGCTTGAAGTGGTGATTCTGGTCTTGCTTGGGAGAAATTCTTTGTTTTTTCATTTTCAGGCGTTGGCGCTTGTTTTCAGTTAGCAACCCGCGCCAATTGGCCATTGGTGATAGTTTTCAGTGAGCAAGTCGCACCAGTTGGCGCTACTTGTCAATGGTAAAGTCGTGCCAATTTCAGGGTGTATGAAAATTGAGACTTTTTCCCTAAATCCTTCACCACTGTGTCTTTCCCTTCAGGTCTTTTCCCCGTATGAGCATAGATTACATTGCTCATTGTTTGGAATGTCTTCTTTCCATGATTGTTTCATGTAAAAGGGAATGAATGCCTTGTTTTGATCTCTTGCTTTGGAAGTCCTTTTTGTGTTTGACCTCATATGTCTTGTCGCCTTTTGAGGGATTTTGTGACAAAGTGTTTGAAACAACAATTGCATTATTAGTGTTTGTTTACATCTCTTTTGCATTCATCCTTCATTAAGGAGATTTTCGTTCTTTTAGTCTTCGTCTCATAATTTTCTTATGTTAAAATGAATTAGATCACATTACATTGAAAAGTATTTTTTAGATTTATCATTGAACTTAGATCAAATTGTTTAATGATTGAAAGCTAAAAGTTGCTTTGAGTGCATTCTTATCATTTGAAAAGAAAAAGGAAATTGTGCATAGATTACAATTGCATAGTTTTCGAAAAAGAGGATTTTGCATAGATTACATTGCATTATTCGCATCGTTGAATGTTTGAAATTACTTTTGGATAGTGAAAGTCATCTAGTTTTGAAAAATTTTGTTTACAGTGTTGTTTTTTGTTGCATCATTGTTTGAAGCTCTTCCCTTAACTAGATAGCATTCATCGAATTGAAAGTTTTATTTTCATATAGTCGCATATAGGAGATTGTCATATGACACTGCTAGGCCTCGAGGAGGTTAAACATAATTGAAGATAAACCTTAAAATTTATTCAATTTACACTAAGGCAGCATTGAAACATTAACGAAACATTTAGAGGTCTAGGCTAGAGACGTGTTCCAGCATCTTTAAACCTAGTAGCTGTCGTTTGCCTCTTGGCTTTAGAAAGCACTAGTACGGACTTGTGCTCCCCGTACCGTCGTGTATATAAAGGGAGACCCCACTAGGTTTCTATCCTTTATCCATAGGAAGCCGAGTCTACCACCCTATACCCGTGATACACTGGACACAACATTTGGGGAAATTTCCTGCACGTACGTTAAGTCCTTGGTTGATTTCTCTTTCATTTTGAAACCGGGGTGTATATTGCAGTTCACGGTTATTTGGTACACCCTTTCCCTAGCATTCCTGAGCAGTCATTTTGATCTTATCTGACAATTTAAATTTGAAAAGATCACCAAGCGCTTGTCCTTTCACGCTTGCTTCAAAACTGAAAGAGGTAGAGTCACCTTTCATCTGTTTCTCGACTCTTAAAACATGAAACGGTGAAGTTTCTAAGTTTCAATGTGCTAAAATAAATCACCTACGATCACACGCCCTGTTAGAGTTTGCTTGTTGGTCGTTTGATTATGTGCCTTGGTTTTTAGCCCGTGTGTGGTTTTGAGTTGTTTTGATGACAACTTTTCCAGAGTACACCAACCAAGGAATCCCCTCCGATGGGAATCCTAGTCCTTTTCCTCCTTTCGGAAATGTTGGCGCTCCTTATATGGCAATGTTGTCCCTTCCAGGGTTAATTGTTGGGTTGCCTGTTTGGTTGTTTTCAACCTCTGTGGTCTCGAATGTCCCGACTACTGTTCAATCAGTTCCTCCACCTGAACAACATCATGTTGATTCCAAGGTGGACCTCTCCCCTTCTTCGTCTGTTTCTGCGTCGTCCTCTTCTACTTCGCCTGGTGAAAGTCTAGATTCGATTAACCAGGTGGCTAAGAAGAAGAAGAAGAAGACAAAGAAGAATAAGTCTGATAAGCGAGAGGCTAAAGTTGCGGCTACTGCTCTTATTGATAAACCTTCCAACCCTCCGCGGAAAGTCAAGTTCCCTTGCATGTTGTGCACAAGAGACCATCTTCTTCGAGATTTCCCTAGCATTCCCAAGGTGCTCGAAGTATGGTCCAATGGTCATCTGTCATTGCCTTTGGCTTCCGGGAGTCAGGTTGGGGGCACGTCTTCAGCTAGTGTTGGTAAGACTCCTAAGAAACAGGGTAAGCTCACCAATCCATGTAAGTTGTGTGAAGCACACCATGCCATTCACCTTTGTCCGTATATGGATGAAGCCAAGCGATTTTTGGACAACTTGAATATTTCTACACCATGCCTTCCAGCTGGTTATAAACGGATTTCTTTGAGTCTTCCGCCAGCTGATTCTATGATTGGTCAAGAGTCATCCTTGGTCGATCCCGCTCCCTTGGAAATTCAGATTCAGGAATCCATCCCCGACCAACCATTAGTCATGGGATCAGTTGAGTTGGCCTCGTCTATGGTGCACCAGGTCTTTTCCGTGGAGAGTGGATCTCACATCCCTCAAGTTCTTCTTGTTTCTTCAGATTCCTCGAACTTGGAGAAAGATTCTCCTGTCCCTATATCTAAAGAAGTTTCTCCTCCGCCTCCCGTGATGGAGGTCCCAGAGGACACTCCTCCCGCCTTTGAGATGGAGGTCCTGGAGGATGCTCTTTCTTCTTCTATAACACCAGGGGAATACCATCTCGGTTCGATGGTAACCCCTCCAAGTAGTTTGGTCACTTCCTTTGATTGGAGTCGATTTGTAGGATATCGCCTTCCGTCTTATGTGCCTTTCGAGATCACAGTACAGGCTTTTGGTCTGGTCGTACCCAGCACCATTATAGACGAAGGTGCATCTGTCAGTGTTCTATCCTCAACTACTTGGCAAGATTTTGGCTTGCCGCCGCTTGCGCCTGTTACGCAGAATCTGTTGGCTTTTAACAGAAGAACTAGTCAACCGTTAGGGATCCTTCCAAGATTGCCTATTACTTTGGGAGGTAAAACTGTCCATATGGACGTGATGGTTATTCCTGGCCCCTTGTATTTCAATATGCTTTTGGGGCGCGATTATACCTATTCCATGGGAGCGCTTGTCTACTCCCTTTTTCGTGTGGTCTGTTTTCCACATGAAGGATGGATCGTGACCATTGATCAGCTTTCGTTCTTTGGTCCCGATGTGGCACCTGGCCCACCATCATCCCTTCCTGGTTTTTATCCACCTATTGTATCTTCCCCACTGCAGGTCAACTATGTGGCTACCTACCACGTGCCTGTGCTCAGTGACGATGTCGTCGTGCATCAGGTGTTGGGGGCATTGGGTCCTGACTTCCGGGATGTTTTCCTTCCATCAGGAGTGGAACTCTTGGAAGCGATGACTTCTTGTTCATTATGATGAGGTGGTCGGAGCAAAGTTCATTGTCTTGTGTCAAGCTCCTTAAAAAATGAAACAAGGTTTTTGGAGCATAGTTCTTTCCCTTGTGTCAAGCTCCTTAAAAAATGAAACAAGCTGGCCAGAGCATAGTTCTTTTTCTTGTGTCAAGCTCCTTAAACCATGAAACAAGGTGTCCTGAGGATAGTTCTTTTAATGTGCCAACCTCGTTAAAATAATGAAACACTTTCCCGTTCAATTCAAGTCTTTGTTAAAGATCTCGTAAAATCCCAGTCGAGTCTTTCTTAGATCTCATAATTTGAACCTTCACTCCATCTACCTTTCATATGGATTGAATCTTGGGGGGCATGTACCTCGAATTGAGTCACCATGCTGGGGACATGCTTAATTTTTCAAGCATAGTTTGTTTCCATTTCAAGCTTGTGTAAAAATGAAACCGGTCTCAAGCATAGTTTATCTTTGTTTCAAGCTTGTGTAAAAATGAAACCAACTTCAAGCAGAGTTTTCTGATTTCAAGCTTGTGTCAAAATGAAATCATTCCCATTGTACCTCTTGTGATTGCCATTTTATCAGCCTGTTTTTGCCAGATGAGCCTTGGTTTTCTCATTCCGTCATCACTATCTGCTTGGCCGATCATATGCCTTCACTTGGTTGTTTCACCCATTCCTGAGGAACCGCTGCGATGAGTGGTCTTGTTAGCCAACCTATTAACCTTTACCTATTTTGAGCAGTTCCAACATTACCAGAACTAGTTGCTACCCTTTATACCACTCGTTCCTCCAGGAGGAGTCATCTTTCAGCTCTTTTCTGACTCTCTAAACATGAAAATATTGTTGAGTCCCTTGTCGTTTCAATCTCGTTAAAGTGGCCATGAAATGACATCTACCTATTATACGTTTACCCCTTTTTCGGGCTGGGATAGATTATTTACGAAAAAGGAATACCCTAGCCTATCGCGACTAGGAGGTTTTCTCAGACATAGTTTTCTACATTTTTGGATCTGAGGAACTATTTACGAAAAGGGACCGTTGGAGTTTACTTTTCTAGTGTCTTTTCAAACTCTCTAAATATGAAAAGATGCCGAGTTCTTCCTTTGTCAGACTCGTTAAACCCTGATGACATTGGATTCATTCGTAATGACGGTATCCGAGTTCCTCCTTCCTAGGGCTCGTTAAATGTACTAGGATGGACTTATATAGCAAGCATATGGTATCCTCTTCAAGCTTGTGTAAAAATAAAGAGGTACTCATCAGAAATGGTGGGGAAAATGGAACCAACATCATTTTCGTGTCGGCAGTATGTCGCTCTTGAACATGGCACTTGTTTGCATTCGTGTCAAGTTGGGGATATCTCATCTCGTTTTTTCACTTGCCTCTGTGGGTTTGGGTAATCCTTTTTGACCTCTCATCTGCTCTTTGCCTCGTCGCCATGACCTCTGATCCGTTGATGTCAAATACTACCAAACTCACTATCGTGCCGTTTATATGTTCAAGAGAAGTTGACCTCTGCAAGTATCAACCTTCCTCTGATTCTCGTCTGATCCTGATTCAAAAAGACATCATGTTCCTCTGTCTCGTGTCAATGATGTGGGAAACACTATGGCCCACCTTCGATCAAGGTCACTTCCTGTCGACTTCAGCTCATTATCCAGGAAGCTGATCTAGAGACTCCCTTCTGGTACCTTGGAGCCTGCATGCCTCAATGGCAGGTTCTTCGCATTCGACATGAGGTTTTCATCATTGGCCTCTGATCGAGTGATTCTGCGGGTGTTCGACGTCAGCTCATTGTTCACATGCCGTAGATTGTACCTGTAGTACCTTGAGGACCATTGGCATTAATGGTGGTACCTCTCGCGTCTGTTAACAACTTTCATCATTGGCTGGTAATCAGGCGATGTTCTTGCATGTTCGACTTCAGCTCACATATTCGCATGCTTGAACTTGTACTTTGTTCGAGTCGAGATGGAGCGCAAGACCCTGGATTGTGTCTGTTGTAATCCAGGCTGCGAGTTTGTGGATTATTATGATTATTTACATGACTCACTTACTGGATGGCTGCGACCATACTTGAGTCTATTTATCGATCCTCACTGGATGGTTGCGTCCATGCCTTGGATCTGGATTATTGTATACTCTGTTATGGATGGCTGCGCCCATACCACATATATATCATGTATTTGAGACATCAGTTGTACTTCTTCACGCAGGTTTTCCGACGGCGGAGTTTTCAGTTGGACACGTTCTTGTAAAGCATTTCACCCCTCTCTCTCTCTCGGGCCTCATGCTTTAGGGGGCATCTGTTACACAGTAATTTGTCACCGTCCCTGCAATCCCCATCCCGCACATTGGAGGGCTCATTCCATGACCTGTGAGCAGTGACATGGCTTGAAATCACTTTCATGACATCCCTCTGAACAAGAGCTTTCATTGCCCTGAAGACATCTCCTTGTGAAAAACCCTAAAAATGGCCCTTTTTGCATTGGCGCGGGCAGACAGTTCAGTACCCGCGCCAATGGGGAAAATCCTTCAAAGAGGTCACGCCAATTGGCGCTCTGTCCCAGAGTCACACTCGCGCCAGCCAATTTAAGGATTGTTTTTTAAAAATAAATGGCGGAATTTTCGTCCTAACCAATTCATGAACTGGTATCTATCTTGAATTGGGAGGTTTGGCTCCGGATTTCCATGTAGAGGAAGTGGTTTGCCATCTCTCATGGAAGCTTCCTTGAGATAGGGTCAATCCCATGATTATAGGGATCCCAACTCCCCTTCCTCCATCTATAAAAGCTTGCCCATCTCCATTGCAAGCTAGTCTTCAAGTTCCCAAATTCCCAAGAGCCTTATGCTGCAAGAGCCTCCATAATTCCCTTAAGGCCAAATCCAAGCAAGGAGACTATTGTCAAGATCCGAAGAGAGAGGTTTTTCCCATCCTTGATAGGATTTTCGAGACGTGTTCTGCTAGCGACCCTCCGAAGGAGAATTCAGCGTCAGAACTTGGTTGTAATTTTCCTTTGATTGATTAATAATAAGCGACTATTGGTTATGGTTCCACTCTTGTTATTGTTTATGATGATGAGTTATGTCCTTTCTGACTGACATATAGTTGCATCTACTGGATTTTACACTTACGTTTGTTTTGTTTCTCGCATGTACAGGTGTCCTATCACGGAGATCGTGGGGATCGTGATCTGCCAGAGCTAAGGAACAGAAGCGCTACCTCTTCTACAAGCAACAGCGTTGGATTCCAGGTAGGCCTTCATCGCTAGTTGGTTTATTTGCAATTAGGAACCTGCACTATAGCATGATCGATTGTTGCTAGACTCGGTCTGGGCTAGTAGGGATCGCCTCTACCCGCAGAGGGGATTTACCTCCACAACACCATCTCAACAACAATATGCTTCAAATGTAATATGTATTCATTAAATTTTTTGATCATTAGGTACAATAAATAAAAAATTTAGCATTAAATATTAATTTTCAAGTATTTTCTTGCAGAAAAGAAAAGAAAATGGAACCCATTCAGCACATAAAACAGGACGACAAGGAAGAAAAGGATTGATATCTCATTTTTTGAGTAATTTTTACTTCCTTATAACAACTTAACTAGATTTCATTTTTGTATTTTTAAGTTGTTTTACAAAAATCATCATTGAATGTCTCCAAACAGGTGCTAACATACAAAGAAGAACCATTAGAGGAATTGATTGAAATTGGTTTAAATATGGGTTGTGCGTATATGTTGGCATATCAGAACTTAATTGTGGAATTTGTAAGCATCTATCGATCTTTTTTTACTTAGCTCCATCTATAATTAATAGAAAAAATAAATCTTTTATATTAAATATATGATTTGTTATGGGGTATAAAACTTGCAGGAAACAAAGTATGGCACTGCGCCAACAGATCAAATCTTGAAAGATGGCATGTTACATGGTTTTGAAAGAATGTGTATAGTTTATGAGTCAATTGTTGCATTGGTACGTCATTTCTTTTCAATTTACATTGATGTATATTATTTAATATTGCAATTTTCATTATTCTCACCAATGTATATACACTCATTATAGTTTATTTTTATGTTTGTAGATGGAAGGTGAAGAAGAAGAAAACAATCAACACCGTGAACAAAACATTTCTGAAAATAACCCAAGTCATGGAAGTAGCTCTAGCAGTGACAGCAGTTCAAGCGAAGAATGATGATCACTATGTTTGGATATAAAAGCAAGGCATTGTATTTTTTGAAAAATGTCTGTGAAATCAGACACTTTCTTTAATGTAATGGACATAGTGTCCCAATTGAAAGATAAAGAGATACCAATAATTGTCCCATTTTGTATGACAAAGAATGTCTTATTCACACACACACACACACATATATATATATATATATATATATAATAAAAAATGTTTTAATTTATTCTATTGTGTTCTCTATTGTCGCTATTGTGTTCTCCATTGTCGTTCTCAAATGCACTAATAAAAATTTAATTCATATGAATATTGTTATAAGATATATATGTGTCGACTTTTGATGAATAATGAATTTTAAAAAACCACAGTAATTATGATATGATATAACAAATTAATCCAAACATCACATTCAAATGCATTAATAAAATTTTAATTTATATGAATATTGTTATAAGATGTGTCGACTTTTGATGAATAATGAATTTTAAAAAATCACAATAATTGCACTATCACAGGTCGATGTTTTTGAAAAATACAAAATGAAAACTGGTTCGTGTATTTTTATACAGGTGCGCTTGTATTATTAAGTGCATCAGTGCATTTTTATGACCTATGGGCATCGCACAAATACCAAAACCGGTTAAAAATATCGAGGTGTTTATGCAGTATGGCGCTCCAGTGCATTTATGTCTATGTACGCACCGGTGCCCTTTTACGACCTATTAGCACCGCATGAATATAGATACCAATTATAAATCTCAATACGTTCATGTGACACTATGCACTGGGGCATTTTTGTGTATATATGCATCGGTGCATTTAGACGACCTATGGGCACCGCAGAAATAATGATACCAATTATAAATCTCAGTGCATTTGTGCGATACTACGCACTGGGGTTTGTAAGAGTCTATATTCACCGGTGTATTTGTATGACATATTTACACCGCACGAATACTGATACCAATCATAAATCTCAGTGCATTTGTGTGAAGGGGCGCATCAGTGTGTTTCTATAAGTCTACGCATCGACTCGTTGATACGACCTATGGGCACCGCTTAAATCTCAAGACCAATTATAACAGCCCCATCCATTGTATCACCAACACTACGCCCAGTGTTGTTTTAAACCTTAACATCCCAGTGCATTCTTCTTCCACCGCCCTGGGGCACCATCTACAGGTACGCACTGGTGCGTTAAAGCCTGATTAGCACACTAAGGAAAAAAATATCCGTAATAACCTCCGGTCGCCCATTTTTTTTAGTTGTGTTGAATTTCTATTAAAAACTCCGCCAAAACCTACGTAACCATAAATGGATGTGGTAGCATATGTTTTTTTAACAATTTTGGCTAATTTTACAACACTAAAAACCTCTTTTATAACCTCTACTAGAGGGTCTTTTCCTTGTAGTGTGTTAGTATCTTGTTCTATCACATTAGTTATTCGGTCCTTTGCTCATGATAGTTTGAGAAGGTCTCCATTGACTTCTTGCTGGTGGGTTTGTCTCTTATCGACTTCGACATATTGCTCTGAGAGTAAACCTAGAGCCACACCCTAGCCCTATTTACATCATTGATAGGTTACCTTGTGCTCAGCATTTGATCAACATCATGGGTATTTGACTGAGTGGTTTCCCTTGTGTTCGACTTTAGCTTACAATATCACACTTGGGATTCATGCAATACCTTGATTTCCATTTGACCCTATTGATGGATATCTTGCCTCTTTGTCAGTTTTCATTATTGGTTGGTTCAGAGGGTTTCTGTCGTGCACTAGCCACAATGCGAGAAACGTACTTCAGGTTGGTTACTTCACCTTTATTCGTCTGATTCCTTCCAAATCTTGGCCTGAATGTTACACTCATGCTAAATTGATGTGGGATGCCTTAATGCCTTCCTTCTAGTAGATATTTTCCCATCGACTCTGAATCATTTCTCTGGGAATAACTTCTAGAGTCATTTTTTTAGTACCTTAGGGTTTACAGTCATTAGTGGCAGACTCCTTCACTATCGACAGTGAGAATACATCAATGTCTCCTGATTGGTGGATTCTCTCAAGTGTTCGACTTCAACTCATGTATTTGCACTTGTTAGATTGTATTGGGGCACCTTGATGCTCATTATCATTATCAATGAGTTGTCTCGCGTTTGTTAACAGTATACATCGATGACTGGTAATCAAATGATTTCTCACATGATCGACCTCAGCTCATTTATTTCCATTGTGTAGAATTTTGCCATGGTGATCTATGAAGACCTCAGGTTTGCATTGCCATGTTTTGGTTCACTTTGACAACTCCTTCAGTTTTCTGACAGTGACACCATCCACCCTTATATGTTGCAGTTTCATCATGGCAGCGTCTTATATGTTGGCACACGAGTTGCATGTTGTACCATTTGTTCCACCACTTATGATTTGGTACTTGGAGATTCAGTTGTAACTTCAATGATCAGATATATTTGTAGCGTCATTTATCAGTCTTCTATATGTGATAACTAGAGATCCGAGGATGCATATATGGGTAGAATTGATGGCTAGACATGCAGTTCAATCGTCCAACATGTTCTCGATTTCATTCTTTGCTTGGTTCAGGAAAAATATTATCTCCATCGATGACTATACATATGCAGGCATCGAATTCCGAGGAGATCCATATTTATCTTTACCAGAAGGTGCTTAGTGGGGTGCAATCGGTAAGAATGTTTTGACCATGTTTTTTTTTTTTTTTTCTAAGGTTTATACATGTTTTTGTATTTTGATGTTTTCCCAAGACTAAACTAAATTTTTAATGTAATGCAGATGTGGGTCAAGTTCAACCAATGGGAGAGCCAAAGCATGGAGCAGATGAACCAGCAGAGAGGGCTATCAAGAGAGCAGTCCTTCAAGATTTAGATATGGCTGAGACTCTTGCTGAGCTTCAACAGCACATACAGGGGCTGACCTTCGGGATTCTAGATTTTCGGATCAAAGAGTTACCCATGCCACTGCAGTGCCACACTATTGGCATTCCTAACCGCTAGATGCAGTTACTGCGTAGGATAGTTAGATCAGAAGCATGTTATCATTGAGCACCACTAGTTTACTTTTGACATGTTGCATACATTTTGAGGTCAGATTACCAATATGTCTTGGGCACAAATTTTGTAAAAACCTATAACTATCTATCTATTGTATTTCAGTGGTTTCGTATGTTTATTGCACAATACTATTCAATTATGTGAATGTATCTTTACTTGTGTTGCAAATTTCTATTTATAACATAATTCGCTAAAGAATCGGTCAATGTGTTCAAGTTTGTGGAACTCTTAGCAAAAGTTGAACTCTTAGCAACATACGATGCAGTGTTGGATTTCTAACAGTATAAACAACTAGTAAGTTATAATACCACAAGTTGTGAGTTTAACATTATGATGATGCAATTAATACCAAATTAAATAGCATCAGAGAGAAGTTTGATCAATGCACTATACTCAGCGATATCGTTTATAGATCGACCAATACAAATCCCTTGAAAACTAACTAACTCATCGTTTGGAGCGAAAATGGCCCACGCTGTAGAGGTTAAATCCTTCGTACTACGACTAGCACCATCAGCATACCCAACAAATGGTTCCAAATATTTATACATTTGCGATGAAATGTAAAGTGGATTACTAATGTCAATAAAACTCTAAAAACAAACTAAGATAGTAAATGAAAATCAACAGCATATATACAATATAATACAAAAAATTACTATGCTTATGATTAAGAATAGTAATGCTTCAAATACAACCCATTTCGAGGCTGCGCCAACAGAATTCCATCGTAATCTACCAACTCATAGGCACCCTTAGAAAGAACTCTTTTGACAATATAGGGGCCATGCCATAATGGCTCAAATTTCCTTGTACCTATTACATCAGCTTCCTGATCATAAAGAAGGACCAGGTCACCCTTTGAGAAAATGTGAGGCTGGACATGCTTGTCATATTGCACCTTTATATGTCTCTTATGGCCAACTGGACTTCACGACACATTTCATCAACATGGATGAGTTTAAAAAGATGCACTTCTTCAGCATAGGTGTCAAGTAACAAGTCAATTGCAATTTTTACAATGGTATTTCAAATTGGATTGGCAAGATAGCTTCCAGACCATACAACAATTGAAAGGGGGTAAATCCGGTCATGTTTCTCACCAAGGTTCGATACACCCAAAACGTCGAGTACAGGATTAAATTCCAATTTCGTTTATGAAATCCTATCATTCGTTGAAGCATTCGTTTAATAATTTTTTTAATAGCCTCAACTTGTCCATTTGATTTTGGATAATAAGGAGTAGAACTATCATGTGAAAATCCTAATTTGGCAGTCAACTCATTCATCATATGATTGTGAAAATGAAAACCATGATCTGTGACTATAGCCTTTGGGACCCCAAACTATGAAATGACATGATTAAAGAAAAACAATGCAATTGTTTGTCTTGTGTTGTTGAATGTAGGCATCTCTTCGACACACTTGTTAAAGTAGTCTACTGTGACAATAATAAGTAAAACTCTTTTAATTAGTCATTTGATTATTTTCAAATCATATTTGTTGCTATGAATATGGATTTATTCAATTTTTATCATGAAACATGTATTTTTAATCCATTTGATGTTGTTCTCAACAAGTTTTCAATTGATAAGAAGATTAGTCGTGCACATTTACTTCAAGAATGATTTGACCACAAACCATACTTTTATCCTTATTTTTCGAGCTTTGATAAATAAGAAAAAGGACTTGAAGTGCACTTTTATCTCTTTTTAGAGCTTCGATAATAGCGAACAAAGGAACCCCTAGAGCCTTATTTTAGCTCTTTTCAGACTCCGATAATGTGAAAATATTGTCGAGCACTTGTCTTTTGGAGCTCGTAAAAGTAAATGAATTGATATATACTCAGTATAAGTTTAACTCTTTTCTGGACTAAGATAGATTATTTACGAAAAAGTAAAACCTTAGTTGAACATGGCTAGGAGGTTCTCTCAAATATCATTTTACACTTTTTTGGATATGAGCGACAACTTTATGAAAAAATAATTATGGAGTTTTATTTTGTCCTCTTTTTCAGACTCTCTAAATATGAAAAAGGATTGGGCTGTCACTGTTGTTAGGCTCATTAAAACATAAAATAGCGACGGGCTTGTCGATCATGGCAAGAATCGAGTTTCATTCATCGCTAGAATCATTAAATTATTAAATAGTGATACATTATTCGCCCAAATGGTTGAATTATATATCAAGCATATGTTATCCTCCTCAAGCTTGCTAAAAATAAACAGGTAATGGTCGAAAAATGACAAGGGAAAATTTTGGAAAGTGAAAAGAACTTTTATGGTAGTAGGTCGCTCTTGAACATGACACTTCACTCCATCATCGTGACTGTTTGGGTTGGGTAATCTTCTTGACGGTTCATCATATCTTCACTTTTATTTTGGGTCAATGCTACCAACTCATCTCGGTGTCGCTGATATGTTCAAGAGAAGTCATCCAGTGAATACTCATCCTTCTACAATACTCATAAACATTCATTCTCATGATATTCATCCCTGAACATTGCTATATCAAGTCACATTTTGTCTCTAAAATCAATAACTCACTTTTCATGATAAAGTGGCTTCCTATCGACATCAAATCATCATATAGGAATTTTACTTAGAAACATCATCTTCCAGTACCATGAGGATCATGTAATATCCCAAAACAGGGATTTTCTACAACAAATAGAATATCTTAATATATTCTAAAGTTGGAGCTTCAGCAAATCAAGAGCTTGGTAATGTAAATCATCTCATGAGATGTAAAATAACATCTCACCAGCAAAGTAGTGGATATCAGCAATAATATGGCCTACATACTCCTTCCCAAGTGGGGAAATGCAGTAATATAGGGCATAAAATGGTTGTCTTCAAAAAATAACGTTATTTCTGTGAGAAATGGGACTTGGATCCCTTATAATAGTCATTATAAAACTCACATGCAAAATTAGAGATGAAACAAATCACTGTAGCCAACATAAACAGATCTCCCCAAGTCAATATGACTCAAATAACCCCAAACCCCATAGCTTAACTCATGCAAAAAAGACTGAAGCAAGTAAAACATTATTTTTATGAGGGTTTATGTAGAAAATAATGAGGAAAAATAGATATAGAGACTACAATCATCCAATGGCTAAGAAAATGGAGATTCCTTCCTTTTTATACAAAATAAGATCAACCCGGTAAGGGTTTCATGAGAGTACAATGTATAAAAATGCAGATCTGAAGATCTAGATCTGAAAAATATAGTTATACTACAGCACTAAATAAATATGGCTGAAATATACAAATGAAAAAAGAATGAATGAAGTGCAGATCTTTCCAGGAGAAGGGTTGGCCCTTCCTCCAAGGAACAAGCTCACAAGCAAGGGATCAAACCCTACTACTACAACACTCTGGAAAATGACACAGTTTCCTCAGAGAACTGTGCTGTAAATGATGGGAGCTTCTTGGGCCACATGCAAAGATGTCCAATATGCTCATAAACCTCCTGTACAGATCTTGCAAAGAGAGGGAGGCTCCCTCCTCTGAAAGATAAGCTCAGAAAGTGGGTGTTGTGATCGTCCCACTGCAACACCCTGCAACACAGTTTTTCCTGCAACAAGAATAACACTGTAGCTGAAGGAGGATGCTTGGCCTCAAGCCTAGATGTGGAAAATTGTTGAACAATGCTCCTCCAAGAGATCACCCAAGGTAGGAGAAGGAATCCCTAAGCAGGAATTCCTTGTGCTAAACAGCACTGCAACTCTGCTGAACAGCAAGAGAATGCTCAATAGTCTAAGCAGACCAAAATCAATAATCCATAAGCTAACCTCAAAAGTCTATTATCTTCCTCCTTATAAAGTTTGTGAGCCTCCTCACCTTGGGTCCCACCCATTAGGGTTTCCAACACCACATGGTTACTTTCCCTCCAAAACTGCGTTGTAGCTCTATCTAGGCTACTCCTCCATACTGCGTTGTTGACTTGGTCAACTTGACTGAATCAACATGAGCCTCCTCCTGTTCATACATGGGAAATGAAAAATCCAGCCACTAAAATGTCCCCTTTTTTCACACCAAGAGGTTTTTTATGATTAATACAAGTTAAGTATGGGAATTTTTCCTATTTATTCATCTACTAGGTGCAAATATCAAAAATTAATATTCCTATTAGCTGCATGCTAATTTTATGAATATTACAGTCCTCCCCTCTGAAATGTTTCTTGTCCTCAAGCAAATGCAAGGATAGAACTGGAAATTCTCCTTCCCTCCTCCTGTAGCATCCTCATATGATGAGCTCCTCCAAATAATAAGATGTTGTCTCAACAATGAATCGCCATAGTGCCTCTCCCAAGAAAAGAATTTAGCATTTGGTGTACATCCCAAATGGCTATCATCATGCAAAAGTAACATACTCAAGGAGACAACTATGTGTTTTCTAGAGGTCCTCTCAAGGCATGGAGTTTGAAATGCATGGGAAATTCTCATTCCCAAGTGAAACCTCCACCCCAAGCTATCATCCATATGAAATGAGTTACCCTCCAACATGGAAACTCATGCACAATCCCCTCCACGTTTGGCTACTAAAATGTAGGTGGGCTGAATAAATGAACATTATAGGAAAGAGGGCCTATCCCATGCTGTCCACCTCTCCACTTATGATAAGTGTAGAGAGCATGCTGATCTTGGGCTGCAACATGGTTGCCCTCAAGTGGCAAGAAGGAGATTGAATCTCCAAGGATTCTTTCTCCAATTTCATGGGCCATGCTCACCCAAACCATCCCATACAAGATGAATGGTACCCCATCACCATATGGCATCCAAATAAAAAAAAAATTGAAGGTTATGTGCAATTTTTTATGGTACAAATGGTTCTCCAAGTGAATACCACGCAGTTTCCCCAACTACTGATTGAGAATATCATGTGGCAAGTGGTTCTTCAATAGGTTACAAGTTGTGCATGTTTGCTCTTCCACCATGGGGAAGTAGGCATCAATGTATATCAGTTTTACATAAGCAAAACAACAATACACTTGCCCAAATTCATGTATATATGGGCTACTATTGGCCCTAAAGTGACCATGAAACCCAAAAATACTCTTGCTCTCTTGTGGAGCAATGCACTGTTCATATATGGTGAGAAGATACAAATACTCAATGGAGTAATCAACAAGTACAGAAATGTATTTCTTACCATGCATGGTGAGTAATCTGAAAGTGAGGTCCATGAATGAGTCCTCCCATGAGAACCTTCCCATAAAAATCTTTATAATGAGAGGGTGCATACTCCCCTTGGAACACTCTATCAAAGAAAACATACTCCCAAGTGACAGTGCTGCAGGCCTTAGGGATAAGGCTCTTGTCACTCCATGACCTCCCCCTTTGACATTCCATATGCCAAATCCATCCATCCACCACATACCTCCTGACAAAGGGTATGATCCAAGATGGCCAAACTCTCTCGAGAGTAGCCAATGCAGCTTTGCTTCTTGCTTCCCTGTATCATAAATCTGCAAGTGGCTCACCATCCTCTTGTTCTCCATCCACCTCCATTCATCCAAATGTGGATGACTACCATCATTCTTCCCCTTGGTATCTTCCCAATGAAGACTACCATTCTCCTAAATCATTTCTTCCTCCTTACACCTCATGGGAAGTTGATATGTAACCCCTTGGAGATCTCCTAGAGAAGACCTCTCATCAATAATCCTCTTGAATCCAAAAGAATCCAAGTGTGTTGAAGGTAAAACATCATAAAAAAGTGGCACAACACTCAACATGCCCTCCAAAATATTGCACCCCAACTCCTTATACTGCATGCAACTCAATAAAGGTGCAAGGGAATGAATGTTTATCCCCTCTTGGATCAATCCCAAGTTGCACAGCATTGTGCAAGCTTGTTGCTCCATATCAGTACTGTGTTTTGATCCTTGACCATGCAGAGACAACTCCCCAAGATTTTCCATAAGATTTCTTGAAAGGATAACAAGTCGAAATCCATGCATACCTTGGTGAGCCTCAGGAACATCTTGTGTGGCTACAATAGTTCCTTCCTCCATTGTGTTGGCTGACCCAACTACTACTACATATGGTTGCCCTTCCATGATTGTGACAGCGCTAGCACAAGGCTCCTCAAGTGGAGAAGATGACTCATCCTTCTCTGATCTTCTACTATCAAATATTTTGATTACCCGGTAAGTGAAATATGAAAAAGTGGAAACTATTTTATGACCCACATGGCTGAACCACCAGGTGTTGGCCTTGCCCTCCAAGTGCAACGCTGAGATCTCCACAACCTCTTTTTCCACTACTGGATGTAGTTGGAAAAATGCTTCTAACTTCGTCACCCGAGATTCTGTTGTACATAAGGGTGATCCATCAAAGGTATACAATAGAAATATAATTCCTCTTATCATCCTTTTGTTGCATGGCCTTATTTCTTCTCTCAGTTGGATAATATAGGAAGATCTAGGGTCTCTTTGGAAGCCCTAGGTTGGCACTTGTACTCTGCCAAATACCCACTCAGGATCTCATGTTCTAAGTGGTTTTCTTGCTCTCCACTTCCTCTATGAGAACAGTAAGTGCATGGATCTTCTTCTTCCTCTTGAAACCTTCTAGAGGTCTCACTACAGCTTTCTCCTTCTTGAAACCCTCTTGGAGTTTCATTGCATTTTTCTTCTTTCCTATTAGATCTGAAAATTGATGAGAGTAATCTCATCCTCTCCATAATTTTGTTCTCTTCTTCTTATCTTCTGATTGGATCTGAAATCCAGAGGCTGAGCCAAGATAGCAGCTTTGATACCACTGTAATATCCCAAAACGAGGATTTTCTACAACAAATAGAATATCTTAAGATATTTTAAAGTTGGAGCTTCAGAAAATCATGAGCTTGGCAATTTAAATTAGCTCATTAGATGTAAAATAACATATCACTAGCAAAGCAGTGGATATCAGCAATAATATGGCCTACATACTCCTTCCCAAGTGGGGAAATGCAGCAATATAGGGCATAAAATGGTTGTCTTCAAAAAATAACGCTATTTCTGTGAGAAATGGGACTTGGATCCCTTAGAGTAGTCAATATAAAAATCACATGCAGAATTAGAGATGAAACAAATCACTCTAGCCAACATAAACAGATCTCCCCAAGTCAATATGGCTTAAATAACCCCAAACCCCATAGCTTAACTCATGCAGAAAGGACTGAAGCAAGTACAAAATTATTTTTATGAGGGTTTATGTAGAAAATAATGAGAAACAATAGATCTGGAGACTACAATCATCCAATGGTTGAGAAAATGGAGATTCCTTCCTTTTTATACAAAATAAGATCAACTCGGCAAGGGTTTCATGAGGGTACAATGTATAAAAACGCAGATCTAAAAATATGGATCTGAAAAATGAAATTATACTGTAGCACTGAATAAATATGGCTGAAATATACAAATTACAGAAGAAGAATAAAGTACAGAGCTTTCCGGGAGAAGGGTTGGCCTTTCCTCCAAGGAACAAGCTCACAAGCAAGGGATCAAACCCTGCTACTGCAGCACTCTAGAAAATGACGCAGTTTCCTCAGAGAACTGTCCTGTAAATTATGGGAGCTACTTGGGCCACATGCCAATATTTCCAATATGCTCAAAAACCTCCTGGATAGATCTTGCAAAGAGAGGGAGGCTCCCTCCTCTGAAAGATAAGCTCGGAAAGTGGGCGTTGTGATCTTCCCACTGCAACACCCTGCAACACAGCATTTCCTGCTACAAGAATAACATTGTAGCTGAAGGAGGATGCTTGACCTCAAGCCTATATGTGGAAAATTTCTTAACAATGCTCCTCCAAGAGATCACCCAAGGTAGAAGAAGGAATCCCTAAGCAGGAATGCCTTGTGCTAAATAGCACTGCAACTCTGCTGAATAGCAAGAGAATGCTCAATAGTCTAAGCAGACCAAAATCAATAATCCATAAGCTAACCTCAAAAGTCTGTTATATTCCTCCTTATAAATTTTGTGAGCCTCCTCACCTTGGGTCCCACTCATTAGGGTTTCCAACACCACATGGTTACTGTTAGAACGGGTCTCCTAACAAGCTATGAAACCAGTCCAATTTGGTTATTTTTGTTATATTTAGTATAGCGTTGGGGTTTTGGGGTGGGTCAAAGCCCCAAAAGAATTGTAATGGGGTTAAAGGGTAAACTAGGGGTTCGAAAACCATGGGTTGTGGACCATAGGAATGTTAAAGCTAGATTCTTATAAATAGAGAGGCATTTCGGATTGTAAGAGGTAGGATTTGATAAGCTATTGATGCGATCTGTTGTGTAAGCGATCTATTTGGGTTTTGGGGAACGGACTCCTGCTGGTTGTGTGCGCAGAGATCCTAGTCTAGCTGTGTGCGGACCTTGCTGCTGTGTGCACAGGTTGGGAAGGGAATTGTAAGGGTGATGAATGAATGAATATGCTAGATTATTAGATCTGAATCTGTGATTGCTATTGAATGGATTGCTGATGAATACTGTGTTATGCATGTTCTATCTTTGTGTTGCGAAAGTTTGTATATTGAAGTAAACCTAGATATGTTTTGTTCGGGTTATGTACTATTGTGTTGATGTTATGAGAAGCGTATAATTATAGATCTAGTGCACGTGGATGTAATTGGATACATATTTAACCCTACGCAGAGACGAGGTAATCTGAATAGAACACAACCATGCTTGCATTACCCTTCCTTTCTCAGGGTGTGAAAACCTGGTTCCAACACCCACCCATACTACTTTGAGTGAGGTTTTGACCTGCGAAAGCAAGTCACTACCGAAAGGGCCAGTAGTATAGGGGTTTGTTGGCAAAACTTGCACACCAAACCTAGGTCAGGACCCCTCAAGCCAAAAAATGGTTCCATTGTCGGGACCTGAAGAGATATGAGAAAGGGATTGGGTAATGACAAGAGAATACTGGAAGCCTGAAAGAAAAGAGATCGAGGACTGGTTCGAAAGGCAGATCCAGGAGTTTGCAGTAAGAGAAAATCGAAGTGAAAAATTGACAGTAGAAAGGTGGAAGAATAGGTACGTTCTCACTGAAAGCTACGAAATATTCTTTGTAACCTTTGCAATTGAGCTTCAGGAGTGGCTAGCTAGGCTTGTAGAATTCCAGAAGTGCTGGAAGGACGAGTGAGTCACTCAGTGGACTCCAGATCTGCTAGAACAGCTGGAAAGAACCGATAACACTATTACACATATGGTGGATCACTGGGTGGATAGTGTGCTCGAAGGCTTTGTGAAAGAGTTTGCCATTGATCAATCTGTATCATACTCTGAGGTCAAGCAACGATTCTTCAAAGGATTCTGGGGTAAGTTTTTGAGGATGTTACCTTTACTGATCAAGAAGTTGTTGTGCAAGAAAAGCATTCTGTGTAGCCATACCGACTGAATGACCTCGGATCCATAAGGGAGTGCGACACGCAGTGGTAAGTATTATCGGACCAACCTTGATGGAGGAAGGGCCGCCTACAGCCCAGTGAAGGAACCATCCACATCACCTAGGGCACGTAGGGGTAAGAAATCACCTATAACATCGTCCCTGGAGAGTGATATGGTTGCACATCTGAAATTACCTACCTTCAATGGGGTAGGAGATGAGGACATGGATCGATTTTGGTTCGTTGCAGACTCTGTCTGGATTGTGCAGAATGTGGTGAGAAATACAATAAAAATGGCGTAGATGTCTTTAGCATTCGAAGACAGAGCTCTGGACTGGTATATGCGATATGTTTCCCAGAATGGAACTGCCTCCATTTAGGATATTAAGGATGCTCTGAAGCAACAATTCTGCAAACATAAGTCCTATTCCCAATTAGTGGTGGATGTAAAGGACTTCAAACAAGGTGCATCTGAATTAGTGTGGGAGACGGATCAACGGTTGAAGAAGGCACTCAGGGAAGGGGGGTTCAAGTATGATGATAGGCAACATAAGGAATGGTTCATCACCATGTTGTTACCTCACCTACGCACACCTATGAATCAATAGACCTTTGAATCACAGGAGAAAGTTGTAGAAGCTGCTATGAAGTTAGAAGTTGCTCCCTGGGAGGATACCTCAGCAGGAGTCCAACAGATCCATAAACAACTTGGGGCTATGCACCTAGAAATACAGAACTTATGAAAAGAGCGAGGAAAAGACGTCTGCGTGGATCTCTGGTGTATACGTTGCCGAGTGTCTGGTCACACAAAGGATTAGTGCCCTCTACTGACTGATTATATGCAAGCTGGAGGGCCTAGCCCGCTACGCCTAGGGGTAAGTAGGGAGCCTACCCTGTTGCGACCAAGATCAAGCGGGTCAGCGCTATGGTGTGATGATTGTCGGGTAGCAGGTCTACACGATATGAACCATTGCCCATGGCTGGGTGTAAATGTCCCAAAGCTAAAACAACAATGTTGTCGATTCTATCGATCCTTAGGACATGACGAGTAGAATTATCAAACGTATGACTTAATGATGGATCGTGGAAACCTATATCGGGTGCAATTAGACCCTGCATCGCCTAGACTGATTGCGCACTTTGGAGGATCACCGGCCCGAGGCAGAGGAGGCTGGAGAGGAAGTGCAGGCCGAGGACGAGGTTAGCTAATCTGTTATAATTGTGGAGAAATATGAAACTTTGCCAGATAATTCCCTAATCCCACCAGGCTGTCATGTAAATACTGCAAACAGCTAGACCATGAGGTAGAACATTGCCCGATCTTGATAGCCAGAATGCAGGAAAAGCAGCCTACCCCTACACAGAACATACAGAGGGTTAAGACTGAGCTAAGAGAAACATATCCAAGTGTAAAGGTCATAACACGTAGTGGGATGGACACCAAGGAAAACAAAGAGGTACCCTGCGAAGAACAGGCACTACCAACAGCCCCTGCACAATCTCAAAGTGAGGAAGAAATTGAGACCTTTTTGAAGGCACGTCTGAAATTGCTCAAGAACCCGCAGGCTGTAAGAAACCTCCTGGCTTTAATGAATACCTGCGCAGCTCGGCCCACCCTAATCCCTGAGACTAAGGACGTACACAAACTGTACAACTCTAAGAAACGCACAAGGAAAGAAATGCGGCTAACTACACAAATCGGGGACTATGAAATGGATCAGGTTATCTTGGATCTTGGATCTGATGCCAATGTTTTACCTAAGAAAACCTGGCAACGAATGGGAAAGCCTAAATTGGAATGGTCCACTATCTAGCTACGCATGGAAAATCAACAGAAAATTATTCCCTTGGGGAGGTTACCAAAGGTTATGGTTGACATTGCAGGGGCAAGGGTCCTAACTAACTTTGAATTAATTGAGATCGTTGAAGATGCAAACCCCTACCCTGCGCTCCTCAGACTAGATTGGGAAATGGACATGGGAGGAATTATTAACCTAAATAAATGAAGCATGGTGTTTGAAAGCGGAGACATGCATGTCATAGTACCCCTCGATCTCGCAGGAGGTGCCTGGTATACTGAGCCTGTCCATACGAAGGAAGAATTAGATCATATCTATAAGATCACTGATCAAGATGAATATTGGGTTAACCCCACGGATGAAGGGATGCTCTGTTGGGAAAAGGACAGTGAATGCTTTTCCAACTCTGGCGAGGAGATGGAGAATTGGCAGAGCTGGCTACATGACGTTGCGGCACTTCGCAGCCTTCAGACCGTCAGAAGCTTCCAATGCATTTATACCATGGAAAGAACCTTGCCTTGCCAAGAGGTCGCAGATGACACTTCGAAGCCTGCAAAGCCAAAGGGTGCACAGAATGTAGGTCCGAGGCTCTACCACTAACCCTATATGAAGCACCTGCGCAGGGACCTATCTCCCCTACCCAGAGGAAGTATTGGAGCAGGGTGATCATGCGTATAGAAACCACCTTAGCTAGATGGACCCCCAGATCGGTTAACCCACGTGATGACCTGCTTGCGTGCAACACTCAAAGGTGCGGTCGACCCTTTCCCAACCAGATTACGGATATGTCTACAATCATGAGTATCCGGGAGAATTGGCGAATGACTGGAGAATTAAATTTCCTACAGACATATGACACAGCTGTCCTGCACAAAAATGCTCCTTCCACGAATGACATAAATGCTTCGAAAAGACTCCCAATCGACTTACAGGATCACCATGTGTCAACCTTCAGTTGAAATATGAAAGGACCCCCAACCCAACGCGTCGGCCACGCCCTAACATTTCAGGGACACGAACTTGGATACAAAGGAGGAATGTCAGCACATCCCGAGTTAAGGTGAAAAGACACTTACAAATGCAGAAAAAATGCGGTAGGTTATCAATATCACCATTTATGATAAGCATGGTTCGATAGATCAAAGGTACGCACCACGTACGAGCATTAAGTAGCTTCGGTTGGGGCACGGATGGAGGGAAGATGTTGGCTCGGGCTATTTATTCTACTGTCAAGTGGTATTGGCTACCTGCATTATGGTTTTGTGTACTTATTCTTACGAATTATAACGCTCGTCTCTCTATTATGGATCCCGACTCACAGTAGGAACTGATCAGAGGGCCGAGAGACACTGAGTGCAGTAATAGAAGTGCACGCGGGCTACTGCCTGGGAGGATTAGATACGAACCAAGTTCGGTAGGAAGGTTGTGGTACCGAGAGCTGCTACGACATCTCCGCCACTTCTAGGCCCCGTTCACTAGAAGAAACATATGTTTACTCCCCTACACTGTCACAATTTACACCTCTGAACTAAATCATGGGGACATTCAAGTAGACTTAGCACAACTATCTACGATAGAGCTACAAAGACTGTCTTCCAGTGTATTAAATAAAGTACACCGTCATGCCCAAGAATAGCGCAAGCAGTATGTCATGACCCCGGAAGAACGTGCCCAGTGAATTGTCGTGGTCACTAATTCCACATGCATTATTCAGAAACAAATAGCACAGGGAGCCTAATTTTTTGAAGAGGCTACGCAGCTATGGACAAAAGCATGGCACCACCCCATGCTTCAGCATGCCCAATGGGAATTGGAGCAGGCAGAAGATGATCTAGACCGAGTTCGGGCCTCCACACCTCCCCCCAACCCTGCACAGTGCCTGGCCACCATGCACCAAATTGAGGACCTTCGTCACTCCAAGAGGATTGTGTACAAAACGTTGAAACCATGGTCTACTGCTGCACTCCAGCTTGCACAAGATGAGCAGTCTGCCATTGCACACCTCCACCGATTTTTGGAACGCGTTGGTCCAGACCTTGATGGGCCTGCTTCTTTGACAATGATTAATATTACCCAACACGCACCATCCCGAAGCAAGGAAGTTCTTCCACCCCTCCTTCGCTCCCTGGCTACCTTAAGCGTGTAGATTGAAGGTGCGCCATCAAAGTGACTCGGGATGAGTCACAAGATTGTGTTGGGGGACTGTTGGAACGGGGTCCCCTAACAAGCTATGAAACCTATCCAATTTGGTTATTTTTGTTATATTTAGTATAGCACTAGGGTTTTGGGGTGGGTCAAAGCCTCGAAAGCATTGTAATGGGGTTAAAGGGTAAACTAGGGGTTCGAAAACCATGGGTTGCGGACCATAGGAATGTTAAAGCTAGATTGTTATAAATAGAGAGGCATTTCGGATTGTAAGAGGTAGGATTTGATGAGCTATTGTTGCAATCTGTTGTGTAAATGATTTGTTTGGGTTTTTGGGAATGGACTCCTGCTGGCTGTGTGCGTGGAGATCCTAGTCTAGTTGTGTGCGGACCCTGCTATTGTGTGCGCAGGTTCGGAAGGGAATTGTAAGGGTGATGAATGAATGAATATGTTGGATTATTAGATCTGAATCTGTGAGTACTATTGAATGGATTTCTGATAATTACTGTGTTATGCATGTTCTGTCATTGTGCTACGAAAGTCTGTATATTGAAGTAAACCTAGATCTGTTTTGTTTCGGTTATGTACTGTTGTGTTGATGTTATAAGAAGCATATAATTATAGATCTAGTGCACGTGGATTCAATTGGATACATATTTAACCTTGTGCAGAGACGAGGTAATCTGAACAGAATGCAGCCCTGCTTGCATTACCCTTCCTTTCTAAGGGTGCGGAAACCTGGTGTGTTGTAGCTCTATCTAGGCTACTCCTCCATATTGTGTTGTTGACATGGTCTACTTGAATGAATCAACATGAGCCTCCTCCTATTCATACATGGAAAATGAAAAATCCAACCACTAGAATGTCCCCTTTTTTCACACCAAGAGGGTTTTTATGATTAATACAAGTTAAGTATGGGTCTTTTTCCCATCTATTCATCTACTAGGTGCAAAGATAAAAAAATTAATATTCCTATTAGCTGCATGCTAATTTTAGGAATATTATAGTTTGTTACAGCATTGACAAGATCCTCGCTTCCAGACTTTTGACCGAAATATTTTGTTTGGTGTTCGACATCAAATCATCTATTCACGCCTTACAAAATGTATTGCAATACCTTGAGAGCCATTAACATCAATGGTGGTTTTCTCGTGTTTGTTAACAGCTCACATCATTGGCTAGTAATCAAATAGTGCCTTACCATGTTCGACTACAAATCATATATTTTCATGGCTATACTTGTACCTGAACTATAGAGTGAATGAGATAAGAATACCCCAGATCTAGTTTCATCCATCTGGGTTGTGATTTTAGGATTGTTGTACACATAATATGTACGGTGACCTTACATGTAGATCATCATCCAAACATGGGCCTATATCTGTAGGCATGTCTGTATTGGGCAACATTCCAATGTAGAAAAATTTCTGCACTATGTACATGTTATTAGATATTTTATGTGTTGAGCATGGTAATGCCTCCCTCAGCAATTCATGATCAAGATGAAAATATCATGATGTAATGTATTGTAAGATTGATGCAAGTCGCCACTCCACTTCAGTTCTAGCCCATCACGTTGTAAAGAATCTCATTAAAAAAATATTGTTATTATTTTGACTTCATGCTTTAGGGGGAAACTATTATAGGTCAATTTGGGCATCATCCCCCATGACCTGGTCAAACTAGACATCATCCCCATGACCAATGAAATAGGGTCTATCATCCCCTATCATTTTAGTTGCTACATGCCCTAAGAGAAGAAAAAATCATTCATGACTTCTATTGTGATATTTCCAAGGTTTGAAGTATATGTTATATCACTTATGACCTCACCAATGATTCCTCTCAAGGGAATAACTGCATTGCATATGCAACTCCCTCCATTCAAGGGTGCACTGCAATGCACTTCCTGAAATTCAAGAGTGCGTTGGTCAAATGGGAGTGAAATTATCATTGTTCCAAAATCTCCACATGGCCAGTGCCTTCTAGAAGAGTCCATATGTGTCAAACTTTGAATCCATGTGTCCATATAACACCTCTGAACTTGGAAACATGTCTTTTCTATTACTATAAATTCATATATTGAGAAACTACCTTCAGTTTCCCTATAAATTGAGCACAAATCCTAGTGCTAGGGAAGGAATAATTTTGGTAAAGAAATTTTGTTGGATTCTCAATTGAGAGAGTGAAAGAAGTGACATGTTGCTGGTGAGATGTTGATTGTGATGAGGCTGGGATGAATATGGAGCTGGTGACATCAAATCGATCATTGGTTGTAAAACCTCCCCCTTCTATTCATTAATAAATATTGTTGTTCATTTTCCCATATATGTATATGTTTATGTTTCTATTGCTCATGCAATGGACTCTTGAATGATATATATATTTCATGTTCAATTTATTTAACTAATTAAAGTAAATAGACATCTGTATATTGCAATATGTTTTTTGTTCTCTGTTTATACTTGCAAGAATCAATCTGGCAATCTAAGTTGGATTGGAGGCTACAACAAAAGTGATAGAAGGAGAATAGGAAGTGCTTGGATCACAAGTAGGTTATTCTATCTTTTTGTGTGTCTATTTACTCTTAGAGAAAGTCATAGCAAAGTCTTTAATCTGTTGTTCTAACTTCATAACACCACACATAGGGAATTTGATTTATCCGTAGATCATAATTCTACATAACAAATTGGCAACTCCATTGGGGTGTTTCCTTTCATTCCTGATGTTTTTTCCTCTGCTTATCCACCCAGTAGCATCTAATTTCATTTATTAGATTTTTGAATTAAATAATTTCATTAGAAGTGTGTTTTGTATATTGAATTTTTAATCTCTGTTGCGCACAACGCATTGTTGGTCAAGACACAATGCATTGCAGTGCACTATCTCCCACTCAGGGGGGAATTGCAGTGCATTGTCTCCAACTCAGGGGTGCATTGGAATGCACAGTCTCCCCTTAGAGACTACGTTTCCCCCTTAGCCGACCAAATTCCATTTTAATTTTTCATTTCCATCATTCTCAACCATTTCATTGATGTTTTTTCAATTGTCTGATACCTCTTAGAGACCAGTGAATTTTCCTAATTCTTCCTCCTTTGAAAATTAAGTTTGTTCAATGTCTCTTTAAGTGTTTTTCTTTATCATTGACAAAGAAAATTCAAATTATTTTATTTCTGCATTAGATACATTTTTTTCACAAAGGAAATTGTCATTAAATTCTTCATTTTCTGTAGGAAAAATTGTAGTTCCATTCTTCATTTTTCATAAAAGAGAAATTGTTGTTAAATTCCTCATTTCTCAAAGAATAAAACACTTTTTTTTTGTTGATTTGATGCATATAGTTTCCTTTTTTCATTCACATTAAGGGGACTGAAAAGAAAAACCTGCATTTGAATATATTGAATCGTGTGTTTTTCATAGGAACAAGTTAGGAAAGTTTCATATTAGTTTGTGCTCTTTGATTGTTTGCTCTCAAAATTGATTGCCCTTTCCCTGAGTAGCTAGGATTTTCATTGAAAAAGCTAAAATTGAAAAGTTTTCTTATCATTTTAGTTTGCATTTTATGAATTTCCATCACATCATCACGGTGAACCTCAAAAGGAAATTTGATAAACAAGATCAAGTTAAATTTACATCATTTACCTAAAAAAACATTGGAACCATAACAATAATATTAAGAAGGTCTAGGCTAGAGACGTGTTCCGACGTCGTTAAACATAGCAGTCGTCATTATGTTAGGTCCCTATATTACTAGTACAGTCCCTTATTGTCGTTAGTGTAACTCCCTTATTGTTATTGTTGTACCCCTGTAACCCCAATATTGTTATTATTGTGCCCTTACATTATTACTGTTAGGTTGGCTAGGATTATATTGTGATCCCCTGGACTCCTATATATAGAGGGAAGTTTTGTCATTTGTATCATCCAATAATTATTCATTTATGTAATGTATTGGAGTTTTCCCCCTCCAAGTGGCTGATTTCTAAGGCGTTTATCTCTGTTTTCTTCTATTTTTGGAGCTGGTTTCATAACATTTGGTATCAGAGCTTTGGATTCTAGGGTTTCGCTACTCCAAACAGGTCATTGTGGAATTTTCGCTATAATTTTTTTTCTACGAAGGTTCAGAAGCTGAAACTTTTATAGATCGAAGCCGAAATCCTAAGGAACGTCGTGTAAAAATTTTAGATCTTGGTTCGTAATATTTTCGGAGATATGATCTGTGGAAGCTAAAGTTTTTTCAGGCTCATGAATTTCACCTAAAATAGGTCATCATGGAAGTTTCGCTATAACGTTTTTTCTACTAAGGTTCAGAAGCTGAAATTTTTAAAGAGCAAAGCCTAATCCTGAGGAACATCATGTACAAATTTTGGATCTTGGTTCGCAATATTTTAGGAGATATGGTCTGTGGAATTTAGGGTTTTTTCAGGCTCCCGAATTTCATCACAAATAGGTGACTGTAGGAAAATCATCATAACTTTCTCTCTAAGAATCAGATTGGAATTATGTAAAAATTAACTGCAAGTAAGAAGACTGTAGTTTCCTGTGTATCAATTTCATAGCCAATGGAGAAAACAATGACACATGTCATGTCGTACAAGTTCACTCTACTAAACCAATCCATAATTAGGCCATTATGGGAGATTGGGCATAACTTTGTCTTGAAGAATCCAAATTAGGTCAGACATGTCAAAATTTGAAAGAAGCTTCAGAAGGCTACTACAGGTTCGAATTTTAGATATTGAAGATCGCAAGTACAGATATAATTCAGTTTCATTATCGAGCTCCTTAAAAGAAAGAAAAAGGTGTGTATTTTTTTTTCAAATTGCATAAGTATTGTGTGAAAATTAGTTTGAATTGATTCCAAGGGCATATTTTAGAATAGATATCAGTATTGGGTTCTAAAATTCCACCTAAAAAGAATTAAACTCCCATTACGCCTTTATAAGGCTCTACTATGACTCATGAAGACGAAGAACTGCAACATGACATGTCAAAATTATAAGAGCAAGTGCACCAGATTTCGCTCTCGCAAAAAGAAGCAAAAACTTAAATGGAAGTTTTGAAGAAAGGAATGGAAGCTAAGATGGATTGTTTGAAGAAACGCATGGAAGCTAAGATGGATGCATGTAAGCTAATATGGATGGCATGGAAGCTGTCATGGAAGCTAATATGGATGACATGAAAGATAACATGGAAAACATGAAGAATGATCTAAAAGAAGACATGGAAGTTTTGACAAAGTTTATACAAGAAATGTTTCCTAATGGTGAAAAGATAGTAGAGGAAAATCATTATGAGAACAAAATAAACGTTAATCTTGAAATTATAAACTCTAATTTTGGATCGAAGAACCACCATATTCCAAAGATGGATATGAGGAAGTTTGATGGCAAGGATCTCGTAACATGGATACTATATATGGAGCAATATTTTGATATCAATCATGTGAAAAACACACAAAAGGTACGCATTGCAACTTTACATTTAGAATAAAATACATTTGTATGGTATCGATGGCTTTGCTCCCGTAAAAAAATTGTCACTTGGTCAATTTTTATGAAGGAAATGATAGCACATTATGAGGATACAAAGAGCAACTCCTTCTTTAACAAATTGCTAAATCTCAAACAAAAGGGTTCAGTGGTGGAGCACATTGAGGACTTCCAAAAATTGAATATAAGGGTAACTGATATTCCAGAGGAACATAGGATATATGTCTTCATAGGGATTTTAAAGGATAACATCAAACACGTTTGGGAACCTGATTCATTGGAGAAGGCATTTAGATTGGCAAGAAAAATTGAATGTAAAATTGTGGCTGATCCAATTTGGATCCTAAAGTTAGTCATCGATTTTGTAATAAACAGGTTGTGTCGAAATTGCATCGACCAAGAAGGTCTTATGAGCAATGGTTCATCGACTCAAGTCATCAGAAGGATATTTTCAAAATTGGTAAGCGACCAAGATGGTCACATGCATCATTCTTGCTATGTGCAGGAATTCAAGTTCAACAATTTTGTCGTCAGTTTCAACATTAGCATCAGTAACTTCGACAACATTCACCAAATGTTTTTCTCTTCATTAAATCCAAAATGTCGTCACGTAAAAAAAAGTCGTCATAGTGAGTTGTGTCGACCTGTGACAATAAAACATTAAAGAGAATTAGTCATGATGATAATTGTAAAGTGCTAAATCCATGTAAAGACCTAAGGAAAAACAATCCTAAGTCTAAGCATTAGCACTGTAAGTCTAAGTCAACAAATGCTAAGTGTTAGTGTTAGGAAAAACTGTTAGTGATTAGTCTTAAAAACATTTGTTAAAGACTAAATCCTAAAATTCCTAAAGACTACCATAATAAGGTTATGCCTAGGTCTAAGTCCTAATTTTAAACATAAGGTTAAAATCCTAAGGTAAAATGATGTAAAAGGGCTAAAACCTTAGACCTAGTGCTAAAGTCCTAAAACCTATACATGGTGATGTAAAAAGGTGTCAATCCTAAGGTAAGGTCTAAAAACCTAAGTTTAGAAACCTAAACTACACAACCTAAAGTCCTAATGCAAAAGTGTCTAAGTGATGGACCTTAGCGCTAATGGTTATGTTAAAACCTAGGACTAAAACCTAAACTATGTAAACCTTTCGGCCATGTAATAAAACATTACAAATCAAATGTAATGTTTAAAAAAATTAACTGCATAGTCTTAACCGCAGCGGAACCGTTGTGTCAGAGATGTATGACATGAGAACAAAGGTAATGTTACCCTACATTTTGGATGCTACCACTAGCTCACACCATGGCAACAACATGTGAACGCATGGAAGTTAAGCGTTTGGAAGACTGCATCAGAGACCGCGTCGGAAATGCCAGTTCAAACCACAGAAATATGACCACATCAAAGAGCAGCATGTGAATACTGCAAAAATTACATGGGGAGTTTGGATAAGCCGCCATTAGAGTCCAAACCGTAGCATTTATCAGTGGGGGAAGCTGTCACATAAGTGCAGATAACAACGATCAGAGGAACCGTCGGTTCTTATCTGCCTGGATGTCTACCTGCGCCTGATCACATGCTGGCAGACTGTCACCTCCGCACCTCTTTCCAGGCTACCAGAGGGTTTGGATAATCCAAAGTTTATTTTTTGGTTTTGTTGCATAAGGAACGGCGTTGATAATTAAAAGGACAATATCCCTAAGGAGTAACGTGTCAACTAGCTCGAGGACAACAAACCCATTATAAGCTCAACCTAAATATGTTTTGGTCTCGATGATTTCGAGAGATCCATTATGAGATGAGCTAAATCTAAAAAGGTTTTGATAGGATAATGATTCATTATATCATTGTTTAAAAATGGAATTCACATTAAACTTATGAACCATAATCTTTGATGAATGAAGATACAAAAGTGTAAATGGATTGGTTTAATGCCATTTTTGTTTCCATCATCCTATTTAAGAAGACAAAGAATGTTTTGAAGGAGAGGAAGAGAGGAGGTCTTGAGAAGAATTAAAGAGAATTTCTTTTGAGGAGCATTAGAGTACATTGTAGATAGTTTGTTTTGTAGGAAATTGTGGAGAAGGAGAGCTCTAATTCTTGCTTACATTCAGATCTGAAGTTTGCTGCAGTGCATTGAGGTCCACTTTAAACATCAAAACTCAGTCCATCAACTTTTGTGCAGAGGTACAAAACACTTCAATTCACCAGTCAGAGTGTGTTGATCATCACCAGACTTTCTTGGCCAACTGAAGGCCTATTCAAGTAAAGAGACAGTATCTGAAAAGCATGTTTAGGAGAATTACATTATACATTATCAGTGGTGTTGTTTGCTGCTTGTCAGCTAATAAATCAATGTAATCCTTTTCTCTTGGCTTTCTTAATACAATGGCTGCACACTTCTGAAGCAGACCCAGATATGTAGTCCAGGAGGGACGAACTTCGTCATTAATCCTTGTTGTCATTCTATTTTGATATTATGCATGATGCTTTAATTTTAACATCTTATTTCTAAAACACTTTGTATTAAGCAGTTGGATTCACATACAAGCAACTGTTTCAGTCATTCTTCTTTCCATTCTCATTTTTGTCAAGAGTTAGGGAGATCTTGGCTATCCTCTTTCAGATAAATGGCGATAAGGAAGCCTACCACTCACATCTATAAATATGGAAGTGTTGCTAGTCCTATAATTCCACAACCTACAAGGTTGACACCACAAAAATTGGAAGAAAAAAGAGAAAAAAGGCCTTTTCTACAGTTGTGATAGTAAATACACTAAAGTTCATAATTGTGCTGAGAAGAAATTATTTTACATAGATTTTGAAGAGGAGGAAGAAAATGAACAAGAAATTTCAAAAGAAGAGGATATACACCAAGAACCAACCCTAGAAGAAGAAGAAATGAGTCTGGCCATATCGTGTAATGAAATGGAAGGTATTACCACTCCTTAAACTCTCAAGATAGAAGGACATATCAAGAAGAAAAAAGTAATAATGTTTATTGATTCAGGTAGTACCCATAATTTTATTCATTGTAGGGTAGCAAAGGAATTGAATTTTTTCCTATACTCAGCACAAGAATGTCAAGTGATGGTTGAAAATGGAGGAACTATAAATTTCTCTAGAAAATGTCATAATATGAAGCTAACCATGGGGGAATATGTATTTAATAGTCCAATGCTTTCCATTCCAATGGGAGGTGTTGATGTTGTACTAGGAGTACAATGGTTACAATCTTTGAGGATGGTAGATTTTAATTTTCAAGAACTTTTCTTGAATTTTTTTCCGGAAGAAAAGGAAGTTGAATTAATAGGTATCACAGGGAAGTCGGGAAATATAATAATCTCTAATTTCATGAAAAATATTATGAAGAAATAACAATGAGGCATAATTGCACAACTATGCTCACTAGACTCTTCCAACATCAAAATCATCTACTTATCCAGATCTCCAAAAAGTATTGTACAATCATTCCAAAGTGTTTGAAACTCTTGAAGGACTCCCACCTATTCATGATCATGATCATGCTATTCATTTGATTCCACGAATTTTTCCTCTAAACATTAGGCCTTACAGATATCCTTATGTCCAAAAGAGCGAAATTGGACATATGATTTCAGAAATGTTAGAGGCTGGTATAATTCAACCTAGTCAAAGTTATTTCTCTGCTCCAGTAGTATTGGTGCACAAGAAGGATGCATCATGGTGCATGTGTCTGGATTATAGGGAGCTCAATAAGCTCACTATTAAAGATAAATTTTCCACTCCTGTGATTGATGAATTATTGGACGAATTACATGGAGCAATTTATTTTACCAAGTTAGATCTTCATTCAGGATATCATCAAACTAGAATGAATATGGGAGATATTCCAAAAACAACATTTCCAACTCATGAGGGTCATTATGAATTTTTGGTCATGCCTTTTGGCCTTACCAATGCACCTTCTACATTTCAAGGGTTAATTAATTCCATTTTCAAACCCTTCCTTAGAAAATTTGTGCTAGTATGTTTTGATGATATACTAATCTATAGCGGGTCTTGGAAGGATCATGTTCAACATGTTGACAGGATGCTCAAACTATTGGAGGAGAAACAATTATATGAAAAAACATCCAAATGTTTCTTTATAGTACAAGAGGCCGAATATCTGAGTCATATTGTATCTCATGATGGTGTTAAGGTAGACCCTAACAAATTAAATCCATTAAGGAATGGAAATTCCCCACAACCATAAAGTAGTTGCAAGGATTTCTCGGGCTAACAGGGTATTATCACAAGTTTTTTAAGAATAATGGGAGAATAACAGTACCTCTAACAATATTATTGAAGAAAGATGCATTTTCATGGACTCTTGAAGCAACTAAAGCCTTTGAAAATATTAAAGAGGCAATGTTCCTAGCACCGGTCTTAGCTACGCCAGACTTCAAAAAAACATTTATTGTGGAATGTGATGCCTCAAGAAATGGAATTGGTGATGTTTAATGCAAGAAGGAAGACTCGTTCCTTTTGAAAGTCGTCCAATAAAATGAAAGTATTTACAGAAAGCTACTTATGAGAAGGAAATGTTCGCAATACTACATGCACTAAATAAATGGAAACCTTACCTAATGGGAAGACACTTCAAGGTAAAAACTGATCATGATAGTCTGGCAGTTTTCAGCTAATCTTCAGAAGAGTAGAAAAAATGGGTCACAAAGATGTTGGGTTATGACTTTGAAATCATCTACAAAAAAGGGAAGCTAAATGTTGTCGCAGATGCACTCTCAAGAAAGGATGAAGAGGTGGAAGCATTGCTTTCTGCCATTTCTATTATCCAACCAGATTGGATAACCGAAGGAAGGGATGAATGGAAGAAGGACGAAGAAGTGTGGACACTCATTAAAAAGTTGAAGCAATATCCTAGTAAATCTAATACATTTAGTCGGAAAAATGATTCCTTATGGTACAAAGATCACTTATATATTTGTAAGAATTCCCAACTAAAACAAAATAGTATACACTTCTCCTTTAGGAGGACACTCAGGATTTTTAAAAACTTACCATAGGGTGAAGAAATAATTTTTTTGGGATGGTCTTAAATGTGATATTCAAAATTTTGTGGTGGAATGTTTGGTTTGCCAACAAAACAAATTTGAGACAATTAAGACCCTAGGTATTCTACAACCTTTATCCATTACAAGTCAACGTTGGGAGGAAATTTCAATGTATTTTATCACAGGTTTACCTAAGTCCGAAGGAAAGAGTGTCATCATGGTGGTAGTTGATAGATTTACCAAGTATGCACAATTTTTTGCATTATCTCATCCATTTAAAGAAAGTAAATTTTCTACTGCATTTATGGAAACAATTCAAAAGCTACATGGAAACCCAAATATTATTGTAAGTGACAGAGATCCCATTTTTACTGGAAATATTTGGATGGAATTGTTTTCTTGTTTGGGTACTCAACTATCTCATAGCTCATCTTATCATCCTCAATCCGATGGTCAAACTGAGATAGTGAATAAATTTTTTGAAGGATATCTTCGTTGTTTTGTTTTTGATAAGCAAACACAATGGGTCAAGTGGTTACCTCTCGTTGAATGGTGGTATAACACTTCCTTCCATACTCCAGCAAAAATGACCCCATTTATGGCACCTTATGGATATCATCCACCATCCATCACATCATCTTTAAGAGAAAATTATAAGGTTCAAGTAGTGTAACATCACATCGAGCATCAAAAAGAAGTTCTCAAACTCTTAAAGAATAACCTAAATTTGGCACAAAATCGAATGAAACAACAGGCAAATCAACATCGCAATGAGAGAATTTTTGATGTAGGAGACTGGGTATTTTTACGGATACAACCATACAAATAAATTTCCTTCAAGCAAGCTAAGGAGGATAATAAATTATCACCAAAGTACTATGGTCCTTACAAGGTGTTGCTAAATATTGGTACTATGGCATACAAAATGGAGCTTCTTGCTTCTTCGCGAGTGCATTCATTTTTCCATGTTTCATGCTTAAAGAAGGTTATAGGTGACAAATTTCCAGTTCAAACAATATTTCCAGAACTTGATGAGGAAGGAAAAATCATATTGGAACCTGAAGCAGTCACAGAAATAAGAACTCGATAGCTACGAAATCGATCAATTTCAAAGTATCTCATTAAGTGGAATAACTTACACACTGAAGATTCTACATGGGAGGATGATAATTTTAAACGGAAGCATCCATAGCTACTCAAGCGTTGAGGACAACACTTTTTTGAAGGAGAGGGGCATGTTAGGTCCCAATATTACTAGTATAGTCCCTTATTGTTGTTAGTGTAACCCCCTTATTTTTATTGTTGTACCCCTGCAACCCCGATATTGTTATTATTGTGCCCTTACATTATTATTGTTAGGTTGGCTAGGATTGTATTGTGATCCCATGGACTCCTATATATATAAAGAGGTTTTTTAATTTGTATCAACTAAGAATTGTTCATTTATGTAATGTATTGGAGGTTTCCCCCTCGAAGTGGTTGATTTATAAGGCGTTGATCTCTCTTTCTTCTATTTTTGGAGTTGGTTTCATAACACGTTAATTGTCTTCGATACATTCCGAGTGTGATACCTCACTCCATGTACGTAAGTATATCAGAGCTCGTCCACGTACCTTTGGGTATATCAGGTGGTGTTCTAGTACGAAAAGTATAAAGGGGTGCTCTCACTGTGCGATTTCGCATTAGATAGCGCTAATACGGACTTGAGCCTCCACATACCTTAGGATATATTTGGGAGGAAAATTTTAGGTTTATATCCATCCATAGTGAACCAAGTCAGCTTCCTTGTAAATTGTGATACACCGAACACAGCATTCAGGGATATTGTATGCCCATACTTCTTGGTTTGCCAGGAGGCATTCTACAGTTCATAGTTTCTTGGTAAACCTTTTGCCTAGAATTACCCTTTTATTTTATTTATTTGTTTTGGTAATAAATTAATCATTCATTGTGGAAGAAGAACATCCCTTTCCTCTTCGTTCATGTATAATAGCATTGAAACCACCTTTACCACCGGAAGCTACTTTTGGTCGATGAAGGCAACATCGCTCTACCAAAACTAGTACTATCAGTACCTCTGGTGCGACATCATCCTCACATATACCAGAGTCGACACAAGTTGTTTCTACAAATCCTATTTCATCTATTGTTGTTGATACAGAGTCCTCACAGATACTCGTGGTCACGATCCATCCAATCAGTGAGACCATACCTCCTGAACCCGACATTGTTCAATTGGAAGTTGATCCAGATCTCGTCTCTTTTTTGCAAGAACGTCTGCATCCCGAAGTCGAACGACCGGAATTTTTTCTTGTAATGGTCACCCCACAATATATTATAGTAATTGAGTCTCCCATATCATGCATTCAACCTCCTGAAATATAATTTGGGCCTGACAGTGAAATCCTTCCACCTGGTTTAATTTCAATTGAATAAATACCACAAGACGAAACACCTTTAACTCTGACTCATTTTGGGGCGGAGCTTTACCTATACGAGTCTTTTCCTCAATCACCTGCCTCTTCTTTTGTTGATATTATTTCTATTAGAGTTTCCATAGATCCAATAGGGTATACATTTGGTCGAGTAACCATGCCTGAGCCAACATCTTTGGCTAGACCATCTGTTCTAATTATGATAGCACCAGCTCTCGTTACCCTGTTGATGTTCATGACTTAACTAGAGTCACATTTATATGGTGGCCTTTTTGTCCCACCTGGTTACCAATATTTATCTGGAACCTTCTCTGGTGCATCCTCAAACCCATGGACTTCACCAATTTCATCGGCTGGTATTCTAACTGGTAAATCTATAGTGAGTACTGAACAACTTGATCCTTTATACACATCATTAGGGCAATATCAAGCCGGTCCATCTAGGTATATACCATCCAGTACAATTTCAACTGGAATCCATAAATTTGGAGAACAATATTATCCATATTATTATAATCCTCATGCTGGGGGGAAACCTATGGTCACCCACTTCGACAATACTCCATCATTATTTGGTCCTCCTAATGTCGGAATGAATTTTTTTTAATGGCAGCCCACTCTGCCTATCCAACCACAAATGGTTGTACATTAATTCAACTGGTTCAACCTATTACACCCACATCAATTCCACTTGTTAATACATATTTACCCATGTTACAAACTCAAACTATTGTACCTCAACTGTCTCAGGTGGGTCTTTCAACTCAATACCCTCAAGTATTGGGCCCTTAGACTCCAACTCCTTCAGCTGGTTTACAATCACCTGTATCCAAAATCATTTATTCACAAGTTGGATTACCATATTATGGGATGTCACAGCCACAACCAGGTTATACCTATCCACAACCGAATAGAAGCTATCCTAGTTTGGGTTATAATATTGGTGGACAGACCCCTTGGCAGCCACAAGCGTAAATACCACAACCTTCATGTCAATAAGTAGCATACCCAGGTTTTGGTCAACAGAATCCTCAAGTGTTTGCCTATCAAAAAAACCCCTATCTGGGTTACCAGTAACAGATTCCTTATGTTGGTGCTGAAAGGCCTATTGCCCAAGAAATTCCATCATACCCTGCCTATTCTCAACCCGACCTTAATCGACAGTTGCCTTTTGTTGCAACTTTAGAGTTACCAGATTTAAATTGACTCACCAATGACCCAATCAAATATGCTCCTTGGTGACCAGTGATACCTCATAAACTACCCTCGAATATTCCTAATTTCAATGGAAACCCTGGGGAATACCCGTCGACTCATGTTTTGACTTATCATTTGTGGTGTTCATCTAACTCCCTAAATGATGACTATGTTCGACTACGTCTTTTCCAGCGTATGCTCACTAGTCCGGCCACAAAATGGTACATTGAGTTACCAAGAGCTTCTTTTGATAATTTCACTACCCTAGCTACTATATTTTTCACCCGCTTCCATTTACCCATATGATATGAAACTGGAACGGAACTCGACTAATTTTAAACAGACTAATGCTACTCACATTTCTGATCATATTCCTGAGTGGCGTTGTCGTCGTAGAATGGTTAAGACATTTGTTCCTGATCAGCTCCTTGCTGAGAGGTTCATTAAGTCCCTGTTACCATATATAACTAAGGATGTGGTTAAGGGTGGCTTCATCACTGAATATCAAATCATTACTCATGCCCAATATTTAGACTTGATTTATACTCAGTCTAGCACGCTCTACGAGAAAATTCCTAACACGTCGTGATCTAATTTTATTATTCCTTCTCCATCAAAGGACTCTCATACTAGAGACGGTATGATCGGTACTGCAAGCACACATCACTCTACTTCATCTGATCCTGTGCCTTCTTCCGAAATCCATGCCATGTCATCTGAAAAAGGTAAAAGTTACAAGCAACCCTGAAGTAAGAAAAAATCAAAAAACTTCTCATGAAATATCCTTGATCAATGTTAATGGCTCTTGAAATACCCTTGCATAATGTGTAATGAGGAACATTTTTTTCGAGACTATCCTCATTGTGTTGAAGCCTCAAAAATGGTTAATACCTCGCATGCGCCAGCTGTGTTGACAGATCCATTTATGAATCTGGACACAAATTTGATTGCTACGGATCTAGCTTCTAGTTCACAAGTGCTTATGTTGTCTATCACAAAGACATAAACTGATATTTTGGTGTCAACACATAATAAATATTATGGTATTCAGGCTACTTATCAACCTACTAACTTGACCATGAATCCGTCTACGGAATCGATACCGCCACCTGCTATTCCTGAATTGAAAATCAAGCCACCGAAGGGAGTCGTTCATAAATCAACATTTAATCCTTGAGCCAGAGCAGCTCAAAATTATAATATAGTTGAATATTTCGCTCAATCCCCTTCAGCTATTTCAACGCTTGAGGTGCTACAAAATTGTCCCTCCCAGAAACAAGCTTTGTTGTCGACAATTGGTGGAATTGATCTGACAGATTCCAATATTGTAGTCTTTAATCATACGAACTATGTACTGCAATTACTAGCATAAATGGCATTCTCCTTCTAGTTAAATGTTCTCACTCACTTTTTCATCGCACTATTATTGATGAGGGAGCATCTACATGCATTGTTTCTCTAAACTATTGGAAGTCACTTGGCTTGTCGCATCTATCTCAATCGCCTACGACGTTGAAAGCTTTCGACGAATGTACATATAATCCTTGTGGTATTATCAATAACCTGCATGTTGAACTAGGGGGAAAAATAGTGAATGTTGAATTTGAGGTCGTTGATGGACCCCTTGACTACAATATTTTACTCGGAAGGCCATGGGTATATGCTATGACTACAATCGTCTCTACATATTTTAGAATGATCGCCTTTCCACATAAAGGTGTTATCACAGTCATCAATCAACTATCCTTCTTTGCCTCTAGATCCCAAGTAACTGGAAGTGTTTTTTTAGTTCACACACCCCAACTCACACTTCAGAACATTGGTGTAGGACTCTTAAAGGATTCCACTCTCATAGAAACCTTTGCATTATCGTCGCTTGCGACGTCGGCAGAAATTTCAAGTATAGAGACCTGCTACATGATATCTCCCATTCCATCTGGATTAAGGAAGATTACGGGTGATTCTAAAGTTGTTACAATAAATTAATTTCTACCACCCAGCCCAATTGAGCTAGCATAGCAATCAATCCATATGGCTTGAGTAGCGAATTCGAAATCATCATCTCCGGTCATTTGGGTTGATCGTTCATTATATTTTGGTACTCCATTTGATCCTTTTTCCTCAACTTTCTTGACAGATGAGAATATTTTGGAAACCATGATGTCGGTAGGATAACCATGGGAAGATCATCATCATCATTCCCATATTCACGATTATGGAGAAGATAACCTTAGTGAACTATATCACCCATCGATAAAAACATTCTTTTCGAATTCTTTTCCTATCAATGCAATCAATTCCGAGCAAAATTTATCAAATATTGAAGAAACCATTTCTATCAACATTTTGACCAAACCCAGCATTGTAGAAAATATTCATGTTGGAATGTCTTGTTCTCCATCAGAACTTAGAACATATCGCTCTCTCTTTCGTGAATTTTTTGATGTATTTTCTTGGTCTTACGAGGAAATGCCAGGCATAGATACTAGTATCGTTGAACACACTTTTAACATGTACCCTAATGTCAAGTCGGTACATCAACGCCTTCATCCTGTTCATCCGAAGAATGTTTCTGCCATTAAAGTAGAAGTTGAAAAACTTTTGCGTGCTGGTTTCATATACCCTGTTCCGCTAACTAAGTGGGTTTCCAACATCGTTCTTGTTATGAAAAACAAGGAACCATTAGAGTGTGCGTCGATTATCGGGATGTCAATCTTTCTTGTCCAAAAGACAACTATCCTACTCCCTTTATTGACCAGATTATTGATGATTGTGTTGGATGTGAAATATTTTCATTCATGGATGGATTTTTTGGCTACAATCAAATCAATATCCGCCCAGAGGACCAATATAAGATAGAATTCATCTATCCCTGGGGCACATTCTCTTATCGGAAACTCCCGTTTGGTTTAAATAACGTTGGGGACACTTTTTAGAGAGCAATGGATTATGCTTTCAATGACATCAAGCACATTGTTAAACCCTATCTAGAGAATTTACCCATGCATTTAAGAAGTTGGACTAATCACCCGATGCATTTGAGAGCTATCTTTTTATGCTACCAACACTACAAAATATGCCTCAATCCACATAAATGTGTGTTTTGTGTTGGTTTTGGTCGTTTTCTAGGATTCGTCATCTCAAAAGAAGGAATTTGAATAGACGTACTGAAGGTCCAGGCCATTCTTGATTTGCCTGCACCATCAAATTTACTTCAGTTACAGAAACTTCAGGGAAAGGATAACTTCCTAAGGAGGTTCATACCCAACTACCCAAAAATGGCTAAAGGAATTACTCATCTCTTGAAAAGGGGATTCCCTTCCATTGGGACCAAGTTGCATAAGCTTATTTTGATGCTGTCAAGGATACTCTTGTCCAGGCGTCATTAATGTATCCACCCAATCATCAGAGTGATTATTTCTTATATATCGTTGCAGTTGATATGACCATTGCTATGGTATTAATGGTCCAAGTAGAAAATGGGATAGAACATATGATCTATTATTTGAGTCGTAATCTCAATGATACGGAAGTGAAGTATTCGTATGTAGAAAATCTTTCCTTGGCGGTTGTTCAGGCTGTCCAAAGATTTTTCCACTATATCATGTTCTGGAAGACCACTGTCATTTCGAATTGCAATCCCATGAATTACATCTTATCACGTCAATTTCTGGGGGGGAGTATTCAAAATGGATTTTAAATTTGCAGGAATTTGATTTGGAAATCATTAAATCCAAGTCAAAGAAGTTTTTAGTTTTAGCTAAGCTTCTCTGTGACCTTCCCTCTGATAATACTGCTACTATGTCAGAACCATCTATTCATGACAATTCTTTGTTTCTGATTGGATCATATGATCCTTGGTGTGGGTATTTTATCATTTATCTTCAGACCCATAATTTTCGGCCCGATACCTCTCGCTCTGACCACTGACGTATTCGATACCAAGCCAAATATTATATGATCGTTGGCGATACACTTCATCATCCATGTGTTGATACAATTTTAAGAAGGTGCCTCACTCATGAGGAGGCCGAAAAGGTTTTAAATGATTGTCATTCTAGGGCTTGTGGTCGACACTTTTCTGGATACTCTACCACACTGAAGATACTCCGCGCCAGTTACTTTTTTCCTACCATATTTTGTGACTACATCCTTGCGGTCAGAAGCTACCATGCATGCCAGATATTTGATCGTAAAATTTGCAAACCACCAGCGCCAATGCATCATGTCATCTCTATGGGACCATTTTTGAAATGGGGAATTGCCTTCATGACCTGTAACCCTCATTCGTCCAGGGGGTATGGTTATATGATTGTCGTAGTAGACTAATTTACCTAGTGGGCCGAAGAAATGCCTACATTCAACAACACAAGACAAACAATTGTAATGTTTTTCTTTAATCATGTCATTTCACGGTTTGGGGTCCCACAAGCTATAGTCACAGATCATGGTTTGCATTTTTGCAATCATATGAAGAATGAGTTGACTGCCAAATTAGGATTGTCACATGATAATTCTACTCCTTATTATTCACAATCAAATGGACAAGTTGATGTGATTAACAAAATTCTTAAATGAATTCTTCAATGAATGATATGCTTTCATAAACGAAATTTGCATTTCATCTTGTACTCGGCCTTGCGGGCATACCAAACCTCGGTGAGAAACGCGACCAAATTTACCCCCTTTCAATTGATGTATGGTCTGGAAGCTATCTTGCCAATCCAATGTGAAATATCATTGTTAAAACTCACAATTGACATGTTACCTGACACCTCTACTGAAGAAGCGTGTCTTTTTAACATCATCCATCATGAAGCCCAATTGGTCAACGAAGCACATAAGAGACGTATAAAGGTGCAATACGACAAGCATGTCCAGCCTCACATTTGCTCAGAGGGTGACCTGGTCCATCTTTATGATCAAGAATCCAATGTAATAGGTACAGGGAAATTTGAGCCATTATGCCATGGCCCCTATATTGTCAAAAGAGTTCTTGCTAAGGATTCCTATGAGTTGGTAGATTATGATGGAATTCCATTGGCGCAGCCCCAAAATGGCTTGTATTTGAAACGTTACTATGCTTAATCATGAGCGTCGTAATTTTTTGTATTGTATTGTATATATGTTGTTGATTTGCATTTACTATCCTAGTTTATTTTTTAGAGTTTTCTTAACGTTAGTAATCTGCTTTACATTTTATCGCAAATTTTTGAATCTTTGGAACCATTTTTTGGGTATGTTGATGGTGCTATTCATAGTACATAGAATTTATCCTCTGCAGCGTGGGCCATTTTCACTCTAAACGGCGATTCAGTAAGTTTTCAAGGGATTTATATCAGTCAATCTAAAAAAAATATCGCTGAGTATAGTGCGTTGATCGAACTTCTCTCTGATGCCATTTCATTTGGTATTAACCGCATCATCATAAGGTTAGACTCACAACTTGTGCTATTACAACTTACTAGTGTTTATACTATTAGAAATAAAACACTGCATCGTATGTTCCTAAGAGTTCCACTTTTGGAAAGACATTTTGATTTCATTCAATATCAACACATTTCCAGAAACTTGAACACATTGACTGATTCTTTAGCGAATTATGTTATAAACAGACATTTGCAACACGTGTAAAGATACATTCACATAATTGAATAGGATTGCGCAATAAACATAGGAAAACATGAAATCAAATAGATATATAGTTACAGGTTTTTACAAAATTTGTGCCCAATATGCATTGGTCATCTGACCTCAAAATGTAAGCAACATGTCAAAAGTAAACTAGTGGTGCTCATGATAACATGCTACTGATATAGCTATCCTACGGAGTAATCGCATCTAGTGATTAGGAATGCCAATAGTGTAGCACTGCAACTACATGGGTAACTCTTTAATCTTGAAATCCGGAATCCCAAAGGTCAACCCCTGTATGTGTTGTTGAAGCTCAGCAAGAGTCTCAGCCATGTCTAAATCCTAAAGGACTACTCTCCCAACAGCCCTCTCTTCTGGCTCATCCACTCCATGCTCTAGTTCTCCCACTGGTTGAACTCGACCCACATTTGCATACATTAAAACTTTAGTTTAGTCTTTGGAAAAAATAAAAATACAAAACCATGTATAAACCTTATAAAAATCAAAAAACATGGTCAAAAAATTCTTACCGATTTCACCCCACTAAGCACCTTCTGGTAAAGCTAAATCTAGATCTCCTTAGAAGTCAATGCCTGCATATGTATAGTCATCGATGGCAATAATATTTCACGTGAACCAGGTGAAGAATACAGTCGAGAACATGATGAATGATTGACCTTCATGTCTAGCCATCAGTTCTACCCATCTATGCATCCTCGGATCTCTATGGTTACATATACCCAACTTCACATGATGAGGTTGCATCAGTGGAATCCACTCTAAGGCAAAAGAAATAAGGATCGAACCATAGTTGAAATTTTTCTTCCTTCCTCCCTTTGCCTTGCTTAGGTGTTCTTTCATTTGAGAAAGTATGGCTTCATCCCAATTGAAAACTGTTGGTTCCATGCACTCTAGTGCATACTGTATATAAGATCTATTTGCTACATGTAGTGTAGCAGTACCAACAAGCTTTGTGATCATGAATAATATGGTTCTCAATGGTAAATCACAAACGTCATGGATGTTTCTTTTCCCATCCTTGCTAGGCTCTGCCCCTCGATAGAAATATTGAAAAACATAGTTTTTCACTATCTCTCCTACAAGAGCAGACCCTGAGAGAGAAATGGATAGGCCTCTCCTCGACAATCCTATCAGAAAATAGATATCCTCCACTGAAATTGGGACCACTTTGTTCCCAATATGAAGTGATTCAATTTCCAAATCTCGTGCACGAACAAGGAACTCCAATAGTTGCATATGTTGCCCCATACCTGATAGACGAAAGTACTTCAATAACCCACAGTCCCTGAGGGCTCTTATAGTACCCGGATCATTAAGGGAAATCATTTTTTGTTCTTCATGCTCTCTTTCCCTCCAAGTAATTTTCATTTTAGTCTGATGATTCCCTAAAATACAACCATAAGATTCATTAAGACTCTTTTCATGCAAAAAACAAGGCTAAATTTGGGTATAGTATAAGAATAAAAATGTGAATTTCTCCCAATGTAGCCTTGGACAAGATACATTGCGTTCCATATGCACCTAGCCTTCATTTCAGATGCAATCCAACGCAGGTTTCGATATCCAAGGGTGCGTTGCCCTCTTTTGATAATATATTTACCCTAAGGGTCCCAAATCCCTAAGAAATTGCAATGGAAAGAAATAAAAAAACTACTAAAATAAATAAGAGGTTTATGGCACCAACCTGGATCAAACGGTGAAGAAAACCGTCCATAGAATCGATCACAATCAACAGTTGAAGTTCGAGGGTAAAAACAGGTTCAGAGCTCCAAAATGCAAATGGTAACTTTCAAATGGTAAAAATGAATAGTAAAACTCTTTTAATTATTCATTTGATTATTTACAAATCATATTTATTGTTGTGACTATGTTTTTATTCAATTTTTATCATGAAACAGTATTTTTAATCCATTTGATGTTGTTCTAAACAGGTTTGCAACTGATAAGCAGATTAGTCGTGCACATTTATTTCAAGAATGATTTCACCATGTTTTTTATTTTTCTAAGGTTTATAATTTTTTTTTGTATTTTGATGTTTTCCCAAGACTAAAATAAATTTTTAATGTAATGCATATGTGGGTCGAGTTCAACCAGTGGGAGAGCAGAGCATGGAGCAGATGAGCCAGCAGAGAGGGCTGTCAAGAGAGCAGTCCTTCAGGATTTAGATATGGTTGAGACTCTTTCTGAGCTTCAACAGCACATATATGGGTTGACCTTTGGGATTCCAAATTATCAGATTGAAGAGTTACCCATGCTATTGTAGTGCCACAATATTGGCGTTCCTAACCATTGGATGCAGTTATTGCGTAAGATAGCTAGATCAGTAGCATTTTATCATGAGCACCACTAGTTTAATTTTGACATGTTGCATACATTTTGAGGTCAGATGACCAATGTGTCTTGGGCACAAATTTTGTAAAAACCTGTAACTATCTATCTATTTGATTTCAATGTTTTGCTATGTTTATTGCACAATCCTATTCAATTATGTGAATGTATCTTTACATGTGTTGCAAATGTATGTTTATAACATAATTTTCTAAAGAATAAGTTAATGTGTTCAAGTTTCTAGAAATGTGTTGATATTGAATGAAATCAAAATGTCTTTCCAAAAGTCAAACTCTAGGAACATACGATGTAATGTTGGATTTGTAATAGTATAAACACTAAGTAAGTTGTAATACCACAAGTTGTGAGTCTAACCTTATGATGATGTGGTTAATACCAAATGAAATGGCATCAAAGAGAAGCTTGATCAATGCGCTATACTCAACGATATTCTTTGTAGATCGACAGATAAAAATCCCTTTAAAACTTACTAACTCATCGTTCGGAGAAAAAATGGCCCATGTTGCAGAGGAAATTATGCGTACTACGACTAGCACCATCAGCATCCAAAATAAATGGTTCCAAAGATTTAGACATCTGCAATAAAATGTAAATCGGATTACTAACGTCAATAAAACTCTAAAAATAAACTAAGATAGTAAATGAAAATAAACAGCATATATACAATATAATGCAAAAAATTAATACGCTTATGATTAAGCATAGTAACATTTCAAATACAACCCATTTCGGGGTTGTGCCAACAAAATTCCACCGTAATCTACCAACTCGTAGGCACCCTTAGCAAGAACTCTTTTGACAATATAGGGGCCATGCCATAATGGCTCAAATTTCCCTATACCTATTACATTAGCTTCCTGATCATAAAGAAGGACCAGGTCACCCTCTGAGAAAATGTGAGGTTGTACATGTTTGTCGTATTGCGCCTTTATACATCTCTTATGCTCTTCGTTGGCCAATTGGGCTTCACGACGCGTTTCATCAAGATGGATGAGGTTAAAAAGACACGCTTCTTCAGTAGAGGTGTCAGGTAACAAGTCAATTGCGAGTTTTAATGACGGTATTTCACATTGGATTGGCAAGATAGCTTCCATACCATACACCAATTTAAAGGGGGTAAATTCAGAAACATTTCTCACCGAGGTTCGATACGCCCACAAGGCCGAGTATAGGATTAAATGCCAATTTCACTTATGAACTCCTATCAGTCATTGAAGCATTCATTTAAGAATTGTGTTAATAGCCTCAACTTGTCCATTTGATTGTAGATAATAAGGATTAGAACTATCATTTGACAGTCCTAATTTGGCAGTCAACTCATTCATCATATGATTGTGAAAATGTGAACCATGATCTGTGACTATAGCCTGTGGGACCCCAAACCGTGAAATGACATGATTAAAGAAAAACAATGCAGTTGTTTGTCCTATGTTGTTGAATGTAGGCATTGCTTTGGCCCACTTGGTAAAGTAGTCTACTGTGACAATAATAAGTAAAACCCTTTTAATTAGTCATTTAATTATTTTCAAATCATATTTATTGTTGTGGCTACAGTTTTATTCAATTTTTATCATGAAACAAGTATTTTTAGTCCATTTGATGTTGTTCTAAACAGGCTTGCAACTGATAAGAATATTAGTCGTGCACATTTATTTCAAGAATGATTTGACCACAAAGCATACTTTTATCCTTATTTTTCGATATTTGATAAACACGAAAAAGGACTTAAAGTGCACTTTTATCTCTTTTTCGAGCTTCAATAACAGCGAAAAAGGAACCCCTGTAGTCTTCTTTTAGCTCTTTTCAGACTTTGATAATGTGAAAATATTTCTGAGCACTTGTATTTTTAAGCTCGTAAAAGTAAATGAATTGATATCTACTCAGTATAATTTTAACCCTTTTCCGGACTAAGATAAGACTATTTACGAAAAAGTAAAACCTTAGTCAAACATGGCTAGGAGGTTCTCTTGGATATCATTTTACACTTTTTTGAATCTGAGCAACAACTTTATGAAAAATTAATTATGGGGTTTTCTTTTTTCCTCTTTTTTAGACTCTCTAAATATGAAAAAGTACCAGGTTGTCACTGTCATTAGGCTCATTAAAACATAAAATAGCGACGGGATTGTCGATCATGACAAGGATTTCATTTCATTCATCACTAGACTCGTTAAATTATTAAATAGCGATACATTATTCACCCAAAGGGTTGAATTATAGATCAAGAATATGTTATCCTCCTCAATCTTGTTAAAAAATAAAGAGGTACTGGTTGACAAATGACCAGGGAAAATTTTGGAAAGTGAATAGAACTTTTACGGTAGCAGGTCACTCTTGAACATGACACTTCACTCCTTCATTGTGACTATTTGGGTTGGGTAATCTTCTTAACAGTTCATGCATACCTATGGTTCATCATACCTTCACTTCATTTTTGGGCCAATGCTTCCAACTCATCTCAGTGTTGCCGATATGTTCAAGAGAAGTCATCCAATGAATACTCATCCTTCTACAATACTCATAAACCTTCATTCTCATGACAGTGATCCCTGAACATTGCTATATCAAGTCACATTTTGTCTCTGAAATTAGTAACTCTCATTTCACGATAAAGTGGCTTCCTGTTGACATCAAATCATTAGCCAGGAATTTTACTTAGAAACATCATCTTCCAGTACCATGAGGATTGTTATGGCATCGACAAGATCCTCGCTTCCAGAATTTTGACCGAAATATTTTTTTTGTCGTTCGACATCAAATCATGTATTCATGCCTTACGAAATGTACTACAGTACCTTGAGATCCATTAACATCAATGGTGATTTTCTCGCGTTTTTTAACAGCTCACATCATTGGCTGGTAATCAAACGATGTCTTAACATGCTTGACTACAAATCACGTATTCGCATGGCTAGACTTGTACCCGAACGATAGAGTGAATGATAAGAATACCATGGATCTAGTTTCAGCCATCTGGGCTGTGATTTCAATATTGTTGTACACATCATCTCTACAGTGACCTTACATACAAATTTTCATCTGAACATGGGCCTATATCTATAAGCATGTCTGTATTGGACAACATTCCAATGTAGATGACTTTCTGCACTATGTACATGTTATTAGATAGTTTATGTGTTGAGCATGGGAATGCCTCCCTCTGCAATTCGTGATCAAGATGAAAATATCATGATGTAATTTATTGTAAGATTGATGCAGGTCGCCACTCCAGTTCAGTTCTAGCCCATCAAGTTGTAAATCATCTCATTCAAAAAATATTATTATTATTATTCTAAATTCATGCTTTAGGGGGGCAATTGTTATAGGTCAATTTGGGCATCATCCCCCATGACCTGGTCAAACTGGACATCATCCCTGGGACCAATGAAATAGGATCTATCATCCCCTATCATTTCAGTTGCTACATGCCCTAAGAGAAGAACAAATCATTCATGACTTCTATTGTGATATTTCCAATTTTTGAAGTATATGTTATATCACTTATGATCTCACCAATGTTGCCTCTCAAGGGACTAACTGTGTTGCATATGCATCTCCCTCCATTCAAGGGTGTACTGCAATGCGCTTCCCGACATTCAATAGTGTTTTGGTCAAATGGGAGCGAAATTCTCATTATTCCAGAATATCCACATGGCCAGTGCCTTCTAGAAGATTCCATATGTGTCAAAATTCGAATCCATGTGTCCATCTAACACCTCTGAACTTGGAAACATGTCTTGCCTATTATTAGAAATCCATTGATTGAGAAACTACCTTCAGTTGCCTTATAAATTGAGCACAGATCCTAGTGCTAGGGAAGGAAGAATTTTGGTAAAGAAATGTTGTTGGATTCTTAATTGAGAGAGTGAAAGAAGTGAAATGATGTTGGTGATATGTTGATTGTGATGAGGTTCGGATGAAGCTGGAGCTGGTCACATAAAATCGATCTTTACTTTTAACCTCACCCTTCTATTCATTAATAAATATTGTTGTTCATTTTCCCATATATGTATCTCTTTATGTTTCTATTTCTCATGCAATGGACTCTTGAATTATATATATATATATATATCATGTTCAATCGATTTAACTAATTAAGATAAATAGGAATCTGTATATTGCAATATGTTTGTTGTTCTATGTTTATAATTACAGGAATCAATCTGGCAATCTATGTCAGATTGGAGGCTATAGAGAAAGTGACAGAAGGTGAATAGGAAGTGCTTGGATCACAATTAGGTTCTTCTATCTTTTTGTGTGTTTATTTACTCTTAGAGAAAGTGATAGAAAATTATTTAATCTGTTGTTCTAAGTGCATAGCACCACAATTAGGGGATTTGATTTATCTGTAGGTCATAATTCTACATAACACTGGGACATATATGCTTTGCAACTAGTTTGTGTGCTTTTTATTGACTGATTTTTAAGTTCTAGAGCATGAGGAGTAGTAGAGGGTTTGCACCCTACGGGATCGACCTCAAACGAAGGATAAACGGGTAAGGTCCACAATCCTCATTTTCCTATTTTAAGCATAAAAATTGATAGTTAGAGTACTTCTTATGATGATATGCCATCCGCTCTATTACGTCCCTCAACTCAAGCCTTAGGGTAGTTTTTCCCGTAACAATATAATATAATGAAATATTTTATATTTCTTACATTAGGACTCTTTATTATTTTTGTCCATGATCTTAGCAATTGAGAATGCACATGTAAAGAATGTTTTAAAAGGAGTAAGAACATGTTTATTGAAAATATGTTTTCCCCGAGGAATTGATTAATACGCATCAATTAATTTTATTCGAAAGTATGTTTTCTATATGGAAAAAATGTTATATGGAAGTTTTAATAAAATTGTAATCTACATTTACATATATATTAATTTTAAAGAAAAATACTACAGAAATTTTAGTAAATATATAGTTTTATTATAAAATTATATATATATTATAAAATTATATTTTTATTAAAAAATAATATATAATTATATATAATTATAATTATAATTATAATTTTTTATGCATATAGATATTAATACTTTCTGCACAATAGGTGAGAAGAGAGGAATTTGAGGTGCCACCACCTCATGAAATCAACATAAGTGTGGTGTGCCTCTATCATGTCTTAATACTTAAACCATGTGGTGAGCTCCAATATTTAATGAATTCAAGTGTGAGAAGCTAAGGTTTAGGCTAAATTTTTCGATTTTATTGCCACGTGTATGAAGGTCTATTAGGATGGTGATGCCCATTATTCCTCCCCATAATTTCCATAGCATTGAAAATTCTATGCACACATTTCCTACTAGCCCTAACACAATTTGTGGCTATTTTTGTTCTAGAATATGAAGAACTAGTGTTTTCCTCCCTTCTTGCAGTTATTTCCCTCTTATCCTTCCCTGGTTCTCATTCTTTGTCATAAGCTTTCTCCACCTCACCTATCCTCACAACAAGGGAGGGAAATCATTTCCCCAGCGGATACTTCTTTGTCTACTCTATCATTTTCAATACTTTGCTTACTAGGTATCCAAGCGCTAGTGTTCATTTTATACCTGAATGGTGAGACAATGGGCTAATGTTCATCATGGAAACAACAGCCAAGGGGAGTAGGGGGGTTTTCATGCTCATTTATAGGTCGTAAGTTGGTAAGTGAAGAGCTTAAAGAGTTGGAGGTGACTGTGGTAGCATACCATGCTTATACATCAGAATCATAGGTCATGGAAAATATTTCGAATTAGATTCCAAATCTGGGGCACATCTAGGGAAGAGAAAAGTAGTAACTCCTTACCATTGAACTCTATTGGAAATTAAAAATGTTGTTAGGGATGGTCATCATGGAGTGGAATAAAGCCAAAAAGGAGATATATGTAGTGTTAAACTAGAAATATACGAGGCTTCGGCATATTGAAGATTGACTTCTTCCTACCACTAATGACCAGGAGATCATGTATTTTTCTCAAAATTGAAAGTGCTAAAAACTTTACCGAACCTAAGCGACCGGGTAGATCTCGTCGTTCCAATTCTGGTGTTGTGAATGGTTCGAAAAATTGATGTCGTATGAGGGAGATATCATGTCTGATCGTTTTCCTAAACAAATAAAATTTTGTGACAGGTGTGACTGGGATGCCCAGTCATCATGCAGGTATAGTCAGCAAAAATAGAATATTCTAGGAATATTATGTTTTCTTAATCCAACTAGGTTTCGCCAAGTGTTAGTTTCTAGATCATTGATGTGGTTTGGTACGAATTTCTCTGGGCCATTGGATGGGTGACATGTGGCCATCCCAAAGGCTGACACGTGCCCCCTGTACGATTGTGCAAAAAAAATTTGGGTCTGGGGGGTTCGACCCCGTGACCTCCGGCGTGTCTGCACAAGCCTCCACCAACTCCGCTATACATTATTCTTAACTGTGGACAATCTGGGAAGCTATTTAATAACTAAAAACCATGTGAGCTTAAAAAACAAAATGATTCTTAACCTTATAAGAATTCTGGTAATATTTAAATGTTACAAATTTTCAAGTCAGAGGGGGGGACCGCCAGTGGTCCCAACCCGTTGGCGGCCCTAATAGTTGTGGTCACATGCGATATATACCGTGACATAAAACTTCAACTCTGGCGGCTTTGGCAACCTTAACTCCGGAGGCTAAAACCTATTCACAAGGTGCAGTTTGTTGTTTGTTAATGCTATGGTTTCTGGACTGTAACCTCCGGCAGTAAAGTTCAAACCTATCACATGCACGTTGTCCATCCGTCATGCCAGCGGTTTCGGGAACCCATCCATTAAATGGTTCTGCTACGAACTTGTATTGCGGACCAACGGTTTAATAAACTGTAACATCTGGTGGTTGGGTCAACATGTCACATGCCCCCACCTTTTAACTATTAATGAAAACAATTAACGTGGCGGACTTTTAGCACTGTCTGAAATTTAGGCGGGTTTTTTTATTTTGACTGCAATTAAACTGTCGTTCTCCACATTTAGTGGAGCATTTGTAGCTGTGATTGGAAAAATGGCTAGGGAGGTCAATTTTTGACCAATTTGGGGGAAACAAGAGTCTATCTAGACTAATTTGAGCATTCTGGAGTCACTAGTGCATAGAAAACGACCATTGGAGGCTTGTAAACACATGTATTTTCAATTTTGAGCATAATGGCAAAGAGGGACATGCCATTGGGAGCTGGACCAGCATATGTAGCCTAGGAGGGGTGAATTTCTTCATCATGCCTACTATGTAAAACTTATGTGTGATGTTATTTCTCTGTTATAAACTATTTTTCAGTGTTATTTAGGCTTATTTTCATGCTTAAAACTCAAAAATTGATCTATGTTTCATGGTTAATTTACTCATTCCTTAAGCAAACAAATGGAGACAAACTGTACATGTTTTTATTACTGAAAGGACACTTAGCACAGCAAACTAAAACAGTCCTTTCAGATCAGGTTGGTATCAGAGCTATAGTTTATTCTCTGGTGTTTTTGTGTGCAAATATATGTTTAATTGTTTGCAAGTGTGCACATGCTTACTAGGCTCAAGCTTAAGAGAGGAGAAGGAAAATTAGTGGAAGTGAGAGGTTCTCAAAGTGAGCCACAGCAAAGGAGGGCAAGATTTACACATTCTCCACCACCTAGTTCACCTCCAAAAGAAGTAGAAGTGGCATTAAGCATGCCTCTAGAGGGAGAATAAATCCATGAAGAGGTGGATCCAAAAGAAGAAGAAAGAGTGTTCAGGAAAGCATTCCTTGACATGACTAAGATGGTGAGATTCCTTTATCAAGAATGGAATGAGAGACTAGAAGGAGAAGGATCTAAACTTCACAAGGAAGGAAAGGGATCATCGGGAGTTCAAAATGATGAAGATAGATCAAAGAATGGAAATGGAGGAAATGGAGGAAGTGGAATTTCACCATGCTCACCCTCAGCATCATCATCCTCTACTTCATCTTCAGTACATCAGCCAAACAAGTCAAAGAACACTGGTAAAAGTCCTTTTTTAAAACTTGATGTTAATTTTGAATTTCCAATGTTTAATGGTGAATTCAATGCATAAAATCTTGATAATTAGATTAGGCAATTGGAGGTCTATTTGAGAATTCAGAACCTTCATGATGATGATACCAAAATCCAACTAGCTTCATTGAGAATGGAAGGTGCAGCACTTGTTTGGTGGGAAGCCAAGACAAAGGAGGAGATCAAGAAGCATGGTAAGATTATCCTATCATGGACTGATTCCATTACTGCAATAAAAAAACAGTTTTATCCATTAGCTCATATGCAGAAAGCCATAATGAACTGGCAAAAATTTTAGACAATTGAAAGGACAAAATGTGCAAGAATACACCCAAGAATTTAGGAGAAGAGCTCTCTTATTATGGGTAGATTTACATAGCCAAGATACTTTGCTCAAGTACATATGAGGCTTACATAGCTACCTAAAACATACTATTCTCATTTTTAACCCTACAAGTCTAGATGAAGTTTGTGTTCAGGCCACACATCTAGAAGCTAGAGAAGAAAACATAACTGATGAGGGTAGGAAGAAACGTTTTAAGGGGAAAAACAAAGAGAAGATATTAAAAGGAAAGGGAAAAAAGTATGCATCTGTCAGGAAAGAGGGAGAAAAATTGATCTGTAAACATTGGTCAAGAGAAGGCCATGAAGAGAAAAATTGTTGGAAATTACATCCTGAAAAGAGACCCAAGTATAATAACAACAAAGGAAAACAGAAAACTGCAGCTACAACTCAACATGATTTAGGAGAGGATTTAGGTGATGAATCTAAAATTACAGCCATGGGATTGAATAACATGAAGGGGAAAGAAATTAAAACAAAACCTAGCACTAGTACATCAAACTATCACATACAAGCTCCAAATGAAGAAGAGATAATTGAATTGTTTCATGTGAGGGCATATCCAAACATACCAAGATTGACACACTATTTGACAGTGGGTCACAAGAAAACTTAATCTCTGAATACTTGGTCAAGAAACTTAATCTTGAGACCATTCCACATCCCAAACCATATCCACTTGGGTGGATTTGTAAGGATGAAAATTTACAAGTTTCGAAGAAGTGAAAATTCTGCTTTGCAATAACTGCACATTTTGTTGACACAGTTGAATTAGATGTGGTTCCGCTTGATATTGTGGGTATTGTGTTGGGAAGTCCTTACTTGTATGACAGGAAAGCGATCTTCCATCACCATGAGAACAAATACCATTTATTCAAATATGGCAAGGAGTACATTGTTAGAGCACATCGCCAGAAGACAAATATCGCAATGGTAAATGTTGGACAGGTAAAGAGGTTGGTGAATTCAAGTAAGAATTATTTTTCTTCTAATGATTAAGCCTAAAGCTGATGTTAATCATGAATAATTTGAGGATTGTGATCCTAAATTGAAATCAGATTTATATGATGTAGTTGATGCACATCATGAGATGCAGGAGCCAACGGGATTGCCTCTAAAAATGGAGATTCAACATGAGATTTAGTTGCAACAAGATTTTCCTCTTCCAAACATTGGCATGTATCGCATGTCGATAATGGAGAATGATAAAATAAATAGGAAAATAAAGGACATGTTGGACAAGGGACTCATAAGGCCAAGCACTTTGCCATGCAGCTCACCCATAGTCTTGATTCCAAAGAAATATGAGACTTGGCACATGTGTGTAGACTTCAGAGCTTTGAACAAGATAAAGGTAAAGAATCGATACCCACTCCCAAGGATATATGATTTTCTTGATCAACTGAAAGAAGCAAAGTTTTTCACTAAGTTATATTTACAAAGTGGATATCATCAAGTAAGAATTGCAGAAAGTGATATATGGAAGATTGTGTTCAAAACCAAACAAGGACTCTTTGAGTGGTTAGTTTGGTTTGTGTAATGCACTGGAAACTTTCATGCATGTTATGGATAATTTTTTGCGCCCATTTCTTGATGACTTTTTTATTGTGTATTTATATGATATACTAATTTTCATAAAAACAAGAGAAGAACATGTCTTGCATGTGAAAAGGGTGCTTGATGTTTTGAAGAAAGAGAAATTATTTCTTAAGATGTCAAAGTGTGAGTTCGGAAAGACTTCTTTGGTTTATTTGGGACACATTGTAGGAGGAGGCAAGTTGAGAATTGATCCTTCTAAAGTGGAAGCCATTTTGAATGGCCCACTCCCAAAATAGTAACCGAAGTAAGAAGTTTCTTAGGCGCAGCTCAATATTGGAGAAATTTTATTGCTAACTTTTATGCCATAGTAGCTCTTATGCATGCAGTGAAAAGTGTGAAGAAAGGCTTCCAATGGGGAGGAAAATAGAAACAAGCTTTTGAAACTTTAAAAGAGAAGATAATTTCAGCTCCAGTCCTTTCAATAACGAATTTGAGACAGCCATTCGAGATACAAATCGATGTTAGTGATTATGCCATGGGCGCAGTAATTTTGTAGCATGGTAAGCCTATCGCTTTTAATTTAGAAACATTCAATGGTGTTGTAACTAATTATCCTACATATGACAAAGATTTGTATGTATTGGTACAAATCGTCAAGAAGTGGAAACACTACTTGATGCATAAAGAGAAGATTATACATATCGATCGCCAACCATTATAGTATTTGCAGTCACAAACAAAATTGCAGCAATCACAACATTTCAGGTGGATGGGATTTCTTCAATAGTTTCACTTGGTTATAAGGTACAAGAAAGTTATTTTCAACAAAGTTGTTGATATGCTTTCAAGGCAAATTATAAGTTCTTCTACTTTACTTAAAAATGATTCTATTGTACATGAGAGTTACATAGAAAAATATGCACATGATGTTGATTTTCAAGATGGGTATGCTAGTTTGAGTGAAGGGAATCAAGTTGAGGAAAATGATTATCACATGCATAAAAATTTGTTGTTTAATTTTGGAAACTTGTGTATACCACAAGGAGAGAGGCTAAGTGTTACGAGAGAGGCTCATTCGTCTCTTATTGTTGGACACTTTGGGGTAAGAAAAATAGTGGCGCATCTACAGAGGTATTGTTATTGGCCTTGAATGATAGATAGTGTGTCACGTTTTATAAGATGTTGTTCTATGTGTGCAACAAGCAAGCCTAGAAATAGGAAGCTTGGGTTGTACACACCACTACCAGTACCATCAAGGCCATGGGAGAGTGTCTCCATGGACTTTGTTGGAGGTCTACCTATGTCAAGAAAACAACATGATTATATTTATGTAGTTGTGGATATATTCAATAAAATTTGTTTACTTATGCCATGTAAGAAAACCATTACTGCTAAACAAACTGTTGAAATTTATTTTCAACATGTATGGGTTCATTATGGATTGCCAACTTCTATTGTTACTAGCAGGGATTCCAGGTTCATTGGGAATTTTTGGTCCAATCTTTGGAAGATGATGGAAACAAAGTTGAAAAAGAGTACTGCTTTTCATCTGCAAATTGATGGCCAAACTAAGGTGGTGAACAGAACTGTTGTGTATCTATTGAGAGGATATTTCAACAAACATCCCAAGTTGTGGGATGAACAACTTCATTACATTCAGCACGCTTACAACTAGGCCAAGCACTCTTCTACAAATACTTCACCTTTTGAAGCATGCTTTGGTTATTTGCCGAAATCGTCATTAGAATTCATCTTTGAGAAGGATTTTGCAATTGATGGGCATAGTGATATTGAAAAGGCTCAAAATTTCATTGAGAAAATTCAGATTATTCATCAACAAGTTCAAGAACATCTTGAGAAGAGTCAAAGAAAATACAAGGAGAGGCATGACAAACATAGAGTTAATCATAAGTTTCAAGAAGGAGATGAGGTATGCATGCACATAAGAAAAGAAAGGATGCAAGGAGAAGGTAAAAATCTCAAGCCCATTCACTATGGTCCATTCAAGATCATCAATCAAGTTGGTAATAATGCATTTTAGCTTAACTTGCCTTCATATATGCAAATGTATTCAGTTGTCAATGTTGAAAATTTACGTTTATATGAGCCTCCTTTGATTGGTGATCAAGGGAGTGATGTTCAGTTGTCATATATAGAATATTTCTCGCCAGAATTTCTGGATGAGCTCAAGGAGGATACCATCCTTTACAGGAGGACAAGAACATCTAAGAGGGGAAGTGTCGACTACCTTCGAGTTGGGCTCAAAGGCAATAATCCAAGAAAGGCAAGGTGGATGGAAGTTGGAAAGGTGAGGGAGTTGTACCCTCATCTACTGAATAGGTAATAAAAGTCTTTTGGGGTCCAAAAGCTTCCCAATGGGGAGGTGTGATCAGGAGATCATGTATTTTGCTCAAAATTGAAAGTGCTCGAAACAGTACTGAACCTGAGCAACTGGTTAGATCTCGTCATTGTGATTCCGGCGCCGTGAACAGTTCAAAAAACTAATTTCGTATGAGGGATATATCGCATTCTGATCATTTTCCTAAATAGCTAAAATTTTGTGACAGGAGTGATTGCGATGCCTAGTTAGCATGCAGGTACAGTCAGCAAAAATAGAATATTTCAGGAATATTCCATTTTCTTAATCCAACCAGGTTTCGCCAAGTGTCAGTTTCTAGATGGTTGATGTGGTTTGGTACAAATTTATGTGGGCCATTGGATGGGTGACACATGGCCAGCCCTGAGGCTACTATGTGTCCACTATACGGTTGTGAAAAATTTTGTTGGGTCTGGGGGGTTCGACCCCGTGACCTTCGACGCGCCTACACAAACCTCCAACAACTCCAGTATACATGATTCTTAACCCTATAAGCATTCCGGTAATATTTAAATGTTAAAAAGTTTCAAGTCGGAGGGGGGGAACCACTGGCGGCCCCAACCCATCGCTGCCCCAATAGTTGTGGTCACATGCGATATATATCGTGACATAAAACTTCAACTCTAGCGGCTTCGGCAACCTTAACTCTGGCGGCTAAAACCTATTCACAAGGCACGGTTTGTTGTGTGTTAATGCTATGGTTTCTGGACCGTAACCTCGGGTGGTAAAGTTCAAACCTGTCACATGCACATTGTCCGTCCATCATGCCGGCAGTTTCGGGAACCCATCCATTACATGGTTCCACATTGTCCGTCCATATTGCGGACCAACGGTTTAATAAACTGTAACATCTAGCGGTTGGGTCGACATGTCAGATGAGCCCACCTTTTAACCATTAATGCAAACGGTTAACGTGGCGGAATTTTAGCGTTGTCCAAAATTTAGGTGGGTTTTTCTATTTTGACTGTAGTTAAAATGCAGTTCTCCATATTTAGTGGGGCATTTGTAGCTATGATTGGAAAAATGGCTAGGGAGGTCAATTTTCGACCAATTTGGGGGAAACAAGAGTCTATCTAGACTAATTTGAGCATTCTAGAGCCACTGGTGCAGAGAAAATATCCATTAGAGGCTTGTAAACACATGTATTTGCAATTTTTAGCATAATGACAAAGAGGGACATGCCATTGAGAGTTGGACCAGCAGATGTAGCCCAGGAGGGGTGAACTGCTTCATCATGCTTGCTATGTAAAACTTATGTGTGATGTTACTTCTTTGTTATACACTTTTGTCCAGTGTTATTTAGGCTTATTTTCATGCTTAAACTCAAAAATTCATCTATGTTTCATGGTTAATTTACTCATTCCTTAATCAAACAAATGGAGACAAATTGTACATGTTTTTATTACTGAAAGGACACTTAGCACAGCAAACTAATACAATCCTTTTAGATCACCTAATCCAAGTGGTTACTGCAAGGAGTTCCTTAGCCTAATTAAGGTGGTGGGCATAAGTGTTAAGGTCAAAAAATATTGCTTATAGGAGTTTTATATACATGCCTAGGCTAAGTCTCTTTTGTTTTGAAATTCATGCAACCTTGTAAATTTATAATGTTGGTTTCCTATTAATCCCATAACCTCATTCTCATTATGCTCAATTGGTTTTTTTTTTGTTAATATTACAATTCAGTAAAAAAAAAAATGTGGTAAAAATATTTTAGTTTTACTCTTAGAATTACAAATAAAATATTTTAATATAAATATTAATAATAAAAAAATATTAATAATAAAAAAATATTCAAAAATAATATATATATATATATATATATATATATATATATATATATATATATATATATATATATATATATACTTATATATCACTGAAAAGAATTAAATTTTTAGAAGTGTAGTTTTTTTCAAATTTTACTTTTAAAAAGAGATTTTCATAGCGAAAATTTTGATCTTTTCGATCTTAATAAATTTATATATATAATAAAAAATTAATTAAAAAAATATATTAACATTTTTTAATATTAAAAAATCAATAATATCCAAAAAAAAACACTCAAAATATTCTTCATATATTACAAAAAAAAAAATAACTATAATTTAATAAATTATATTAAAAATGCGTTGATAATTACAAACCTTTTCTCATATATGAAATTTTTATTGTGCATTGGGAAAGTTTTCATAAATATTACTCATAATAAATTATATGTTTGTGAAATAGGAATATAACATGATTATAAATATAAATATGATATTATAAATTTCAAACATAAATTTTCATTTATTATGTACGATGAAGATTTTAATAGAGTTTTTATTGATAATATATTGTATGGTTTAGTTTATACTATTTATAAGATTTAAAAAATAATTTTAATATTAATAAAATATGGATTGAATTGAGGCTTCTATGATTTATAAGAGTTTTTAGAAAACTTTTGGTTAAAATCATATGAGGCTGAGCTTTGTCAATGCCTTTCGAATAAACAAGTGTGGTTCATTTTCGAGACAAACTTTAATAGAACATTTAATAGTCGTCTATTCAATTATATATTAATAAAATTTAAATATAATAATAATATAAATTTAAAATTTAAATTGATGTTATATATATTATAAAATTTTATATAGTTAAATTATATATACATAATTATCATTATAATAGGAAATTTATTTTATAAAGTTTAATATGTGTAAAGATATTGTTACAATATAAATATAAATTATTTTGTAAATATTATTACAATGTATTAAATACCAGCATAGATCTATCTTAACTTGGGATTTACCAAATTTCAATGGGATTAAATTTCTTGAAATGCAAACTTTTTTTTTTAATATAAAACTTAAGAAAATGTCTCACATCAAACTATTTGATTATTTTTTGCTCTTGATAGATTAGAAGTTAAGATGAATGTATGTTGATTTTGAGTAAGAGGCTAATAAAATGTTATATATGTGTGTTTGTTTTATATTGTATATACATAGCTCACATTGAAATGTTTTATTTATGATTTGTATTCCACATGTTAAGATGTTAATACATGCCCCAATTATATTTGAAAATAGAAAATGTGTATCCATAATTCTCTCTTTATCTATACATCTATATATATTATTTTTGTTATTAATATTTAAAATGTTGCAAGTCAACTCTATATTAAAAAATGAATGAATGCAAATACCCCTTAAAAAAACTTAATAATGGAATAAGATTTTATTTATATATATAAGATTCATATTAATATATTTATGTAATAAAAAAATTTGTGTGTTTTTTTTATATAGTATATACATAATTAACATTGAAATATTTTATTTATTATTCACATTTTACACATATATCTATAGGACTTCTCTATATATAAATAAATATTTTTGTTATAAATATTTTTTAGAATATTATATATATGTGTGAGAGAGATTTATGTTACTAATATTTAAAATGTTATAAGTCAACTCCATATTAAAAAACGAATAAATTACAAATCTCTCTAAACAACATGTTAATGAAAGAATAATTGTTTCTCTCCTTTATATATATATATATGGGGTTCACATATAAATAGAAATATTTTTATTATAAATATTTGAAATGTTATAAGTCAACTTCATATTCAAAAATGAATGAATTACAAAAATCTCTATAAAATCTAATAATGGAATATTAAGTTTCTTTCTTTATTTTTAATCCATATTAAACATTTTTTTTATTAATATTTTTTAATTTTTATATATCAACTTCAAATTAAGAATACAATAAACTACACATATTAATTACATTGAAAAGCTAAATTTGTTGTCCATGGGGTCTTGGATAAACCATGATTGGGTGCTTTGTTAAGGCACTCCTTGAGGTGAAGTCAATTATTGGGAGCTTTGTTAAGGCACTCCTTGAGGTGAAGTCGTCGGTTAATTCTCCGCCCTGATCGGGGTGATATATTGGATATGTTGAAGATGTATTCTTGCCAAGCTTACCAAAAAAAACAAAACAAAAAAGTTAAACCTTTTAATTTAAATTATTTTGTTTTTTTTTATATAAACTTGATATACAACTATGTTATTTAATATGGACATTGAAATATTTTATTTATGGTTAAAGTAAAATATTTTTTTTTATTAGTTTATTTTTATTTTAAATATTATTTTTACATGGCATATGTCAACTCCATACGTTAAGTAGTGAAGAAAATATATATCTCTTTAATATTAAAAATTAATTTAATTTGGATGTTTCAGGGATATTGGGAAGTTTAATGTGGCTCTACTTCTAGTTATTGTGTCTCGCTCTATTGTGGTATGGAATCCTCTAGCGCCCTCTAATTTTTAAGCATTTTCTTCTAGGGTTGGAATGGCCCTGGCATTGGAAACATGGCCAAGAGTGGAGCATCATGTAATTATGTAATTTCAATGTTCCAAATGGTCCTCTCTCACATGCTTAATTTTTTATTCTCAACTTTCATATTGTGCATTCCTCCTTTGGTCACATAATTGGGTTATTGGTGGTTTCTTTCCTTGAAGAGCTCCTTTCTCCCTGGGTATCTTGATTCCTCCTCTGGTTTGCCAAGAACAACCCTCCCTTCCCTTCTCTCTTAGGTTGTCGACTCTTCTTTCCTCCTTGTTTGTACTTGCAGACCCATTTCCCCACCCTTTTAAAGTCATGGATTTTTTAATTGGCACCCCTTCTTCTACTTCATTAACATGATAGAATATTTCAGTTCCACCCTAGCTACCATAACAAGCACCAATTCCTGCAATTCCTACCCCCACCCTCGTGTTGACTAGCATTCAGACGAAGGTGACCATCATCGAAAACATCAACAATAATCAAATTATATCCTCCTTTTATTAGAATAATTACAACTTCTCAAATCTAGATTGAAATAGAGCAAAGATGAGACCGAGACAGTGAGTTGGAAAATTACAGACCTACAATTCCAAAGAAATGAAGATGATCAATGTAGGTTAGAAAGTAGCAGTTTCGACGACCCGTTAGACAATATGTCTATTGTAACATCCCATGGTTTATTTTCCATGTAAATAAAATAATACTAAGGTCATGGGACACATATTCCAAGACAAATGCTGGGGAAACATTATAGTGGGCATCACTTTTGGTTTAATAATGGGTATGGAAATTGGCAAAGGAAAAGAGGCAATAATTGGCATTTAGTTATGAGAAATAATTAAAATAGGAGAAAAGGAAGGTGAAGAGACACAAATTTTAGTGTAAGGGAAATTAGAGAAAAAATGAAGGAAAATGAAGAAAAAAGAGACGTCAATTATAAAAATGCACCTAATAATCAGTTGACATATTTTTCTCATCTTTTGTTATGGACCAGCAAAGGAGAGAGAATAATAACATGTGCAAGCAAGGAAGGAAAGCAAGGGTGTGCAAGAGGAAGCTTGGACAATGGAAAGTAAGGACATCAATTAGCTAAGGATTGTAGGTAATAGTATGCATGTGATATTTAGGATGTTGGTTTCTAGATTCATAGCATATGCATGTGGTTCTTTGGTTATGTGTTTTATTTGGCATGGATACTTTCCTAGATTGACAGTGGTTTTAGCCTTGCCTTTTCATTTCCTAGATAACCAAGGTGTTGTGGGTTTCCCACTTGTTTTTCTAATTGGTTCTCAAGTTCCTTATGGTTGTGGGTTGGAAAAAATTCTTTGGATCCCTAAAAAAACTTGGTTTGAGTTACTAATTCATCGATCCTGTAGGTTGGGACAAACGCTTTTGAGCCTTATGGGTTGAGTTACTAGTCCCTGGAGCCGTGGGTTGGGACAAATTATCTGGAGCCTTTAATTAGTTATGGGTTGACTTACTATTTCTTGGAGCCTTAGAAAACTTGGGTAGAGATGGATCTGGCTGATGTTAGTGATTTATGGACCGTATAGGTCAAATCACTGTGTTTGAGGGTTGAGACAATTTGGCCTCTGGAAACCCTGGTTGGTTTTGTTTTGGTTTAATCCATATGATCCCACATTCATGCTTAGAATATGGTGCAAGGGTGATTAGATGAAAGAGATATTTGGTTTAGCCCAATCTATGGTCGAGTGGTATTTGGAAGTCCCTGACTTGGTTGACATTTTCATATGTTGATTTGAGATATTTTTCTATTGTGGTCTATGAGCACTTGTATTTCTTATCATGTATAAATTATGGTTGATTTGCTATGGTTATATGGTGTTTATGTGATGTTCTCTAGATATTGTTTTTTTTCATGATTTGTTAATTTACTGGATGGTTGATGAATTCATTGACTAACAAGTGTTGTTGTAGTTAGTTAGAAAGGGATTGGGGCCTTCTTGGTGATTATCAAATGAAAATCAAAATTTTATGATCAGATATGTATTCATGAATTGTCGCTTGCATTTTTACCATATTTTTGATGAAATGTCAATTGTGTACAAGGCATGTCATGATCAAGATCTTATTCAAGTTTTAATGTTTGGAAATTTTGTTATCTTAATCATGATTCTGGAAAGTTACAGGTAGTTCTAGGAAGTGGTCTGGAGGATTTCCTGAAAAAGTGGCATAGATCTCACGACTCCATGCGTTTAACCAAGGAATTTGTGTCACAACCGCATTCAAGTAGGCTTAAGGGTGCATTTGGAGCCTCATAACCACATGCACAGGGTATCAAGGGTGTGGTTGGGGTGTAAACCTAGTGGAAATGAGTTCCAACTAAAATATTGATCACCTGGGATGGTTTATAGGCTCCTAAGTGGCCTATAGTCTCTGAGGATTGTCATTTTGTCATCAATTTGTACGCTTCGCCTCCATAACTGGAACTTGGAGGTCGGGTCTTATCATAGTGACACTAAGCTCTCACGCTTACCCTGGAGAGCTTATGAAAGTGGGTAAATATGGGAGGGGTGGTTACATATTGGTATCAGAGCGAGGTTACAGCAATGGACCTTGGGGTAAAATCAAATCATCATACAAGTTTGTATGTTTGGCATGCATGCATGATGGTTAATGGTTGCTATATGTATTGTGGTTATATGCATTCATGTCATTCTATTTTTGTTGTGGTTACATGCATGATAGATGTTAGTTAATTAATGTGGTCATATGCACGTGCATCGGTTAGTCATGTGTGATATTTATCTTGTTTTTATATGCACTGCGATCATGTGCATGATGATTATTTTCATTTCGCTTAAGTTATTGATATTATTATGTATCTTGCTAATTGAGATTGATTTTGCATATGTAATAGCCTCCTCTAAGATACATTGAGGTAGAATTTTGATTTTGTCTTTTATTTGGTTTATCTAACATGGTTGGTTGTGGGACTACAGTTCACATTACTCCCCTTACAGGCCTGATGTGAATTCTATGGAATGGAAAAAGTAGGTTGGGAAACAAGGAGAAGAGTACTCTCCTAATATAGTAGATATGTTGAGATGTTTGAAGGCATCAATTAGAAGTTGTAAGGAAGGTAATAGCAGGTTGATAAAGGCACAAGAAAGGATTTCCAGAGCTCACGAAAAATAATAAAAGGTTAATGCATTCATCCTTCAGAGCCTTTCAAATTTTCAGAAGCATGGACAGTTGAGGATCAGCCATGGATAGGAGGAAAAGACAAATGGGGCTTATGGTAGTAAGTCTTTATCAAGATACAGGTTGGAAATAGATGATACAGTTAGAGGTGGCAGATATTTGGATACACCTAACAAGTGGGCTAACTCTCATGGATTTCATTCTAGTTCTGGTTCCAAGAGAAATCATCACCATTACCGCAAGCATCCTTATAGGAGGAGTGAGAAGCAGTATTTTCCAGAGGAGTTTTGAATTTTGATGGGGATGTGAAGAAGTCATAATATGTATAATCATGGCTACTTGGGATGAAGAATTTCTTCATATTTCATGAGTATTCAAAGAACATGAAATCCAAGATAGCTACCTTCAGTCTCAAAAGGAAAGGTAGACATCTAGTGGGAAGGTGTTAAGCATGTCAGAGGCATTAGAGAAGAGGAGCAGATTTGGGATGATTTTGAGAGAATCATCAGGAAGAATTACATATATTAGGGGTATTATGATAGAAGGACCAAGTAGTTATATGATAAATGGATGCATGTGATAAGGAAAATGTGGCTCTGAATAAGACGTTCAATGAAATTGAGGGAGGATATGGGTCTCAGCTTGTGGAGAAGCATAATAAAGGCAATGGGATAGAACCATTTCGGTATTGAACCTATGGTGGAGATAATCGTAGGAAGGATTTCCCTTTGTATCAAAGTGGTATAGTGGATGTGTGGTACACCTCAAATCTACAATGCGCTCGAGGTGCAGAGAGTTAGGGATGTAGGTCAAGGCATTCCCCGGATCTATGCAGCGGTGGATAATAGGTAGCTAGATCACCAAGTATCCATCATTGAGGTAGAAGTGGAAACAGAAGGAGAGTTCTAGGAAAATCCTCAATGCATTTTTTCGTTGGAATAAGCTCATGCTCCAGAATCAAGTAATAGAGTAGGTTAAGGTGCGTGGAAGCACCTTGGGGCCGAGGAAGCTACATGTAAGATGGTTGATTAGATGCAACCATAAAATTTAGTTTTTAGTTGCAATTGGATTCTTCAAGGGAATTGGAATACCTTAAGAGATTGTATGTACAGGTGTTCAGTTGCAGGGCAGCGTTTTGGGTACAGTAGGGCAAGGTAACTAATATATTGTTATATTTATTTAAGAACTGGTAGTTTTGTGTTTATGGTAGTATGAGGCAGGGAATTGCATGGAAAAATAAACTGCCATAGATCTTCAAGAAGGCTCAAGTTGAGCTTTCCTTTGGAAGCATTAGGAATCATGGGGTTAATACATGGTGTTTGTTGAGAGTCTTTTGCTTTCGGCGTTTGTGATATTTTTGTGCTTGATTTTTAGTTTTGATTGCATCTAGTGCATGGGCATGCCACTTTGTTTTTGGTTGGTTGTATTTTTATGTTTTATTTATCTTTTCTTCTTTTTTCTTGAGTTTTGTGTTTTTAGGGTCTTAGGAATTGGTTGGGGAAATAGGAGTGTTATTGGAGCTCATGAAGATTTGAATTAAACCCATCAGGTAAGGTAAGACTCGGATGAATACTGGTACATGAGTAAAGGGAAATTGAAGGCAAGAATATGAGTGCCAATTGGGTTGGTTAGGTCCATTGGGAAAAATGTACAATGGCAATATAATCATGAGAAAGGTAACAGGAAAGGTTTAAAATTAAATTGATTTGAGGCATCATATGCTTTGGCTATGTTGGGAATTATTGTTCTAAATGTTGTGCATGATGTGCATGGATAAAGGAATTTATCTTAACCGTGACCTTATGAACATTGGTAATTTCTTTGTGATCGTGATTATGATCATGTTTATGTATGTATGTATGTATGTATGTATGTATGTATGTATGTATGTATGTATGTATGTATGTATGTATGTGTTACATTGTCTAACAAGGTCTTCAGGGATCATTCTTATGGAATAATGATTTCTTTATGTGTGTGAATGGCATGAAAAGGCTCTTGGTTTATGAGGAATCAAGTGGTCGAGTAGACTTGAAAGGTTTATGAGGTTAGTATCATGTGGATATGATTTCAATATTATGTGCTTATACTATGCCTATGTTTATGTTATGGCAGGAAATGTTGAAAGATACATCAGCGAAATGAAAGCAGTGTGATATGTGGCATGTTAGGATAAGCATGGATATTGGAAAGAGCCACAGATTTTGGATTTGGATTGTGGATGAATGCGGTAAGGTTTCCTAGTAGAGACAGTGTGTTCTCTAGATGTGCAGTATTGTTTTTGTGTACATGTGGTGTTACGTACATGTCATACATGTTGTGTTTTGTACATGTGGTATTGTGTCATATGCATTGTTTAGTTGTTGTATTATGACATGTGTATTTGCTGTGTTGTACTATGTGTACATATATTTGTTGTGTTATACACCGTGTGTACGTGTATGTGTTGTGATATACATCGTGTTTGGGTTGATTTGTTGTGATGTACATTTTTTGTATGTGTATGTGTTGGGGATTGATTATGTGGATCCCTAGAACCTATGGATTGGGACAGGTCCTTTAGAGATTTGTAACATCTTGGGTTCCCTGAAGGTCATGGGTTGGAACCCTCTAACGGATTAGGTTACCTCGAGGATGTGGGGTGAGATAGTAGTCCTAGGATCCTTAGACAGCTTGGGATGAAAGAAATCTTGAGTTTTTTTATATTAAGGGTTGAGATGGTATAGTATTTGGACACACTTATTGATGATATTAAGGGTTGAGACTATATAGTCTTTGGACAACCTTTTTTCCAATATGGAATAGAAGAGAAGCCATTAGGTACTTGTTAGGTTTGGAAATCGATAAAATGTGTGTATGTGGTTGAAGAGAAGAGAAGTCATTGGGTGCTTGTTGGGTTCGAAAATTAATTCAGTGTGTGTAGGAAAGGACAAAGAACAAAGGCAGAAGCAATGAAAAACTTTAAGATAAGTATCCATATTTTATTTTAGTTTTAATTATGCACATGATCTATGATTTTTATTTATGATGGTTGAGTTTTGAGTTAAACATATGTGATATATTTATATATATATATATATATATATATATATATATATATATATATATATATATATATATATATATATATATATATATATATGTATATAGATACATATGATGATTTGGTCAAAGAGAAAATTTAACTTGTTGGACAAGAAGTAAATAAGATTTCAAGTGTATCATATTGACAAGTTATCAAGGAGGTATATTTTGAATTTATTCAATTCCTTTTGAGTCTAATGGAAATTATGTGCTTGGTACAGGAAAGCATGGAAAATGTCTGGTTTGGGTGATTGAAACTAGTTGCTAGAATGTAGCAACAGTAATAAAAGGAATTGTCACATGCAAAAGTATGTTGGTAAAGCATTCAAGAGTAGGGCCTTTATGGGACACTGGTACCCAATAGTGTCCATTTATTTTTGTGAGCATGATAAGACTGGTATGATGGTTTTGAGGAAATTATATGCCTTGGATTTTTACCTTCTGATGCTAGGAAACCTTCCCAAGGGATGGATCACCTGGGAAGGGAGTGCAAGTGGAACTTGGAAGGTGTGTGACTACATGGAATGGGGTGACTAGATTTCATAAGTTCATGTGTAGCAGGGAAGGGAAGGTCAGGGAATAAAATTTTTTTGGTCATTATCATTTCTAGATGGAATTAGAAGCACTGTGGGTTTGTGCCCTAGAACAATGAGTTAGAAATTGTTCACTGAGAGAAAACGTAGGATTTTGGTGCTAAACATTATAGGTATAATTTTATCTCGACAGTGGATTCTATAATTCTTGGGTAGGAGGTGAATCCTAGTACTACTTTGAGGGTGAAGGTGTGATCCTCTAGACTCCCTTGTCAGGGATGCAGGTATTGTATCTTTTTATTTTTTGGTTAAAGAAAATATGCATATTTTTTTATGTGTATATTATTGTAAATACTATATCGAGATGTGTTTATAAAGATCCATAGACAATATGATTAATTTGTTGGTTGGAGAAAATGTGTATAAGTATATATGTATATCATTGTAAATACCACATCAATTTGGGTTTATAAAGCTCCATAAGCGGCATGTTTGTCATGTATTCAACAATTTTGTATATTGTAAATACTACAATGAGTTGTGTTATAAAGCTCCACAGAAAGTACATATGTTTCATTGGATGTAAGAATCATTGAACACCAAGTACATTTTTCCCTCAAGGGGGAAGGGTTTATAACAACCCGTGGTTGATTTTCCATGTAAATAAAATAAGACAAGGTCATGGGACACGTATTCCAAGTTGAATGGTGGGAAAAAATTATAGTGGGCATCACTTGTGGTTTAATAATGGTCATGGAAATTGGCAAAGTAATTGGCAAAGGCAAAGAGGCAATAATTTGCATTTAATTATGAGAAATAAGGAAAATAGGATAAAAGGAAGGTGAAGAGACACAAATTTTCATGCATGGGAAATTACAAGAAAAATGAAGAAAAATGAAGAAAAAAGAGACATCACAAAAAATGCACCTGAGATTCATCAATTGACAGCTTTTTCTCATCTTTTGATCAAGACCAACAAAGAGAGAGAACAAGCACTTGGAAAAGAAAGCAAGGAAAGAAAGAGGAAGCTTGGACAGTGGAAAAAAAGGATGAAAAAATAGTTGAGTATTGTAGGTAACAATATGTGTGTGATATTTAACATGTTGGTTTCTAGATGCATGTTATATGCATGTGGTTCCTTGGTTATGTGTTGTCTTTGGCATGGATATTTTCCTCGATTGATAGTGGTTTCAACCTTGCCTTGCCATTTTCTCGATAACCATGGTGTTTTGGGTTTCCCACTTGTTTTTTTGATTAGTTCTCAGGTTCCCTGTAGTTTTGGTTTGGAACAAATGCTTTGGAGCCCTGAAACAACTTGGGTTGAGTCATTAGTTCTTGGAGCCTACAGGTTGGGACAAACTCTCTTAAGCCTTGGGGGTTGAGTGATTAGTCCCTCAAGCCGCGAGTTGGGAAAAATTTTCTAGAGCCCCAAATTAGTTGTGGGTTGCTTTTCTATTTTTTGGAGCCCTGGACAACTTGGGTGGAGACTAATCTGGTTGATGTTAGTGATTTTCTGGACTGTATAGGTGAGATCATTGTACTTTAGGGTTGAGGAGGTTTGGCCTATGGAAGCCCTAGTTGGTTTTTTTTGGTTTAACCCATATTATACCACATTCATGCTTGGAATATGTTGCAAGGGTAATTGGTTTAAAGAGATATTTTTTTCAGCCCAATCTATGGTTGGGTGGTACGTGGAAGTCCCTAACTTGGTTGGAATTTTCATACATTGATATGAGTCATTTTTCTGTTGTGATCTATGAGCACTTGTACTGGTTATCATGTGGACATTATGGTTGATTTATTATGTTAATATGTTAGTTATATACCTAGTTATATGATGTGTTCTAGTTATGGTTGTTGTTCATGATTTGTTAAGTTATTTTGTAACGACTACAACCACCCTCCAAAATTTTTCCATTGCTTTGATTTTGAAGCCTATCTTCCCTTTAGAGGAGCATGCCTTGCACTACTATCATGTTTTTATCCTTTGATTTATGTTTATCTTTCAGTTTTTCTTGCATTCATTTGTTTTTCCACTTAGCAATCTTTTCTAAGTCACAAGTTGACCTCCTATCCAAGTCTTGCACAACAGCTCTGGGCTTGCCTCCAGAAACTGTGCAAGCCATGAAGTCAGTATTTTCCTTCATGTCTAGAATTGCGCAGTCTTAACTGTAAACCTACCCTTGGCTTGGGAACTGCGCAATCATGACAGGCAGCCCAACACTGAGCCCAGAAATTGTGCAATCACTCATTGAGATTAGAAAATACGTAGTGAACTTATTCGGGAGCTGCTAGTTCCCCGGAATTGTGCAATCCTTCCCAGTGAGGTGCATGGCAAGTTTTCTCGGAAAAAAAAGAAGAAAAGAAAAATAGAGAAACATAATCCCTAAAATATAGGGATCTATTTTTAGTAACCTGAAGGAAGCACACTTGTTACTTTTGGAAACTACCGCCAAGTGTCGTATTTCCCTTGATTTGTGGCATGCACGTCATAAACCCTAATTTCTCAAATATATTTAATTGATGCCACTACATCTCATTCTCACATTTGATATTGGAGCTCTAGAATTTCTGAGGAGATAAAGGAACCTTCGACACAACTGTTGTCGCTTTTCTGGGTGAGTTTTTCATTTATCGCTTTTAGTCATTTTTTTCTATCACTTTTTGTCGTTCGACTTGCATGAGTGTTGTTTTTCTTGTTTATTTTCATGCATGTTGGCATTTTAACATTCTTTGGCATGTAGAAGTGTTGTTTTAATTTTTCGTTTTCCGTTCACAAGTGACGCATCGATTTCTACATTTTTGCACCAATGGTCATCATTACAAAGACTCTCCTCATTGATCTCATTCACTTATCGTTTTTTCAGTTTCTATACTTGATTTATTTTATTTTATAAACACTTAGTCATATCTACACTCATTCATTCATCATCTCTTATATATTCTCATTTTTTACACTTCCCTTGGCCATATCTTCCTTTCTCTTGGCCAGAACTCACTTTGCCCAGCTAGGAATTGCGTAATATGGTGGCGCAAGCTTCAATATTGGCCTCTATAACTGCATAATACAGATTACTAGCTGGCCTCATTATGAATTATGCAGTGCCAGGCCTCAGCCAGTAACCTTGGCCACTGAGACTGCGTAATGTGCAGTCTCTCCAGGCTCACTTCCTAGGTTGAACTGTGCATTTTGTAGTTTCAAGCCATAGGATTTGACACTGATTGTTGGGATTGTGTAGTGTGTATCTTCCCCAGCTAGGCAAACCCTCTTCCCATCAAAAATTTTGCAATCCTTCCTTTCAGTTTCCCAATGTGTTGCATGAACATGTCCTAAAAGTAGTTTTTCTTATAGCTGACATTTTCTTTCTGTCAGTGACTTTTATGTCCCATAGGTACAACAGTTATTGAGAATCTCTCTAGAAGTCACTTTCATAATTTCATAAAGGATATATTTCTCAAAGGAAACCATTAAATGCGGTATTGGGGAAGCAGGTGATAAATTCCTAGTTAACTCGCTAGTTTACTCGGACACTGATTTTTTCATAGAGAAATGATATAAAATGACATGGAAATAGATCAAAGATTATTTCATAAAGGACTTTCAAGCAGACTTAGAGGACCGGCAGGTGTATCTCAACATCATCCAATCATATATTTACAAGGTTGCATGAAGGTATCCAACCTTCCCATGTGTGGATCTAATCAGATGGGTTGTCTCAAGCATCAATGTAGAAACCATGACACTGAACAACACCAGCAGGGAGATTCTTACTACATTCCTGGAAGCAGACTTCAAATAGATGTATCATCTTCCTAGTGAGTGAAGAACATGGAATCATTGTTCTATGCCACTCACATCTACAAAAACAAGAGAGATATCATCAAGGTTTGGGTGAAGGAGCCAACTAAGTTAGATAGACAACCACCAATATGTACAAGACAAGATCACTCAAGAAATCTTATCAACTTTTGGTCATATTAGCTTGCAGAATATATGGCCAATCATACACAGACCTTTCCTAAGGGGTGGACTATCTTACTAAACCAGGTAGTGAATGAGGGGAATTCTTTCAACTGGTTACACCTATTCGCTCATCAGCTGAGATTCCATGTGAAAAAATCTCGCAATCCATCTAAGGGTGAGCAAGCACACTTTTACATGTCTGCATACTTACTGGATGAAATATGTGCACAAAACTAGTTCCCTAGCATGAACTAGACATGGACACCGAAAGACACTACCGTACATATATATTTCAATATACTCTCGGATTGTAGTCATCATGGAGTCATGAAGCATCTTACTGATCACTTCATCATCCTGCTTTATAGGCTCATATTTCAGGAGGACCCATCTTGCATGTCACAATCATCTATGGAGGCGAAATCATATATTTCTAATTAGTTCACCTTACCGTATGGCACATTTATCATAGTATTCGGTAGGCAGAATCCACCACATATTTTACCAAGATATGACACCAACAAACTAGTCATGTAAGAAGTAGCTTATCACCTCTCCACATGATTGTCAGAAACACTGCATAGGACGAAGAAGGAACCATGCCTAGCTCTTCCTTTGAAGGTTAGATTATATGAGATCAAGAATCTCAAGGTCACAGATGCTGAAGGGAAATCCATCATCAAATTTGAGTTTGGCACAAAGAGATACAATTCATATGATTAGGGGGGAATTTGCAAAGAACATTGTGTGAGAGTGTACTTCAACTGGGTTAGCAGGATATATCAGTTGTCAGAGGAGGAACCATGGAAGAGCTATTATAAATCCTCCCGACCTCTTGAGCTAATCAGTATGGCTGATACTTCTCAATTTTTTCCATATACAGCATCAGTTTCGGAAGTAGCAGCAGCAACATGAAGCGGTCTGGTGCACAACAAAGGAAAGAGGAAGGTAGAAGACAACACTGAAGAGGAACAAAGCTAGAAAATTAAATAAGATCATATCACTAATAAAATAGCTTTGTCGATCAAAGTGAAGAGGGGACAATTGTAGCAAAGAGAAGAGTGGAGGAAGAGAGGGAAGCAATCCTTAGAGGAAGCAGTGCATATTGTGCATAGTGCAGAACAAGAGTTGAAGGAATAATGTGCTCTTAGAAGAAGATAACAAGAGGAGAGACAGAATAAAGAATTAGAAGAAAGGATAGGTGCCACAGTAGAAGAGATGGCACCAATATAGGTTGAATAACATGTACAATATCAACCGACAACAGAAGGAGTGAGCTAGCAGATGCAAGAACAAGAGTTTTCACAAGAGCTTGAACAGTTGATTGAACTCAGGAACATGGAAGTGGGACTAGAGCTACTAAATGAAGAGGTGGACCTGATTCCCAGTGCACCTCAGGCCATCGCTCAGACTCTACCACCTCCAGCTTCAGAGCAAGCACCAAGTGAGGAAGGAGAGGCAATTCCCCTTGACAATGATCTAGTCATGGATGTGTACAATCTATAATTTGATGAGTTGTAGAAGAAGATTATACAAGCATGAAGAAACTACTTCCCAGATGATCATGCATCACTTTCGTTCATGAGAGAAAGGGTGATCATAGTAGACACCAGCAGGAATCCAAATTCCATTTCCTATGCTAGTTGGGCCTTCGTAAGAGGAGCTAGATCCAACACCCAGTACTTGGTTTCCAAGAACAAGAAGTTAGTTCAAAACATACAAGCACAAGGAGAATGAAAAACTTCATGCAACAATGTAGAGTGTACCGTCCACATAATTCTACCATGAGGAGATAAGGGTAGTGATACTTGTTGAAGTATCCGCAGTTGGAGACACTATGTGGGATATTTATGAGGAGTTGGTAACCATTTAGAAGGAATTTATCCACCTGAATGACTTTCTACAGTAGAGCATAGATTTTGTCAGGATCCTTAGGAATATACAAACTACCATCACTGTTTTCCATGAGTGTAAAATGTGATACAAGGCAGCACTGCTTACATTGGTAAAGAAGATGAAGTCGTAGGCAGAGTTAGAGAAAGCCAAAGTTTGGATGCTAATTCAGAATACTAAGTAAATCTCCTCATTCATCGGGAGAATTCAGGCCGCATATGGACGGATATACAACAACTTAGATTCCATGGTGATAACCCACCGGATCCCATCAATCGGTACACTCATTGAGGCTAAACACAAATAGCAAGTCTGGAAGGAGATATATCAGTACCTGAAGCAACTCGAACAAATGGCCACCCAAGAGGACATGGATATCAACAGAAAAACTTTGCATGCCTCCATTGGTGGACCAGTTCAAATCAAGAAAAAATTTCACCTGATTGAAGAAGAAGTGAAGATTGGTTCCAAGAGATTATACCTAGATGCATTGGAGGCAAGGGTCCACTTCCATCCTAACATTATCTCGCAGTTTAGGGAGACCATCGCACAGTACGAAGCTTGACATGAGCACATCACCGAGATACACCAAGTACAATATTCTCAGCTTGAGTTCACCCCAACACCAGCATCATAATATTTTGTCTTGTTAGGCTTTCAAGTTGTCTCTACCCTATTTTCTCTTATATGGGTACAAGTGGAAATTATAATATTATTTGTAATTATTATATGAGTTAAATTCCATGTGCCCGTGATGGAATGTTAAGAGTCATATGTAATGTGAGGAGTCATGAGGGGAGTTCAAGAGTCACAAAGGGGGCATGCCAAGAGTCACCCCCTTTGTTATAAATAAATCATCATAACTCTTGTAAAGGGCTTTTGGGACCCATGCTTTTGGCTAGGCTTAGGCTTAGAGAAGGCTTGGGAGTTTTGTGTCAACCTTGGATTCTTCGTAAAATAGAGGGAGTATACTTATTTAGGAGGAGTGGGTGTTGTGGACTTCATGTTCCACTATTGGGGCAAGTGGTTCGTCATGTTGTATGTTTGAATGGAACTTTCACTTATAATATAAATCAGAGTCGACACATCTTCATGCATATATTGTAAATTTAGTTGGACTAATCTGGTTATGTTTGTGATGTATGTTGTTTAACTTCCACATATGCTTATGAACTATTTCGTTTACATTTGTATGAATATTTTTGAATGTGTGCTCATGTTTTAATTTATCACCTTTAGCTTTTGGAATATTCCACTTGCTAGTTTGTGTGATGTATTTTCAGCTCATGTGTTCCTTTCAAGATGCATATCATTACGGGCTTCTAAGGGGCACAACTATTTTCCCCTCTACTATTATAACCTCTCATGCTTCATATTTACTTTACGCATGGTCACACACTTGCTTTAACCAAAGACATCGTACACAACTCTATGTGTTTTTCAATCCAATGCATATCATTAAACACCCCACTGTTGGGACTCCTACTCCAAACAGTGTGAGGTCTAGTTGGCACTTAATATCGGGGAGATCCCCTGAATTTTGGTGGGTCCAACACTGTCAACAAGTTACTAGATGGTTGATGAATGCATGGAATAAAAAGTGTTGTTTCAGCTAGTTAGAGAGGGATTGGATACTTCTTGGTGATTATCAGATGAAATTTATAAGTTTATGATCATATATGCATTCATGACATGTAGCTTTCATGTTTACCATATGTTTGACAAAATGTCTATTATGTAATAGGCATGTCCTGATCAATATCTTGTTCAAGTTTGAATGTTTGGTATTGTTGTTATCTTAATCATGATTTTGGAAATTTACACACAGTTCTTGGCAGTGGTCTAGAGGCTTGCTTGAAAAATTTGCATAGATATCATGACCACACGCACTGAACTAGGGAATTTGGTTCACAACAACATGCAAAAAGTATTATGGGTGTGGTTGGAGCCTCATAACCTCATGCATAGGGTTTCAAGGGTGCAGTTTGGGTGTAAACCTAGTGAAAATGAGTTCCAGCTCAAGGATTGATCACCTGGGGCAGTTGGTAGGCTTCTGAGTGATCTGTAGTCTCTGAGGATTGTTAGTTTATTGTCGGTTTGTAGGTCCAACTTCCATAACTGGAACTTGGAGGTCGGGTCATATCATAGTGATACCCAGCTCTCATGTTTACCCTAGAGATCTTGTAAAAGTGGGTAAATGTGGGAAGGGTGGTTATATGCCTACAATTCCAGAGAAATAAAGCTTATCAACGCAAGTCAGAAAGTAGTAGTTTTGATTGCCCATCAGACAAGATGTCTATATGTCTTCCTTCTTGTATGGCATGCAAATGAAGGTTACTTTCATCGACAACTTTAGCAACAATCAAATTATATCCTCCTTTTATTGTAATAATTACAACTTCTCAGAGCTAGAGTGAACTAGCTTGAAGATGAGACCAAGACAATGTGTCAGCAAATTACAGACCTAAAATTCTAGAGAAACAAAGATGATCAACACGGGTCAAAATGCAACAGTTTCTATGGGTCATTGGAAAATATGTCTATAGATCTTCCTTCTTGACAAATGGTTGGATTTCGTAAATTTGTTCTCTTGTGGGGACCATTTTTTTCAAATTTATAATTGCATAATAGTTTGTAGGGTGTATGCAAATATAAGGTTACTATAAGATAATTCCAGGTCTCCTACCATTTTTTCTCTTGAAGAACCTAAATCATTAGAAAAAATTTAATCTCTTCCCAAGTTATTTTGTTGCAATGGGTCCCACTCTTATGCCAAATTACTCATTTTTGTTAAAAAAAAAAAAAATTGAAAGAAGTGATTTTTTTTATAACTATATCCCTATATAAAGTGGATGTAACATTAAGGCAGAAATTTCAGTATTTTAATTATGAAATAAATTGATTTTTTTTATTACTATTTTTTTAATTTGTTATTGTAAGAATTATTTTATTATTTTCAAATATAACATTATGTGATAACATCTCCCTCATACTGGGTTGTATAAAGTCTCTCGGTGCAATCAAATATAACATTATGTGACAACATCTCCCTCATAATGGGTTCTAGAGTGCCTCTTGGCACAATAAGTTATTTTTATACAGTTTAATAAAATGATAATTAACTTATCATTAAATGAGTTATCGAAAAATTAATTGTTGTCTAAGAGGTGCTCTACATCCCTATATGAGGGATATGTTTTCACGTAATAGTACATTTCTTTTAATACATGTCGTCTAATTAATGAAAATTAAAGAATAATATTGAATATGTCAATTCAATTTTTTTATTTTTTTTAAAAACATATATACATAATATTGTTGATTACAAAAGGTTTGTTTAACCAATGAGTATCAGTACTGAAAATTTCAATTAAGATATGTATATTCTTCATAAAATGTTAAACTATATAATATGCAGCCTCTATTAATGAGATATAATTATTTGTATGTAAATTTAGCCTTGATTTATAATTCATGGCACCAGGGAGATTTGTAATTCCTTCAATGTTCAATATGTAGTTGATATATAACATTTTAAAAAATATTAATAATAAAAGTAATTATATATATAAAGAGATAGAGATATAGATTATATCTTATGGATATATTTTTCCTATTTCCAAATATGAAGTGGCAGGTATTAACATTTTAATGTTGAGAATGTTAATCATAAATAAAATATTTTAATGTTAATTCCATATATACTACAGGACCCATATAAATTAAATGGCTAGTAAATGTCTATAGGAATTAATCCATAATAAAAATCAAAGGGCTTACTTCATAATATATCTCACATTATTAAAATTTAAAAAACAATAAAAGTAGCTAAATTCTAACTTTATTTTAAATAAATATCATCAATATTATTAATTATTAGAAGAATTAATTGCATCTAGAGGTGCTCTATAGCCTAGTATATGGGAGATGTGTAGGTGTAATGTAAGAAAGTTTGTTAATATTTTAAATGTCCAGTAAAATATATATAGAAAAGAGAAAAAAAATGTTGGCTTCATATAAATCAAATATAAATATAAAATGTAAACAAACATCAAACAATTTCAGCAATGATTTATCTGGGTCATATTAATTTACAAAAGAAAATTTAACAAAAATTACTAAATTTTATAAATATAAAGTACAAAATCATAGGTAAAAACTAATAAATTAAATAAATATCTGTTATAACCAAACCATGGGTGATAACACTTTTCTCAAAAACTACTTTAACACAATGAAATCCAGTAACTAAAAATGAATGGTTTAGTAAGTTATAGACTCAAGTGGTTTTTATATATAATATTTAAATTAATAGAAACTAAAAAATTCATAATTTAATAATATTTTAAAAATAATTAGGATTAATAAAAAATAACAAATATTAATATAGGGTAGTTAAATTTGACTATCAATATTTAATATAATAATAATCTTATTATACAAATTCATTCTACAAAATTAATTTATTATAAATTATAAATTATATATATGAAATTGTCCAACTCACTTTATAAGTGAAATTAAAAATTTATAAATAAATAAATCAAGAATTTAACATCATAATTTATAAATGGATTAATAATTAAAGGTTATGACATTTTTAATCAAGATTATGAATTAAGTTTGGGTAGTCTTTAGATGAAATGGTTTTATTCGAAGCATTTTTTTGTCCATTTTATTCAAAATCCAATACAAAATTTTAAAAATCATATTTTTAAGTTGTTTAATTTGCAAAGATCAAGTGTCTCATAAGTTTTACAGGGTGAAAATTCCATTTATGAATTTTTTTATCACTCAGATGTTTTCTTGGCTATGGGAGAAAAATCTTAAGGTAACCTCAAAACCGCTTTGGGATTGAAAGCTATCCCTTCAACCTAGAGATGGATTTCTCCTTAACTTTACTACTCAATGTCACTACAGTAGTAGGTCACTAATACGCTTAGTGGCCAGATTTAACTTGTAAAAATGATGAATTTGGTTTGGAAAGAAAAGAAAAGGGATCATTGGGCATGGAGACTCTTACAAAAATAGATATTTGTTAGGAACAGGTCATATGAACAGCTCTAAACACTGGCAAGATAGATTATGATTTCTTTAATAAGTTAACAAATGTGATATGGTGGAAGATTATAGAAAACAAACATCAGAAACAGAGAACTGTGATTTTTTCAATGACATTTAGGTTGAAAAAACATATAAGTATTTGAATAATATGAATATTAGCACTAAATATGAATTATAATTCATCTAGCTTTATCAAAATATTAAATATTAATGGTCAAATGCATCGATAAGGAAAAAATAAACACATAGGGAAATAAACAAGAAATCATTCACACATGAATCTTTGAAACTACACATATATAACTGCTTATAGAAAAATATATTAATCTCAAAAATATATAGTAATACACAAAGATTTGTCTTTTTCAAAAATTATGAACCCTTGGTTCTCTTTCGTGATCAGCTTTATAGAAGATTTACAAACTATAACCATGTTTTTTAGAAATATTTAATTGCAAAAAATCTCAAATATCTACATAAATATCTAACTAAGATCAAATACATTACATACAAATTTCCTTGATGTATTGTTTGTTTAATCATTAAGAAAGATGATAAGATGTTGTATCTGGAAGTTGAGTTGTAGTCGAAATTCTAGTTGAAGTTGAGGACAAAATCACTTGTTTATATCCTGCCATAATATTTTGAAATCCCCTGCTTTGTCATCATGTTTGAAATAATAACCGTTGCCTTGAAACTTGGTCCTGCTTCACCAAAAATAGGATTTTGGTACGTAAATCCATATTTCATAAGCTTTATCTGCTCCAAACCCCTGATCTTTGTTTCAAAAACAAATTTTTCTCCAGTTGGTGACAGATTAATTGACACATATTTATCGGGATGAAAATCGTGACTGATGGAAAATTAACTGTCAACACTTGCTCGAAATAGAACAAATATCAAGCTAAAAATTTAACTGTTTGCACTCTGTTAAAACGTTTTCAAAGAGAACATTGAAGAACTAACAATTAGCACTGCGACAAAACCCTTCTTGAGTTTGTTGGTGACATCTAGTAAAATATCTACATTATTGGTTTGTAATGGTTTTACTTTCATGGTCTTCTTGCCCTTGGGTCCATGCTCTCATCTCACGTGACCTTTATGCTTCTTAGACCTAGAATCATTTTCCATGTTTATCATTAGGTCCCTCAATGGTGTGTCATCTACATCAATTACTTGATTTTCCAGAGAAGGGTTATGCTTCAGTTCTAACTTAAACCTAAGTTTTTTTATAGGCCTACTATGAGGATTTTTGACCCAATAGATTTCAGCTAGAGTGGGTTCATTTACAATCTCCCTTTCCTCAGTTTCAGGCTAACCCTCCCCTATTTTGGTAGATTGATTCTTTTCAGTTTTCACACGTTCTTCAGGAAGCTCAGGATATGGCTCTCGAGGAGGAGATAGGGCCATTTCCTCCACAATATTTTTACCCTTTCTTGTGTAAACCCTTTTAAACTCAAGAGTTGGAATAAGGGTTTATGTTTTCCTACTTAGAGAGTCTTTTATTTTTCTTCTAGTTTGGGTGGAAGAGTTTCCTTATTCTGATATCTCATAGAATTGGGTAGGCTTCTTTTGTTTCTTCTTATTGCTACTAGTTTTTTTATTTAGGAGAGACTCACTCTACAAATCCCCCCAAAAATAGGAAATTCTCCTAGGTTTTATTAACTTTTTTCAATTGATTGATAATTAGAAGCTTAATTAGGCTCTTATGGAAAACATAGTGAGGGGATGCATTTGGTTTAGCACGAATCCCTGTTGACATTTTTTTAGACTCACAAACAAAAATAAGGGCATGGTCATCCTAAGTTGTCTAGAAATATGAGCAAGAAATATGAAATGATACATGTTGAACCTGTTGTAGTGTCCCTAGAAGTTAAAATAAGCTTGAGTTGTCCTCGGGATTCAGTCCCATTCAACTTTGAGTAAGGATATTTTCACTCCCAAATGCCATGCCTTTTCTTTGTTCTCATCCTTAAAAAAGAATGGGATATTGATACCTGCCAAGGTTATATTTTTTAACCAATGAGCCCCATCCATTGGGAGGCTTGTAGTCTCTACAATTGTTTCCTCTGTAACTGGGAAGGAGATGCCAACAAATCTTACCCCCTGGTCATCAAAACCTTCTACAAACACTTGAGCCACTCCATCATGAAAACCATCACAACTAAAACAGAAATTCTCTTATCTTTCTCATCGAAATTTCTCCTAAAATTTTGGGATGGCTTCAAGAGCTTCAGGACCCTCGAGTTCTCCCTTATGCAGTTGATCACCTTTCCCCATAACTTCAAACCATCAATAACAAAAAATTCGGAAGAAAAAATAGGATTTGTTCACACCTATGCTGGAAACTTAATGGATATCTTACCACAAAAGGAAATAGTGATGTTACATGATAATACTATGATGATTCCCTTCACATGAAATCTTGGGTTTAGAAAAGACAGGTGAAAACAAAACCATTATAATCGTAATCATTATTGGGTGCCTCAAGCATACCATCAAGTTTGATAATGATTATCACCTTTGACGACAATAATATGAATGAATTTTTCATTTTGGGAAACTTAAATAACATGTCATACCAACTAATTGATCAACGCCATTTGTCAAATGGTGATAGGTTATGTGGAAAACTGATTTTCCAGCACTCACTTGTCCATAAATTTAAATACTTGTTGACGCTTAATATTTCATCGCTTTTGTTTCAAAAAATTTGAACCAACGCTGATAAATTAATTGTCATCGTGCTTGAAAATTTAATGAAGAACTTAAGACGATTGTTCCAAGTCATTACCTTTGAATCCTCTATCCTGAAACTAAACTATGATAACAACGATTTCCAACAGGGATGTTGTAGCCCTAGAAGGTAGCAAAGAACCCCCATAGACTAGATGCCCAGTACAACATGAAAGGAACTTTGAAATTTAAACTGATTTAAAAACTTAAGTACAAATGTTTGACTTATTTGAAATACAAACTAACTCCAAGCTAATGGAAAAAATGTTTTTTTTCCAAATTTATTTATATATGGACATTGGAAACTAAAATAAAATACTCTTTTCACACTTTGGTAATATTTGATCAGAACCTTAGGGCCTTCTCTTTGGGCTTTAAATTATTCAAAATTTTGTCCAAAATTGCAAATATTCCAAGGTAAAATGGATATATACAATGAAATAATGAATTGTCATTTTTCAAGAGTGATAATATTTAATAAAATTTCCATTTACTAGACCTCCAAGAAAATTTTATCCTTTCATTTCCTTTAAAATGAAGGTGTTATTTCCTTGAAATGCATCAATATATGTAGGTTTTAACCCTGTACATAAATTACTTGCAAACTATTTCTTAAAACGGAAAAATAAATAATGGCAAGAACATAAAACAAATATACATAGATATTTCCCCTGGATCCCAAAATTGGGACTACCAAATTTATTTTTCATTATATTCCTTTCAATGTTACAATACATATATATACATGTTGAATCATTCATAAACCCCAATCCATTAAATCTAGATTAGAACATAACTCTAGTTACCTTGACCAGATCTACAAAATACTTGTTGTAGCTGCTACAACCCCCTCCAAAAATTTTTCCTATACCAAATTTTAAGCCTTCCTTGGTGTTGTTCATTATTGTCACAGACTTTGAAGTTCATTTTATTGGTTTTCTTATAATGTTATTATCCCTTTCTCAAGAAATGAAAAGTTTCATCTTTTGGCAAGTTGGTTGTCGCATTGTATGCAAGAGCATGTTCTAGTGGTTCTAAGAGGTAACCTTTGTGCGAATGAGTTGTTCTAACCTTGTAAGTACCCATCGCACCCATTTCCAATTTTTTGAGCATTGTCACATAAGTTTTGTTGCGGTCATTTTAAAGTGTATATTTGGTGTCACACTTGTCATAACTAGTCATAAAGTTGTCACACAGAGGGGGATGATTTTCTTGTATGTCATGGATTATATATTTTGTTTGTGTCATCAAAATATATTAAGTGTGTGATCACAGTCATAGTTCATCACCGATCTCACTAGTCTCACACTTGGTCATTTTTCGAAAAACTTCTCGACTGAGAAACTTAGCTTCACCCGACCTCCCCTGAGCTACGCACAATGCAGTATAAATACTCTAGCTATAACCTTGCTTCTTGGCACTAAACAGTGTGAAGTTTCCTCCTCCTTGGACATTTTCACTATGTAGTTTCTGTGACCAAGTTGTGACCCTCACCTCCCGAATTTCACAGTCATGAACCCCAAGGCAGCTTGAACTATGCACTTCACAATAAAAAACCTCAAGCTCATCCCCTGATTCCTTGAAATATGCAGATACATAGTATCCCAAACTTCCTTAACCCACAGAATTGTGCAGTAAGCTCTCCCATTTCCCATCCCTTCATTCTATCCCACTGGCTCCAGAAACTGCGCAGTATTGTCCCTTGGCCCTGCTTAAATTGCACACTACACAGTCTCAAGGCTCAAGGACTCCCCTTTCCTTCTTGAACTATGCAATTGTGTAGTCACTGAACCTCCCTGTCTAGCTTTTCATTTGTTCCAGGTTCAGTTCATGGATCAAAATGCATCATCTTAGGCTAGGGGTTTTAGATTGAATTCATCCCTTCATGGGTGAATTGTAGGAACAAATACTTTGTCATGTGATTGAAATACGATGAAGAAGGAGAGGAATGAGGGAAAATTTCTCAAAGACACTCTTATAGCATAACTTACAAGCTAATCAATAAAGAGAAAGTGAAGGGACACTAGTTTGCGACCATTTTCCAAGACTTGGGATCATTGAAGACTCCTTATCACCAAGGCATGCGGAGGTGAAAAGGAAAAATATTTCACAAATACATTCAACTCTCAGTAGCAGCAATGGTTTTACATTTCCATGTCATCAAGCAGTCCATGTCAACAGTGTCATGTCATGTCATGTCATGAGTGGTCATATGCCACATCACTAGTATATTGCATTCAAAATGTATTGTAAAGTGGAAGTCTAAAGGACACACATGGAATGTAAAGAGTCATGTAAGTTGAAGGGTCATGGGAAGTCAAACAATCATGAAGGTAGTCAAATATTCCCCCTTGTTTATATATACTCCCTCATTGTGTGAGCAAAGGAATTTTCACCTTGGCTCCACCAGCAAAGCATTAGAGAGATAAGTTAGTTATCTTATGGAGAAAGGAATGGCTCCAAGACTCCACTATTGGATCTAGTGATGTTAATTTTATATGCGTCTTGGTACTTTTACTTAATAACAGAAGCCTTCCGAGGCCAATGTTCTTCATGCATGGACTATGAATGTTTGTAATACTATTCTGCGGATGTTTGTATTTCATGTTTGCTTTCACATGTGCTAAGATAGTTGGACTACTTAGTTTATTTTAGTACTTATCTTATTGATAATGTGTTGTAATGGTTTTTATTTTTTTCCCATCCTTGTGGACTATTCCATAATATATTACGCAGATCTTTCTCAATTATTGGTTGTAACGACTATCACATCCCTTATGGACTATTCCACTAGCTGTTAGACAGATCTGTTGGTTCATGTGTGTCTCTTATTGGGTGGTACTATTACCTCTCTCTTAGAGGCTCACTTATCTCTCTCTTCCCCATAGTAGAATAACCTTGACACACTTGCAATTAGACACTCACTAGGCACACCCCCCTTGCTTTTCTAAAGTACATTTGCACCCTTCTCTCTCTTGTTGACAATCAGAGCCAAGGAAAATATTTAAGAATATGGAAACTGAGCCTTTATTCCAAATGGGACTCCTAATCCAAATAGTTTGAGGTCTAATTGGGAATTCATATTAGGGATATCCCCTGAATGTTGGCAGGTCCAGCACCGTCATCATTTCTGGTGCTATAAGGATGACAGCTGGTGTTTTATGGATGATAGACCCACCGACCCTAACATCTCATCTTCTGATAAAGGTAGCAACGTACATTTCACCTCCCCGACTCTCTGAATTTTGTGACTTTTCCCAACCATAGCCCATTCGAACTTTTGAAATCCCATACAATCAGCTTCGGGGTATCTGTCCTATAACCCGTCAGTTTGCAAAAGCAGATAGATTGATCCTGGGAATACTCATTCTTCCATATTCTTTATAGAAGAAAAAAACCACCCCTATAGGGATAGTGGTTTCCTCCCTTGAAGATGTAATTCTTGCCACCCTTGAAGAGTTAGTATATTTTGTGGAAAACACACAAGAACATCCATTTTTTGGTGGTGGAAACAGAGATAACCCAGTACTCTTAGGCATAATTTTTTGCGAGTTGGGAGGTGAGGAAGAAGAAGAAGAGCCATCAGAATCTAATGAAGAAGAGGAGGAGAATGAAGAAGAATATATGGCAGACTCAGGGCCCACTTGCACTTTCAGGTGTGTTGCATAAGATGTCGAAGCATTCAGAGAAGATCCTAATGAAGTATGACCCTGATAAAATAGTGAAGGTTGAAGACCATCTAGAAACATTTACCTACATATGAAAAAACTTGAGGTATGTCACAATGATGGTGCATGTAGGCTTTTCCCATGTAGGGTAGATAAGTTGTATGGTATCACAACCTTCCTTCGAACTCCATCCAGAATTGGAGGGGGTTTAAGAAAATTTTCCTTGAAAATTTTGCTGATGATAAGACCCCCACCATGTTATTGAAAGAGGTTGGTAATATAAAGATGGATCCAAAAGAGAAAGTGAAATACTTTATTCATAGGTTCAACCTCATCTTGAATAGATTTCCAGAAGACATGAATCCTCATGACTCCATCACAATATATTACTACACTTTTGCCTTTCCAGCAAGCATTGTGTAGTTCATGAAGTGAACTATGTGTTGGGAAAAATACTGAGAGGGGGGGGTGAATCAGTATTTACTGCATATTCAAACTTTTTACTTTTTCATTCCTTTCAAACCCATACGCTACTTTGCTAAAGCCAACTAGCGTATACACGCGGATATCCTTCATAAAACTCGCGTATACACAGAGATCTAATTATGCCATTAGTTCTTCACTTATATCATTCCATCATTCATTCATTAGATGTTCTATAAACAGTAAACATGTGCAGTAAGAACAGAATAATCCATCACACAAAGCATCACACATGAACACCAGGATTTTTAGGTGGAAACCCAAGTCGGGAGAAAACCACCGCTGCAGTTGCTCAGCCTTCAATATTTTATTATAGAGAAAACATCTTACAACATGTGTGCTGGCGCAGACTTGACCAGCACGCAGGCACCCACCTGCGCTCGTTTACCAGCCTCTCCTGGAAGGGAGCTCCAACCCCCTGACTCGTTTACCAGCCTCTCCTGGAAGGGAGCTACGACCCCCCGATCTCGTTTACCAGCCTCACCTGGAAGGGAGCTACGACCCCCCGACTGAAGGCTACAACCCTCAGCACCACCTTGGACCACGTTTCATCAATTTTCACACTGGATCCAACAACTTCAATAGAACAACACTTGCAGGCCACGTTTCATCATATTTTCAGACTTGACCCTTTCCATACTTTTAAGCACAAACATACATCACCAACAGATACTTATCAACACAGATCAGATAGCAGAAACACAGCAGAACAGATCAGATATTTCATACCCTTTGCTTCAGCAAACCCTAGTTTGCATACGCGCTTTCCTTTCTCTAATGTCGTGTATATACGCGCTTCCTTCCATATAAACCGGCGTATAATTCAGTACAAATTACAAAGTTAATTTAATTGCGCATACGCGCTTTCTCTTCAGCGAAGCCGCGTATATACGCGCTTCTTCTTCGGCGAAGTAGCGTATAGATCTTCAACCATCATAGAGCAGCATACTTCTTCAGATCAGACATTCAGTTCAGATTTACCCTTTTACTTCAGACATATGTTCGCCTTGTTTCAGATCTAAGCCTTCCATAAACAGATCTAGCAAATACAGATACATTTCAGATCTAGAAATCTCGCTTCATCATTTCTTCATAAGTGCATCATAGATTCAGATCTATCATCAAACCTTTACCCTTTCCATACAGATATACTTCACAAAGAAGTATTCATTCAAGCTCAGACATCTTGCTCCCACTTATCATTTGCACAATGAATTTCTTCTCCTTATATAGGTTTTCCCTTTTCAATACCATGAGCCCCTTTTTCAATACCATGAGCCCAAAACCACATTACATCCGATGGTATTCCTGGACGGGGTCAATTAGGCGGATCATTACCCAATACAATTGGTCAATACCATGGTGATTACCCCTGGTTTTGCACTTTTAGAGCGCTTTAGCCCATACGCGACTTGGCACGTTCTTTTCCGCGTGCATACGCGACTTCCCTTAGACAGATCCGCGTATTCCTTGAGACATACTCTTTCACCATAGATTTAGCACAATCTGAATTCCTTTCTTCATTGCCTTCTGTACACACTGTAGATACATCATATTTTCTTCATCAAGAACATATTCTATCAAGCACAACTTCATCAAGTAAGTTTCCATCTTCTTCATCAAGTGAGTTGCCATTCAATGACAACACTTAGCATCATATTGCTAACTAACATCATATCACATCAGACACTCAGCATCATATTGCTAACAAACATCATATCACATCAGATTTACATCGTTTACCAAGTCCATCAAGTCAAGCATAACTTCATCAGGTGGATTGCCATCAAGGACAACACATGTCAACAGTCGCATGTCTTCATCTTCATTCAGTGGGTTGCCATCAAGGACAACACTCCGCATCATATTTCCAACAATCTCCCCCTTTGGACTTGATGGCAACCACGATGGTGTTTGGTTACCACAACAGATAAGTACATTGACACCATGTCACTCTCCCAATTCTTTGACACCATTATCTGCATTCAAACACCATGTCACTCTCCCCCTTTGACATCAAGGGCAAAGGGTGGATCAAAAACCAACATACTCTCCCCCTGTTCTCCTCATGTGGAAGAAGCGTTCTGCAGATCTGATATATACTGAAGTGACCAAGCTCCCCCTGAGTTCATGCTGAAACTTCAAACATATTTTCAATGAAGTACATGACTCTATGACATTTCTATCACCAAAGACTCATACTTACAACAAATATCCAATCAAGTGGATTTACATATGAGACTCAGCTACCCAACCAAGTGGGTTTACAAAATTGACAAGTCCTTACATGACTGAATATTACAATTTTACAACATGGGTCAACAAGACCTTTTCATCAAACTACAAATATGAATTTTCATAACCAACACCAGAGGCTCCTCTAGAAAGAGAACATATTTCAGAACCATCATAATTCCAACACTGCATTATACTCAGCAACGCTAATTCTCCCCCTGAATCTGTGCATCCATGCATCCGTTCCATATTACTAAGGCTCCCCCTTAGTCTGTCCATCCTGAACACTTTCACCAACAAATCATCAAGGCATTTTCATCAAAACATTAGAAACAGAATTATGAGAACTGGAACACCACCAGAGATACAAAACAGTATCAGAGATACCAAACAGCACTGCAGCTGTGCTGAAGAGAGCTGACTTCAACCAAAAATTGTCAGCAATCAGACATACGCGGTTTTCTGTGAAGGAACTAGCGTATATACGCGACTGTGTTTCGGGAAACCCGCGTATCCCAAGCCATCTTCTAAATTTCAACCAGATCTAATTCTCTGTGAGGCAAAGACAGTGTTCAGATTCTTTCTGAGACATTTGAATGCCTCCCTAGACTACAGATAGATAGAACAGTGTAGTTGTGTCTTCAAGCGTCATCCAACGGTTGTAGTATCAGCACAATAGTAACCAAGCCTTCAGATTCTTTGTAGCATCAATACAGTCTTTCCAAGAGAGATTCTCATATCAGAACAACATCTTCACATAGGTGTCAAGCAATCATCCATGTGGTCCAACATCACCATGATCTTCAAAATTTAACATGAAGTAACATATGTAGGCAAAAGATCTCTCAACCATAGTAACAAACTCTGCATGATTTATTTCTGAATCAAATGACATCCAACTCATCCATGTGTGAGTACAAAAGATAATTATCAGCAACCAGGACTCAAAAACTCATTATAATAAACCATGTACCAAGTCATCATCATTTGAGCATGAGTATCACAAAAACCAAAGAATAAGCAGTCATATTGCCATCAATGCAATCATTAGTATTCAACCTGCTGCTCCCCCTAAACCAGTGCTCTTCCTTAACTTGTGCAATCTGAAACACCTTCAACAGCAAGTCATCAGCAACAATCTCTACATGATCAGTCCTCATCTCTGAGTTATAAGACTTTCATCTCAACAAAGAATTCTCTTCATCATAAAGCAACCAGGCTTCATCCATAATCTTCAACACAAGAACCCATGTATCATTTCATTATCATGAGTATAACCAGAATAATGCTAACAGTGCAATCATCAGCAGTCAGACTGATGCTCCCCCTGGACTTCTTCTCCAGATCTTCAGCTATCAGATAAATTCTCTTATCATTAATGCATACGCGGCTGTGTCAGCTGGAACTCGCGTGTATACGTGACTTTGTTTTATAGAACCTGCGTATGGAAAGTGAAGCATAGAAAATTTTCATCTTCCTTCATTTCCTCCTGAGCTTGTACCTCCTGTACCTGTCCCTTTCACACCAGAAGCGCTGTCAGAAGTAAACATAACCAGAATAATCAAATCAACCATGAGAGTCATCATGCATTGCTCCCCCTGTGACGATACATTACTAAATCTCATAATGTATCCCACATCATTCCTGCAGTCAATCAGAGAAGTAAGCTTCCAGAAGCGGATGACTGCAGTAGGGTCAGAATTCCCTACGTTTCTGATCGGTCCTCCTTCTTTTTCCAAATTTGCTTGAGCTTTCCAATTGTGTGCTGAAAATCATCCACTTTCCCAGATCTGTTCATCCTGCATTCTTTTTCTACATGTCCATACTTGTTACAAGCATAACATCTCATGTGGCCAGAGAAATAAACATAAGAATCATAATGATTATTTCTATTCTTCCTCCTTTTACAATCAACTGCTTTATGTCCATACATGTTACATGAGAAACAATATCCCCTGAAGAAACTAGAGTACCTTTCTATGTAGGATTTGTTTGTTTGAGGCTGAAATGATCTGCTTCTGCAATTTGCTGCAACATGCCCATAGTTATGACATTTAAAACATTCAACGTTCTTGAATGAATTCCTTTGAGAATTCATGATTGTTGGTTGATCTTTTGACTCTTTCAACACTTCAGGTTTTACATTGACTTCCTCTGAATTTTTAGCACTTCCTTGTGAGCTATATTCTCCTTTAACAGTTTCATGGAAACCGAGACCAAGTTTGATAGCAGGAGACCTTTGATTACTCAGAATATTGTCCAAAATGTTAGTACTATCATGAAACCTCAAAAGTTTAACCTTTTCTTCTAATTTACCTTTGAGAATGTTTACCTCAACCTCCAAGTCTTGACATTGCTTTGTCATGTTTTCTTCTTTTCTTCTTCCATTTTCAACTTGATCCTTCAGATTTAGAATCTCTTCTTTCAACCAATCTTCGTTTCCTTCACATGTTTGTTGCAGCTCTTCATTCTTCTTATTTGATTTTTCCAGATCTTCTTTGAGAGAGATGATTTCTGCTTCAAGGCCTTCCTTTTCAAAGGATTGTAGAGGTTCCTCATTTTCCTTACTTGATGCTTCTAGCTCTGCTTGCAGAAAGATGATAGCAGCTTCAAGTCCTTCATTCTTCTTGCTTGATTTTTCAAGATCTGCTTCTAGATATTTAATTCGATTGGATGCATAAGTATGAAACCTTTGATACTTGTCCACCTGTCCATTCAACATTTCTATTTGATCTTTCATTTGAGAGGTCATCTCTTTGTAAATAGTTTCTTGCTTAGAAGTTGAACTTTGTAGTTCTTCAACTTTAGTCTTGAGAGCTTCTACAACTTTACTTTTACTATCTTCACTATTGTTTGCACAAAGATGAGTATTACAAGTGGCCTTCTTCTTTTCCTTCTTTGCCATGAGTACTTGTAGAGCTTCGTCAGAAACTTCTGGATCCATACTGTCACTTTCACTATCATAATCTTTGCACATACAGTTAAGTAAGAGACAAGAACAACGATTAATACCTGGTTCATCTTCTTCAATTTTTGCTATACATGATTTCTGAGGTATCTTCTTGTTTCGAGTAGCCTTCTTCTTTTGCTTCTTAGCCATGAGCACTTTCAGATCTTGGTCAGAATCTTCTTCATCTTCACCGGACACTTCATCATCATCTTCTTTTGCATAATAACTCTTTCTCTTTTCAAATTGTTTCCCTTTACCATGCTTTTCTCTATAAGGACATTTAGCAGCATAATGACCAACTTTTCCACACTCAAAACATTTGAAGGGAAGCTTACCTTTGAATCTTCTAGTACCTAGTTGGAGCTTTCTCACGAAATTCGCTTCTTCTTCATCGGATATATAGCTAGATTCTTTGACAACTTCCTTTTCCTTTCCTTTTGTAGATGCCTTAAAAGTAGCTTCTCTGATTTGGGAAGGACCTCCTTGTCTCATTTCAAAAGCAGTTAGAATACCATGCAATTGAACAATAGAAAGAGTTTGCAGATCTTGCCTTTCTTCAATAGCCGAAACTTTAGAGTCAAATTTTGAAGTCAAGGATCTTAAGACCTTTTCCACCAGAGTAGTATCAGTTATGGTTTCACCCAAATTTCTCATTCAATTTACAATATCATCCAGACGAAGAAAGAAACTGGCAACACTCTCATCACTATGCATCTTCAAATTTTCATATTCAATTCTAAGAGTTTGGAGTTTTGCACTTTTTACCTTTGTGTCCCCTTCATAGCTTAGAATGATTTTGTCCCATATTTCTTTTGCTGAATGTAGCTGCATCACTTTAGAAAATTCTGATTCAGACATGCTTCCTAGCAAGACATTTACTGCTTTGGCATTGGTTTCATACTTCTTCCTTTCTGCTGCATTAGTAGGAATACTTGCCGGGTATTGATAACCTTCTTCCACGATTGCCCATACATCTGCACCAAGACTTTGCAGATATGCTTTTGTACGTACCTTCCAAAATATCAGATTGCTTCCATTGAATAGAGGTGGCTTTATAGACATTACTCCTTCTTGACTTCCCATTGCGACGGATCTCCTTTAAGCGATCAAGCTTCTCCACAAGGACCCGCTCTGATACCAATTGTTGGGAAAAATACTGAGAGGGGGGGGTGAATCAGTATTTACTGCATATTCAAACTTTTTACTTTTTCATTCCTTTCAAACCCATACGCTACTTTGCTAAAGCCAACTAGCATATACACGCGGATATCCTTCATAAAACTCGCGTATACACAGAGATCTAATTATGCCATTAGTTCTTCACTTATATCATTCCATCATTCATTCATTAGATGTTCTATAAACAGTAAACATGTGCAGTAAGAACAGAATGAACCATCACACAAAGCATCACACATGAACACCAGGATTTTTAGGTGGAAACCCAAGTCGGGAGAAAACCACCGCTGCAGTTGCTCAACCTTCAATATTTTATTATAGAGAAAACATCTTACAACATATGTGCTGGCGCAGACTTGACCAGCACGCAGGCACCCACCTGCGCTCGTTTACCAGCCTCTCCTGGAAGGGAGCTCCAACCCCCTGACTCGTTTACCAGCCTCTCCTGGAAGGGAGCTACGACCCCCCGATCTCGTTTACCAGCCTCACCCGGAAGGGAGCTACAACCCCCTGACTGAAGGCTACAACCCTCAGCACCACCTTGGACCACGTTTCATCAATTTTCACACTGGATCCAACAACTTCAATAGAACAACACTTGCAGGCCACGTTTCATCATATTTTCAGATTGGACCCTTTCCATACTTTTAAGCACAAACATACATCACCAACAGATACTTATCAACACAGATCAG